>OZ019980.1:14173586-14778651 GCA_963970395.1 Ephialtes manifestator
CATATCTCATAAACCTTCGACTTTCACGGCTTCAAAGAATTAAAATCTAGTTATAGGAGCACAGGATCGACAATTTTTTATACTCATCTTAAGGGGAGGGAGTCAGGTAAAAGATACACCGGCTAAATGGAGCAAACTATTTTTTTTCATTCTGAAAGCAAAATTGATAACTGATTTAGAAAATAGCATAAAATTTATTTATTAATAATTATGTCACTTAAAAAATATTACTTTTTATTAATATTTGCTCCATTTAGCCGGTGTATCTTTTTATGAAGAAGAAAATGGGACGTCAACCATTCCAATCTGCCTAGTAGTTTGATCTGAATCATGCTCAGAATGGAAAATCTAAGAACTTTGCTTAAGATAATATTGAAAAGCATATGCAAGTCAGACGACAGTAAAAAATCCTTTCATCAAGTACCAACAATATAGTGCGTTGGGCATTTTTATATTTAATAGGATTTGGATGATATTGAATTTCCAAAATCAATTTTTTTGACCTGACTCCCTCCCCTTAAGACCTTTGGAAAGCAATATTCGTTTTATGGATAAGGTATCATATACAGGGTGCTCGCATAAAAAAATTATATTATCATTGTAACTAAAAATCATTTATTTGGTGCTAATTCATTGTACGAACTATCTGTTATTGTATGTTACAAGTGTTTAAAGGATCTTTCCAGTGTGAAAAAAATCGATTTTTTTTTCGTCTTATCCATTAGTATATACGGTCAAAACCATCCTCTCAAATTTTTAAAGCGAAATTTGAAATACTTTGCTGGCATACTTTATGAACCTGGCATCGCCGATTAGTCGTAAGTACACAATTTCGGTATATGAAATTTCTACTTCGAAACTTTAAACGCGTTTTTATCGAAACGACATTTTTCAAAACGGTGGATATTCTCCAGGGAACAGTTTTCAAGCGATCGTTTTCAAATTTTAGGGGAACATTCTTCACGCTACTCTCTATCGTGCTATGGAAGCTTTTTTTTCTGATATCTTCCCATTTTTTTAAAAGAAAAACTGTCGAAAAGAACGGCGAAAGCCGGTACTTTTTGTTCAAACCGTCGCCATTTTATCAATTTTGATTTAAGAAAAGCCTCCATAGCGCGATATCCAATCGCATACTAATTAATAATCCTTTGGGTTTTTTTTCGGATCAAATTTGTGACCCCTAGGATGTCCACCATGAGACAATACTGTAAAAAATAAAAGGGTTTTTCACATACCAGAAAATTTGAAATTTTGAAAACCGGTATATGAAATAGAAAGTAATACATTGGATAGTAACTATATAGTGCGTATACGAAATTTAGCAAAAGTAAGTTACGTTTTATATAATCGGCATTTAAAATTATAATACTTGTCTATTATAAAGACTATTAATA
This sequence comes from Ephialtes manifestator, assembly GCA_963970395.1. Lineage (NCBI taxonomy): Eukaryota > Metazoa > Arthropoda > Insecta > Hymenoptera > Ichneumonidae > Ephialtes > Ephialtes manifestator. The sequence goes on from OZ019980.1 coordinate 14,174,981, forward strand.
GAACAGCATATTAAAATTAATGTGCAAGTTCGGAAAATTTTGTGGCTAAGTAAATATTTAATATACAATTTCATATCAAAAGTCGTCCTTCATGTTAGTTTAAAGTTCTATAACTCAATCCAAAAATTAAAACGTTAGAAACTTTCAAATCTTGCCCACCAGTATCTCTTAAAATTAAGATACGTTGTAGGTATCTAAAGATCTATTTGAACATTAATATACGATCATTAGAAGTTAAGAAGTACGCTTGCGTTTTTTAGCGCTAGTATTTTGTAATTCCAAGAAAGATATTAATTTTATAATACGCGTGTTTCAAGGCAACTATTTATCGACCGGTGTCTTAAAACCAATGCCGAGTTTTGCAAAATTGTGTGTCCGAATATAAAATTATCATACAATTTTATATAAAATGGACCACTCAACTGTTGTTTAAAATTCAATACCTGGACCAAACTATTGAAGTATCAGAACCTTTAAAAGTTTATTTGCTCAACGATAACAAAACTATCATCCGATGTGAGTATCCAAAGACTCGTCTGGACATTCATATACCGTTATTGGAAATTAATAACGTCATTTAATGGTTTCTAGTACCGGTAAATCGAGTCGGGCGATCGCGAAAGACGATAGCACCTGGTTAGGATTTGTTAGGGCTTCCATACTAGGGCCATGTTACAATCCAATTCGCGCAATGAATGAAACAAGCAACTTCGGCGGATCTATTTATTGATGGTAACAACGATACAATGTGCCCTATTCGACATAACTGATTGCCGGAAAAATAACTGAATGTGCTTGTATTTTTACCACATCAGACGCAATCTCATGAATCTAAAAAGTTCTAACTATATTACACTAGTTTCATTTTATATTTCATAGTACCGACATTCAAATAGACAAAAAGAATTGTACAATCATATGATCTGAATGGCCGAGTGAGCTAAGGCGCAGCGTGACAAGACCATCTGAAGGAGCCCAGGTTCGATTCCCGTCTATGTAAAAAAAATTAAGTCTGTTTTTTCAGCGATTAATATGTACCATCGTGTAGAGAAAAACGTGTAATATCTACACTGTAAAAAATGTTCGCGTTTTTCCAATACAAATGTATATGAATTTTGTAAAACTTGGTATAGAAAATCGGAATTAATATGTTTGCATAGTAAATTTAATACAGATATATGAATTTTGATAATCCGGTGATTGGAAATTACAACACATGATTATTAAATCATCATTTACTAAATTAGTATATGAAAATCAATATGCATTTTCGGAATTTTCGTATACCATTTGAAATTTAATATACATTGTTTCGTTAAATGTAAGATCAAAGTTACTCAAGCTACAGTTACTGGTATTGAAAAATACCAAGTAAAGTATTTGCAATTTTGTCTATATGGGTATATTACTTTATGAAAAATGTTAGCGAGTTTGCTACACAAAAGTGTGAGAAATTTACAAAATTCGCTATAGGAAATAAACATTAATATAGTTGCATAGTAAATTTGATATGCGTGTATCGATTTTACCAAACCGGTGATATAAAATTACAACACATGCTTACTAAATCAATCATTACTAAATATATGAAAATCAACAGGAATTTTTGAAATTTTAGTGACTGATTTGAAATTTCATACACATTTTCCAACTACAAAAAAAACCCGCAATAATCGCTAACACTTACCACTTAGCATCGACTTCTGATAAGTTACTCGATATTTCCAAAATCGATTTTTTTAAACACTGGAACATCCCGCGCTGCTATTGCGGCAAATTTATGTTTGATTTATGTTTGTTGCTAGAACTTCACGGGTCTGTGGATATAATTTTTTCGAAAATGCGGATACCTGAGCTTCCTTGTGAGAAAAAGATTCCGTTCGTCCAAAAATTATGTTCACTTGAAAATATTTCCAACCCACTTCGCGCTCTGATTGCAATCAATTGAATATTTTGTTATGTCAATTATAAGTATGCTTAAGAGAATAATAGTTATACAACTCTTATGCCATTTAGATATCCAAAATTACTAAGTCGTTGATAGCGTAGTTGGTAGCGTGCGTGCGTTGTTAGGTACTTACATAGGTAGGTCGTAGTTTCAAACCCCAGTGTAATCGAAAAATGTTCTGTGGCGAAAACCAATACCGAACAATTTTTGATGACATAATTTGTTTGAAAAAATAATGTCCGAACAATATTTCTATTTTTTAAAATTGTTTTTATGTCCACTTTAAATTTCCAACACATATGTGCTTGAGTTTTCAGATACCGTTCATATGAAAATTCATCATACATGTTTATGAAATTTAATGCACAGTTTATGCATATGGTGATATTGACATTAAATCTTAATAACGTTGAATTTTAATATTCCTCTAAATGTTATGATTTTTCATACACACATGTATACAAAATTTCATATACGGTATCTGCAAAAAAACTTCCAACACTTTTGTATTAATTTTAATAGAGATTTTTTTAACAGTGTAATTAAAAGTGCAGGATTAATCGATTGAATAAACACAAATGAATTTTTTTTAAAATTACATTTCTTTACTACACCAACATACTAATTTAAAAAAAACGCATATTAAAAATAATATATACTATGTGAGAAAAACTGTTCACACATATATCATTTTTAATGCACTTTGGTTGCAATAATTAAAAAAAGTGTTGCATAAACAAAACACACTGGTTTATTACCGTTAGAGCTGTTCATCCGTTTTTAGTATACCACCATACTAAATTTTACAGTAAAATGCATATTTAGACTAGTATACAGTACGTGAAAAAAATGATTTAGTCGTATGTGAATTTTAATATACGTTTCTTACAATAATTGATAAAAATGTTGTAAACATCGAACACATTTTTCCATTAATGTCAAAGATTTGTACTTAATTATTGTATACCGATTCTATAAATATTACACAAGTATGTATATGAAAATTAATATACGATATATGCATCCGAGCTTCCAATATCGGTATAGTAATTTTCATACAATTTTTTTTTACAGTGAATCTTATCTATCAACATTATTTTCAACAATTCAAAAAAATTTAAACAATAAAAATCGTCTTATAAAAAATCATTTTCTGTCATTCATGATTTACCTTAATATGTCATAAAAATTTCAGATTGCCCGGCGTATAGTAACTGTCTGAAAAAAAATCGTGAAAATAGACTATTTTTCGGGCCGTCACACTGGAAAGATCCCTTAACAATATTCCGAATTTAACTTTTTTTTTTAATGACCCATTGGAAGGCATAGTTTCATCCCTTCCGATAGCTCATTTTTCTAATCCAATTTTGCTCAATTCGTATGCAGAAAATGAAAAGTGTGACTGGTCATTACTTTACTAACTCAAAATATAATTTAGATAATTTAGGAACAGTAATAGTTTGAATTTATCATACGAATTTATAAACCTGACATTCTCGAATCTGACAATTGAATACATTTTAACCCAGGAAAAACTTATTTCTCGTCGAGAGGTCGGACACATCTACGCACATCTAATTCGTGATAAGAGTAACGTACTCAGATGGAATTTAATTATCTTACTTGATTAGTTTGGCCGGATCGTTATCCGTTATGCGAAAAACCTGACATTTATTCTCCACGCAGCAATATGCGTCCATGTCGCAGAACGTTGCGAGCAAAATAATTGACTGTTCGACATGAATTCCCCTTCATTTAATTCGCGATGATCCTACCTTCATGTGCATCCAATTCATTTGGATCAATTAGCTTGTGCTGATATTCCTGAACCATATACCGGTGGATGTCAGGTTCACCATCGAAACCGAGTGACACACGTTCACAAGAAAATCGCTTAATTTTCTGACATGTTTGGCGATTACAATTAGGTAAATTATGTTCATTGCACCTTACCAGAAGTTCATAATTTTTTTCTTATTTTTCTGCAGGTGCATACCAATGCTACACCCGTACGAAGTAACGCGAAAATCAGAATTATACGCGAAAACGTTGATAATTTCCGCATTTGAACCAGGATAAAACAGTCTATTGGCGCATTATTAAATTAATTTTTTTTCAGATAGATTACGCTTTTAAAAATTTGGTACTCGCGTAATTCATTCTGTGTAAATTACTGTCAAAGGTTTGTGAGATACGTCCATATACCGTATATTCATTTCCAGATTCAATCGTCATTAACAAATACAATATTGGTATATTAAAATGAAGATTATAATACTCACGTACTGTAATTTTCAAATACCAGTATCGGAGAACGTTTATACTATTCTTAAATTTACAATAAAAGTAAATTAATATGGAATTCATATACCTGTTTCGTAAATCTCGTAAATCTCATATCGTTTTGTGTATTAGATTCACTTGCATTTTTAGCATTGTACAGGAGAGGTTCCCGAGTGATAAAGGAGATGTTGCCGAGGGATAGGGGACGGGATTCCTAGGAGTAGAAGGGGGTTTCCAGGGGCTAGACGAAGGGTTCCCTACCCATGAAGGGTGGTCGGACATGACCGATACTCGGCCCAAGCTCAATGTCGAGATTGCCAACATTGGCATATACAACTGGCCGAGTCTTCGATGATAAGTGTGGCTCGATATTGGCAGCTAATAGTTGTCCTATATTGAAGTACAAGAACATGTACAAGAAAAGTACAAGAAGCATCACATACGACAATATAATAATTAAAAAAAATAATAAATATATATTTTTTAATTCGTATATACGCCTAATGCAGACTTTTATATTTCTGCTATATGAGAATACATCAGAAACTCGGAAAAACTGCCTCCCGCTCAACAGTTAAGCGGTCACCCATCCAAGTACTGACCGCGGATCGGGCTGCTTAACATTAGAGATTACTGGAGGCAATCTCCGACCGCGCGCCTATTGCTGCCCATATAGGAAACGCCAACAATGACAATAGGCCCAATGGCTGGCCGAATAATGGCTGTTGGTTGCTAGTATGCTGACTCCCAATATTGGTCGAGTAATGGCTACGAGCTGCCAGTCTTGGTTAAACTCCGAATCAGTGCTGACTACCAGCATTGGTCTGTGTTCATTGGCCGAGAACCGAGAACCGAGAATGGCTAGGAACCGTTGACTGCCACTACTGATAGTACGGCCATATTGGATCCTCTATTTTGAATTTCTGAATTCAGATTTGAGTTCTTTAATCGGTGGCTTCAAAAACATCCGTGTACCAAATTTTATCTAAATTCATCTGATGACCCTGTGATTGTTATTTTTAGATGCAACTACTATGGACTCAAAGTATAAGAAACCCACATAGTCGGTTTGGTCTAGTGGTTAGGGTGCTGGTTAGGTAGTTAGGTAGTTTAGGTGAGTCGTATAGGTCGTAGGTTCAAAACCCGCCAACATCACTTTCCCGAAAAGTATCGAAGAAATTGTATCCGTGGACGGATTTCCTTTTTTTTAATGATAAGAGAATAAGATTATTAAAATTATTGGAGGCGGTCCGTTAGGAAATATATGTTTTTAAATTAATAATTAATTACTAAATTGATTATACCGAATATTTTCCGCCGTTACTTGCCCGATACTGGCTGTGTTTGTTACCATTCCTAGGCCACATTGGACCCCAGTACTCGGCCGTGCATAACTACCAGTAATGGGCCCAAGTTATCACCCAGTAGTTATCCAGCAATGAGCCAGTGCTGGTTTCTATTGACGCGCCATTACTGAGAGATTGGCCACCAACTCATACCCAGTACTGGGCCAACTGGACACTCCTACATGGGTGTCGATGATAATACTAAATAATTGATATATCTTAGGCGGCGCAGATTTCCTTGATTTACATGTGAAGTTGATAAATAAAAACCCTTAACGCATTGTGCGCTACTGCTATGGCAAATTAAATGAATATAAAATAAATAAAATCCGGGTACCGGAGCCTCTCCTTGTCATTGGGGCTCTGGCCCCTAATCGGCTAACCAAGGATTGGCGAGTCAACAATCGGCCGAGGATTGGTTTTATACCGACAAATCATCAATCGGCGAGTCGATTCTCGGCCGAGCATTGGCCCAAAATCCGCAAATCATAGATTGGCATGTTGATATTCGCCCGAGCATTGGTCTAAGATTTCGAAGTCAATAATTGTCATGCCAACGTTGACCCGAGTATTGGCCGTTTCAGTTTTATTGGCAAAACCTACATGGGTAGGGATAGCTAAAGTGTTCCCTAAGAATATAGGAGAGGCTTCCGAGGGATAAAGGAGGCATTCGCGAGGGATGTAGGAGGGGGTCCCGAGGAATAAAGGAGGGGTTCCTGAGGGGTATCAAGTTGGCCATGGAATTTTGAGTGAGTGGTTTCAATTTTGCCATAGAATTTCAAAGGATTGGTATCAAGTTGACCATAGAATTTTGTACGAGTGAATTTAAGTTGGCTATGGAATTTTGGGCAAGTGGTTTTTACTTAGCCATGGAATTGTAAAAAATAGATTCGAAATAGTTAACCGAAGTTTTGTGAGCGAAGCGCGCGTGCCACAATAACCCCTAGTATATATATATATATATTTATATACTGTCTGCGTATTACTCACAGGGTATCGCCATTGTCGAGTCGTTGGGATCCGGGCTGTACTCCTCGTTCGGAAAGTAGTCGATACTCGAACACTCGTACTGCACGCGAGAGCCTGAAGAACAAAAGATCATATGCGGAATCTATAATGTACGATGATGCACCGATAAGGATATGTGGGAGTGTAAAATATGCTGGTACAGTGCAGACAGCATCCCGATTCTACCGAACTCATTTCCACAGAGACGCATCTCTATACGAGCAGTTGCACACCGTTTTTAATACACACATCCACTTCAGTATAACGAAGTTGTACAAGACATAACGTGAATAGGATGAAAGACGTTTTGACACGACGAAAGTCTGCCAATAATTAAATTTGATACACAACCCAAGTTGAAATTTGGACCGTTACATCTAGTGTTTATCTGGTGATACTAAGCCCCTGTCAGGGCCTTCTCATCGCTCGGTTAGGGCCTGATTTGTGCCTGATGTGATGCTAAAAATTTGTGCTCGTAAAGAATCTGAGAAGAAAATCTATAGTGTTATTTCTGCTCTGGCAGAACCTAGCTGTACTGAATTTACGCCGGACTTAACGCTATAGATTTTCTACTAGGGAACTGTTGCCGGCCCTGTAAGATTCAGATGTTCCTAAGGTATGCGTTATCAGGCGTGCCTGATGTCAACCTGATCCGGATCGAAATTAATACTAATACAGTATGCCGAATCAGGTGTGCCTGATTTGAATCGGGGCTGATATTGATGCGATTCACTTGATCCGGTTCGCCCAGTATTCGCCAAGTTTAATTTCAATTCGTCTTGCTCAGAGCGGGATTACATATCAAATATCAGTAAGGTTGATAAGATCGTGACCCAATTTTAGAGTTGCATATGAATTTTCTGCGGCAATGTTCGCTCGTAAGGAAGAAAAATGTATTTTCCTTTAACGTTTCAACTCATATCGGAGTCCTCTTCAAACATAAACACATGAGAATAAGAAAGCAAACAATTAACAACATCACCTCTTGGCAAGAGGAAATAAAAGCGTTTGACATGATTAGAATTATGAATTTTCATATACAAGATTCTACATCCCATGAAGGGTGGTCGGACATGGCCGATACTCGGCCCAAGCTCGATGCCGAGATTGTCAAGATTGGCATATACAATTGGCCGATCGTCGGACTGAGTCTTGGATGATGAGTGTGGCTCGATATTGGCAGCCAATAGTTGTCCTATATTGAAGTACGAGAAACGGCCGAGTATCGGGTACGAGAAAATGCCGAGCATCGTGTACGAGAAACAGCCCAGCATCACATTCGACAATCTAATAATAAAAAAATAATAATAAATATATTTTTTTTATTTCGTAAGTACGCCTAATTCAGACTTTGATGTCTCTGCTCTATCAGAATATATCAGAAACTCAGAAAAACTGCCTCTCGCTCAATAGTTAAGCGGTCACCCATCCAAGTACTGACCGCGAATCGGGCTGCTTAACAACAGAGATTTCCGGAGCCACTCTCCGACCGCGCGCCCGTTGCTGTCGATGATAATAATAAATAATTGATATCTCTTAGACAGATTCCATCGATTTACATGTGAAGTTGATAAATAAGGACCCTTAACGTATTGTGTGCTACTGCATGGAAAAAAAAAGATTAGTTGCCATAACCAAGAAATGAATTGACACAACCAATCGATTATACCGATGATTCGAATGGTAATACCGACGATTCGAATGGTAGTCCCAACTATTTGAGTGGTAGTCCCAACGATTGGATTAGTTAACCTAACTAATCTCGCGAGAATTAATCGTGAATAGTTGAGGTTACTATTCGATATGGTTGAGGCAACTAAGTTTTTAGACATTGTGTACAGCAAATCGAAAACGTAGTTGCCACAACCAAACATTTCTTTTCGTGTGCTGTGGCAAATTAAATGAATATAAATAAATAAAATACGGGTACCGGAGCCTCTCCTTATCATTGGGGCCCCTAGTCGATTAGCGAACGATTGGCGAGTCAATACTTAGCCAAGCAATGGTCTCATATCGGCAAACTAACAATTGGTGATTCAATACTCGGCCGAGCATTGGTCTCATATTGACAAACCAACGATTGACAAGTCAATATTCGGCCGAACATTGGTCTCATATCGACAAACCAACAATTGGAGAGTCAATACTTACTTGGCCGAGCATTGGTCTCATATAGACAAACCAACAATTGGAGAGTCAATACTTGGCCGAGCATTGGTCTCATATCGACAAACCAACAAAAGGTGAGTCAATATTCGGCCGAGCATTGGTCTCATATCGACAAACCAACAATTGGTGAGTCACTACTTTTGGCCAAGCATTGGTCTCATATCGACAAACCAACAATCGGCGAGTCGATTTTTGGCCGAGCATTGGCCTTAAATCCACAAATCATCGATTGGCATGTCGATATTCGGCCGAGCATTGGCCTAAGATTGCGAAGTCAATAATCGTCACGCCAACGTTGACCCGAGTATTGGCCGTTTCAGTTTTATTGGCAAACCCTACATGGGATCGCATTCGTTTTTAAGTACAACTATTTGTGATTTAATCGTATCGTTCTGCAATTAACTATAAGTTGTGGTTTCGTATTGTGAGCAAAACCTTAGAGTACTTGAGAGTTACATAGAACGTCCGAATTTTAATTTTCTCGGTGTTTCAAATTGGGCCCTGTTTCAACTAGCCCCGGTCTTTCCTGTGCACTTTATGCCCTCTTTCAGTAAATTCTTGAAAATAAAAATATCTAATTTTGTTATTGTTATTATGTTGTTGATGCATTGCTACTGCTACTGCAATCGGTGCAACCGTAAACATTGCTAAACGCAGATCTCGAAATTCTATGTTTTAAATACCTTCCAGTTGCAAAATAAATATAGAATTTACAACCGGTGCGGTGGTCTAGTGGTCAGTGTACTGGCCTCTAGTCCAGAGCATCGGTAGGTCGCGGGTTCGAGTCCCGGTGCCGTCGATTTTCGTCGGAAATATTATAAATCGTAGTGTGAAGGCAACATTAATTTCTTCTTTAACTTGGCGTCGAGTCGCTACCGCGACTCTTGATACGGGCGCGATGAAGCTCCAGATGTATACATGGGAACCACACAGGTATTTCTACCTATGGAGGTCACATGTATATAGCTGTAGTCCGTGTTTACGTTCTCGACGAAACGTGATGTAGCTCCGGTGCCGTGAGGCGAACTCGAAACCGGCTATATCGGCATAGGTTTTCCGCACTTTTCCTATGCCCATAGCAGAAATGCTATGGCGAATGCGATATAGAGGGGGAAGTCGGATGCGGCCGCATGGGGGCCTGGTTACTGATCCGGACCAGACACCCACGGGGGACTGGCTACTGATCCGGGCCGACCCTGTAATAGGCGTAATGCCTCCAAGCGGGGGGAAATGCATTAAAAAAAAAAAAATATATATATATATAGAATTTACAATAATTGATTGTTATTGTATACATCTGTAAATTCATGAAGGGGTATAAATTATGAAATAAAAAAAGAAAGAGGTGTTCAATTTTAAATTTCAATCCATTTAATTAAAATATAGTCCGTGGCCAATTTGATCAAGTTTTTCTCATAGGGATTCAGTGAGAGCAGCAGTAAATGAATATTTTGTTGAATAGCTGATAACTTTCAATATATCCAATATGACTCTTCGAATTTAGCCAAACTTCATTGGAGCCAACAGTGAACAGGAATTAAATCTGTTCTGTGTGACCACTCCGCGATATTCTCTGATAGAAGTTGGACGGGTGCAGGACAATGGATGCATATTGCAGTGAATGCTAGAGAGAGTGCATTCGCATTGCTGGAGGCTCTCGATATATCCATCATGATTCCTGAAACTCATTGACAGTCACGTTAATTCAAAGCAGTCAATACTTAGTAGGAACAAATCCTGTTGACCATTATCACGTTGCACTAACGTTAATTACGACTAATATGAAATATTTATTTTTACTATGAATTTATTGAATTAATTTTGTTGGTTTTCTACAACACCTGCAAATTCCATCAAATTTTACTTCTTTTTTTTAATTCGGTATTCCTCACTAATTCCTCGGAATTCCTCACTACCGGATCATTTTTAGGGGGGCTGAAATCCGGTGGAATGCCCGATACGCAAATAATAGCTGTTTTTTCCCTTCATTTTATGATACAATGATTTAAATACACTAACTCGCTGCGGGTAGTATAATCTGTCGGGGTTATGACAATAGGCGATTTTCGACTTGGAACCTAATGAATTTTTTATAAAATAAAAATGATATTTTCCGGAAAAAGTAATGCTACAAATATGTAAATCAATTAAACAAAAATTACGTCCCGTGATCTTTCACTTTCAGGATTCATGCATGATACTGTCACATTGAGAAAAAAGCTGAGATGGGCTAAGATGTTGGTTAAAAATTTCAGCAAAAAAAAATGGCCGCAACGAAAAAATAGCCTAACCAAATGATTGGATAGGCGTACGAAATACTTGGTTGTTTTGCTAAATCCTTGGTTATCTTAACCAATAACTTGGTTGTACCTACCAATTTTTATTGATAACATTTTTAACCAAGATTTCGGTAGTTTTAACCAAGCCATTGTCTGAGTGCACACTGCGTGAGCATAATCCATAATGTCTTGGCGTAATTACTAACCAGCTGGTGTGTATATGCATAAGAATGTCGCATATACTCCGCACAATTCGGATGAGTGTAACGCAGTGTGTCCTTTGAGAGTTAAAAATGTAACCGCGGCTTACAACTTCGATTTTAAGAATATGTCAATCGGAATTCTGCCAGTACCCTCGATTACCGCACTGTAAATGCATATACTCTGATACTGTGTCGTCCATGAAACCATATATCTTGCCTATGCGAGTAATATACCGAGACCTCTCTATTCTGGAATGAGATTTATGTCCACAAGCCAGGTGAATTTCGTCCGATATCGTGAGTTCACTCGGAGCTCCCTAGAGGCTTCGCCTGAAGGCCTGCCTCCCTATGGTACCTCACGTCGCCACTGTTCGAAAGGATATAATATCGAAACTTTAGATTATTTCTAGAGATTCGGGCGCTCGGAACGCGACGGTACGGTGCGTTTAATTAATCGGGAACTACGTTGCATATGGGTTTACTGCTGGCAGAGATGGCTATGCTGATGTAAATATGACAAGTGACGTATCCGCATTTGAATCAGTAGCTACTGTCTGTATTTGTGCTTCTGTAATGCATTTTCCAAAACTCTATGAATGATAATAACGTCCATTGATATAAACGTGGAACGTAGAGTGTCTGAATAGATTATCAAATGGACCATCCAAGTTTTCTCAATGTGAATATGAATATTTCTATGTATACGCTGATTTAATAAATGGACTTGAAAATTTCGGCAGAAACATAATCACACGAGAATATCAGATAGATTACGATTGTAATGATTATGTGTGCTATCCAAGTATCGATCCTTTCGTTTAAGAATATTGATTTTTCGAATCGATGCTTATCACCTAATTAATACAATGAATCGATACTTTTGAGATACATAAGTCATAGTTTCGGTGAATTAAGAGAGAGCGGCTGCTCTCCTCTTATGTCCCTGTAAGTCAGTCTAACCCAGATAGAAAAACGTGCCGCACGGCGTGTCGACAAAAATGCGCCATGTACTGCAGCATTAAGCTGCATTATTAACGACACGGAGTGCCTTTAAGGGAAAGCGAATTAAGGGAAAACGAAAGCTCAAAACGATAACGACTGTGTTCGTCGCCGGACCAAGTAAGTTTTCCACAACTGATCTTTGCACCTTTAACCTCACTCATGACAACTCTCTTATACCTAAAAGTGCGAACGAATCTATTTCAACGTGTGCTTCCAAGAGAGAACGAGAGAGAGCAAGGGAGCAAAGAATAAAAGGTGAGACGCACTGTGACTGTATTTTTTGCTGTTATTTAACAAGAAATCAGATTTTAAATTTCTGTTTAGAACACACAGATTGTTAAAAATGATTATATTACATACTGTAGCTGTAACGTCGTATAATCCTCAAGACACGAGATTCTCGATTAATCTCGCTTATCAGTGCAAGATTGTTCGAGTCGAGAAAATACGTGAACATCCTCTCAATCGATCGAGACGAGAATCATATATAAATGACATTTACGAGCGCGATCGATCGAGATCGTCGAAATTCTCGGTTCTTGTTGCATCACTATTCTTGATATTATGCGCAATTCGAGACTGGAAATACCCGAGTAGAAATTTCATTAGGCATGCCTGCTGTCACACGAGGTCCAGATCAGTTTTAGGTACGATAACCTTATTTGGGGCCGCCGTAAATTCACCTGCTCAGGTCCATGTAAGGCCGAGATATGGCATTCGTACTTAATAATGCTGTCTTTCCACCGGATCAGGCTGATGTCAGGCTAGATATGGTAACCTTATTTAGGGGTCGTCGTAAGTTCATCTGATCAGGTCCATGTAAGGCCGACTTCTATTCTAGCATTCTACCTTAAAAATGCCGTCTTTCCACCGGATCAGGCCCATGTCAGGCTTTACATACGGTAACCTCATATAGATATGCCATTCATCGACCTTATCCGTTTCGCATAAGGTCTTCCTGTGGCATTTGAACCAAGATTTTGTCCAATTTACCTTTACTTTCCCTGGTCAGATCCGCATACGGTCTTCGTATGGCATAGTTTTTTTTAAAAATATGTCGTAAATTTACATTATCAGGTTCGTGTAAGAGCTAGATACGGCATACGTTAAAAACATTAAAAAATTATTGTTATGCAAAATCAATCTTTTCAGCACCTTGCGTGTGCTGGATTTTTTCACATCTTTATCCCATTGAGAAGTATTCGAAATTTTCGCTGAAACTCACCTTTTACGGGACTGTACCGCTAGAATTACTTTGAAATCTATCCAGGTACTGACCGTCAAACGCCAGTACCTGAATGGGTGACCGCCCCATCATGTTTGAATTTTGAATATTTCGGTCATAGTCACAATAAATGGATGTACAGTCTTGACGTGTTTTCATTTTAAGTATACTTCAAATAGACAATGAATATATAAACTTTCTAAGATGTCAATGGCCGAGTGGGCTAAGGCGCAGAATTATCACCCAGAGAATCAAGGTTCGATTACCACCAACGGCAAATAAATTTACTTGTGTTTTTTTCAGCAATTAATATGTACTGAAAACTAAATAAGCTCGAATATCCAATAGAAAGTGCAAAATAAATCGAATTCGATGAGCGCAGATCATTATTTTGTAATTTATTTGCCGTTTTTATAAGTAGGGGCTTAGTATGGCAGCCTCTATCCGGCCCTTATCTGGAAAACTTAATCTGGCCCTGATCATGCGCTGCGTTACTTTCCTGCAAGGCTCGTATAAGGTTGCCAGGCAGGGGCCTTAGATTTAAATTCGGCTACCACGCTAGGGCCAGATATTCCCCGTAGCTGAATTTCTACTCGGGTACACAGTCGACTTTGTGTACTTCCGGCTCTCTAAGCCGGACCCCTATCCTGTTGTAAATATGTGAACTCCTGGATGGAATCCAGGGCAGAAATTAGGATGGAGCCTGAGCTGTCCAGGATGGACTCCAAGATGGACAATGGGATTGGATTTCATTCTCCGGCCCAGTCTTCATCCGGAACAGCCCATTATCCATCCGAAACTGCCCATTTTCCTTTCGGAACTGTCCAGACTCCATTCGGAATTGTCCAGACACCATCCTGGATGCATCATTTTTACTTGGTATATTAAATGCATCAGCTACTAGTGCACAATGAATCTGCATAATTCGGTTTGTGTTGCAAATAATACTCATAACCGCAATTTGTAGATTCGGCATGTGATGGATTAAGAGAGTGTAAATTGGTAAATATGGAGAAAAATGATTGTGTTGGAAGGGTGTGCGTATACACTGTTAAAATCGTATTTGGAATGCCATAAACAAATGTTATAGAATACACGAGTGGCATTGAACATCAAGGTTCGTTTAACAAACGAAGCATGAAATGGACTAGCATATGTCGGAAGCTCAGTTCACTCGCTTTTCGACAAAAGGTTTTCTGGCTTTTGGTAGGTATGTATATCGGTTTTGCATGTACCACAGTACGACCTCTCGTTATAACGCATAGGTCGGAAGCTCCTGCTGTAGTACCGAATTGTAGCACCGGCAGCTTATGCGCTGTCTGGGAATATAATAATAACGCGACACTCGTCCTCGGGTTACCTATTTTCCGCAGCGTGCGCGTGCGATGTTGCGAGCACTTGCGAGAGATTCTAGCGAAAAAGCGTGATATGAATTCAGAAAACGTGTGTATGTATCTATAGTACTGTTATAGCATGTGTCGTATATACGGCATCCCATGAGAATGCATATCCACCCTGATGCTATAAAAGCCGAGAACGGGGACGTTGTTAAAAAAACGTTGAAAGCCTTTTGCATGTAGGGCTGCTCTTGTTGAGCTTCACTTTACCTTTTTCGAACGTGCCTGACAGTTAAAGAACATGATGAACAAAATTTCAAAGATCGCAACGTATAAATTACAATAATGTCGGCAAAGAACAACTGTTAGTTAGTAGTTGGTTTACCACAGTCACGGATTTAGCAGGTGTTACTATTATCGAGACAACTGTTAAATATTATTATTTCTATATGAATGTCTACTTGTTTTATTCTCTTTGTAGCTAGTCCGGATAATAATGGCTGAAGTTTAGATTGAACTGAGGTTCAATGTTAAGTGGCTGTTAATTCCCTCTTTTCGTAGTAATACGTTTATAACGGGGCACTTTATTTTTTCTAATACAGTAAGGCCCTATATGCGACAACCCTGCGAAGTGCAACGAGTTACCACCGACCGCCGTGCGTGTTGTCCTATATATATCTACCTATATAGACTTGGTGTCTTGCAGTCAGGTGTAGCCACAGGTATGTAGTTGATAGGGGAAGTGCGAAATGGGAAGAGCATCCGAACGTACACTGTAAAAAAATATTTGGAGAATTCATATACGGTGCAGTGATTTGACATACTATATTTTTTACTGAGGTGCGTAAACCTAGCACCCCACCACGTCCAAATTGAATTTCACATGGGCCAAAATATTGTGCTCTTTATGTGCTATTTATGTACCAAATTGAAAATTTTTGTGCTGTTGTAATTTTTGCAAAAAATGCTTTTTTTGTGGGGGTGCTAGCTATACCGGTTTTCAGCGCCCCCACTAGTTTAAAAGGTCTTAAAACGAATACAGAGTATTCAAAAAGTATTGTAAAATGATGTGCTCTTAATGTGCTTTGGAAATTTCTTCATCTCAATATTTTTTTAAAATATAATATATATATATATTTTTAATTTTTACCCGCTATCACAAAATACTTTGTAGCCAAGATATCGTGCTTTCATGGGTACCTGTAATCATTACAAGCGAAAGTCTCAGAGTATATGTATATGTATAATTTAAATAGCTTATGAAACAAGTTCGAATTTTAAAAAATTCGAAAAAAGCGTGTTGCAAAATTGAAGTCAATTTATATTAAAAACATGAATGTTGTAAAGAATTTAGCAGAAATCTACATTAATTTTACGTTATACTTGTGTAGTAAATTGATATACCCGTTTCTGTAAAAGAGCTCCTACACCTGTGTAATAATTTTACCTTCACTATTTTTAATAGTTTACGTGAGATGGAAAATTGTAGTATTTTCTACTGAATCCTACGAAAATTATTAAATTCAATACTAAAAAAAAGTAATTTTCCTACATTCATTTATTAAATTTAATTTTAATACATCAGCTGATAAATACAATTTTTGGTATTGTAAATTTGCAAAATTTGTTAACAGTGTGGCAACGAGTTCCGTTTAATGTGAAAAGCAGCATCAAAACACATGGGAATAAAAATATTGCTTCTCTACTACCGTTGAAGGCTTCAGTGTCAATAGCATTGCAAGTAATTTAGTGTTGGTCCCAGCTACAAAGTTGATCGCAATTTTCGACACAGAGAGCTATGGAGTGAAGGAAACTTTAGGCAATTTCATCTCTACATGGTGTCAAATATCCAATTTATTGATGTTTAGTCGATGGAGGTAATAATAATTTGCGAATATATGAGAAGCAATGAACGGTGGAGTAATGCAGTGGCTCTCCGTCCTCTGTTCACCATTCTCGGTCTCTCGCGTACTTCGATGGAAAGGAGGAATCGGGTTGGCAAGAGCGGAACGCTCATTTCCTGCCCGGGCCGGAAGTCTGCCGTATTGCCTCTCTTCAATAATCGAGAATCGAATACGAGGGAATACAGGGAAGCAGCGACATCAGAAGTGCCAACATACGTATAGGAGAATGTATAGATTTTACCTCCGCTCGAGCACTCGTCGCTTTAGTGTATATTCAATAGAGGAGATCAGGGCCATTTGGAAATCGGGGCAAGTTGAAACACTCACGTTAAAATTTGGACGTTCTATGCAACTGTTAACGACTCTAAGGCTTTGCTCACCAATGAAACCATCATTTATAGTGAACTTACAGTAATATACAATCAAATCTCCAATAATTACACTTAAAAAACGAATAAAGCGTCGATGGATGGTCCCATAGATAAGGCTGTTGAATTTCAAGTCGATTAATTAAAGAATACTCGAGTTTTTTATAGTTGCTTTAATTTCCCCAGTTATCAAGAATTTTTTAAAATTAAGTTCACGATGTTAATTCCAATGTGTTTAATATTTATTGCGGTTAATTGTGGCTATAATCGTCGACAAATAAAATGGTTCCAACGTGTACATACTATCATTGGACTCAAGAACATTGCAGTACGATCGATTTCCGATTTTTCCGGTGTGGAAATAGCCATTAATCTGACTATTAGAAAAATTTCATTCACATATGGTAGTGTTTATTTCCCAAAAACTGCCAAAACACCACAAAACTCCAGAGCTTTGCCCTTTATTTTTTATGGGCGCCAGGCGCTTACGCGCCGGGAAAAACTCGCGATTTTCAGGGACCAAGCTGCTTTTGCCTAGCTAGTCGCAGCCGTTAAAACTTGTAGAGATCAAAACTTGTAGAATTCGAATGTAAGGTTTCCATGCAGAAATAAAATTAAAAAAAGAAAATTAATTGTCAATTTTTCGCGAGACTTCAACAATAAATTGTAATTCATTAAACAAAATTATTGACTCACAAAAGAACCCAGAAAAGTCAAAATTAATTCCCGTTAACAATTTTAAACACAAAGAAACCCCTCGATCGGCTTACAAGAGCCACCGCGCGACGCGGCTCTCTTCACACGCAGACACGATCCACAAAACACCACACACGAGGAAATACGGGAATAATACGCAATCGCGGACTAACAAAACTACCATTTATTGCGGGAAGAGTTCTGCTAATTCACCCGATTCGATAATAATAACGTTAATGTTTTATTCACCGCAGAAGGAACAACAAAAAAAAAAAAACAGATCGGGCGCCTCGACACCTCTCTTTTACCGGCGACGCGTTCTTACTCGTTTCTCTCTCTCTCTCTCTCTCTCTCTCTCTTGCTCACGCGTCACGGGAATGACCACACTCTCGAACAATGAAGCGAATAGACACTCTAACGCAACATTCAACTCTCACACGGTAAAAGCCGGCTACTTGATCCACCGGATAAAACATATAATCGCGAAACACTCTCACACGTTGTCGCTTCCGATCATTCCCGCGCACAAAACGATTACACTAAAACTAATGGCAATTTCCCGATTTTTCACTCCCGGTGAAATGCAGATTTTACAAAAATGTCTCTACGTTAATTTCTATGGGCCACGGCTCGCCGTAAAGTCTGGCGAGACTCTCGAAACGCTAAAACCAACACAATAGAGTTCGCGGACTCTTCCACGCGCGAGATAAGGTAACTGCTCCTGTTCCTGACGCTGGTCCGGTTCCTGACGCGTTACTTTAATATAGGCGGCTTCCCCCACCATTCCAGAAACAGCCAATAGTAATTCGTAAATGGTGGCGTCAGAAACTGCGACACTCGTTAGTTCCTCTTTTACCCTACGGTTTTACATGGGCAGAGTGAGAGGGTTGCCTTACATCGTCACAAACCGGGCTGTTTACTGTACCCTCGCTTTGCACTTTTACCAAAAAAAACTTTATAATAAATTCCCGAACGATACCAGAAGAGAAGCCAAGTGATAGGGGCCTACCTTGGGCACAATGTCGACAAAATATAAGGTGGCTGTTCGCACTCTCGTCCTTCCAAATTCCTCGGGGATAACCGCGATCCTCTTAGTAATCAAGATCCTCGGGAAATGCCTCGAGATGTGTCGCTCGCGGAAGCACGAGCCTTCTTATCCCTACCCTAATTATATCACCGTCGATCAGTCAGGCGGCCAACGCTGATTTTTTGGGAACTATATTAACTAAATAGATCCAAAACGAGACTACGTAAGCGCAGCGCATAAGACGGCGTCGTAGACAGGTGGTTATCTACCGATGCGGTACGGGATGCTCAGCATTTTCCTTGATTATTTCCCGACGTAGACGAACACTCTTAAGTGCAATATAGCCCCTCGGGAACGTTATTCATCTCCCGATCTCCCGTGGGGGGCTGTCGACCCTCTCGGGTGCCCCTACGTCTCTCGGTGGACATAAATAAAATTTTTAAAAACTTGTTACTGGCGTGATCGCAAGACGTGACTTTCTCATCACGATTGCTACTGGCGTCACGTTACTGTCGTGAAGTTAGTTTGTATGTTTTTAGTAGATTGTTTCATAAATACCATTTAGGAAGAGTGATAATAATTTTGTAGATCTGCAACATAATCTATATTCTATTCAATAGAAGTTTTTCATAACTAACTATTTGTGAATTTATGTTTGTATAACTGAAATGACAATAAACTCTTTGCTGTATTCAGCTACTCATTATTTTTATTGTTAATTTGCTAATAATTCTGTTTATATGTTTTAAAGCATTGTAACTTTTAAATTAGCTTGCTTTTTGTTTTGAGTCAAGATGCAAAATATATAATATATAAGTTCTGAGTGGAATTGTAAATCCACATTAATTGAAGAAATATAGTTCAAAGTGCAATCTGTTTTGTTATTATGATTTTCGTAATAATAACAACCTGTTCTGATTATTAAATGATGTGTAAATATTTGAATAGCTTAAAAAAATATTGGAATAATGGATTAACTATAGTTTTCAATTTTTTTTTTAATGTTATTTTACATACTTTGTATGTGATGAAAAAGTAAATATTTGTTACGGGTGTGAAATTTTTATCGTGAATTTACCGGGTTATAGTGATCAATAATGTGTGAATTTCACACATTAATTGTAATCTACATTTTTCGATATAATTTGTCAAAAACGCGTTTGTAAATTCGAATTCCGCGTGCGCGGGAAAGCGAGCGTGACATCGTGCGCCTGCTCGCGCCTTCACATCTCTCTTTCGTTTCGATGGTATTGTTGTCGGCATTGTGATACTGTGATAGTCGGATTTACATTTTATTTCATAATTCAAAAGTTTCGAATATTATGGTGTATATAAGCAGCATTTGGAATTGGTATAAAATGCTATACGAGTGATAAAATAAATTTAAAAAACTATGATGCGGTGAGTGCATGAGTGCTTATAGTCTAACATCAAGAGTGATGATAACCTCAAATGTGTTTGTTTTGTATTTTTACATTCTTTTAAAAAAATTTAATCTGACATATGGTGTGAATATTCATAGTATGTTCTCATTGATAACTGCTCAAGATCATTGCAGTTCTTTTTTTTAGTGAAAGTGTAGCACAATAATACAAGGAAGTAACATATTTCAGGCAATATAAATTTTTTACAACAGTTTCAAGTGTCTTATGTGAGCGATTGAAAAGAGAAAATCTTCTATATACTAAATCTCTTGTTGTTCATTGCTAATTTGCTGGTAATACTATTTGTATGTATCACATTGAAGCATAATATCTTTTATATTAGCTTGCGGTACAAAAATAAATAAATTTTTTTTTTTTGTATTTAAGGTAAAGTATCAGAAGCAGTGAAGATTTTGGATTGGATTTCAATACCAAAACCAGGATTTGAATGCAGAAGGAACACAAAAAATTTCATTTCAGTCCATATATTTTTTCAAAAGTTATTGTGGTTTCGGACGGTACATACAGACGCCAGACAGACAGACAGAAATGAGTAAGTGTGTTTTTTGGAATCTAGGACACACAAAACATGTATTTCCATTAAAATCTGAGGGTCGAATTTTTTTTGGATTGCAATACTTTCTCTCTTACATACTTTGTATGTGATGAGAAAGTAAAAACATCGAGAATTAGAAATAGAAATGTAAAAAAAGTAAGGCCCTATGGATGTGCCGGGAGTCGTCGTACTGCGAGGAACTGTGCTCTACATTTTTCGAGCATACTTCGGACTAAATTTTAACTCGTTACAATATAAGAAAAATTATACTTTTATATCAATTGTAACAATTTATATTTAAATATTTATATTTTTAGTGTGTTCCAACTTGCCCCGAGGCCGCTCCAATTTACCTCATAGTGGGGCAAGTTGGAAAACTTCGTTGAATTTACGAAATGTTGGAAATTGTTTACGATATAACAAATTGATTGTAGAACATAATCCCGGCATTCGTACAGTGAATGTGGCACAGTTAAGCGTCTGTGTTCGACTGTACCACATTCATCATCACTCTCGATTAGTTATCAACTAATTACTATTCGTACAGCGAACCATTAACTCGAAATAAAATATTTAAAAAGTTGCAACGCAGAACTTTGCACATTGTTTTCTCATTAATTTTCATTTTTCACAAAGCCACCTCTATGAGTAAGTAAGCTTATTTATTAATTTTGGCTTCCTCATAGAGGAAGCTTTATAAAAAATGAAAATGAATGAGAAAACAATGTGCAAAGTTCTACTTTGCAGTTTTTTGGTTACCTATATAGTTCTTGAAAAATTCACGTAAAATCCAAACCGCTTTACCGATCACGACAAAATTTCGAAGATAACAGCACTGAATGTTTTTGTCATCTGCGGAAAATTTCAGCTGATTTGGTGAGATTTGAAGTGAGTTAGAGCAAAACAAATATTTTTTTAAATATTGAAAATCTCATAAAAACCGAAATTTTTTATAGATTTATCCACGATTCAATACCGATCCACGTTTAACATATATTTATACTAACATTTTTTCTTGAAAAATAATTAGCTCAATAGCTAAAAAACTGCGGATGCTAGAGAGCGTAGTAGAGACATTTTTCGAAAATTGCAAAGTCAAATAAAATTTGAACATATTTTTGTATATTTTGAAAGTTGCCACAAACAAAGGGGTCGACCTGCTTCACATGCTTGTTAAATTTCAGCCCGATTGTTAAAGCTGTTCTTCAGATATGTGCGAATCTCCGGAACCTTTAACTTTCATCATCATGAAAAAAAAATTCAAAAAATTAAAAGCACATCTGTTTAATACACAAATTATGGTTTCAAAATTGAAAAACTATCATCAAATGCTGCAGAACATCGTTTTTTCCAATGCCCGCGGTTGAGAAATTAATAAACAAACCATAATTAAATCACAAATTCGAATGCAATTCAACATATATATGTTTTAACTTATTATGAATTCCTGTAAATACATTTTTTACAATATTTACCACATTCTTTTCTCAACTGTAAATACACAACATATAAACTTTT
The DNA here is from genome assembly GCA_963970395.1 of Ephialtes manifestator. Lineage (NCBI taxonomy): Eukaryota > Metazoa > Arthropoda > Insecta > Hymenoptera > Ichneumonidae > Ephialtes > Ephialtes manifestator. The sequence goes on from OZ019980.1 coordinate 14,197,274, forward strand.
TTGGCTCTGTTTAAAATTTTTAGTACTAGCCTTTTGCTGTAATTTTTTGCTAAATCTATTCTTCGTCCTCAATATTTCTCTCTTCCTGTCCCTCTCCCTCTTTCTCTCCCTCTTCCTCGCCCTCTTCCTCTCCCTACTTCTACTGTACTCTTTTGCAATTTTCCGGGGTTTGTTCTTTTTTTTGTTATTTCATTTTCACTGAAGATCATTTTATCATCGCTCAAAAAGTCTGTCAATTCATTCAATTTTCTTTTTCTTGTTTTTGGTTCTGCAGCTTTTTCTACAAATAAAAATGATTTTGGATTCAAACTGAAATGATCACAAGGTGGATTTGAAATACATTTTGTGCATGATAAATAATTTAAAAATATTTTGTGTCGATCTTCGCGTGTCCAAATCAATTGATGCAACATCTTTGTGTTCGGAATTGTTTTGAGATTATCAGGAACCGTTTTCACGACTTTTTCAATTTCGTTGTTATCAATTAAAAACATTTTTACTTTCGAATTTTGTTGCTTCGAAACAACGCGAATCACATCTTCAGCAGAGATGATGTCAGTATCATACATAACTGCTTTATCACAAATGCCTTTGACAGTTCCACCTGTACCATCTGCACAACTTTTTCCGTGACCAGCAGTTGAAAAATTCCAAGTCGCGTGACTCAATCCTAGTTCTTGGCATCGAGCATGAAAAAAATAAAAATTGGTCTTATTTTTGTACTGGGTACTGGGTCCGTCACTCTGAAAGTGTATAGTGTCTCAATTCGGAATCAAAACTTTTACAAGCTTCAAAATGGGAACCATGTGAGCCCAGATTGATGCAGCATCATGTCGCAGATTTTCGGAAACTGTGCAAAAAGATATACACTCAGTTTCTTCTTCCTCTTTTTTCTTATAAAAAATGGCTCCAGTGTGCAAAGAAATTTGTTTTTGAGAAGCTCCGAAATGCTTGAGGTGCTCTGATTTTACAAATATCTTTATAAATTTCAATATAATTTCAAAAAACCATTATAATTATATTTACAAAAAATGAATTAAAAAAATTAAAATACATACTTTTAACCGTATTTAATTATAGTTTTTATCAATATATTCAATAAAAACCAAGTTTATGTTACTTAATATGAATTTTCAACATTGATTATGACAAGATTTCGGTTGTGACGGAATTTCGGTCGTGACATTTAATGGTTACATCAAAATCTTTAAAAATAGTCTAAATTTATCAAAGCACACTTACCCACTGATAAAGGAAACAAAAACGATTGTGTGCATATAAATTTTAAATGAATTTATTGGTAACTGTTCAAGTCCGCGAGGATTTAAATTGTGACATTGTAACCTAGACAGGCTGACAGATAATGTGTCTTCGTCTATAAACAATATAAAGAAATTTTTTTTTTTTTTTGAAAATAAATCGATACGTTTTTTTTCTATTTGATTTGAATTTCATGTGCAATACAAAAAATTAGCTTTATATTAACAATTACTTACTTTATTTTTGAAAATTCCGTGATTTCGGTCGTGACACCTCAAATTGAGAGACAAACTTTAACTGATCGAATATGTCAAATTAAACAACGGATGTCATTAAAATATATTAAATCGAATTTTCGAATTAAAAATTCATTGTTTTCCATGTTTAAAGTTTTAATTAGTTAATGTATTAATTACAAAATAGTATAATAAAAGTAAGAAATCGCGAAAAGACAGCCGAAATATTGTTACAGGTATAGTATGTGAAGTCAAAATCAAGGATAATTAATATTTAGAAACAACCAATAAGGTTCTAACAAGTAGCAAAAATAAATAATATAAAAACATGTATAAAACCGGGGCTGAAGGACTTAGGTCGATGGCCCATTGGCAATACAAAATACGTAAAGCTCAGCGCAGTAAACTTGTATAATAATGTGTACACAATAATGTATTGTCAATAAATGTACTTTTACTACTACTACTAATATTTAGACATCATTAAAATCGTAAAAAAAGCTAGTAATGATAAACCGATTTGATATTTATTCATTTTTTTAGATGTTTTATTATTCATTTAATTGGCTAATCATACGAGAAGTCGTAAGACATATAGATTAAAGATTCCGGAGATTCGCCCATATACACTGTAAAAAAATTTGTATGAAAATTACTATACCGGTATTGGAAGCTCGGATGCATATATCGTATATTAATTTTCATATATATACTGTAACACGGTAGATTTTGTACCAGCTCCACCCCGCAGGCTGGCTCGAAGGCCATCACACTCCGCTTATATTTTGTTTTAGTATTTTAGAGCAGTATTTTTGGATTTAGTTTATAGGAATATTTTGTGTAGAAATTCCCCCCTTTACCCCCCTTCCCATCCCTAGTATGAATGTGAAATGAGTAATAGCCCCCCCCCCCCCCCCCCCGAAGACCAGGGAGGCCCTCAAGGACGAAATAAGAGGCTACGGCAGCTTAGACAGAGTGACGTGGGGAGAGTGTGGGCTGGAAAAACCATCTGAACCCGGACAGCATCCGAGCCAGCTGATGAGTACACCCCGCACCACACGAGTAGCCTCCACACTCGTGTGGACATAAGTTGGAGTTAGCCGCCCGACTGCGTGGATGTACTCGCACTACTAGGATCGCCAGCGGCACTCAAACGGCCCGCGGCGATCACTCCAGCCAGCTGTGCTACGCTGCCTCGCCACTGCACTGCTCGAGCGCCACTGACCAGCCACACTCGATCCGTTGATCGATGTCGAAGCTCCGTAGTGCTCGGGAGCCGACGAGTCCCGAGGATCGACGAGGGTCTCCGAAAACATCGAGGAAGAAGAAGGATGACAATTTGCTTATCACTTCGAGCTTCGCCGTCGCCGTGTCCTCCCGAAAATATTATAGTAAAGTTTGCGAGTCCTCGTGGGAGTTGTCCACGGGACTAGGATTGGGTGTGTGTGTGTGATAATTAGCGTGAGTAATTTTTATTTGTTCTGAGACCCCTTTTCCCCCTTTTTGCCCTGTATTTTTTAAGTCATTAGAGTTTGTATTTTTCATTTTTATATCGAGTCAACCGGCTGCCACCCCGTGGAGACCGGCACGTTTCCATTAGACTTAAGTAGCGATTATTTGGTGTTTTCTGCGTGCGAGGTAGTGTGGTGGTGATCGCGACTATCTCGGCGATATTTCACATTAATTTTCCTTCCCGATTTTATTTATATTTTTGGCCCCATTAGCGAATATTCCCCTGCCACCCCCCCCCCCCCCCCCCGCCCTTTCAGCCATACCGAGGTAATAATTAAGAAGCCATAGAGTTCGGGAACCCTCCCCCCTGAAATCGTCTCTATTTTGGCTAGCCGAGTTACCCCACTTTTTGCCATATTTTTGTTATCCATTTTTCCCTATTTTGCCATATTGTTGTTATTAATTTTTCCCCATTTGGCCATAGGTTGATTATTAATCTTTTTTTGTCCCCGGTAATTTGCATATTTCCCACCCTTGACACCCAGAGTCCCTGCCACCGGTAACCCCCGCCATTTCCCCCACCCGACCGTGCTGGACTCTGAAATTTTTCGACGTCGCCCGGACTTAGAAAATTTTCGACAGTCTTGGGACTTAGAAAATTTTCAACAGAGTCGGACTTAGAAAAATTTCAGCTCCTCTCGGACTCTGAAATTTTTCGACGTCGGCCGGACTTAGAAAATTTTCGACGTCCTCCGGACTCTGAAAATTTCCCCCCCCGTCTTGCGCAGCCCCCCCCACCCCCCAACGGTGCTACACGTCACGTAGCTGGCGCCCATTTAGAGTTATTGTATTGAGTTTTTCTTTTGTTTTTTTATTGAGATTTTTGTAGCGTTATTAAATCGAGTTTGGTTACTTTTCTTATAATTATTTTATTCTTATTCCGTCTTTTCACTAACCCCTTCCCCTCCTAATAAAAAGGGAAGCCGGTTATAATACATATGTAATATTTAAAGAATCGGTATACAATAATTAAGTACAAATCTTTGACATTAATGGAAAAATGTGTTCGATGTTTACAACATTTTTATCAATTATTGTAAGGAACGTATATTAAAATTCACATACGACTGAATCATTTTTTTCACGTACTGTATACTAGTCTAAATATGCATTTTACTGTAAAATTTAGTATGGTAGCATACTAAAAACGGATGAACAGCTCTAACGGTAATAAACCAGTGTGTTTTGTTTATGCAACACTTTCTTGTTATCATTGTAACCAAAGTGCATTAAAAATCATATATGTGTGAACAGTTTTTCTCACATACTATATATTATTTTTAATATGCGTTTTTCTTTAAATTTAGTATGTTGGTGTAGCAAAGAATTAATTAAAAAGAAGTAATTAAAAAAGAATTCATTTGTGTTTATTCAATCGATTAATCCTGCACTTTTAATTAGATATTACACGTTTTTCGCTACACGATGGTACATATTAATCGCTGAAAAAACAGATTTACATTTTTTTACATTGACGGGAATCGAACCTGGGCCCCTTCAAATGGTCTTGTTACGCTGCGCCTTAGCTTACTCGGCCATTCAGATCATATGATTGTACAATTTTTTTTGTCTATTAGAATGTCGGTGCTGAAATATAAAATGAAACTAGTGTAATATATTAGTTAGAACTTTTTAGATTTATGAGCGTTTGATAATAGAGGGAAAGTAGACTATGTCCAACCGCGTGTAAGATTACCACCCGAGCCGCGGTAAACACGCGGTTGGGGATAGTCTACTTTCACTCTGCAGTGGAGTATACTATTTTTCACCATATCTGCAGCGGAAAGTTCGAATTACGTAAAGCCCGTAGGGCGGGAAGTCGAACTTTCCGCGCAAGTATGGTGAAAAAATACAAGCACATTCAGTTATTTTTCCGGCAATCAGTTATGTATATTATCTATAAATAGACCCGCCGAAGTTGCTTGTTTCATTGAAGCCCTTTTGTGGAAGCCCTAACAAACCCTAACCAAGTGCTATCGTCTTTCGCGACAGCCCGACTCGATTTACTGGTACTGGAAACCATTAAACGACGTTATCAATTTCCAATAACGGTATATGTATGTCCAAACGCGTCTTTGGATACTCCCATCGGATGATAGTTCTGTTATCGTTGAGCGAATAAACTTTAAAATATTCTGACACTTCAATAGTTTGGTCCAGGTATTGAATTTCAAAGAACAGTTGACTGGTCCATTTTATATAAAATTGTATGATAATTTTATATTCGGACTCACAATTTTGCAAAACTCGGCTTTGGTTTTAAGACACCGGTCTATAAATAGTTGCCTTGAAACACGCGTATTATAAAATTAATATCTTTCATGGAGTTACAAAATACTAGCACCAAAAAACGCAACGCGTACTTCTTAACTTCTAATGATCGTATATTAATGTTCAAATAGATCTTTAGATACCTACAACGTATGTTAATTTCAAGAGATACTTGTGGGCAAGATTTGAAAGTTTCTAACGGTTTAATTTTTGGATCGAGTTATAGAACTTTAAACTAACATGAAGGACTACTTTCGATATGAAATTGTATATTAAATGTTTACTTAGCCACAAAATTTTCCGAACTTGCACATTAATTTTACGCTGTGGCTATTCGCACAGAAGAGTGTCTCTAATAGAATCACGCTAGGGACACGCGAAAAATTGGAGTGTTTGGAGTGTGCGTAAGCAAGTTCGAGAATTGAGGTGTCTATATGATTTTTGGAGTGGGTTTAACAACTTTTGAAAAGGACTGTACATTTTTGTGTCTTTACCACTGTCTATCTCTTATTTTCTTGCAGTCGCGGATACACTCAATTTATATGTTGTGTGCATGCACTATGTCGTGTGCGCTGCTACTATAATTCCTGAATATTATAGTCATCAATACCGAATGATGAACTAATTTTTATGCCTCGATTTTATACGATGTGATGTCATTTTTGGAGTGGATATTGCATTTCCGTATTAGAGACACATCATTTTTGGAGTGACCTTTATTTACCTTTACATTTCACTGCTCGATTTGCTGTTTTTGTTTCTTACGATTACATGCACACGCAGCTTGTCGTGTGCGACGCTACTAATAATTCCTGAAAATTATAATCGTCTATGTCGAATGATGAATATTATTTAATCATTCCATGTTGATGATTATAGTTTTTAGGAATCACAGTAGCGTTGCACACGCCAAGCTGCGTGTATATGTAATGTTAATTTTAAAAACAGCAAATCGAGCAGTAAAATGCAAAATACGACCGCTACTCCATACGGTTTAGTCATTCCAAAAATGACCAAGCACCCTAAAAAATCGTGACATGAAAATTAATTCATCATTGTACATGATAATTATAATATTCAGGAATTATAGTAGCGTCGAAAACGATAAACTACATACACACAACATATAAATTGAACGTATCCGCGACTGCAAGAAACTAAGAGGTCGACAGTGGTAAAAACACGAAAATGCAGAGTCCTTTTCAAAAGTTGATAAACTCACTCCAAAAATCATACAGACACGTCACTTCCCGAACTTACTTACGCACACTCCAAACCCTCCATTTTTTCACGTGTCCCTAGCGTGACTTTATTAGAGACACTCTTCTGTGTGAATAGCCACAGCGTTAATTTTAATATACCGTTCTATTAATAGCCTTTATAATAGACAAGTATTATAATTTTAAATGCCGATTATATAAAAATTAATTTACTTTTGCTAAATTTCGTATACGCACTATATATTTATTACCCAATGTATATTACTTTCTATTTCATATACCGGTTTTCGAAATTTCTAATTTTCTGGTATGTGAAAAACCCTTTTATTTTTTACAGTGTATAAGTATGAATATGCAGTGACGGTCACACCCAAAAAAATTGATGGTGAATTCAACTATACACATGTTTCCCTGAGACGACAACTATGTTTTTATGGTTACTGTAACAATAAATAACGTATCTAGCAACTAAATTATGGCACGTTTGATTATTTTTATAGTAGAACTCACTATATTTAGCAAGTTGTCGCATTTATTTTTCTCAGTGCACACACACACGCACATCCATCCATACATTTTTTCTAAACCACTTTTCTCGACGTTTTAGACCATTTTGAGGGTACTGACAAAAAAAATCGAAAAAAAAATTTCGCATGAAAACAAAGCTTCCTTTATGGGGAAGCAAAAACCAAAAATCGCAAACCAAAATTGTTCTCACCAGCTCCGATATCCCCTACACAGCTTGTATGTATCGTCTCCGTATCTTAGCACTGCACGCTCATCTAGACTATTAAAAAAATCTACTTGAAATTTAGTGTACTTTTACTGGAAGTTTTTACTCATAAACTAGTAAATTAAATTTAATATACAAGTGTAATGTAAAATTAATGTATGGTACACCGAGAGAAATATATAGTACTCATTCCCAGATTCGTATAGTAATCGGGATCGAAAGTGGAAAAATGGCATTTTTTTCCAGACACGTACAAAGATTTACTAGGCGTCGTCCGCTGTACTATTTACGCTGCTGTACAACGCTATACAACGCATCTCACACTTCTCTATATTTTGCGCCCACAAATGTTCAGAATAATCTTCATACGCATACAGGTTAAAGCAATTCACGTTGCGAAAAATAACGTAAAATCTATTGACAGCCTGCAAAATGTCTGTAGTTTAGTACGACATGAGATTTACGAAAGATATACAGCTCCCGTGTAGCGTCATTCGTTCAACGTTTGCCGTCATAACCTCAAAGTTGCCCGACATGCCCAGACGTTTTGCGAGCGCCCCTCCCCATCGCGTTTCTATTCACGGTATAAGTAAACATTTCCAAACTTCCAAGATTGATCCCATTTACTATGTTGTCTGGGTTTTTTACCAAACTATTTTAGATGCCTTAACTATATTTTTCTCTCGGTGTACAGCACATTCAATAATTTACTTTAATTTTACAGTAAAAGTACTTGAATTTTAATAATTTGCTTTAATTTTACTGGGAAAGTACATGAATTTTATACCACAATTGTATATTAAATTTCGATGACGAATTTATGAATAAAAACTTCCAATCTTTTCTAACAGTGTATGTCTGCTAACACTGGCATGCCATCGAGTGCGCTGAACTTCAGGAATGTCATATCGTTGCTTACATTCTACTTTGAACAGATTTCTTTTCATCCCTGCAGACATTCCTTTACCGCTCAGAAGGAAATATAAATATCAAATATCTATACAAGTATACTGTGACAGGAGAATTTATATTGACAACTTTCCTCGACGTCACACGCCAGATTTGCACCTCGAGGGCTAACCGCGAAATAGAATTAGAATTGGATAGCGCATATTATATAAGAACCTATGATTCTGCGATTATTGTTAATAGTAACTGGAATAATTGTCAAACATTATAATACTTTGAATCATCCATGTCTCGGTTCAAATGAGCGAAACATCGACACACAATCTCATTCAACGGAGACAATAGAAGGACACAGCGCACGCGTCAACTTATTGATTTTTCTACGAGCCGGCCGAAGGGACGTATCGAGCGAGATCCACGACACTTCACGTTTCGTCACGAGAGCGGAAGGAAGTCAGCGCTCAAGGTTAAAGGACATAAATTCCTAGGCTTATTGTAGCACCTCTCAGTAAAACTCCAGTTTGACGAAATTGTCAAAGTAGTGTTAAAATAGACAAATAGACAAAAGTATTGGTGGTAATTGTGCACTAAAGACAAAAGGACTGAGGAAATTTGACGAGAGACAAGGAGACGAAATTGTTGTCAAATAATCAATAAATTCAGATTGGATAAGATTCCGTGAGTACCATTATTTATATTTCATGCTTCCGAACAGATCTCTATTCTGATTCTGAAACTTTATTTCCTTGGGTCTTTCCATTACCCTCCCTGTGGATGTCCATCTCTATAAGAGCTAGTCAAGACAAGTTATTAGATCTTTAAAACTAATTGGCGCCCTAAAACAATTTTCAGTTAGACAAAGAATAAATTTAGAGCCTCGGCAGCCATTGACCCAGGCCGCGCCGAGTGTTAGCTTTATTTAGACGAAGATAATTAGTAAAATAAAATAAAGCTGTCTCATTTGGCGCCCAACGTGGGGCCGATGAAAATTAATTAATGTCAAAAATCAATTTATATTAAAGGATATCGTTGTAAATCGTATTGTCGTTAACGATATCGAGAAACATAATTGTCAAAGTAGAAATTTGTTAATTCATATCGTTGTAAATCGTATTGCCGTTAACGATATCGAAAATCAAAATTGTCAAAAGTAATTCTCGTTAATTTATATCGTTATAAATCGTATTGCCGTTAACGATATAGAAAATAAAAATTGTCAAAAAGTAATCCATGTTAATTTATATCGTTGTAAATCGTATCGCCGTTAACGATATTTAGAATCAAAATTGTCAAAGTAAAATTTTGTTAATTCATATCGTTGTAAATCGTATTGCCGTTAACGATATCGAAAATAAAAATTGTCAAAAAGTAATCCATGTTAATTTATATCGTTGTAAATCGTATCGCCGTTAACGATATTTAGAATCAAAATTGTCAAAGTAAAATTTTGTTAATTCATATCGTTGTAAATCGTATTGCCGTTAACGATATCGAAAATCAAAATTGTCAAAAGTAATTCTCGTTAATTTATATCGTTATAAATCGCATTGTCGTCAACGATATCAAGAATAACAATAGTCAAAAGTTAATTTATGTTGAATTATATTGTTTAAATCGTATCGATATTAACGATTTCGAACCACTATAGTCAAAAATAATTTCAAGTTAACAAGTATCGGCGAGTCGAGTGTAGAAGCGTCGAGGACAGCGTGCGTTAACAATAGCGGGCCGACTTGCCGAACGCCGGCCGATGTAAACATAAACACAATCGAACGCTCAACGGGCAAGCGTTCACGGCCTTACTATCTTTCTATTTCTATCATTATTCTTCACTCTACTCGACTTTATATTATATTACTGTGTTTACGCTTTGGTTACTATACTTATTATTCTACGTGTAACGTTATTGCATTACTTTTCTGTTGTCTATATTTCTGTGTACTTTGAATGTGAAATTGTTACTTATTTATTTATAGTTATTTTGTTATTAACCAACATAATTTGGTCGTAATTTGTTTAGACGATTATCGGCATAATCACGAATTTCGTTGAAAACTAAATTGTCAAACATTACAATTATATAATATTACATAAGAAACTATAATATTATACAACGGGCTAGAAAATATTGAAATCCCAAGAGTTGCCAACGTAATCTTGGCAAGACGGAAAAAAAAAAAGATAATATGACATATTATGTTAACAATGTTTTTTTCACCTCCTAAAAGAGTTACTCGAAGAGGTTCAAAAGTAATAGAAACAAAAGTCAGTAATAAAAGTTCGTTAGACAAAACAGTTTCGTCAATATCAGTGGGCGAAACGACTTCTACTTCGTCTGTTGAGGGAAACGCTCCAACCAAGAACATGTCTGAGGTTCACTTGCCGCCCCCACCCGGTGATGGTGCACTAGCAGGACATTCGTCGGCCACTCAAAATATAGGCACGACAAATACGACAAGACATAATGTTAGTATATCCTCCACGGGCTCAGTGCATACTCGTGGTTTTGTGCCTCTCGGCAGGGGAAGAGGATCGCGAACAACAACACCAAATCCGGGCGAAATGTCAAGGTTTTCGCCAGTAGAAACTACCATATCGCAATTGTCTCAAAGATTAGAGATAATCGAAACTCGATTAACGCGTATCGGAGTACTGGAGAGTAAACTAGACATACTAATCGGAAAATTGAATTCACTAGGTATTGACAAAAACCAAGAAGCAAACACGGTATTGCCAAGCGTACCTCAGGGGTCTGGAATAACTGGAACTCATCAACAAAATAACTTGACGAATAATAATGGCACATCGCAAGGAGGAATAGCGCCCGAAGCTTTTGCCCCCTATTGTCCACAGAATAACCAGGAAAATATACCGAGATTTAACGCATCAAATGGGAATGGACAATACATGGAATCTTCACTGGGCTCAATTGATACAGGACTCCGACAGGTACGGTTCTCGAACGAAGCATTACCGAACCAATGGGACACTTCACGACACAACGAGGACCCAAGACCCCAATTTGACAATGTGAACAGTCAAAATTTTCGGCAACCATCGACCGATCAATTCAATCGACAAAATAGTGGGCCTTTAGAAAACCACGTCAAATTAACAGTAACACGGAAGACGCCTGATGGTGAGTGGATAACTGAAGAAAGCTACGTATCTAGTGTGGAATACCAACGAATGTTACAGAGGAAAAATCGACCGAAACGCGATGAACAACCACTCAGGAGGGGTGCACTGTCCTGGAGAAGCAGTGAGTCCAGCGACAGCGATGAAGAAATACCACGCAGTTTTCATAACCCGCTGCCCAGGGAAAATTATCTTTCGACAAATTATCGAAACAATATTAACCGGTTTGCGAGTCCGTACCACAGAGATCACGATTCGGCAATGAAGATCGGTCGAATAGTGTCAAATTGAAAAATTGTTTTCCCCAAGACTGAAAAAGATCCTGAACAATTCCTGCTGATATTGGAGGATCAGCTAAATGTGAGTGGTATCAAGAAAAACTTATTTGTACCTTGCTTGTCAAATATTTTCGAGGGCCCTTACCGATCATGGTATTTACTAAACAAACATCGTTGGCAAAAATGGAAGGATTTTACGCGAGCTTTCCGATTCCAATGGGGAGTTAAGAAGGATGATGGGGTCCTCTTCCTAGAAGTATGTGATTTGGCTTTGGAGAAAGGAGAATCGTTAGCAGAATTTGCTTGTCGCGCACGCCTCATCTTTGAGATGATGTACCATCCTCCACCTTTTCGCGAACAAATAAAACAAATTTTGGTTAAATTTAATCCGCGCCTAGCTTTCGAAATACTTAACTTGTCAATCAATAACTATGATGAGCTCCTACATTACCTAAACGAACGAAGTTATTTACAGCAAAGGTCGATAGAATTACAGAAGAGTTCGCCAGAAAAGTACAAGACCGGGTTAAAGTATTTGCAAGATAACGCAGAAGAAGATGGCGATATTTTGACAACCGACAGCGAATGTAACGATGAGCAGACAACCAAGTTAAACGCGGTACAACAAGACCCCAACCGCGTCGGAACCAAGTCGGCTCCCTCCAAGACTCTCGTCCATCAGAGAATCGAAAATAACCTCTCACGTATTGACAAAACTAACAAGAAAACGACAAATTTTGCGAGAGACCAAACGTCAAGGTACACACCAGATCCAGCGAGAATGTTTTGCTACAATTGCGGCGATAAGGGACATTTGACTCGCTCCTGTAACGCAGAACGAGAGGTCGTGTGCCATGTGTGCAAAATCAAAGGTCATACAAATAAAGATTGCCCAACAATGTCGGGAAACGAAAACAGCCCGTAGTAACGACCCCCCAGTTCACTGCTTTAGAGGGCAAGAAGAAGGGAAACCGAACCGAACTCAACATCCAAAAAATCAAATCATTGGACAAAGCGGATACATGCGTCAATGCAATACCACCACCCGAACAGCAGAAAACGACTACTCAATTAGATGTCATCACAGAGTTGTCCAGCGACTTGGAATCGACAGATGAAGAATTAGATCTGACGGAACCGACAATCTCAGGTGATCCTAGAGAAGAAATTGTCAGGCTGTCGACTCTCACCACTCGCGAAAATGTCGACGTCGACCCTCTCGGCTGGGAGGAAATCGTCGCAAGAACAATTCATGATCGGGTCGCATTGAGTGACATCAGTGATCAGGACTGGTACGACGTAAAACGCCAACTCGTTACCAAGGAACCAGCCCGATTCCCAGAGTGGAAAATCGAAAATGACGAATTATACTACCATAGATCAGATTATGCCAAACTGCTTATTAACAACGAAAATCCGTGGAAAAGAGTGCTAAGATCGGATGAAGTCTCAGATGTCCTACGCGAAAATCATGCGACCCCACAGACCGGTCACTTAGATAGAGATAAAATCTTTGACCACATAAGACAAAATTACTACTGGCCAAGCATGACACGAGACATGAAAACATATGTGGAAGATTGTGATGCTTGTATAAAAGTCAAATTCAATCAACACCCAGTGAAAGGACCATTAATGACGGGACCTCTCCTCGCGCCTTGGACGCAGTTATCGATCGACACAATTGGGCCTGTGACGCGATCAAAAAGAGGTAATATGTACGTAATCGTGGTCCAGGACCTCTATACCAAATTTGTCGAATTGTTTCCAGTACGAAATCAGACTGGCAAAATCGTAGTTGGTATTTTAGATACGATATTCGACAAATGGGGGATCATCCCGGAATTAATAAACACAGACAATGGTACAGAGTATATCAACAAAGATGTTCGAGCACTTCTAACTGCGAAGAAAATTAACCATATCACCATGCCGTTAGCACACCCGCAAGCAAATCTGGTAGAACGCGTCAACAGGACATTGGAACATATGATCGCAGCGTTCATAAAGGACTCTCCGGTTGAATGGGATCGGAAATTGTCAAAACTCCAACTCGCCTACAATACCGTACCACATTCTGGTAGTAGAGTTTCACCTTTCTATTTGAACTACGCGCGGGAAGCGAAGGTGAGCCCGCAAAAGCACCCCATGGACGAAAGTCAAACAATTACTGACGATCTGGTAAATAACTGGGTAAAAAGAATAGCTCAATTTGACGAATTAACACATAAAGTAGAGTGCCATGTAAAATCACAATCCGATAAACGTCATGCCAAGATTAACTTAACTACGATCAATGAATTATGAATACGCCATATCGTTTTCTTGGCGACATTACTATTTTAGGCCTTATTTTGTTCTCCTCGATCAATTACAGTCGACTTAGTCATAAATACGTCACATCACTCTGTGACGACATAATTGTCTATTTGTTCCTCTCAGGTTCCTTAGCATAGAAAACCGCTTATCATAACTTTATGTCAATCCAATTATTCCCGAACCTACCCTTAAAGTGCAGAATCATTGCGTTGAGTAAAATTGTATTCGGAGACTCGTTCAAGGTATGAATTATAAATTGCGCGATTTTCGGTGCCACAATTGCAATCACCAACTAATGCCAATATCTTGCGTGTGACGTCAAGGTCTGGAAGGGGAGAGTGTGACAGGAGAATTTATATTGACAACTTTCCTCGACGTCACACGCCAGATTTGCACCTCGAGGGCTAACCGCGAAATAGAATTAGAATTGGATAGCGCATATTATATAAGAACCTATGATTCTGCGATTATTGTTAATAGTAACTGGAACAATTGTCAAACATTATAATACTTTGAATCATCCATGTCTCGGTTCAAATGAGCGAAACATCGACACACAATCTCATTCAACGGAGACAATAGAAGGACACAGCGCACGCGTCAACTTATTAATTTTTCTACGAGCCGGCCGAAGGGACGTATCGAGCGAGATCCACGTCACTTCACGTTTCGTCACGAGAGCGGAAGGAAGTCAGCGCTCGAGGTTAAAGGACATAAATTCCTAGGCTTATTGTAGCACCTCTCAGTAAAACTCCAGTTTGACGAAATAGTCAAAGTAGTGTTAAAATAGACAAATAGACAAAAGTATTGGTGGTACCCTAGCAGATCGAACAACCCAAAAAAAACCGTATTTCCAACCCGGTCGAATTGAGCCACAAATCCAACCGATAATTCTTGTCAATCCAACCGAAAAACCAACCGTGCTTTCAAAAGCTCGCAGTTTGCGAATAGGTTGGTTCTCGGGTTGTTGAGACACAAGTCCAACCGGAATTCCAACCGTCGCAAGAAGCATCGCTCGGTTGGTCTCAGGATTGTGCCAGGTTTTGCCAACCCGAAAACCTGCGCAAAAAGCAGCTACCGGTTGGTCCCTGGGTTTGCACAACCCAGGTCCAACCGGATTTGTTAGCAGTTCAAGCCACACTTAGAATTCACGGTCCTGAAATTCATCGTGCCATGATTTCTTTCAGTAATCGTGGGTAAAATCACGATCCTGCTGGGAATTTTCTTTTACCCTAGCGTATATTCTACGCTACGGTATAAACAACAGTAAAAACGACCCACGTCGATAAATGGGCGAACGGCGTTTTACGATAGCTTGTACTTATACATGGAACGACGAACAATCACTTGCGAGAAACGTTTCGGGTCATTCGCCATCTAGCGGAGCTAAGCCGGGTTTCCGCGTGACAAAAGGAAGGGGGTCCACCTCTTCACCATCGCCGACGCACGTGCACCCGAAGTTAGACCGCTAGATGGCGAATGAGCCAAAAAGTTTCTCGCAAGTGATTGTTTGCCGTTCCATGTATAAGTACAGGCTATCGTAAGTCACCTTACGCCCATATACCGACGTGGATCATTTTTATTGTCGGTTATACCCTAGCCTACAACATACGTTAGGGTATAGAAACACTCCCAGCAGGACCGTGATTTCGACAATGATAATTAAAAAATATCACGCCACGACGAATTTCAGGACCGCGAATTCTAAGTGTGGCTTGAACTGCTAGAATACCAGGTTAGACCTGGGTTTGCACAACCCAGAGACCAACCAGTCGATGCTACTTGTCACAATTGCAATTCGGTGGTTGGTGGTGGTTGCGACGGTTGGAATTCCGGTTGGACCTGAGTTTGCACAACCCAGAGACCAACCGGTCGCTGCTTCTTGCGCCGGTTGGTATTCTGGTTGGACTTGAGTCTCAACAACCCGTGGACCAACCTATTCACAAGCTGCGAGCTTTTGAAAGCTCGGTTGGTTTTTCGGTTGGATTGACAAGAATTATCGGTTGGTTTTGTGGCTCATTCCGACCGGGTTAGAAACACGGTTTTTTTTGGGTTTTCGCGGTTGTTTTCACGGTTGTTCGATCTGCTAGGGTAATTGTGCACTAAAGACAAAAGGACTGAGGAAATTTGACAAGAGACAAGGAGACGAAATTGTTGTCAAATAATCAATAAATTCAGATTGGATAAGATTCCGTGAGTACCATTATTTATATTTCATGCTTCCGAACAGATCTCTATTCTGATTCTGAAACGTTATTTCCTTGGGTCTTTCCATTACCCTCCCTGTGGATGTCCATCTCTATAAGAGCTAGTCAAGACAAGTTATTAGATCTTTAAAACTAATTGGCGCCCTAAAACAATTTTCAGTTAGACAAAGAGTAAATTTAGAGCCTCGGCAGCCATTGACCCAGGCCGCGCCGAGTGTTAGCTTTATTTAGACGAAGATAATTAGTAAAATAAAATAAAGCTGTATCAATACATTCCAATTTAAGGATTCATACCGTTCAAATTCGTGGTGAATAGTTCGACTTCACCATTGAAGTACTTCATATTAAGAGTAAAATCTTCGAAATTTGAATTTCATTTGAAATAATAATTAAAAATAGCAATGATTCGGCTTTCTCATACTTAGAAGATTTATTTTCGTGAAAAATGGTTTTCTGTAATATCTGTGGCAAAAATTCGATTTTTGCCACAGATAACCGAATCATAACGCAATTATTATGCCAGTGTGACTATAAATCCCGCCGCCAACCCCAATATTGGATATACATGCAAATTTTTGTATACTGCTACGCCTCGTAAAGCGTAACTACCAACTTTGGTTATTGGATACACAATGTCAATTTCAGGCTGATTAGCTATCATGTGTATAACTGTGAACCTTCAATCTTATTATACCTTTTCTTTTTTTCACTGATAATAACGAACGTCTGCAGTAGTATCAGGCCAACCTAGGCCATGGCCTGGGGTGGCACGATTTGTGCTGCAGTGGGGGTCGGCATTTTTCTCCGTTTCTCTACGGAAACGTAAATAAATTTTTGAGGATATGCACTTTTTTGAAAATGAATGTTGGATACAAATTTTTTTTCGAAACAAATTTCCTTGCCAAATTGAAAGTTTTTTGTTACTGAAAAGTTAACCAGTGACTGAATGGAAGAAAAAATAACCATTCTAGGGAGGGAGGCATAATAATAGCGCAGGGTTAGTCTACAACAGAATACGGTGCCATAGAAGGCGCCTACGGATCCGCACGGTCAAAATCTTACATCACCTTCAGTGAGAAATTTAATTTTCTAACGGAACTGTAAATAATGAATTCACAGAGTATTGAGTCAAAAGCAGAAGATCTTCAATCCGCATATGCGAAGGATTTAAAAGATTCACTGAGCATCGAACGCGAACATCTGGGTGCGCACCTAAGATCCTTGCAGGTCGGAAAAATCTCCGCGTTGAAATTATGCATGTTGCTATCTGAGAAAAACTTACAAGCTGTGTATCCGAACGTCAACATAGCTCTCCGTATCTTGCTAAGAATGCCAGCCACGGATTGTTCGGCCAAAAGTTCGTTTTCTGTTTTACGACGCGTGCAAAACTACCTTGGATCGACGATATCTCAGCACCGTCTGAATGCTTTGGTTGTTTTGTATATCGAAGCAACTTTAACAATGAATATGAAATTTTCTGAGCTCATTAGAGATTTCGCGAGAGCTACCTTCGAAGGGCGAATATCACGATATCGCACTAATTTGATGCTTAACTGACCTGTTATCAATAAGAAGTTCCAAACATTCAATGGTTTATCATCATTCTATGTAGGTTATTCAAAACTCCGGGGTGGGGGGGGGGGGGGGGGGCAACGACATATTTTCCTAGGGGCGCCGCGAATTCTAATCCGCCCCTGAGTGGCATCGATAAGATTTATCGACCGATAAGGTAAGGTCGATAAGGTTGATGATACAGAGTATCGAACTTCATCAGAAATATATCGGGTCGCTAATTCCGCAAGAGCAAAATTAATTCTCGCGAAATCAAGAGAACCTCTTACAACCACTTGTAAGCGAAAACTTTTCTTATTTTATGGGTTCTTTGCTTTCGTAGGTTGAACGAAATATTTATGGTTCCTAATAAATATTATTAACTATCAAATAAACGTACGACATTTAGAAATATATATTTTTTGTATTTATTTGTTTATTGACCTATTTATTTACATTGGGTATCCCTTAATACTCCTACAAGCTTTTCCTATTCCCCAATGCATTCCTGGACCCCTCTCGAGCCGGGTGGGCACATTTGAGTGAAAAAGTATTTAAATACACGATTTACATACTGAATGGTTTTTCACTCATTATCCCCCCCCCCCCCTTTCCGAACTCAGAATTTTCAAATACGCACTACAAAATATTATCGTTTCTACACCACTATGAAGTAAATAATACGGTGCGTTTATTTTTAATATCCGACGACTTCTAATCGAAGTTTTACTTTATGATACCATTACAAAGTAACCTCGGTTCCTTTGCAAACCGCAAAACCTCGTTTAAATATTTCGAATATATTTTTTACAATTCCACCGCCAACTTGATACTACTCGCCTGAAATTCCTCTATCCCTCGGGAACCCCTCCTTCATCCCACTGGAACCCTTCCTCTATTCCGCGGAAAACCCTACCTATACCTCGGGACCCCCCCCCCCTGCCCCTCAGGACACCCTCCGCCCACTATCCTTCAGTGATAGGTGGTTTGAGGTCAATTTTTCTAAGTCCCTCGATTCATCGAAATTTTGATAATGTTGAGACTGAACATTTTTCAGCTGGGGCTATTATGGCTCGCGCGCCCGTATCGCCGTTCTTCTTATTGGTCTCATAAAGTACTTAGAAAAATAGGGCCTTGGGGCCCCATTAGGGACTTCGAAAAATTTGGTCTTGGGAGCTATTGGGGGACTTCGCAAAATTCGGGCAAGAATGTTCCACTTGACATGGAATGCATTATATATAAGCCCTTGGGGAATTCCGGAAAACCAGGCTTTTGGAGGACATAGAAAAATTCCGACTTGAGTGTGTCATTTGACTCCACTCTGCTGGATTCTTAATACGGCGGCGCCGGCGACAGCGGCGAGTTTTTTTGTTAAATATTGTTATCAAAGGGTTATTGCGGCTCGCGTGCTCGCAAAACCGCAGCTAAATATGTCGAACCTTTTTTTTACAATTCCATCATCAACATAATACTACTCGTCTGAAATTCCTCTATCCGTCGGGAACCCTTCCTCTATCCCGCGAAAAACTGGACTTGACATGAAATGCCCTATATGCATATATACATAGGTATAGGGGAGCTCCGACCCTCTGCGCGCTTCGCGCACCAACCCCACGATATTTACTACTTATTATAAATATTAATCGATTATAAGAAATATTAATCTTTTATCTCCTCTATCGACCGTATTTTGTTAATCTCACAATCGTATTTTGTTTCCTCTGTTAATCCTCTTTTATTTTCCTTTCAAATCGTATTTTATTCCCCTTCCAGTTTGTCATTAGTTTCTCTTCCCGACCGTCTTTTCACAGTCCTCCTGATCATCTCTTGATGTTCCCCTCTCGATTTTCTTTTGTTTTCCCCTCTCGATAGTGTATAGTGTACTTCCCGATCGACTTTTGTTTCCATTCCATATCGTCCTTTGTTTCCACTTCTGATCACCTTTTCTTTTCCTTCCTGAACGTCATTTATTTTCCCTCTTGACCGTCTTTTATTTTCCCGCCTGATCGTCTTTTGTGTCCTCTCCCGATGAACTTTAGTTTCACTCCCGATCTCGTTTTGTTTTACCTTACGATTGTACTTTGTTTCCCTTCCAGTTCGTCCTTTGTTTCTCCTCCAGATCATTTTTTGTTTGCCTTCCCGATCGCCTTTTTTTTACCTTACGACGATTGTATTTTATTTCACTTCCAGATCGTCCTTTGTTTTCCCTCTTGTTTGTGTTTTGTTTCCCCTCCCGATTGCCTTTTATTTACCCTTCTGATCGCCTTTTGTTTGTCCCCTCTGCTTGCTTCCCGTGCAGAAATATAGTTGGGGCTCCAACTTGGCACTATCTAGAATGCCCTAATTGTAGTCGGGGCGGTACTAGGCTAGTTACGCTTGAAAGTACTACCCTTTAGAGGCTCAATATGGGCGATCCTAGTGAGGGTTCCACATTTAAGCCTGATTAGGCCCCGAAGTTTGTCGTGGCCGCCTCTGTTGAGCCTAGTAGGATTCTAGAGTAGATTCCCTATTGTGGATGTCACGTTTATACCTAAAAAGGCCCCTTATTTAATTGCGGCTGCCCGAACGAATTTCTGCACGGGTTAGCCCACCAAGCCCGGATATTTCAAATACTTTACTGAGATCTCTCAGTCTATTATGAAAAAATATCTCGCTGTGCTATAGCACTTGACATTATAATAACAATAGCCTTGAAAACAATTACTATGGTAACAGTTGGTGAGTCAAAAAATGCTATAGCAACGGTTGCTGTGAAAAAATTGCTATGACAATGGTTGCTATGGCGCCGATTGCTATAGAGACGGTTGCTATGACAACTGCTGCGCTGACAACAGTTACGATTTATCACAGGGAACTACATATTCCTCAGGAATCCCCTATTCAGAAATTCTGGGTAATCAGGGATTTCTTGGCGATCCGGGAATTCTGGGTAATCAGGGGATTTTGGGTAATCAGGGGTGTCCATGAGGGACTTACAATAATCCCGGCTCGGGGGCCCTTGAGGGACTTAGAATAATCCAGGCTCGGGGGCCCTTGAGGGACTTAGAATAATCCAGGCTTGGGGGCCCATGAGGGACTTAGAATAATCCAGGCTCGGGGGCCTATAAGGGACTTAGAATAATCCAGGCTCGGGGGCCTATAAGGGACTGAGAATAATCCAGACTCGGGGGTCCATGAGGGACTTAGAATAATCCAGGCTCGGGGGTCCATGAGGGACTTAGAATAATCCAGGCTCGGGGGCCCATGAGGCACTATCCTACACGGCGGCGGTGGCGGCGGCGGCAAGACCTTTTTATAATATAGAGAGATATTATTAAATATTGTTAATAAATTTTTTATTATTTATAACGTTTCTTTCTCATTCTGATAACCCACTCGTTATTTAAACTCAAAATAAATAATGAGTGGTTTTCCACTCATCATTTGAACTTGGAATGAATGATGAGTGGATAAAAAATCATTATTTAAGCCAAAATAAGTTGTGATTGAAAAACCACTCATAATTCATTTCGAGTTTGAATTATGAGTGGAAATCCATTGATTATTTTTCTTGGAAAAGGTAATGAATGAAAAACTACTTATAATTTGGACTTGAAAGAATAATGAGTGGAAATCCACTCATTGTTTTAAGCGAAAATAAATAATGAGTGGAAAAACATTCATTATTTTTTTTTCATTAAATACATTTTTCCCATCCCTGACGCTCCAGTGTAATATCGAGTTTTGATGACATGAAAGTTAGCAACGTTGCTGTCACGAAATCGTTGTTATTTTTTTTTGCATCCTACAAAGACCTCTGTTAGGTCAACCATGGTTTTCCTATTTACTACGACATTAAACAAGATTCTGAAATTATTTTACTCTAATCGATCGTGCTGAAAACTTTTCATGGACCAAAATCTGTAGTAATCACCAATTTCGAATTTCTCCTGACTTCAAATAATTACTCTGCAATTTTGTTTGCAAAATAGTCCGTACCATTAATGATTCCGCCCCTAAGCGATATTATCGTGACGATATCGCTAGTAGGCCAGAGATTAGTGAGTTTAGAAAGATACTTTTATGGTTCCGTGCCGAAATGGAATTACAGTTTCATACATATGTATAATTAATGTATTATGATGGCAACATTAATGAAACGACAGACATTCTATTAGTTTCATGTTTCGTATAGGAAAATATACTAAAATAAGAGTAACGATTATTCAATTATTAGTCGTTTATCGCTGGGGCCCTGGTGAAAATATTTCTCTGACAATTTCTCTGAAAAACTCTAACCGAACGATTTCCGTGATTTTCAGAGATTCTCCAACATATTTTTCTGCGTTTCTGTGTTTTTTGATAAATATCTCTGAAATTTTCTCCACACAATCTCTAGCAATCACCATTTCTCAGAGAAATTTAGAGAATTCTCCGAAAAATTCTGAAAAATTCAGATATTTTCTGATAATATACGTTAAGATAAAATACGAATTATCTCTAAGATCTACTCATTTTGTTACTCGGCCGAAAAGTAGTTATTCCGGGAAAATACGACTTATTTTCTGAAAAACTCCGATTTTCTCGTTTTCAAGGAAAGTCAGAGATTTTCAGAACAATCAGAAATATTTAAATTCAGAAATATCTTTGACTTTATCTGAAAAGTGCGAAAAGTGAGAAAAATTCAGAGACATTTTCAGAGATTTTCAGACATACTCAGAGAAATATTTTCACCAGGGGGTATAAGAAATAATTTTGTCCTGAGTATACTAGTTTTTTTATTAGTAAGATAATTCCTATTCTATTACAGCAATGATGGGAAAATGTTTGTATATATATATATGAAAATATGTACATGCAATTATTTTTATTCAATCAACTATTTAGTGACAATTGTCTCTTGATAGTAGCTACGCTTAGCACGATTACTCTTAGTATGCCTTCTCCACTTTCAAATTTAATCATCTTGAGTCAACTTTTAATACGAACGTTACACCATCATTCCTTCCAAAAGAAAAAAAAACAGCAACAAAAATTCTGGAATCTCTATTCCCGTAAGCAAGTCAATGTTCGATTTCCCCAGAGATTGGGTCTTTAGAATCAGCCACTTTTCTCGCTTGTTTGACTCGTTAGAGCCGAAATTGGAGAGAGGAAAGGTTGAGACGATGAGGATAATAAAAAAGAAAAAAGTGCAAAAAAGGATAGCTTCGAAGTCGTCTGGAGTGGTAGTCGAGCAAATTTTAAGCTTGAGATTTTTCGATCTCGGATGCCCGAAGGAGGATCTGGAGAAAAAGCGAGATAGCCTGAAAGGGTGTCGGGATGTGGGAGAAGGGCAGCAGCGTCGTTTCTGAGGCCCACCTTCCCGGCGGGATGGTCGGAAGAAGGAGAGTGGTTTCCGGTGCCCGGAGTAACGAGTCATTTCCTCATCCTCTCGTCGACGAGGGTAGGTACAGAGAATCTCTCACTCCAGCTCCCCCAACGATGAGTCCCGACGCTCTGAACGCCGTTGGCCTTTCTATACATCCTCGTCCTGTCGCTTTCTCTCTTTTACCCGTTTCTATTCGAAAGCTCTTCGTATCACACTTTTCTGCGAATCTCGATGCATCAACAGTAGCGAACGGTCACGACTCGAAACCGTTTCGCGACTGGAACTCCCCAACACTCTGCGAATGTAACACGCGGCCTGTCTGATGCCGCAACGGGTGCAAGTGCACTATACATATGTCTACATATATATATAACACACGATGCAACTGTTCGTGGTCCACTGAAACTCGGTCCTCTCTGCGTCGAGTGTTCAAGTGAAATTTATCGGTCAAGCGAGGCCGAAACTTTTCTCTTGGTTCTATTCGTCTCCCTGGCGTGTAAGCAAGCACGTGCGTTCACATACATACATACACCCATATATATGCATATAATATGTATAGTTCTCCATACAGTCTATGCACGCACTCAACAAACTAACCAACCCCAGATGACCGGGAAGTCGTGGCATAAACAGTCTCGAAATTGCAATACTTTCTCGTTAAGGGACTACTTCCATAGCTGGCCCGACGTGTACGCTGAGAATTTTTATTTATTACTCTACCTCCGATGTCATTTACGGTGGAGCTTTACGAAGAGAGAACATTTAATATGGAAAAATATGCATGGAAAAAAAGTTATTCGTGTTGAGCAAATTTAAATATGAATTTTTTTAAATACTAAGAAGATGCTAAGCTTTTATTTGCTTGATGTCTTTGGTCTATCATCTTTCCTCTCGTTTGTCTCGGTGATTAGAAAAATAACTTCCGGCTTGACGATTCGAATAAGCCTTGCATGGGTGAATGGCCACCTAACCGAGTACTAACCGCACCGAGTGCTGTTTTACTTGGATCGCCGGAAGCGTCACAAATCTGTCGCTGACGGTGGACGTTAAGGCCTATTGAGGTGATATGATAATGTTCGGTCAGTAACAGTAATCCAAATTTGTCTGGTATGCGTAATCTGTCCGACAAACTTAAGTTGGATCTGAAGTTTCAACTTAACTTAAGTCCCATCTTAAGAATGTACTTAAATTAAGTTCCAACTGCGGAATGGTTTTGTAAATCCATCACTATCTTTGCTCTGGGCTAAGCACACTTGCTATGATAAAAATCTCCATTCACTATACTTGTCGCATTATTCGTGCTTTGACGCCAACCCACACAGCACATAATATTGCCCAAATATTGCAGGAATATTTCGAATATTTCTTTACATAGAAATATTTCCATAAGCTCCAAATCAAATATTCACAAATATTTAATTGCAATATTGTGAACTTAAAGTTCAGAAATATTGTTGAACCCGTGAAGAAAAATATTAGGGTTGCCCTAAGATAACTTAAGACCCTATCGGGCTTTAATGTGGACACCACAAAAGGGAGTTCCATATCACTCCCAATTAGGGACCTACTAAGGAAACGGTAGGGTTTCATGCCGATATTTAATGAGGCTATATTAGGGCAATTAATTAAGGGCCCAGGCAGGCTTAATCATGGCACCAAATAATTAAATCAATAATAATTTCGCCACGTAAGGGCCTCATAAGGCAATTCTAGGTTGCCACGGCGAAGTTTAATAAGGGCTTGATAGGGTAATCACTTAAGGGCCCAGTCAGGCTTAATCATGGCATCAAATAAACAAATCAATAATAATTTTGCCAGATAAGGGTGTCCATAGGCAATTCTAGGTTTCCATGTCGAAGTTTAATAAGGGCTTGATAGGGTAATCACTTAAGGGCCCAGTCAGGCGTAATCTTGGCACCAAGTAAACAAATCAATAATAATTTTGCCACCTAAGTGTCTCATAAGGCAATAAGGGTTTGATAGGGTAATTACTTAAGGGCCCAGTCAGGCTTCATCATGATACCAAGTAAACTAATTAATCATAATTTTGCCAAATAAAGATCTGATAAGGCCATGGTGAAGTTTAATAAGGTCTTGATAAGTTAATTAATTAAAGGCCCAGTCAGGCTTAACCATGGCATAAAGTAAACAAATCAATAATAAATTTGCCAGATGAGTATCTTATATGGCAATCCGAGGTTTCCATGGTAAAATTGGTGGTCACCTATCCAACTAATGACCGTTAAAATCAGCCAGGTAGTCACCCATTCTAATACTGGCCCTCAAGTCAGTCAGACAGTCAGGCACCTAGATACAAACGAACTAATTCGCGCAAACGATAAAACAAGCAATTTTGTGGAATATAATTATAGATGACTACAACGATACAATGTTCCCTATTCGATATAACCAATTTCTGTAAAAAAATAACTGAATGTGCTTTTATTTTTACACATCAGACGCAGTCATGTAAATCTATCAAGTTCTGACTATATTACATTAATTTTATTTCATATTTCATATTACAGTCATTCAAATAGACAAAAAAAATTGTACATTCATATGATTTGAACGGCTAAGAGAGCTAAGGCGCAGCGCAACTACACCATCCGGAGGGTTCTAGGTTCGATTCCCGTCAATGTAAAAAAAAATGTAATATGTTTTTTCAGCGATTAATATGTACCATCATGTAGAGAAAGACGAAACATCTAATTAAAAGTGCAGCATTCCTCAACGAAATAATAATAAATATATATTTTTAAATTAAATTTCTTTATTATTTTAGTAAGGACTTAATAGGGCAGCCTTAAAAGGTCCTCATTATTTTGCCTTTAAAGGCCCCTAACATTTAGCATTTAAAGGTCCCGAAGAAAAAAGCGTGACCATCATTTGCGAAACCCTACGAGGCTTCCACATAAGGCCCCTAAGAGAATTAGGGAATATTTATCGGGACCTTGCAAGAACCCTGATAACATTTCTTCACGGGAAGGTAAAACAATTGCCAATCATTTTTTTTAATATTTCTGAACATTACCTGTGAAACAAACCATCCCATTTCTTCAACAATATTTCACAAAGTTTCGAATAAAAGACTTCAGATTAGATTTTGCAAATATTACAATGGAACTTTTTTGCAACATTCCAATATATTTGAAATGGAAATTTCTAAACTAGTTTTAAAAAGTTCAATTTGAAATGATTTGTATATCGTGATAAAAATAAATTCACCTTGTTCTCTTGAGTATCATTCGATTTGAAAAAAAAAAAAAAACAAATTCAATCGGGAAGTCACCATATATATGGTTATTTGGAAATGGAGAAAACTTCAGACAGAAATTGGAAACCTCATTAGATGTTACTGGAAAATGCGGCATGATATGAATCGATTTTTTTTACAAGATTTTCATGCATCAGAAATCTTCTGAAAGGTTGCTCTATCTTTATTTTTTAATTCATCAGTCTTTGTCGACAGAACACATGGGCGATATAAGTATAACGTTTATACAAGTAGTTGATAGTCTAGTAGTTAGCGTGATAGACATTAGGTCGTTCTAGCCTGTATCTGGCCAGTATGCAGTGAACCGAGTTGAGCAAGACATATTAGTATTAGATGTGGGGGAGAAGCGGCTAATATAGGCCGGATCTGATCCGAAATATCTTACGATGCGCGATGAAGCCTGGTATTCTATGAGCTGGATCCGACAAGTCTCATAGAAATTAAAAATCTGGCTCAGATCTGGTTAATACCAACCGAACCTGATCTGGCATACCTTACTGATAGCTGATCCCGCCCTGATTTGGCTAGTATGCAGTGATCCGGATCCGGCAAGACGGATTGAAATCAGATGTGGCCCACATCTGGGGAATATTAGGCGCATCAAATCCGGCGTATTGTTTCAATATCAGTTTCGGTCCTGATCGGGTTGTCAACAGACATGCCTTATATTTTTATTCTATTTTTGCTATTTTCACTCGGGAGTATGTACCGAGAAAAAAGAACTCATTGATTCCAAAGAAATGGATGGATTGAATTTTTTATCATTGACTTTAAGGAAATAGGTCACATTTTTTTTAGTATCTCGACGAAGATTTCTTTGAAACTAATGAGAAATGGTTCCTTGATTCAAGAAAAATTTTCATTAACTCAATGTCACTACATTTCATTGAATTTCTGATCATTCGAAGAAAATATAATATTAGTTTAAATATATTATTTCATTGATTTCAAAGAATTGTTTCATAGGTTGGGATTTTAATGAAAGTTCTTTGAATGAAGGAAACTTCTTCTCTCGGTGTGTGACGCCTACTTAGGTCGGTGGGTTTCTCCTAGTTTAATAAATAATGTGTGGTAAATTGAACATAAATTGAGCATGATAACTCACTTGTGGCGACGCAGACTCTCCAAAGCCCGCTATACGTCACTTTGCTGTCAGGCTCGGCAGACGCGTTAGCGGAATAAGATTTGGGCAGTTTCTCCTCGGTGAGTAGCCACTGACCCGTGCCTATCGCAACTGACACGATGACGAGCGATAGCAGGGCTGATACGCCGGATGCAATGGCAAGACCGTTTCCGCTGTAGCCTCCTCCTGCCCCAGACGCGTTTCCGCTGCCTCCCGAGCCACTGGCCCGTCCGTAACCACCGGACCCGAGTGGTCCACCGATTTCTTGGTCTTCTTCGATCTCGTAGCAACAGCAGCAACAGTAGTAGCAAGACATCACGAGCAAGGTTCCTCGCTCTCTCGCCGGAGCATTCCTTCAAACGGAAAATCGAGAAAAAGTACAAATTAATATTAGATCTCGTTGAAATTTCACTTAGATAAATGAGATCAAGATTTTTAATCCACTTCATCCGACTTCCTAGCCATTCATCATATGATTGACTCAATAGTTCTTACTTTGTAACAATTATCTGTAAGTTTTATATAAAGCCAAAAAAACTTCGGAGTAAATGCTTACATTTTCTGTACGATTATGCACGGTATTTCATTTATGTGGACATGTATATAATGCTTTTAAAAATTAATCGAGCGCGAATATTTAAATATATTTGGATTTTTTTGTAACATTCGATAACATTTGATAAAATGGGGTATCAACGGACTCTTATTACATTCTCTGATGAGCATGTTAACTTCATGTTTCACTTTGAGGAAACATGAAGTAAAATAGATTATGTTCCATAAAATGGAAAATGCTAGAAACTGAGAAAAAATATATTTGAAAGAACTAAATTAGCGTACACCCTCGTTGAAACGAGTTTTTCGTTAGGACAACCAATTGTTTAGTTTCTTCAATAATCATTAGATTCAGTTGTCTAAAATTTATTTGCGGTAACCAAAATATTTGTTATATCAACAAAAAATTCATTTGAACGTGTATGCTAAATTAGTCAAACATTTTTTTTCTCAGTGTACATTTAGAGAATTTGTACTAGTATAGTCAACTATAAAGTGACCACTATTCATTTTTAGTCGATGCAACTATTTGGTAGTTATAGTAACTATTTGATAGTTGTGGCAGCTATTAAAAAATTGGTCGTACGAACTATAAATGAATAGTTGTTACTTTATAGTTACTAATACCATAATTTTCGCTCAGTGTATGGAAAACACTTATTGACGTAATTTAAAATGAATGTGCCCGGGTTTTTCGGGAAAAGCGAAGTTTCCTCAAGTTAAAATGATACTATATATATACAAGGGTGCCCTCCCCTCCAAAGGTGCCCCCCACCCTTGGGGGACGTATGTTTTTGGAAAAGGACTTAGAATAATTCGGGCTCGGGGCTTGGCGGAAGGGGGTGGAGCTAAAGGCTTGGGACTAGCCCCACCCCTTTCCGCCACGCCCCGAACCCGAATTATTCTAAGTCCCTCGATTCTTGACACGGCGGCGGCGACGGCGGCAAGATCTTTTTATAATCTCTCTATATTATAAAAAGATCTCGCCGCCGCCGTCTCAAGAATCGAGGGACTTAGAATAATTCAGCTTAAACCAGCGTAAGGAGGGTGGGGGGGTTTTTGACGGGTTGAGTGACGGGGTTTCTGACCGGGGGGGCGCGGGTTCTGACGGGTTGTGTGACGGGGTTTCTGACGGGGGGGGGGGGGGTCTGACGGGGTGGAGGGTTTTCTGACGGGGTCGGAGAGGTTAATGACGGGGTTTCACATTCAAATTTCAAAAATTTTCACAAGCCCGGATTGGGGGGAGATTGCGAGCGCGCGAGCCACAATAAAATCCTAGTATAGAGATATATTTATAGTATATATTTATAGTATATATATATATACTAGAATTTTATTGTGGCTCGCGCGCTGAGCGCGCTCGCAGTCGCCCCCCACCCAAGGGTGCCCCCCGCAAGGGTATCCCCCCGCAAGCGTGCCCCCCACCCTTGGGGGACCTATGTTTTTCCAAAAGGACAGAATAATTCTGGCTCGGGGCTAGCCTCAGGGGCTGGGGCTAGCCCCAAGTCTTTAGCCTCACCCCCTTCCGCCAAGCCCCGAGCCCGAATTATTGTAAGTCCCTCGATTCTTGACATGGCGGCGGCGGCGAGACCTTTTTATAATATAGAGAGATAATGTACTTCGCAATTTCTAAGAAGTAATAGCAGACATAAATTATTCGGTACTTTAACCAAGGATGATGCCTAACGGAAATTATCTACTATCATCTAGTTAGCAAGAATTTGGACAAGCATTTTTTCTCAGACAATAAAGAAAAATCTACGTGAATATTTTGAAATAATATTATAACATAACGGAGTAAGTAATTGGGGTTAATGTTGCACTTCAATCAAGGAGAAAGGATAAAAAAAAAATGGTCGCCCAAAACAAGTTCCTACTCCAACCTAAACTTTCCTAAATTCCATTTTACTCCGTTAAATAAAAGCACGTAGAGAGTGAAAGCCAGGTTTAAACTTGGAAAGTGTATTTGAAAGGTTTCACACACTTTTATACTGCTCTCTAGCAGCTTCCACGTGTTTCTTTTTGCTTTATAAAAACTTTGCTTTCCTGAGAAATTGTCGACTGTATGTCATGCGATGCTGCGGGTACATCGAGTTTGGGGTTGCTTTTATATACACCTATATAGATGTCAGAACTGAGTGGTCTATACTCCGTCTTTCCGTATCTCTGTCGGAAGCAAGAAAGACTTTTTCGTCATGTACACGCTAGAAGTGCAGCCGAACTGATAATGGTGAAAATATCGGTCTTGTGGTGTCTCCCTTCACTTTTGACACGACGACTCCACACAGCTCGTTCCAGAAGTCTTAGCAGTCTACTTCAATAAATGGCGAGTCGCGGATAGTTGAGGCTTCCTTGCACTACGTGTGTACTTGGATGCGGGTCACGAGTTACCGTTCGATATGTACCCAGTCTCGCCCTTCTTTCCTTTCCACCAACCCCTTTCGTTGTCCTTCTCCTGCTGCTTCTGCTCCTCTTTCCAGTTTTGTTACTTCTGTAGCTCCAGCTCTTCTCACCATCCACAGCTTCCTTTGCTTTGGCAGCCGAGCCCAAAGAACGCTAGAGTAGAAAAAAGGTATATGCTCTGTCAGTGTACATCAGTTAAAAGCGTCAGTACTTTTGCTTGTATTTCTGATATTTTTCTTCGGTGCATCGATCTTTTACTTTTGATATACCGCAGGATTTATCGGCAACATAATCGTGAATGATTTTTCTATGAATCGATTATGTAAAGGAAATCTTGTAATTAAAAGTTGAAATACTCCCAGCATCTAGTACCTATAGGTACGTACATTCCTAATCAAAAGTTTTATTGGAAAATAGTTCTAGCGATCTCGCGACCAAAAAAAATCTGATAAAAAAGAAGCCATATAATAACGTTGATTTTGGATAATTATAAGGTTATTGATAAATGTAAGATACTTTCTAAAGCAATTATAGTGGTATTGAACAAAGATATTCAAAAGATACAACTTAATATGTGTTATAATTAGTATAATAATTATGTATTATAATTAGTTGGCTTTCAGAGTTCAACTACTCTAGTCGACGTATTGGCTAAGACAGACCATTGATAGTTCGATTGATGCAGGGTCAATCACCCTTTAGTGGCATCATCTCGTTGAGACAAGAGCCCTTGTCTTGTAATTAGAGAACCTCTTCAGATGGTATATCCTGTAATTTTTGACGATATAAAAACTCTCAAAGGACTGAATTATCAGGACAATTTATTTCACAAATAATCGCAAAACGACCCTCGAGCCTGATCGCGTGGTTGTTTTATGCAATTTGCAATCAAAAAGGGACCGTGTGAACAACGACGGCCGCGGTCTCTTTTTACGGTCGTTTTTTGGTCGCTAATTGAAAAATTGTCTATACTGTCAGATTTGGTGGTCGTTTTTGTGCTTGTTTTTCAAGGTCGCATGGTTTGCTAGGGCTCCACAGTTAGCCAATATAGTAGGTAAATGTAGATATTTAAATATATGCGATCCATTTTCATTGAGATTCTTCCAAGCCCTTCCTTACGGAGAATATTTCACAGAGTATTTGAAACTATAAGACTTTTCATTCTTAAGCGTTTCATAAGGTGAGATCAACAAATATTATCGTTTCTAAACCGCTAATTCCTTTACTAAGTTCGCTAGGTTTCCCTCCATTCTCCCTGAGCCGGATTATTCTAAGGCCCTTATAACCTCCTGGGTATAATAGGTGGACCCAGTAAAATTGGCCCTAGTGATGACACAATCGAGATTACTTCTTGAATTTTTGAGCGAGAAATTTTTTGTTTTATCTGCTGCTCGACATTCAAGACGTTTAAGACCCAAGCTTGAACTTGTCTCGAATCTCGAATTCTGCGTGTCAAACATATTTTCTGTCCGACTTTCCATCGTATGTTCTTATGCATAACTCGAAGTGGTGAGAAAACGGGAAGAGGAAAACCACAACGAATAACGGACGGTAATGTGTCGACCGTCGATGCCAAGAAAAAACGCCCTGGAACAAACCAACATGTACGACTATCCATTAAGACAATTCAGTTGTTGTTGAACCAAATCTTCCCAACTCAATCGAGCCGCAATGCTGAACAAATCCATGAAGTCACATCAGGGTCCTTAAATCGGAAAGTCAGCCAGTTGCAAAGGTCACAAACTTTCACGTTGGCGTTAATCAGAATAAAGAAAAGATTGCTACTTGCAAGATCTGTGCACCCGCCGTAGTGATGGTCAAAATGAAAAATTCAAACATGACCGAAATTAAACGTCATCTCGAAAAATTTCACCCGGAAGAGTTCTCGATAATTTATCCTGCATCTACTGCTCAACAACCGATGAGACTTTTACCATTTGCATCATTTTTAAAATCCTTTATGCAAGTATTCACAACTATTTAATTTAAGAGTGTGAAATTGTAACGGTAACATAGTAATATAGGGAAATATGGGACCAAATGGTACGCATAAGCTAAAAAAAGGTTTGTACTGCTTTTCACCCGCAAACACGATTCCTGATTTTCAGCATCGGGAGAAAAATGTTGGGGCAAGATGGGATGTTCCTCAAATTCTGCTCCCCCGCGTCCCATTCTGCCCCATGTTGCCCTACTGACTACGTTACCCAATATTCAAGCTTCTCACTTGCCCATGTGGAAATCTCAAACGGGCTCTGTGTTGGTGCAGTATTGTTGCCAAGACTCCCGGTACTGGATGCCATTTCTGTCTTAATGCTGGGACAAGTCGGAAATGATCACACGGGACCAACGCTTGTCCGCCAGTATCGGCATGGTAGGTTTCGCCAAGGCTGGCTCAGAGTTAGCAGCTAGTATCTCCACTGCACTGTCAACGAAGGCTGGGCCAGCTTTAGAGAAACATACTTCAACAATACCGCCAGTCAACGCCATGTGGATACTGGCGGACAAGCGTTGGACCCGTGTGATCATTCCGACTTGTCCCAGCATTGAAACAGGAATGTTTCCAATGGAGTTGTCCCGGTATTAACCCAGCACCAATATAGGAATTTCAATTCTATTATATAAATATTAATATTATTATTACATGAATAAATTACACAATAAAAATATGTTATTATATTAGTTACATTAGTAATATTATTTCATTAATATTAAAAAAGAAACAAGAGGATTCGTTGATAATTACAATTTTTACGTAATGCTCTCCGAGAAGTGATGTGTGGGGATTTGAAACTAAGACCTATCGACCTACCTAACTACCTATCTACCTAAGGACGTGCACGCTAACCACTAGACCAAACCGACTACATATAGACTTGTGATACTTTAAGTCTCATAAAGGTTGCATCAAGTATAACAGTCACAGAAATATAGACGGATTTGGATGAAAATATGCAATCCGGTATTTTTGCGATTGCTAATTACGAATCTGATCTCAAAATTAAGAAATTAAAGTAACTTAAACTTAACTTAACTTAACTTAACTAAAAGTAACTTGATTTGAATAAGATTCGATACACAAAGGTTATTCGCGTCACTGACTACGAATCTTAACTGCAAATTCTGAAATTCAAAATGGAAAATCTAAATCAGATTTAGATGAAACTTATATCCTTAGGTTTTCGAGGTCTCTGATAAGAAATCTGAACACAAAATTCATAAATTCACCGTCACGGGTCGAATATGGCGTATCGAAATGCTGATATTCAAAATGTCAGACTAAAATGCAAACCGTAAGTGTATTTCAATCAGAGACTCAATACTTGAAGGGGTTTCGATGTCGCTTAATAAGAACCTGAATACAAAATTTGAAAAATGCAAGAACTGTTTCGAATTGAATGGATCTGTAGGTACAACATGAGGAGTCTTACCTTAAGACACGGTTCGTACAACTCAGACAACTGTCGGGCGTGCGTTGGCTCTGTTGTACAGACAGTACGAAACACAAGTGTTTATGAGGGCATTCTTTACAGTTTATGTTATTTTATCTGAATAAAATGCGTTTACAAAACAAAATATTTTTATTTTATTTTTCTTCAGGTGTATTCAGTCGTTTATATGGAAAAAAATAGTAAGAATACTAAATTATACTTTTTATCTTGGTGTCGAGTCGTGACTCTTGATTCGACAATAAGAAGAAGTGGGTATTTTTCAATAAATCTATTATTTTCACCCCGAGACTAAATCACCAATTTTACAATATATTGTACATTCACAGGCAATACTGTCTGTGTAAAAAATGTTTGTCGGGGCAGAATAACCCCAGAATTCATCCGGGAGTCGGGCTGACACTGACAAAATTAGCTCACCAACAAGGAAATAAGCGTCGGCCTAGTCCGCGCCCAGAACTTCGAAGTTAGTCAGCCGTACATCGATAATATTTTGCAGCCTGTATAAAACATGAATTACGGGTCAGTATAAGCCCAGTACTGAGTTGTATGTTAGTCTCATACTGACAAAGTTTTCTCGCTGACAATGGGGCTATGTTCGGCCCAGACCACGCCCTGTACTTAGACGATTGTTAATCACTCGTTGGCAATATTATGTAGCCTGTCTATAAATAAATTTTGAGAGCAGTATAACTCCAGTACGCAGCCACGAGACGGGCTGATTCTGACAAAGTTTGCTCACCGACAATGAAGTATCAGCCCAGTCTGTGGTCAGCACCGACGATAGTCGGCTATACGTCGACAATATAATGCACCCGCCACAAAAAAATTATGGGACAGTATAAGCCTAGTACTCAGTCGCATGTCAGTCTCATACCAGAAAAGTTTGGTCGCCGCTCAGGCGCGGCAGCCTTTCGATTTGTCAGGTGTGGAGCTCTGAAAAAAATGGGGGAGGGGTAAAAGACAATGTTTTTTTTACGATTTGTATTTTGTTAGGGCAAATGTGCTACTGCGAACATTATTGCTTTTTATGAATTCATCGACGATGTCGTCGATTTTAAGCTCCATAGCAACGTCTGAATGGATATATAACGTTGCCAGACTGTTCAGTTGCTGTTGCAACATTACCGAAAGTAGGTAGGACTTTAAGCGTCGTAATGCCGAGAACGATCGCTCCGCTGTGCAAGATGATGCAGGAACCGTCAGTAAAATCCGAATAAGTTTGTCGAATTCCGGCAGAAAAGCGCTGATCGTTGGATTCTCCTTCAAAAACTTTACTACATCGCCGAGAGTACTGATGCTGACTTTTTGCTATTTCATTATACTGAGGCACATGTCGCGATGCAACTTTAATTGCTCATGGTTGAAGTCGTTGTTATAGAAGGCCGTGGCTGTGCCGGATTCATGATCCTTGCCAACTACAAAATCCTCACACTGACTCAACAACTTCATCGTCTCAGATTTAAATCGATTGTTCAGAGAAGATAAAACTTGATCAACGATTTCGAAATAGTATATTATGCAATAAGGGCTGTAAAATGTACGCCCGAGTCGCATACGATATTTTTTAGCATGACGTGCGTAAAATTCGCATTGTGTTTACGGGAATATAACGAGGGGGTCCAGGGGCGAAGCCCCGGTGGGGTGCAGGGGTGAAGCCCCTGCTGGGGTCCAGGGGCGAAGCCCTGGTCGGGTGCAGGGGTGAAGCCCCTGCTGGGGTCCAGGGGCGAAGCCCCGGTGGGGGGTTGGGGGGCGAAGCCCCCCCACTGAAGACAGAGATAGATTTATTATGCATTCGCAAAAAAGACAGAACGTGTTTAATTGTGAGTAAACTTTGTTTATAATTATAATTACTTTATTTGGTAATATAATTATTAATTATTGCATATAACATATAACATCACAGAGAAAATGCGCTCAATAATACTGAATTTCTGATTTGAATTTGTGAGTTACATTTCACGAACTATTTCTTTTTTTGTAACTGTTATGGTAGTTTTCACTTTTTTGGAAGCTGGAGCATTATCTTCATCATTAATAGCGTCCGCGATTCTTTGAAAAACGTGGTAAAGAAAAGTAAAAATAATTTTTTTATTTTACGCACACTGTTTCATAAAGTTGCATTTTACGCACTCATATGGGTGTGTAAAAACGAATTTTACGCACACTATGCTAAAATTGTATATTTCGATACAAGTGCGATACAAATTTTTTCTGGCGAGTGCGAGTTTGGAGCCCGAGCCGAAGGCGAGGGTTGCAACCACACGAGTTAGAAAAAGTGTTTCGCACGAGTGTCGAACGATATTTTATGTTACGATGTGAGAAAATGCAGTTTAACGCACGCGAAGCGTGCGTAAAATCGCTTTTTACGCACAGTGTGACATAAAATATTTTCCGATTATATTCTTCGGAACTCGTAAAAGCCTGACTCTGTGATGACGTTGTCTCGCGTCGGCTGGGAGCCCACAGTATGATTTACTGATCTTTGTGTTCAAGATTTCCTATACTTTACGTTTCATCGAAAACTTATTCGGCAAATTTTTCACAGTTGAAGGCGAAAACAAGGTTATTTGAAAAAAAATTATATAAATATACGAAAAAAAATCCAAATTCCCAGATGTGGAAACTTCACACCCAGTGAATTTCAGCTGTGGAGCACTCCATACCGACCATACGAAAGCTGCCACCCCTGTCGCCGCCTATGTAGCAAACTTCAGTTTAGTCCACGGCCAGTACCCAGATGACTATCACCCAACCACTGTGTAAAACATAAATATTGAGACAGAATAACACCAGTATCCAGTCGGGAGCCAGGCCGACACTGGCAAAGATTGCTCGCTGACAATTGAACAAGCGCGCTTTGGATTAGTTCGCGCCCAATACTTCATCGACTGGCGGTCATACGTTGACAATATTCTGTAGCCTGTATAAAACAAAAAGTATAGCGCAGTATGAGCCCAGGACTTAGTTGCATCTCAGTTTGGTACTGGCAAAATATACACGATGTCAGTACGACGATGTTCGGCATAGTCCACACCCAGTACCTAGACGACTATCTGCTATGTGCCCAAAATATTATGCGGTCCCCATAAAATATCAATGTTGGGGCAGTATAACCCCAATACACAATCTGAAGTCAGGTTGACACTGGCAAAGTCTGCTCGCCGACAATTGAACAAGCTTTGGCTTAGTTCACGCCCGACACTTCAGCGACTATTGGTAATTCGTCGACAATATTATGTAGCATGTACAAAACAAAGAGTATTGGGCGGTATGAGCCCAGTACTGAGTCGTATGTTAGTTTAGTACTGGCAAAATATGCACGACGCCAATACGACGATGTTCGGTCTAGTCCACGCCCAGTACCTGGACGACTATCGGCTATGTTCCAAAAATATTATGCGGTCCCCATAAAATATCAAAGTCGTGGCAATATGCCCCAAATATTCTGTCATATGTTAGGCTGATACTGACGATATTAGTTTGCCGGCAATAAGTCGAGCTTCGGCCTATTTTACGCCCAGTACTTCGACGATGTCAACGTGTCGACAATATTATGTAGCCTGTTAAGACGTGAATGTTGGGGCAAAGTTAGCTCGCCGACAATAAAACAAGCTTCGGCCTAGTCTGCAGCCAGTACTCATACGCCAGTACTCACTTGAGTACTGTTTATTTTATCTTGGAAGTAGTGGCTGTCTGAACTGGTGCATAATAAGACCAGTATTCAATTAGTACTATTAAAGTATTCATCGACTACGCTTGGCTGCCGAGTCCGATTTAGTGCTGGACCTTGTTGGTAACTCTAACTGTACACCAGAATTCCCACATGGTTGATTTCGTTTGACAGGGCCAGATATTTCGAGATGAAAAATTCCGAGAACGTTGTCTCAAACAACCAATACGAGAATCTTAAGACACTAGCGGATGCGCGCTTCGCACGCTAACCATCCAGTCTCGGTATTAAAATATTTATTATTTATTATCTTTCCTAGCAACCTATTACAGGACGAATAAAACAACAACAATGGATTCGATAAAATATCGTTACTCATGAACGGTTTATTACATTATTAAGGGTGGACCGAGAGAAAAGATTTCATTGACGCCAATGAAATGGGTGGATTAATTTATTTTCATTGATTTTAACGAAATATTTCTTTGATTTCAATTAAACAGTGCATTTGAATTTCAAAAAGAACTTTTCATTACTTGTAAAGAAACATTTACTTAGGGAGTCTATAATAAAGAAACAGTTTCATTGTTTTAAAGAGCCGTTTTCATTGATTCAAAGAAAAGGTGTCCTTGATTCAAAGAAAAAATATACTTGATGGCAGCAAGTGCGTCAACGGTTTGCGCAATCGCGTTAGTTGTGGCGCAATCCGGCGAAAAACCGTCAAAATGAATAAAGACGTAGCGATATTCCTCTCACTTCGTTGTTTCACATACACCAGATGATCAATTTGTCAGGCTGTCAAAGTTTTTCGTTAACATAACGAAGTTGTCTGGTACGTAACCACGAACTTACAACGCCTATAGGCCTGTCTCTCTCGCACCTAACCTCACTCTTTTGTTTACCGGTTCTCCCGAACGAACGGCTTCGTGTTTCGAGGAGCTAGACGCTTAGTCTATTTCTGCCGTACTTCTGCACATTCTCTCAAAATTTGAGATTTATCTGCCGAGTACTGTAGGAAAAAATAGGTTTCAAAATTTTCGAACGGGAGACGATTTCTTTGAAATCAATGAAAAATTCATTGCTTTAAAGAGATGTTTCTTTGATTCAATGTCACTACTTTTCATTGAGTTTGAGATCATTCAAAGAAAAAATAGTATTGAAATTCACGCATTTCATTTCATTGGCAAGGATTTCCATGAATCAATAAAAAATGTTCTCTCGGTGTACCTTTACAATATGATTTTAAATAAATTTAGTTTGCATTTTTCGACCAAAAATCGGATCTGTGAATTCTGAAATCAGAACCGACCAAAAGTGACTTTTTAAAAAATCATCGTAAAAAGGCATGTAACCGTTACTTTCTGAGGTACAATATGCGACTTGAGCACGATAGTGAAGGCCACAATTCGATATCTTGAAGAAACAAAAATTTACGAAAATGCGAGATATTTTACCCAATGATTTTTTGAAGAGAGAAATAACATATGCAAGCGAGAACAAACGATATGGTCGAGATTCTTCATTCTTATCGCATCACTAATTCGCCTCGTCTAAGCTCCTCAGAATTGGCTTATTGTAAGTCCTCCCATGAGCATCGTCTCAGCTTTGGATTATTCTAAGTTCCTTTGTACCCTCAACCCAGGTCCTGTTTATCGTAAACGTTTCTAAGCTTCTCCATATTAATTATTGAGCTTAACTATGATTTAAACAAACCGCGAGTAGTCTAAACTGATGCGAGCCCCCTACAGGAAAACATAGACACTATAGTTGTACTTCGATAGAAGGGATGAGTTTCCGTGCAATCGAATCGATCAAGAGTTGCGGTTTATAGTTGGAAAGCCTCAACGAAGGTACGTTACCTTCTGGGTTATGCTGCCCATAACACGAATTGTCCTCCACTATTCACGTGT
This sequence comes from Ephialtes manifestator, assembly GCA_963970395.1. Classification (NCBI taxonomy): domain Eukaryota; kingdom Metazoa; phylum Arthropoda; class Insecta; order Hymenoptera; family Ichneumonidae; genus Ephialtes; species Ephialtes manifestator. Next base: position 14,236,642 of record OZ019980.1, read on the forward strand.
ATCGTTAGTAGCATTTTGTCACATAAAAATGTTCCCTAACAGCGAAACGAAGCAAAGTATCCTCAAAAAGTGTAACGACTACTTAAATATATTTTTTCATATAACTGGCTCATAATTTTTTTATTGCACTCAACCGTATAGAATCGCTTACAAAAATTTAGCAATGATTTGACCAGTATGAAGTGCCTTAATGTACTCTCAAAAATAGTCGTATCGATGATTCAATTAGGCTACTAACTAACTAATAGTTACCAAAATACAATTTCTTTGAGTGTAGATGTTGCTGCAGTATGCAGAACCTAGAAACGTCATTGGTTACTCAATACCTATTAACTCTTGGTTTTTTCCAGTCAGTGTTTGAACACCCAAGAGACTGTATCTGCTTTATCGTCGCAGCTTCGTTACAATTTCATTAGAAAGTTCAGTGGTCAATCTTTGGTCTTTGCTTACTCTAGTTTCACTACTTCTCCCCTGTACAAATAATCCAACACTTACGAGGGACTTGCAAATCTCGTAAAACGAAATGACTTGTAACTCGTTGAACTGAGGGAAAACGGTACCGGGCGTCTAAATGAGAGCCCGCTTCACGTCGACCCTGGCTCTTTTCCAACGCTTATACGTACGTTAATTATTTTCGTTCTCTCAGCCAACAAGAAATATCTAGATCTAGGGATCATACCAGATGGAAGAGGCCGTTCATCTCACTCCTAAAAATCATTGCATCCTAGGATGCAATGATTTCTAGGATGAGCTCATCTTTCTCGTTCTTTTCATCAAACGTTACAAAGACTGAAGCCTATTGCAAGAGCTAGGCTCCTTCGTTGCGCAGATCTAACTTGCAGCATCTACTATGTGCTTTTTATATACGTACACGTATATCTTACGAATAGCGTAGATGTATTTCTATACCCTCAGTTACTACTCCGTTTCTCAACGCCTTTTATACTTAAGTCGAGTCGACTCCTATTCCACGGGATTATCGGGACTTGAGCTCTGACCCGAAGATATCGATTCCTTACCCAACCTTCCAACTCGCTGCTTGCTCTTGAGGTACTGCAAAAGCCAACCACTGCTTTCATGCACATACATTTATATATATAGATATATATGTGTATTCGTATTATTCGGATAGGTGGACACTATATCTTCCATCCCCGTTATAACTTCCATTCGACACTCGAGATCATCTAATCTAGTATAAATACAAAAAATCAGCGAAGAAAGGGACCGGAATGAAAATCGAATAAAGAACGTCGGAAAAAATCGTGATTGACGTGTACGAATCATTCTTATTTATGGCAACATAAGTTGGTAAGACAAAAAGTGGCGTTGAGCATTGAATAATAATCAGGTAGACCCGGGAAGGCTCTGTAAAGCAGAGCGAGAATTTCCTGTTACCATCAATCACCACCTCGTGAAAATGTTCCACGTAACCAGGAGCGATCGATAGGTATTATTATACTTAGTACTAAAAGGTATAAGAAAGGGAACAATGTGTGTAGCCAGTGTTGAATTTGTTTTATTCCTATTTGGAATGAAGCTCTTGAAATAAAGCTGAAATAGTAATTAATGTATAACTGATATTGTAATATTAATTGATAATTAAGAGAAACCGTGATGGCTCTCGAAAGAGAATTAATCAATAAGTTATTGTAGCAAACAATAATTTAAAAAAATTATATCCTGTTATTTAAAATAATTGTAATTCCAATTTTATTAATTACTTAATTACAATGACAGTAATACCAAAGTAATTTGTCGGTATAAGTAAGTATTTGAACCACCAATCATGTATGCGGAACGATAGACTTTATTCCCCTTCTCTCGTGTACATGTTTTTTTATGGCCAATAGGGAATTAACCCTAGACACGCACTGAAAACAAAAAATCGTTAGAACCAACAAAACGTGCGCTTCTGGGCGACGAAAAGAATATTCTTTTGATCGAATGAAATATGTAATTGATCGAAGCAACAGCTGATCAATCCAAAAATGATTCGATTATCATTGCCAAATATTTTGCCCAATCGACAAAACATTTTTTTCGCTGCCCACAAGCACACGGTTTGTTGGTTCTAACTATTTTTTTTTCTCAGTGCGGCATGTGGGGGCAATACGGAACCCATGCTTACTTCAAAGTACGCTTTTAAAATATCAGATGGCATTTTCTGGTTTGGACCAGAAGCATCTGGGGGCCAAGCGGGCCACACACGCACTTTTGCGTTAGTGTTTTGTGGCTGTGTCGATTTGGGTTTTTTTGTTTAAACTCATAAATTACACTAATTATTATATAATTATAATAAAGCATACGTCGTGAAATAAAATTTTTGAAAAATATTTTTCACTTGTTTTTGGAATTGAAAAAAAAAAAATTTGAAAAATAAAACCCTGGAATCCTGTTTAGGGTTAATGTATAATCATATTTGTCATTTCTGATTAAAGATTCATCGATATTACTTGCAAAAAAAAATGTTACCGAATTATCTTTAACTGTTTGGATTTCTGAAACGTTAGAAATATACATTGATACATATACACACAGAAAAGGAATAGGTGGGTCAACCAAATCCAGCCGTTACCGGCTGTCAGATGAATATTTAGTTACAGCAACGAAATGCTTTATTTCTTCAACAGTTTCTCGGTTCAGCAGACCAACAGATGTTTAAGGTGAGAAATTTTTTTGTTGAGCTGACTAAACAATCTATTTGACAGCCGCTAACCGCTGGTTTTGCTGAACCAGCAAATTTCTTTTCCCAGTGTATATTTATATTTAAACCTGATTATCGTTTATAGAATGCGTTTTTCACGGCCCCCACATGCTCCGTAGAGGCCAACAGAGACGGGATGCCCTGTCTGCGGTTAATTTGTTTTCCGATAACGCGGGTATATATAAAAATGTGAGCTGCAAAGGATTTCAGTGCATTCAAGCGGTGCGATAAAGAGAGTAAGAGAATAATTGGAGCTTTGTTCGAACAGGTTTTGATACCGATCTACTGTTGTGTTCTGAATATTATCACGTAATACACGGCAAGAAAAGAATAGTTGTGAAAACTGATTTATCGGTCCTGACAACCAATCGAAATAGTTAGCATAGCGCCAATTACTCGATCGGTTGAAGAAACTGTAAGCTCGTTGGTAGAGTGTCGATAGTAATAATGACCAGCTGAGATCATAACCTCAACTCGCCGGTTGGTTGGCGTAACGAATCATTTGGATTGGATAGCAGCCGTGATAGTTGCAGGAAGCAAGTTGTTGGTTATACGTACTATTTTTGCTACCAATCGAAAAAAATTGAGACTACGATTCCGATTTAGATTCAGTAACTAACACGCGGCACAGCATATGCTGGAATTGGTTGCCAGAACTACTTTTTTCTTCCCGTCTCTTTCCGTCTATTTAGGATTATTTCTCTTTTTATCTGTGTGATTAAAAATAGATTTCGTATAGTATTGACATAGTAACGAGACCACTATGGTGAAAATCCCGAATCGTATGGAAACTCTGAACTAAAAAACAGTTGAAACAGTGCGATGGTCTAGTGGTTAGTGTACTGGCCTCTAGTCCAGAGCATCGGTAGGTCGCGGGTTCGATTCCCGGTGCCGTCGATTTTCGTCGAAAAATAAATACGGGCGCGATGAAGTTCCAGATGTACACATGGGACCCACACAGGTATTTCTACCTGTGGGGGTCACATGTATACAGCTGTAGTCCGTGTTTATATTCTCGACGTAACGTGACGTAGCTCCGGTGCCGTGAGGCGAACTCGAGACCAGCTATATCGGCATAGGTTTTCCGCAGTTTCCCTATGCCCATGGCAGCAATGCTATGGCGAATGCGATATAGAGGATTAGGATGAGTGGCTGCGGACAGCACTCTAAGTGGGGTCTCTATGAAGGAACGGGGAAAAGGGGAGAGGGGCAAAAAACGTAAAAGCCTGAAGAAGGCATACGAAGGTAACAAAGAAAGAAGAAAAAAAACTAAAAAACAGTTAGGAAACGCGCATAAGTTAAACGGCCCTGTTTATGACGCTGGTGCAGTTAATTCCTGCGCGCTACTTTAGCATAGGCGGTTTCTCCCACCATTCCAGAAACAGCCAATAGTAATTCGTAAATGGTAGCATCACAAACTGCGACACTCGTTAGGTCCTCGTTTACTCTATGCCCATGTAGGAGTGTCCAATTGGCCCAGTACTGGGCCTGAATTGGTAACCAGTCTCCCAGTAATGGCGCGTCAACCGTAACCAGCACTGGCTCATTGCTGGATAACTACTGGATGATAACTTGGGCCCAGTACTGGTAGTTGTGTACGGCCGTGTACTCGGGGCCAATGGGGCCCAGGAATGATAACAAACACGGCCTGTATCGGGCAAGTAACGGCGGGAGATTTTCGGTATAAAAGTTAGTAATTAATTATTAATTTAAAAATATATATTTCCTAACAAACCGCCTCCAATAATTTTAATAATATTATTCTATTATTATTAAAGAAAAAAAAAGGAAATCGTCCACGAATACAATTTCTTCGACAGCTTTCGGGAAAGTGATGTTGGCGGGATTTGAACCTATGACCTATACGACCTACCTAAACTACCTAACTACCTAACCAGCACGCTAACTACTAGACCAAACCGACTATGTGAGTTTCTTATACTTTAAGTCCATAATAGTTGCATGTAGGATGACAATGACAGGGTGATCAGATGGATTTGAATAAAATTTGGTACACAAATGTTTTTGAAACCACTGATTAAAGAACTCAAACTTGAATTCAGAAATTCAAAATGGAAGATCCAATATGGCCATCCAAATGACAATAAATTATATAATTTGTATGAAACACAAAACAGAGAGCCTTTTCGAATCCAATATGGCGGCTATTATACAAAGTGACTTTATTTTCATAAAATTGAGTACTCAGGTTTCTTAAGACAATTGATTACCAATCTAAACTCGAAAATAAAGGATAAAAAATGGCTGATCCAAAAAAGGTTGTCGCTAGCGTACCGACAGTGCGCGATATTGAGGTTATGTTAATCATTGGTATGAGAGTAATGCCCCATCTCTGCCCACGACCGGCTGGCATGCGTGAGAAACGCATTGGAACTAAGACAATGATCCCCAGTTTTATTAATTTGATATGTACCATTGATAGCCGTGTACTGGCCAAGAATTGAGATTTTAAGGGCAACCGTGAATTATGAAAGAATTACGGCGACCGTGTGTTATCCGGTAATGGCCGAGGATTGGCAAAACTTACTTGGTCAACTATTCACAGCCATTGCGGGCCGAGTATTGGCGTTTGAAAGGCAACCATGAATAGTGAGAGAATCACGGCAGCCGGAAATTAACCAGTGTTGGTCCAGAATTGGTTAACCATAGTTGGCCGATTATTGATAGCCATGTACTGGCCGAGTATTGGCCCTGTTGTAAGATCTGGCGATTCTTACATGGGTGGTTTTACATGAGCATAGTGAGAAGGTTGACTTAAATCGTCACAAACTGGGCCGTTTACCTTATAAGAATACAACTCGCTTCTCACGGACTGTAGCGGAGACTATTTTCAAGTCTATACAATTATTATACTTCTTTCCTAGATGAACAATTTTTCTCTCGGTTCAAAAAGCAATCCAAATTTCATTTTTTCTTTTTTGTTCCAGGTCAGATTACTTAGAAATATTCATAACAAATGTTGAAATTACAACTACTTTGTGTAATTGTCAATAAATTTAATTCAATTTCAATTATCTCCTGTAATTTGTAATTGATCCTTTTTCATTACTATTTTGGCCAACTTTGGTACCACGATTTATATTTCTACGGTAGTTAAATTTAACGGAGAATGGCATTTGTAACATCCTGCAAGATCGATTGGTTATTGCGAACTAACTTCTCAGTGGGGGTCACTAAACGCATTACACAGATCCTCTTAATGGACATAAGACCATGGAAGGCGTCAAATCCTTTGCCGGGCTCATCAGTCTCCTCGTGGAGGAGACTTCGTGCTGTTCACGTTCTCTAATAGCGATCAATGCGGGCGGGCTCTTGAGTTCGGCAAACACACCCGAGGCATTGCCATACACGTTTGCTGGCATTGCTAGCACGTGTATCCTTCCTTCCTGTCGAACGTTCGACATCAATTCTAGCGGGATGAGGGAACTACTAGTAGTATCGGTAAATATCCGATGCGTCTCTGTAGTATCGATGTGTAAACCTCACGTTACACAGAAGCTAGGAAGAGCTGCCATACATGCACAATGAATGCGAGGATATAGATAGATGTCGGGCCACATTGGGCGTACTGTGTGCACATGCAATGAATTAAATCGCGTCGTACAATTCTGATCGCAGGTTCCACGGCTTGGAAGAGGTATCATGTCAAATATTTGATGTCAATAGCTCTACAATGAAACTTTATGCTCCGTGAATATCGAATTGTTGGCATAAGTAATCGATCATCCTCTTCCTCATGCAGTAAACGTTTCTATTTGTTATGACTTTTGTGAAAAAAGTATACGCAAAGGTATTTAAGAGTTGACCGATGTTCAGAATTGTAAATGAGTTCACGGCGGGATTGTCAGTCTTATCGATGTCGATCGTACAGATAATAGATGGTAACTTTTCCGTTTACATTTCGACTCACGTTGGAGTCCACTTGAAAAATATATTTTACGTCACTGCGGCACGGAAAGTGAGGTTTGCCTTGCCGCAAGAGAGATTTTCGTGCTTCGCGCACGAAAAACTCTCTTTCCTCGCCTTGTAACGTAAAATCGTATGCAATACTCGGGAGGAAAACTCGTGTTCACGAAGAAATATGAATCAATCATTGGTGTCTTTTGACAGTAACCCTCATACTTATTTTTCTAATGAAAAAAGTCTGAGAAATGTTAATATCATTTTGTTAAGTTACCAATAGAAGATGTTAATATAATCTTACGTCCTTAAGGAAGTTGAATAAGTTATGATTGGATTATCCAATCGAAACTTAGGGTTGTTTTATGAACGTCAATGATTAAAAATTAAGATTATGTTAGGAGTAAAATAAGTCCAAGAGTTGAGAGATTAAAAAGGTTAATTATCACATTTTTAGATGAAAGTTCGAACGGAGAAGTTGTTTGTCTGGGTATACGCCACTAGTCACTGACTTTTTTTGGATAACAAGGGATTCATAATCATTTACAAAGATATGCTCTAGGAAACTACAGCAGCTCCTCCTTCATCAACATAGCAATTGACGGTAATTAGCATTACGTGCGTTCCTTCACAGACTAATTAAAATTAGCCAACTAATAGAATTAAATCGCGTCGTACAATTACGATCGTGGTTGCACAACTTGGAAGCTTCGTTCGTTCTGATGGCAGGTTCTACGGCATTTCAAGCTCTGTTCACGTGAGCAAGTCGACATGAATCTTGTGCTACTGATCACAGATGTAGATAAGAGCGACTCAAGTATTAATAAAAAGATATTGTTAACAAAATAGTATATTGCGGTCCGAGGGAGGGAAAACACATTTCTCGCGAGTGTGAGTTTGCAGCACGAGCCGAAGCTACATTCGTACGAGCTGAGAAAATGTTACCCTCCCGAGTATTGCATACGATTTTACGTTACAAGGCGAGGAAAGAGAGTTGTTCGTGCGCGAGGTGCACGGAAAACCTCACTTTCCGTGCCGCAGTGACGTAAAAATATTTTTATAAAAAAATTATAACTTCACCAATTTTAAGAAAGAAAAAAAGTCACGTTCATGCCAGACGCGTCTTCTCATATACTCATTTGCAATAGTTAGACGCTTTTGCCATAGATAAAAAAATGTTTGTTTCAGGGTTCAAGACAATTTTTTAATGTAGATAAACTTCTCATTTAGAAGTGAGTGACATTGATCTGTCAATGAATATCAACCGTTTGTCTGATCTGTCTCCCTCTCGTTAAGTGCACTATTTCTCAGTTTATAAATGTGATATTAAGAATCACTTCCTTCGGTTCATGCCTGTTTATTTCTATTGTATGCGTAAAGTTTACTGCACTATATATTAAGACTTGTATATTAATTAATTGGTCCTTGGTTCATATGATCTTCCGATTTTTTAACGCTTTTTTCCATTCTTTTCAAATCGGTTTCGTTGCGTTTTTGATTTATAAATTCATTCTTGTTCAAAATTTGTACGTTCATATTTGTTTCAGAATAGATTTTTTTATTCCAAAATTTTTATTGGAAAAAGTACATTTTTAAGTCGTAGCGTTTGGCGTGCTTTTCAAACTTTTTTCTCTAGCAAGATTGTTTTTACCGAATTATCGCGTAATACAAAATTTATATATTTCTATCCGCCCTGATGGTCCGACCTGAAGTTGGAGCAATAAGAAGTTTCCTTGACTCTTAAAACTTTTGAGAAGTAAAAATTATCCAATCTAACTTCTGAGGATGTCATCCTGGTTGTGGTGAAGATGACTTACTTACCGCCCTGAATGGCATTTTTATACTGTATGAAGTTATATACGCAATTTTTTTTACAGATACGAAGAACTCTAGATCTAATTTATAACTTTTTTGTTAAACTGTGCGTAGTTTTTACAGATTCGATCTCATCAAAACGAAATTCATTTTAACCAGGATGCGGAATGCCTTGTTAGGGAAGAAGTCGGTATCGTGGGACGATAATTTTTGCACTTCAATAACGACAGAATAGAGCTTTTTGTAAAAAATGGCAACAGTTAAAGACGAGCCGCTGCTTCACTTGTGTACCAAATTATAGCTCAATCGGTTAGACGGTTCTGGAGTTTATGTGATTGAAATTTCTAAGCACTGCACACGTACATACATACGGACATTTTTTCTAAACCACTTTTCTCGATGTTTTGTACCATTCTCAGTGTCCTGACATGAAAATCACGAAATTTTTTTTCTCATGAAAACAAAGCTTTCTCTACACTGAGAGAAGAACATCGTAATTTAATGAAAAATATAGTTATTTCGACAATAATCTAATTATAAACTATAATTTCCAAGAGGAACGTCTCTATTTTATGGTTATAGCAAAAATAATTATAGTAGAAACCATCAAAATGATAGTAGTTTCAAGGTATTCGGAAACAAAGTCCTTCGGAAAAAAGGTCCTGTGGAAAAAAGGTCCGGTGGAAAAAAGAACCCGCTGAAGACAAGTCCGGTGGAAAAAAAATAGGCGGACAAAAAGTACGCGTAACAAAAGTCCGGTGGAAAAAGTGTGTGGAAAAAAAAGTACGGTGGTAAAAAGTCCGGTGGAAAAAAAGTACTGGGAAGAAAAGTACCGGGTACTGTTACACCATGTTCGGATTTTCCATAAGCCCTCTCCAATATTTTTTTAATGCTAAAGAGGCAGGGGGCTGCCCCCCCCCCCCCACCCTACTGCACAAATATACTTTTTTTTATATAGCATACGAATAAAACTCAGTTAGTCCAGTTAGGGGGGGGGGGGGGAGTCAGGTCAAAAATGTAAAAAAATCGAATTTTTTTTTCTGTAAAAATGTTCATTTCCATGTAATCTATGTGTTAGTAAAGTTATAAGCCGAAATTCACAAAAATTGCCAAGTTCTACGGTACCATTTATATTTTATTCTCTTAAAAATCGTAAAAAATTATCAGAATAGTATATTTAAATTTGAAACTATTTTATTTATTTATTGTTTTTATATGCGGACATTAAGGCCGATTTTTTGTTGACATAAAATAATTAAGGGTGTTGAATTTTTTTTTATTTAATAATTTTCTTTTATTTCACTTTCTGCAGCTTTGTTTAGTTAAGTGTGATCTCTGAACCTTCAAAATCTTAGACATAACGCCGAAAAATGGCCGATTTCTGGAATATGCCTGTTTTGTAATGATTTTTTTCTATAGATAAAAAAATTATATACTTATTTGTAAATAAATTTTTATGTGTTTACCATTTTTAAAAACAATTAATGAAACGTGATATAAACGATGCGATGACAGTGTGATGTCTCCAATGCAACAAGTAACATTTACATCGTATTTGAATTCGCGCGAATAACGGGGCATGCGCTATGATAGTTTGATGCGTATCGCATGCGCAGCGTGTTACTGCCGGGATATTGACTTCTGCTACATTCGAGCGGCATAACCTCTAATTGACGTTTTTATTTTTTGTTCATACTATGTTATTAGCTTAATTCCATTGACCGTTTGCTGTTTTTTTTTTTAATTAACAGTGTCTAAAACAGAATCAACAATCATCAGAAGTGTTCAAATATGTATTATTTCTTTTGAAGTGGTGATTTAATGTGTTTGCAGTAGATTTCTGAATGTTTCAACACTGGACAAATTGTCAGTGATGTTGTCAATAAAAGAGATCATCCCAGTGTTATTCTCAGGTTTTTAAAAATATTATGCATTCATTTACTTATTTATTTGTTAAGAAAAATAAACATTTATTTGTAAAATAATTACTAATATTCTGAAATCTGACTTGCAAGTAATATTTTTATTTTGTTCATTAAAGGTACTAAGATGCCCCAAAGGTGAAAGCAGCGCTAAATTTTTTTTTGAGTTTTCAACCTATTCTGCGCGTGATTCAGATCAAACTGCTAGGCAGATTGCACTGGTTGACGTCTCATTTTCTTCTTCATAAAAAGATACACCGGCTAAGCGGAGCAAATGTTAATAAAAGGTAATAGTTTTTAAGTGACATAATGTATAATAAATAAATTTTATACTATTTTCTAAATCATTGATTAACTTTGCTTTCAGGATGGAAAAAAAAAATTTGCTCCGCTTAGCCGGTGTATCTTTTTGGAAAGAAGAAAATGAGACGTCAACTAGCCCGATCTGCCTAGCAGTTCGGTCTGAATCACGCGCAGAGTGGAAAACCTAAGATCTTTGCTTAAGTTAATACTGAAAGGCATATGCAAGTCAGACAACAGTAAAAAATCCTTTCATCGAGTACCAACAACATAATTCACTGACCATTTTTAGATGCAATAGAATTTGGATGATATTGAATTTTCAAATTCATTTTTTTTACCTTCCTCCCTCCCCTTAACTAATAAATTAATAAGCTACCCCAAAAACCCTTAAGTGTCATCTTTTACTTTCATCAAACGACTTTCGCATTCTCATCCGCCATTTTGAATTTTTGAATTCTGAGTTCAGATTCGTAATCAACAACCCAAAAAACCCCCAGGTACCAAATTTCGCTTGAATCAGACGGATTTTAAAAATTCAGACTTTTTTCCGCGCACTTTATTCCACTGTATTTTTTTTCTACTGGACTTTGTTTCCACCGTACTTTTTATCCGCGAACTTCTTTTCCACCGGACTTTTTTTCCGCGCACTTCTTTCCACCGGACTTTTTTTCCGCGCACTTTATTCCACCGTACTTTTTTCCGCGGACCTTTTTTCGGATACTTTTTTTCCGGTATTCTAGTTTCAAATATGCCGTTTTGTTGCATATACAATTTCAATATTTGTTTCCAATACCTTTGCAAGTATCGTTTATTGGACTATATTATCATTGCTTCAACCTTAAAACATTGCGAGCCTTCTTATACTCGTTTTATCATGTGAAATCGTTAAATCAACGATATGTTTTTCTCTCAGTGTATGAGGATGCAAAAATACTGCTAACGAAGGATACACACAAGCAGCAAAGATCTGCGAATAAGTACACTGAGAGAAAATTGCGGTATTAGCAACTATAAAGTGACAACTGTTTATTTTTACTTCGCCCGAGAAAATTTGTAATAGTTGCCACAACTATCAAATAGTTACTATAACTACCAAATAGTTACCATAACTATTTTCATAGTTACTGTAACTCTGACAATAGTTGCATGGACTAAAAATTAATAGTTGTCATTTTATAGTTAACTCTACTACTACGATTTCTCTGAGTGTAAAGGTTGATTTTTCTTTCAGTAAGATCTTATCATATACATCTTATCATTAACTATTAAGTTAGGCTTAATAATTTTTTATTCATTGTAAAGTCGGAGTTATTAGCCTTGATTAATTGTACATTTATCGGTGGCTGAAGTCTCATAATGATTTCTTAAGCAGCTTTGTCGATTTTGTAGCCTCAAGGCCGCAAATGAATTTAATTATGCTGTTGCAAACTTAATGCGTATAGTATATAGTATAGTAAATGCTGCATGCAGATTCGGAACTAGATGTACATAAAGCCTTCTCGTCTGTTCCGCTTCGAGAATTCGAAGGAGGGTCGACGTACGATGACAAGGAGTCTAGCGAGACTGGCAACTAACTCGGCATGCAGTAGCCTTGCTGCCACGATCCCGGCCTAATTGCAATCAATCCTAGAGGTGCTCGTTAAACCTCTCCTAGCTATGGCACACTGAGGGGCGACTGGAGTTATTAAATTACGCGGGAAAGGCTCGCGCTCCTGTTCCTTTGTTCCAACGCTCCTGCTTCTCTTCCTGGATACTGTGTCAGCCACCTCGACATCAGGTAAAAGGTTTTGAAACGTCGAGTATGTGTTCCCTTACTTTTAAAGCTAATAAAAAAATGTAATATAGAGAAGAGACATAGTAACTGATTCCTCGTGCACAAACTCAAAACTCAGATGTCCATATAAAGTTATTTCAATGCACTTAAGAACTACTTTATTTATATGACTTCTTTATACAATTTGTCAGTGACCAAATGTGAAAAATAAAATATCGGTGAAATACCGCAATGATGAAATTGGAGATTCACTACTAAAGAGATTTTTAAGTTGGTTTATACGACTATATGGGTTCAGAAAATACGTTCATGAAAACGCTAAGGTTGTCAATGCGTATTGGAAATTTTCTATATATTAAACAAAAAATTTGCCTAGATTTTATCAATGCTTCAAGAATATATGTGGTAAGTTTAGAAATAATTGATTGTATGGTATCCGAGAAAACTGTTATTGAAAAAAAAAAATTCATTTTTGATCATAGACGGGCACTCTGTCACTTGATGGTAGCGAGGCGAGAGCGGGGAGACATATACCATGTAAATTAACCCACAATTTTTGGAGCACGTAAAATGTTTGGTGAATTCAAATGCTACTGAAACATACAAATAATAAACATATGGATTAATAAATTGAGTAATTAAGCAAAATTGGATATGAAGAAAAACAAATATATTCGGGCCATGCGAGTGAAATGCATACATCCCTTTTTACCATTCGAATAGCCACGGCCAATTAATTTGAATACATCAATCCTTATTAACATACTTCGTTAATTGCAGTTATTAAATACTAAGAATTATTAATACATACACGCATTGATTAAACATCACATACATTATTCAAAATCGATCAAGCTTTGTATCCATATTCAGATAAATTATGTGTTCCCGTGCAGAAATATTTCGGGGTATCCCTATGTGCCATCAAATCCCGACAGGGTTTTGATAGGGAATCCCCGCATCGGAATACCTCATACAATTCCATATGGATCCGTCTTTGCATATGAGTTTATAACGACGCTCAATAGTTGAACAAATGGCGCCACCTGTTTTCGGGGAGTACCGGTTGGATCCCAATCGGGATTTTTCAGGAAAATCCCAGCTCAGGAATTCTCATACGATTTCATGTAAATTCCACTCTACATACGAGTTAACAGCTACGGTCAATTGTCGAAAAAATGGCGCCACCTGCTCTCGGGGCGTACCCGCCGGTTTTCGATCAGATGCTCGAAAGTGTTCGTCTGTGGGGTGCGCCAACTCGAGAATGTGCGAGATTGAATACTAACTATTTACTATTGTCATTTAATAAATAATAACCCTTTCATCTAATCTTAATATCTTAGTGTTAGATCACTGTTATAAGGTTACGTGTTGTGAGACTTACAGCTAACGATATATTAAATGCCATAACCTAAAATCGTCGATTTGAGGTTATGTCATTTAATCTTACGTTATTTGACAAAGCATTTGTGCAGAATATATGGCCCAATCAACTACAATAATTCGTTGTTGTTTTTTTCAACACGATGGACAAAACGAGTTTGATACAATTTCTCCGCGCATTTATTTATTTGAAGTCTTCATGTCCTATAAAATTCGACCTGGATCCGGAATAGCGTCCGATCTAATCCAATTTGGAGGTCCTATGAAATTCGATATAGAATCGGTCTAGAGTCCCTACAAGATCCGATCCGGAAGTGGCATTAAATTCAACCCGGAATCAGACTGGAGTCCCTGTGCGATCCGATCTGGAGGTTCCATTAAATCCGATCTGAAATCGGACAGGAGTCTCTGTGGGATCTCATTTAAGGTATCCCGACGGGAATCCAATTTGAAATCATTACATTCCATCATGGAATCTGGTCGGATGCCTGACTGGATCCTGATCTGAAATTAGGGATACTAGCTGGAATGCAGCTGATCCTGAACCCAATTTCTGCACGGGTTATTGTTTGTTCGTTGAAATAACCAAATAATGGAAACGAGAATTTTTATCGGTTTTGTTACTCGAGGTTCACCGTGGGGGCACCAGTTGCTGCACAGTGCAGGGTTTTCGGAAATCGCGCGTTCCCGTGAAGAAATCTTATCAGGGTTCTTCCAAGGCCCCGATTAATATTCCCTAATTCTCTTAGGGGCCTTATGTGGAAGCCTCATCGGGCTTCGCAAATGATGGTCACGCTTTTTTCTTCGGGGCCTTTAAAGGCAAAATAATGAGGGCCTTTTAAGGCTGCCCTATTAAGACCTTACTAAAATAATAAAGAAATTTAATTTAAAAATATATATTTGTTATTATTTAGTTGAGTAATGCTGCACTTTTAATTAGATATTTCGTCTTTCTCTACCCGATGGTACATATTAATCGCTGAAAAAACATATTACATTTTTTTTTTGACATTGACGGGAATCGAACCCAGAACCCTCCGGATGGTGTAGTTGCGTTGCGCCTTAGCTCTCTTGGCCATTCAGATGATATGAATATGCAATTTTTTTGTCTATTTGAATGACTGTAATATGAAATATGAAATAAAATTAATGTAATATAGTCAGAACTTGATAGATTTACATGACTGCGTCTGATGTGTAAAAATGAAAGCACATTCAGTTATTTTTTTTACAGAAATTGGTTATATCGAATAGGGTACATTGTATCTTTGTTGTCATCTATAATTATATTCCAAAAAATTGCTTGTTTTATCGTTTGCGCGAAATAGTTCGTTTGTATCTAGGTGTGTGACTGTCTGACTGACCTGAGGGCCACTATTAGAATGGGTGACCACCTGGCTGACTTTGACGGTCATTAGTTGGATAGGTGTCCACCAATTTTGCCACGGAAACCTCGGATTGCCATATAAGATCCTCATCTGACAAATTTATTATTGATTTGTTTAATTTATGCCAAGATTACGCCTGACTGGGCTCTTAAGTGATTACCCTATCAAGCCCTTATTAAACTTCGACATGGGAACCTAGAATTGCCTAAGGAGACCCTTATCTGGCAAAATTATTATTGATTTGTTTATTTGATGCCATGATTAAGCCTGACTGGGCCCTTAAGTGATTACCCTATGAAGCCCTTATTAAACTTGGCCGTGGCAACCTAGAATTGCCTTATGAGGCCCTTACGTGGCGAAATTATTATTGATTTATTTACTTGGTGCCATGATTAAGCCTGACTGGGCCCTTAATTAATTGCCCTAATATAGCCCTATTAAATATCGGCATGAAACCCTACAGTTTCCTTAGTAGGTCCCTAATTGGGAGTGATATGGAACTCCCTTTTATGGTGTCCACAATAAAGCCCGATAGGGCCCTAAGTTATCTTAGGGCAACCCTAATATTTTTCTTCACGGGTTTTTGCAGCAAAAATTTGTAAATTTTACATACCCGCGTTCATCGGCGGCCATTTTAGCATAACTGTTCACGAAGCCCAATAATTTTGCTACACAATGCGATACTATTAATTCATTTTCCAGATACAGAGAATTAAAATAAAAACATTAAACTTGGTAGTTCGATGACTGATCCGGTTAACGATTGGTCGGTAGTGTCCGGACGGTAGAATTTCTTTATACTTCATAAGGATTAAACAGCAAAATGTAAATAAAGAAATGGATTTGACCTATTTGTTTATATTTACAGATATTACAGAAAGAATTGAAAAATACTAATTCTTCCTCATTAAATCCTGTTTCCGAATTCTGCATCCCCGAAATGCTGGGTGCTGTATTATCGGACGCGTTATTATAGACACTTCTAACCTCAATGACTTTGACCTGTCAAAATGCCTCAATAGTGACAAAAAAATATTAAGTTTCTTTTTTTCATTATTAAGGGAACCCAGTTACCTAAAAAAAGTCATAAGAATAAAAATTCTGTAAATGATAACCTTCTTTAAAAAAATGTTACATTTAAACCTCATTAAGTACATAACAAGCATTATAATTCTGCAATTTTATAGAGACATAACAGTGCATAAAAATGGTATGAGGTCAAAAGTAACATCTTTCACTTGTAGCTCTCCGACCAATTTTAGTATTCAATGTCTTATTTTATTTGTCGAAGAGTGCATTCTGGATTGAATATAGCGATTCTGGATGCAGTGAAAATTAGATTAACTGTAACCAATTGATTAGTGCATTTTGAATAGAGAAAGATTTATTTATATATTTAGAATCATATCTTTGTCATAAAGATCTGAAATAAAGTTTCCTATATATGTTTTTCTAGAATAAATTTTCTCGATTTCCCCGCCAATCCCGCCTCCTCCACATCGTCCGAAAACTACATGCCTGATTTCCGAAAACTGGGGTTGGATCGATTTTGAGCATCCGAAAACTACCTACGAGGAGTTGCGTTGCATTTTCGTCAATATTTATTAAATTTTCGTGTATTTTTATGGAAATTGATTATTTTCCTGTCAGAAAAACATAAGGGATCATTTCAGATCCCTCAAACTTAGCATTTGATTAGAATACAGCGAATAAACCGTTCTTGAAGTTAAAATTTTCGTTAACCGTCCGAAAACCGGTGCCCCCACGGTATTGACCTTTATTTTTTTATTGTCCGAGCATCTTTTTGTTGATACACATTTTCTATTGGATCTCACATCGTTAATGAGGTTATCGGCTTTAATCGCACATAACCACCCACTTTATTTCCGTAGTCCTGCGCGCCTCACGATAACAAACGTCGGCAAAATGACCAGACCGTTACCACGATCATTTAGACAGTCAAGTATATGTCTGGGATGTGCGATGGCGTTTCATTTTGTTTGGTTGGCAGCTGTTAAAGTCAGAGCGAAAAGTTTTCGATACGTAGGTGTAGTTTGACATGGATTTCCACATATTTGGTCAGAAAAACTTTTCGTTCGAACTATCACACATAACTACACCCAGAAAAATGTATGGTTAATTCTACTATACACATATTTCTTTGAGAGGACACCAATGTTTTTATGATTGCTTTAACAATAAATAATGTAGACAGAAACTAAATTACGATTCAATATTTTTATACTAGCACCCACTATATTTACCAATCTAAACCATTAATATTTTTCAATGTACCTTAATTTAATGTGTATGAGTATGAGAAATGGAACTAGTTTTGCGATTTCAAACTTCTTCGCGACGACGAACTTAAAAAAAAACGACTAGAATGTCGCGTTGCTATATTCTTGGCCGAAGGGCAACGTTCTCGGCTTTCACTAAAAAAAAGAACCAAGGTGGGAAAATGGAAGTTCTACGCACGCGAAGCGTGCGTAAAATGTCCATTGTAGCACCGAGTGCAGTAAATTATTTTTTAAACTAGAAAAAATATTCGCTTTCGTGCTCTGTCGACGTGTTTCGTATTGCCTGGAGCGCTACCACCATAGCGGTCGCTGGTGTTATTCTGACATATAGATATTCCTGGTGTACGCGAATAATTACATGCACGAGGAACAGAGACAGGCGAGTCTGAGTGAGGACGGGATTAACTCTCAGGTATAATCCGTGGCTGCTGCTCCAGTGGCAGATGAAAAATCTCGTCAGCATTCGCACGCATCGGCACAAAAGCCACGGCTGGATATTATATCTCCAGGCGATTCTACCGTTAACGAAAAATCATTTTTAACCCTGTACCTTTTTTACAGGTTTATGATTTTCCATTTTATGATAGTTCTGAGAACTTTTATATCTCATGGAGGACGCTTTATTTTCATAAGATGTTTTTGTCGATTTTTTCAAGTTAATATACCCTTTGAAGGGTTTTTGCAAGTCTATACACCTTTGGTAGGTCACTTAGTGATCCACTGTGATGTAAAGAGTTAAGCTAGTAAAGCTCAGAAAAATTCCACAGAAAATGGTGTCGATAAGTATAAAGTGACAGCAATTAATTTTAAGCTGTAGTCGTGCATATAGCGAATATTGGACACAGTTTAATGCTGGCTTAACGCTCATTTCTTTAAATGCAAAATGATATGGGAAACCATAGAGATAACATTTTGAAATTTTCCATGTCATAACAGTACGATTCTGCTAACAAATGGCTTTTGTTTTTAATTTTATCGTACGTAGACTAACAGATATTTGAAAAGAAACGAGCCGTGTGAGTAATCAGGGTATACATAGTCAAATTGTTTAAACCTTTAATCGAACATCACGATCAGCAGACCTGAAGCATTCATTTTCATACTTATAAAATTATCCATAAATACCCACGTGCGGTCCGACACGCGGAGTACGTCCGACGCTCGGTGGTATGTCGGCAGCAAGTCGGCAGCCGACAATCGGAACTCGACTACGGCCCAGCGTCGATCGAATTTTCAATCCATAATTGTACCGACATTAGGTCCGTAGCTGGCATGACGATGGTTCCCAGAGTTCTGGTGACTTTGACTGCCAATATTTTACCAACGCTGGCGCGATAACCGTAAATTTACGTTTCGCGGCAATATCGGTTCAGTACCGGTAGTCGACATTCCGTCAAAATAATTAACTAAAGTAGGATTAAAATTAATAAAATAATAAAACTTATACCATAATTCGTAATTGATGAACGAGTATTAAGCAATTCAATCGTTTCTAATTTTAAAAAGGCAAAATCATTGTATATAACTCAACTTATTGAATTAATTCATTTTCATTATTTTTCACTATTGTTTTATTTTTGTAATAAACTTCTAAAAACTGTTATGCTATCATAATACCATTAAGAGTGCATACGGTATGAATCCGTGTAACCGAGTGGGTAATATCGTCGACTATGAATCCCAAGGTTGCAGGTTCGAGCCCTACCATCGCCGGAGAAATTTATTTTAGTGTTTACAAAAAATCGTGGTGAAAAATCCATTACAAACAGATAAGAATGATTAAGAAGCACTAGACGGATGTGCAGATCGATAATTTATTTTTTTTTAAATTAATTTTTAATATTTTTTATTCAATGTCGGCTCAGCGTCGGCACCCAGTACTGGGCGAATGGCGTTTCCAAACGTCCCTGCCGTTGTTATCATTTCGACATGATGCTGACATTACACCGACCTTAGTGACAATGTCGCGCCGACGTTTCCACGTCGGCCCTGGTGGTCATGATAAGGAATGGTCATTACAAATCTTGTAGACAGAAGAAATGGGAAAAAAGAACGAGGTTAAAAATAAATACTACTATATAAGTTGTCAAAATGGGTGTCCAAATAGAAAAACACAAAACATTTTTTCAATCTGCTTGAAAACTTATTATATTTTGAAATTTTATTCGTGCAATCAATCTGCATGGCTCACTAATGATTTGTGGTTTTCAATTGAATGATCCCGGAAATAAATGTATTGAAAGTATTTAATTAGGAACTGAATAACTGAAACATACGTGTGAATATTAAAGTTAGTAATTTGTCGATCGCTGATTTGAGTAGAGTATCCTGTGTGAAATAACTAAAACGGATGATTTATGATTGACAAAAGTGACATTATTTATAGCATCGCTATACAAAATTTTTATCGGTTTCTGATTAAAAATACTTAATTTACTATCGTCGTAATATCATATTTTTTGCTTTCGTACACATTAGGAAATTTTATAAACTTTTCAAAATCTAATAAAAATTTTGTTTAAAAAAAACAGACAATGAAATATCGAAATGAATATTCGCCGCTACATCTTATTAAAAAATGCGGTGGCGATTAAATTTAATTGGTGCCACAATGAATTGAACGCTAAATGTTCCATATTTCATGGAGGGCACTACTTAATTTGAATCGTTAGAACCACCGCTTCATGACTACCAGCAAAAGAGTATTCTCAATTAGCCTCAAGAGTGATATATAAAAATCCGCTTTATATTTTATTGTAATTAAATTTAAAACCGAGTTTCCAGTGAATCGTAGTACCCATACCCGAGTCGACATTTTTACCCTCCTTTTAACCTAAAATGACTGAGATCTACTGCCGTAGTCTGGAGGGTGAATTTCACCCTACCAGACTCCACAAATGGCAGAAAGTAGACATCGCGACTTAACGGAGGGTCACGGAGCGTGAAGCAGACCCTAAAAAACATTCATAGAACCTACCATAGAACCTCCCAGGCCCTCCGTTGAACCTATCGCTCAATCTCACAGACCCTCCTCTGAGCCTACGACAGAAATCCCCATACCATTTGTTGACCCTGCGAAAGTTCCTTCCACATACACTATTACACCCTCCGTTAACCCAAACATCAATGGAAGTATAATTATTTATATTATGAATATAAAAAACAAATTCAGAAAGACAAAAGCGTTTATTAAACTTTTTATAATGTCATCGATATAATATATTCTTATTTAATATCAACAATAGTTTAATATACATTTTTTTTTTCAATAAAAGGAACAATCTGTATTTAGGACATATAACATTTGAAGGTGATGTGGGATACCAATGAAGTAAAAAAATTGTTTCCTATTTTCTTAGAAATTAGTAATATTGATTCTTTAAAATTAAAGACAAAATCAAAATAGATTCAGATACATCTATATCTTCTTGCATGTGAATCTGATCGATTTTAGTCCGAAATATGAAACGTCTAAAAAAGTACGGAAAAAAAATAAAGAAAAAAAGATTATTCGCTCGAAGCGTCAAAAAAGATATAGCTTTGTCAGTACAATCACAGTACAATTACATGTGAAGAAAGTACGATAATTAGTAAGAAACTTTTTCTGGATTTATCGTAACGAGTGAATTAGTTTGCATTCCTCAAAATGTATTATTTACACCAATAAGATGTTGAATTGATTTCAATAGGTTATGTAGACTCAAAGGGGGTTCTATACCTCATTTAGGGCGAGTAGGTCGTAGGAGGGTCTAAGGATAGGGCGAGTAGGCCTTCGGAGGCTCTACACGGACTGAGGAAGACTCTACGGAGGGTGGTAATTAAAGGCTGAACCTCCAAGCAGGGTCACTGTCGGCTGTACGGAGGGTGAAACCGGCATCGGCTTTTGCCTCGTCAAAGGATTCGGCATTCCCGGAGGGCTAACCGAGGGTTAAAATTTTCACTCGGGTAGATTAACATTTGAATTTCACCCTACCAGACTCCCCAAATGGCAGAAAGTAGACATCTCGACTTAACAGAGGGTCACGGAGGGTGAAGCAGACCCTAAAAAACCTTCATAGAACCTACCATAGAACCTCCCTGACCCCCCGTTGAGCCTACTTCAGAATTTCCCAGACCCTCCGTTGAGCCTATCGCTGAATCTCACAGACCCTCCTCTGAGCCTAGCACAGAAACCCCGATACCCTTCGTTGAACCTGCGAAAATTCCTTCCACATACACTATTACACCCTCCGTTAAAATATCGGTAATATGAAATATAAAGTGAAATTAGGACAATATAGTCAAAACTTTATAGATTTATATGATTGCGTCTCAAGTAGCAAAATTAAAAACACATTCAGTTATTTTTCACGGCAATCGGTTATATCGAAAAGGGTACATTGTATCGTTTTTGCAATCCATAAACATATTCTACGAAGTTGTTTTGTTTCATTGTTTACGCCAATTAGTTTACTATTATTTGGGTAGATGACCGTCTGACTGACCTGAGGGTCAGTACTAGGATATGTGACTACCTGGCTGACTCTGACGGTCAGAAGTTGGATATGACCACCGGGATGACTCTAAAAGTTAGTACTTAGATAGGTAACCGCCTATGAACCTACGACCGCATCATGAGAAACAGTAATGTTACATCTTTTCGCCAAAAGGCTGATCCAGAACACCATACTGGTCATTTGCCTATAGAATAAAATGCAACCAGCAGTAGACATGATTGGACCGATGTGTTCTCGATACTTGAGCCAACATCATTCCCAATAATTTGCCACGTGTTGCCCCAGTACACATCAAGTACCGCTACGATTCTTGGCAATCAGTAGGAAATGTCATTTGACACAATATATTTTTCAGATACATACCCAACACTGTTTGCCAGTACCAAAACAGAATTGTTTACCGGAATAGGGTATATATGCGGTTCAATATCGGGCCAATGTCGATGCCAAATTTGAGACCCGTGTTATCATCCCAATACTGTTCTTGTAAAGATCTTGATTGGGGTGAGCGTTGGCACTGTTAGTGATGCGGATGAGCGAGATGAGCGAGAAAATGTCGAGATCAAGACTAAGACTCGGAATTTGACAGCTTGATTGTCATTTCAATTCGAGATTATCGACATAGCAAAATTTTTCTCTCGTTCTCGTCTTGAATTTCGCTCGAAATCTCGTTTGACAGCTGGATATTGTTTTTCTTTATTTCCCTATTATCTTCTCTAGTTTTAAATTATTTCCAATGATATTAATGTTTCAGAAAATGGATAACGCTGAGAAGAATAGATTAAATTGTGAAATTATTTATATTAAATATCTGGTGCTGTTATTCTAGCCTTAAATCAATTAAATTATTAAATCATTGGAGTACATCCACCGCTACATTAAAGATGAAGGTCACGTTTTTTGTTCAATATTAAAGAAAGTTTTTTCACTTCGTAGAACTACGCTAACTTTTTGAGGTTCCAGGATGATGGTTTCTTGAGGATAGACGTTTAGATCGGTTTTTAGGTAGACCTTATCATGTACAGGACATCTTTTGAGGTTTAAGTCAGTTTTCAAGGACGATTCCATGTCTACGATATCTACGATGATATCCAGAATTTCAGAACAATCCGAAGTCACCCATAGTCCTCGAATAATTCGAGACTGAAATCCATTTTTACGTAGTTGTCGTATTCAAACTCGACCTGAACCTTGGAATCTAAGGAGACGACGTATCAGAACATCGTTCTGATACGTATCTTCGCCAATGAAATTAAATACGTATCAGAACGTCGTTCTCATACGTATTTAATTTCATTAGTGAAGGTTTCCGTGATTCAACGGAACTGTTTCGCTCGGTATAGTCCGTTTACACTAGACAATCAACGTTTAAAGCCCTTGGAAGCCTCCACCATACCAAAGAATATGGATGTACATAGAAGTGCAGATCCTATGCTTCGCACCAAAAATGACGAAAATGCGTGGTACTCCAGTTTCTGTGCAGATTCAGGAGGAGCATAGGAATTGCACTTCTATGTACATCCATATTCTTTGACCGTACTTCTATGCCGACATTTTAGAAAGCTGTTAAGCACACAATTTCATTTTCGTGGTCGGTGTTAGAGCCTAACGGAGCATATCCTATCGTATCGTGCGATGCTGTCGTATTCAGAACCATAACATAGCCTCTATTTTGTTGACAGTTTATCTGTCATAAGTTTCAAGATCTCGCTCGATCTCGCTTGTTATTTTAAGCAAGATCGAGCGAGGCTATGATTTTTTTTTCATACTGCAAGCTCGAGACGAGAACTTCAGACAAATGACAAACGCAAGAAAAAACGAGCGAGATTCAAGATAATCTCGTCTCAAGCCGCATCACTACCAACGATTAGCGAGTCAATACTTAGCCGAGCATTGGTCGCATATCGACAAACCAATGATTGACAAGTCAATAACCGGCCGAGCATTGTTCTCATATCAACAAACTAACAATTGAGGGGCAATAATCGGCCGAGCATTGGTCTCATATCGACAAACCAACAATTGGTGAGTCAATACTTCGCCGAGCATTGGTCTTATATCGACAAACCAAGATTTGGCGAGTCAACAATCGGCCGAGCATTGGTCTTATACCGGCAAACCAACAATCGGCGAGTCAATTCTCGGCCGCGCATTGGCCTTAAATCCGCAAATCATCGATTGGCATGCCTATATTCGGCCGAGCATAGGCCTAAGATTGCGAAGTCAATAATCGTCACGCCAACGTTGACCCGAGTATTGGCCGTTTCAGTTTTATTGGCAAACCCTACATGGGTAATCAGTGTTTTTGCTTCCTCATAGAGGAAGCTTAGTTTGCGTAAAAACAAAATTTTCGAGATTTTTATGTCAGGACACTCAGAATGGTCCAAAACGAGAAAAGTGGTTTAGAAAAAATGTCCGGATGTATGTATGTATGTGTATATGTGTATATATGTGTGTGGCACGCTTGCGAAATTCAAACCGCTGTATCTCGAAAACGGCTTTAACAATCAAGCTCTAATTTGGCACACCGGTAGGGGAACCTCCCCTTCCTATATATAAATTTTCGAAAAAAAGAAAAAAAAATTCAGATTTTATAAACTTTTCAATTTTTCGAAAAATGTCTGTATGTTCTCTAGCTTCCGCAATTTTTCGGCTAATGAGCTAAATAGGTCTGGACACATAGAGAAATGAAAAATGAAGGTCGGTATTGAATATGAGCGAAATCCATAAAGCCATTTAGATCTTATAAAATTTTGAATTTTCGAAAAAATTTTGTTTTCGTTCTTATTCAAGTTAAGTTCGACCAAACCTGTTCAAATCTTTTGCAAGGTAAAATTAACATCCAGTTGTAATAGATAGCGAATTTGGTGAAGGTTGGTAAAGTGGTTCAGATTTTGTAAGACATTGAATTTTTCAAGAAATCTGTATGTTCTCTAGCTGTCACCATTTTTTAGATAATGAGCTTAAACAGTTTTTGACAAATAAAAGAATGAAAAATGACGATCGGCATTGAATTCAAGCGAAATACATAAAACGGTTTAGGTTTTATAGAATTTTTAATTTATAAATATTTTT
The DNA here is from genome assembly GCA_963970395.1 of Ephialtes manifestator. Taxonomy (NCBI): domain Eukaryota; kingdom Metazoa; phylum Arthropoda; class Insecta; order Hymenoptera; family Ichneumonidae; genus Ephialtes; species Ephialtes manifestator. Next base: position 14,261,726 of record OZ019980.1, read on the forward strand.
GTTTTCGTACTTCTTTAATTTGCATTTGAAATAAGGATGCAAAGTAGAACTTTGCACATTGCTTTGACAATAATTTTCATCTTTCGCAAAGCTTCCTCTAGGAGGAAGCCAAAAATAAAATAAAGAATCTTTCTCATCGAGGCGGCGTTGCGAAATATGAAAATTACTGACGAAGCAATGTGCAAAGTTCTACTTTGCATCCTTTTTTTACTGTATCGCACTTAAACGTAAAATCGACATTTCGTAATTAAAATACAAATATAACCTTCAAAGGATATGATGTCTATGTTATAGACAACAGCTGCTGTAATTAAACAAGGAACACAACAACGATGTGCCGCAGAGCACACTGAGAAAAATAAAGGTGAGAACTTGTTAAATATAGTGAGTTCTACTATAAAAATAATGACACGTGCCGTAATTTAGTTGCTGGATACATTATTTATTATTACATCAACCATAAAAACATTGTTATCTTCTCCGTGAAACATGTATATAGTAGAATTTACCATACAGTTTTCTGGGTGCAACGTCTGCAAGACACTTTGGCCCAATGCTTATTTGAACCCTTGGCCCCTTGTGGGCTCCCGAAATTTGGCCAGTGCTGAGCCATATTGCCTCGGTAAAATCTACTTGGGTTGAATTTTCCGCCAGGAGCTATAGAATAGGGCTATTGTCCGCTTCTACCTCCATTTGATGATGTCGATTATTGAGCAGGAAAATTCAAACCATCGTACACGGAAAGAAATGTTTGGTTGTGTCAACTACGTTTCCAATTTTCTGTACACAATGTCTCAGAAATTAGTTGCCTCAACCATATCGAATAGTAACCTCAACTATTCATGATTAGTTCTCGCGAGATTAGTAAGGTTAACCAATCCAATCGTTGGGTCTACGACACGAATAGTTGGGACTACCATTCGAATCGAATTCGTTGGCACTACCATTTGAGATGCAAGGGAAATAGAATAGTCGATTGGTCGTGTCAAGTTATTTTTTTGTCGTGGTAACTAATCTTTTCTTTCAGTGTACACTTGTAAATAACTGGTCCATTTATGACCGTTTTCTTACATACAATGTTGTTAATCAATTCAGCGCTTTATTCGGATATAATCAATTAGCTAGAAATGTTAATATCACATCAAAGCAATGCAGAAAACATTATTTAAGTCCATAAAAGAGGGCGGCAGCCAGCACAGATTATTGCAAATCCTCTTAATGAGAATTTCAAATAGGCTTGACTTTAGAAATGCAACATGAAACTTCATTCTTCCGCCTGGGGCTTTAATTAATAAGAAGTAGAGGGTACAATTGTCTTGCTTTACATCTCATTTCTTCTTCCAAGGCTTTATCCTTCCTTCTACATCTTCGTCGCGTTGCACTCTGCATTGCGGTTCGAGACACTCCCGCTACGAGTGTTTGTATCGTCCTCGCCGAGTAAATTAGCGAAACCGTCGCCATATAGTCGGGTCGCATAGAACGCATGTATCTTGTAGTCAAGAGCGAGAGAAACCGACGAATGGAATGTGCACGAGGCTCTCGTACTTCACGAGGCAATGCGCTACTTGTGTGCACGTAGGGCGCGCGCAATACCTCTGCTCCTGAGTTATATCAGAGGCTGTGTATGATGACGGCTTTCCTACACCCCTTGACTTCCATTGCGAGCTATCTCTACTCCCTTTCTACACTGTAGTGTATACACATATCTGAAATGTATACAGTACATACCGTGTGTTATTTCATCTCTCACATAATATATAGTTCACCTGGAACTTTTCACAAAACTCGTGAGCTGCAGGAACGTGTTCAGGCATTCATGCTCGGCTATTATAATGCTTTCAAAAGTCATACTTTCTTATCGAGATCTTTGTCCTCGTATCATTATAATAATCACACGAGCGTCTGAAATCACATTACTGCAAATATGCCCCAAAGGTGCAGCGTATTGTTATGCATTACAGAAGTGTAGGAGACACCGAGTTCCGCGAAGTAAATTGAAAAAAAAAAAATCGGTTTTTTTCGAACTAAAGACGTTCTAAGTGCACTATTAGCTACTTTAGACAGCCCTTATGATATAGTCAAGTGAAACGCGTACTAATATTTCAAGATTTATTTCATAGTTTCTAAAGGATATAATCATCTGAACTAAAGTGAATCTGGATTACGAAGACTTTCCATTTCATGTAGATTAAATGTATAACAATGAATTTATAGAAAAATCATGCAGTTTGCACTAATAAATGCACGGGTATATTTTTATGCAGTTGATTAAGAGTCAAATTTATCATTTTAGTTTGATCTGGACGGGTAATAGCTCATTTTATACGTTGACATATGTTTTAGAATTCAGCGAGGAATTTGCTTCGTTCAGATTATTAAAGAAAAGTTTATTTAACGTCATTGTTCAGTTCATTGTCCATAAAAAAGGGGTTCTAATTTGTTAACGATGATTATATGATGAACCTGACGGTATAAAAACTTCGCATCTGTAGTGTGCAAACGGAATTATTTATCTGTAAATTTTGGCCTTGTTTATTGATTGCAAACACTGAGGAGATTAGTAAATCTCCTTAGTGTTTTTTTCTCTCAGTGTAGTAACACTGAGAGAAAAATTTGATGAGCACAGCGAACTAGAAGTTGACTCAACCTCTCCGTCAGGTTATATATGGCGAATGGAACGAGAAGGTTTGGTCAAACTCACCAAATGGTTGTCAGATTTTCTTCGATTCAAATGTTTTATGTATTTGAGACAACCACAGTGTTTTTATTAGAACGGTAACATTACGTTCTTTCAGACCATGCGCACTCCTGCATCAATCACTAATAGATTGATTGGAAGTATTGATGTAGCTGGTTCAACTACACTCATATTTCAATCACATTCATTATGTGTTTGAGTGAGTCTAAAATAATAAAGAAAATTATCAATCGTGCTTATTCAATCGAGTAATCCTGCACATTAATTTGGTACTACGTCTTTCTCTTCAGGATGGTACATATTAATCGCTGAAAAACCATATTTAATTTTTTATTACATTGACGAGAATCGAACCTGCGACTCTCCGGATAATGTTGTTGCGCTGTGTTTTAGCTCACACGGCCATTCGGATCATATGATTCTAGTATTTTTTTATCTGTTTGAATATCGGTAACATGGAATATGAAATGGAATTAGTAAAATACAGTCAGAACTTTATAGATTTAAATGACTGCGTTTGGTGTAGTCAAAATAAAAACACTTTCTGTTATTTTTCACGGCACTCGGTTATATCGAAAAGAGTACATTGTATCGTTGTTGCCATCTACAAACATATTCGACGAATTTGCTTGTTTCATTGTTAGCCCGAATTAGTTTGTTAGTATTTGGGTGGATGACCGTCTCACTGACCTGAGGGTCAGTACTAGGATGGGTGACTATCTGGCTGTCTCTGGCGGTCAGTAGTTGGATAGGTGACCATCGGGATGACTCTAAAGTCAATACTCGTATCTTCAGAAACAGCTTTCACACAAACGGACGTGATGATGAGTCAACCTTATATTTTTTTAGAAACCAGTTGCACCGAGGTTCTTTCAAAAGCATAAAATAGTTCTCGTAATCATTCTGATACAGTTGCTTCATAGAAATCATTTTCCTGATTGAAATGACACGCGTGATTCGCTCAACCACTCGTTACACGTGTTTTAAGTACCGAAAAATTGTTGCCTTAACCCCTCATGGGGTTAAATTGAAATTGAAAACGCTCAATTACATGAAGTAGTTGTCTCAAAGAAATGCATTGTATTGCCTCGACGAATGGGTGTTTGTATCAACCTCTATTTCTTTGAGCCAAAGTAATATTTGCCAACCACCGTGCGAGGTTGTCCGGATTTCAAGTTTTCTCTCAGTATAATCACAAAGCTTTAAAACGTTACGGGCGCTGCAGCGCCCGTCCTGGTATATCAAATTTGACACCAAACTAAACTTGTTTACCACGGACTTTCCTAGCAAGCAATCACAGGACGAATAAAACGACAACAATGGATTCGATAAAATATCGTTACTCATGAACTTTATTAGGGGTGGATTCGTCATTCTTGCTTACAACAATATGTCCGTTTGGGACGGATGTCGGTGACGCACTACCGTAGTTCACACTTGTTTTTCCATTAAAAGATCAATAAGTAATTTTGTAAACCGTAGCTCTCGTGTGACTTGAATATCTAAACTGAAGAAATAACTAAAATTAATTACATGTTTTTCGTAATAACTTATTGCATATTTCAATATCATATTTATTTAATATGAAATCATCAATTATTGAAGTGCAATTGAATGTATTGATTAAATAATCAGTAGTAGATTAATTTTAGAAAATATTTTAAATAACTTTCAGAAAACTCCTATTTTAGCTTAAGAATATAATTCGCCGATTTTGTTGAATTAATTTACTTTTATGATAAATTTTTTAATTACCTGTGACCTCTAAAACTACAGTTATTATCCCTCTTCTCAAATCACTAGGTAAAACATCTCGCACTTTCGATATAAGTATTGCTGCCATTCTATTCGTTCTCTAAATGGCTGTCCTACCAGTGTGAAGTCGATATTCGTCGACGAACAGCTTCAGACATGTTATTCATTTTGACAGTTCTAAAATCGATGCACCGTGAAATTGTGATTTGTGTTAAGTAATAGAAAATTATAATTAGAGTTAGAGGAGGATAGTGACAGTCGTAACAAGATATTCCAGATGTATTCCACAATAAAAAATGACAAGAAAGTCGACGGTTTTTCCAGGGCTCTGAACGATCGATGACACGAAAGCTTGTTTGGCTGATTATCACGACTAGTACGATTCAACGATTCACATGATAGGTCCCAAGGTCTGTTGCGAAGAGTAGTGAGCTTCGAATTGTCAACTCCGTTTCATAAATATGAATTGTAATGCCAATTCATCACTGCAAGTTACAGATTAAATGTGATGTAATGGTAGTATAATATCTACCATTAGATGCACAACATCTAATAGCAATTCACTAAACTAATAAAATGGCACGAGCTTTTTATATCGAAAATGCAAGTTATTTCATTCACGACAACATATAAAAGTCACGGTATGCTAATAAAAATTTTAATACCGAGTATTGATGGTTAGCGCGCGAAGCGCGCATCTTCTGTATATTGTCGAAATGTTATGTAATTCAACCAAATTGTAATTAGATGAAAGTATTTTTCTAGTAAATTCAAAGTAAAATACCAAAAATCGAGATCCTCATATTGATAGTGTTTTTATTATATTATATATTAATTTGACATCACACTTGTATATTAAGTTTAGTATACCCAAAACTTCTATTACATGTACATTAAGGTAGTTCTGTCGGTACGCCGAAGTCATAAATCTCGGAGTCTATATGACATTAAACAATAATAATACGTATCACTTTGACTGCCTCAATATCAATATAAAAACCTTGCACATTGCTTCCTCATTATTTTTCGCTTTTTACAAAGCTCCCTCTGTGAGGAAGCAGTATGTTATTCAATTTTGGCTTCCTCATAGAGGAAGCTTTGTAAAAAGCGAAAAATAATGAGGAAGCAATGTGCAAGGTTCTACTTTGCATCTTTTTTTTTATACCTTGTGTCTCTTTTGCAGAGGTGTTTTATACAGCTATAAATCACCTCTGCAAACACCGTTACATCTAATTTTGATTAGATACAAATTTTTGTCGTACTTTCTCAACTTTTCCGGAAGTTATAGCGAAAATCTACATTTTTTTTAAAATGAAAAATGGTGTAAAATCCGAACGACTTTACCGATCATCACCAAATTTGGTACATGGCATTTCTGAATGTTATTTTTCGTCTGTACAAAATTTCTGTTCATTTGTTGAAATTCGACGTAATTTAGAGCAAAATGTATTTTTTTCGAAAAATTCAAAATTCTATAAAATCGGAACCGCTTTACCGATTTCGCTGAAATTCAATACCAAACGTCATTTAATGTGTCTTCATTTATAAAGAACTATTTAGCTAAATTGGCGAACTTTTACGAAAGTTAGAGCGATCACGACATTTTTTGAAAAAATTAAAAATTGCATAAAATCTGTTTACATTGATACATTTAATTAAAAATCACGTCAATAACAGAGGAGTCAATACTCTACCTGCGTGCAAAATTTTAGCTAGATCCATCGTGCCGTTCGTGAGTTATGGGCAATTGAATTTTCAGTGTCTGGATACATACACACACACACACACACACACACACACACACACACACACACACACACACACACACACACATACACACATACAGACATATTTTCTAGACCACTTTTCTCGAATTTTTAGGTGATTCTAAGCATACTGACATGAAAATCTCGAAAAAAAATTTTTTCACGAAAACAAAGCTTCCTCTATGAGGAAGCAAAATAATCGAGAATCCTTCGAAATTGTCGTAATCAAATTAAAACGATTATTTGTAAATAGTTGATATGTTTAGTGCGGATTTGACTTCATTTTTACGATAATTAGGTTAGGAAACGTCATTTGACCCGGTATCGTGCACTTTGACCTTGGTTTAATTAAACATTATTCCGGAGACTTCAACTTTTTTTATGAAGCATCAATTCCTAAATGATTTGCAAATCCGTAGTACTTTTTATTTTTTCTCTATCTTTGATCTAAGTATGTTAATTTTCTACTTAAAGATCAATTTTTTCAGCCCTCCCGTGAGCGCCGTGTAAAAAAAACGATTTTCAAATTTTAATTGTTCATTCAAATATTTGGTAAAAGACTTCAAGATTTTGTGCAAGTAAAATTGAATAGCTAAATTACAACATGTCAAAAATTCATGCATATGAGTTTGGATTGCCTTCACGACAGAACTACCTTAAGTTGCATGTAATTTTTTTTCAGTATTATAGTTATTGGAAAAAGCATGGAAAATAAGGCCTTGTTCATTGCATCCTCATTCTATTCATTTTTGAAAGCTATACCTCTATGAAGAAAATTTTTTATTGATTTTAGCTACTTCGAAGCGGAAGTGTAGTAAAAAGCAACAAAAAAATTAGGAAAGCCGTTCTTATCTTATTTCTCACGTCATTTCGCGGAAACAATGGGCAAGATTTTACTTTGCATCCTTTTTTTTAATAGATTAAAGAAAATTGAAATTTAGCGATTTGTAATGGTCAAGGAAAAGTTAATAACAACTAAAGTTCCTATAAAATCTGAAGTGTTTTAGTCTCTTTTCTGCAGTTAGCACCACTTAACATTGTTTCGTTTACGTAGAAAATTTGTACTCGCTGTATCAATAAGTTTTGCGTGAGTTAATGCAGTAACGTTAATTTAAAAAAAGTCAGGAATCTCCGTAAAATCCAAACCGTTTTGATGATTTTTCGCAACCTCGATACAGAGTTGATTCGATCGAGTACGCGTTATGCTGCACTGAAAAAAAAGACCATGGTATTTCCAAAAATAATACCATAGTAAAAAATGTATAATATGTGGAACCATATTTTATAGTTGAATCAGCTTTTATATGGTTTACCGAACTATTGTCGTCAAGTTAAGGAAACTATGCAGTTTGGATAGTGAATCTAAATATGCGCCACACTTAAGAATATAACTTACCGTTAAAACTGTAACAATAAAATTATGATATATTTAACACATTTATGAAATCAACACTGAGAGAAAAATATGGTCGGAGTAACCATACTTTTACTATAACATATGTTTCCCTGAGAGGACGGTAATGATTTATTGTTACCACAACAATAAATATTGTAACCAACGACTAAATTATGATACGAATAACTATTTGTATAGTAGAACTCACTATATTTTACGTGTTTGTCTCATGCATTTTTCTCAGTGTATGGTTATCGTAACCACTAAAAATATAGTTACTATGTACCATATTTCGTAGCTATGTTAATTATTTCTTTATGTTAGTTGCAGCTATTCGTTCTTTTACTATTTATAAAGAATTTTGAACGGTTGTAGAACAATAAAGGCATATAAAATTCATTGTCATTTTCTAATTATGTTTATTTATTCCTATCATCCAGTATAGTAAATGATGAGATCGGTTAGTAGTTCAACATATTTACTATTTGTTGCTAGATTCATAATACTTTTGTGTATTATAACAAAGGCATGATGTAGAGCGAACGCTTGGGTGTGGATTTCTTCTTCTTCTTCTCCTTTCCTCCTGGCTATCGCCATCTTTGGGCGGCATGTGCCACTGGATGTGGTTTATATTTATCGTGGTGTACCATCACATTCGATTTCGTTGATAAAACGAAGTGTGTATGGCAAAAAGTGTTTTGTTTATAATTGCATGTAATATTTATATTTTTACCATATTCACTGATAGTGGTGAATATAGAAGAGCGGGATATCGGCTTAGAGCGACTTTTTTCCCAATACTCACTGTTGCCGCTGGTCAGTTGCGAGTCGGACGTCGGAGTTAGACAAAAATAAGAAGTGACATCTATCGAAACCGAGGGAACTAGGCAGTGCGTGAGATTTGCATCATAGACGCTTGCGGACAAAAAATTGATGTTGAATATAACAATAAAATATTGCAGCGAATACTATGCCTTATTACAAGCGTCCATGATGCAAGTCTCACGTGCTGCCTAGTTCCCTCGCTTCCGATAGATGTCCAGCGGGATAGGACTTTCTCGCAATCGAATTGTCATCTGGCCCCTATATAAGAGGTGGAATATTCAATCTTCGTCACTTCTTATTTTTGTCTAACTCCGATGTCCGACTCGCAACTGAGCAGCGGCGACAGTGAGTATTAGGAAAAAAAGTCACTCTAAGCCGACATCCCGCTCTTCTATATTCACTACTAACAGTGAATATAGTAAATATATAAATATTAGATATTACTTATAATTATATACAAAAGACTTATTGCCATACACACTTCGTTTTATCAACGAAATCGATAGTGAGTGTGGACCATAATAAATGTAAAATATGGTTACTCTGACCATATTTTTTTCAGTGTGTTATGAATTTTAGCGCAGACGCACACGCATCGGACATGTGTTTAAAATCACTTTGTTCGATGCTTTAGATAATTTTGAGTATACTGACATGACAATCTGTTTAAAAAAAACATGAAAACAACGCTTCCTCGGTGAGGAAACAAATATGGCGATAGTTGATTGAATGAAACCTTACGAAAGATTGCATCCTCAACAATGCAGGTATAAAAAGCCACAGGTGAGCATGCATCGACATTTTTCTACAATTTTTTTGCAAATTCACTGGTAGAAAGTGCGCATAGAGTGTCTCTCTTGGCATGGCAAAATTCATCATACGCATACCACACACGAGATGTTCGGTGGGATAAATCCCGACGTGTCTGTGCTAGAGCTAGACAGACGGTTCAGGATGTGTCTGCGTCGCGTTCAAACATTGAATAACGCTCGAATCAAGAGTCGCGGTAGCGAATCGAGACAAGTACATTTACCTCCTACCTTACCGACCGACTGACTGACTGACACGAGAGAGCTTCCGCGACTACTTCTTACACCAGCCAACTCAGTTTAGCCATACTTTTTTCAATTCTTATTCTGTACCTAGTTGATGGAATCTTCTTGAAATATGATGAATAAGAAACGCAAGGTATATACAGAAGGTTGATACGTCAAAAAACAATTAAATACGCTAAAATGAATAACGAGGTTGATTCAACCTGGACAGAATTATTCTCTCCCTATGAATGTTCACTCTAACCAGGATTGTTCTGTCCTCCAAGGGCGCCCCGAATCCAAATTATTTGTTCGAAACCCTAGTTAATGATGGAAATATTGTTTATTAGTCCAAAAAGACTGCAATATTTTACAAGTCTATTATTGCAATGTAACTCGGTAAGTATTGTTAGAATGTCATATATGTAATGTGTCGAGAGGACATTGCAAGATTACTGACAATATTTCATCAATGTAACTCGGTAAGTATTGTTAGAATGTCATATATGTAATGTGTCGAGAGGACATTGCAAGATTACTGACAATATTTCATCAATATTGTTGCTGACAATATTTCATCAATATTTCATCAATTACTGTGTGGGCTATTAACAATATGTTAATAGCCCACACAGATGGTACTGTCCATTGGACGTCCATGAATGGTCCATTGGTCCGTAAAACGTCCACATCCACGGTGGACGATATATACACTGAGAAAAAAATATGGTCAGAGTAACCATATTTTTACTATAAACTATGTTTCCCAGAGAGGACGACAATGTTTTTATGGTTATCGTAACCAATAAAAATATAGTTACCACGTGCCATATTTTCGTAGTTATATCAACTATTTCTGTATGTTAGTGGCAACTATTCTTGCTTTTACTATTTATAACGTATTTTAAACCATTGTGGAACAACAAAGGCATATAAAATATATAGTTATTTTCCAGTCATGTTTATTTATTCCTATCATCCTGTATAGTCAATGATGATGATGTCCATAGTTCAACATACTTACTATTGTTGCAAGATTCACAATACTTTTGTGTACTATAACACAAACATGGTGTAGAGCGAACGCTTCTATGTGGATTTATATACCATGTGAAATGAGTTCCTGTGAATAGTATGTTTTACATTTATTATGGTCCACACTCACTATCGATTTCGTTGATAAAACGAAGTGTGTATGGCAATAATTCTTTCGTATATAATTATAAGTAATATCTAATATTTATATCTTTACTATATTCACTGATAGTAGTGAATATAGAAGAGCGGGATGTCGGCTTAGAGTGACTTTTTTTCCCAATACTGACTGTCGCCGCTGCTCAGTTGCAAGTCGGACGTCGGAGTTAGACAAAAATAAGAAGTGACGAAGATTGAATATTCCACCTCTTATATAGGGGCTAGATGACAATTCGCTTGCGAGAAAGTCCTATCCCGCTGGCCATCTATCGGAAGCGAGGGAACTAGGCAGCACGTGAGACTTGCATCATGGACGCTTGTAATAATGCATAGTATACGCTGCAATATTTTATTGTTATATTCAACATCAATTTTTTGTCCGCAAGCTTCTATGATGCAAATCTCATGCACTGCCTAGTTTCCTCGGTTTCGTTAGATGGCCAACGGGATAGAACTTTCTCGCGAGCGAATTGTCATCTGGCCCCTATATAAGAGGTGGAATATTCAATCTTCGTCACTTCTTATTTTTGTCTAACTCCGACGTCCGACTCGCAACTGACCAGCGGCAACAGTGAGTATTGGGAAAAAAGTCGCTCTAAACCGATATCGCGCTCTTCTATATTCACTACTATCAGTGAATATGGTAAAAATATAAATATTACATGCAATTATAAACAAAACACTTTTTGCCATACACACTTCGTTTTATCAACGAAATCGAATGTGATGGTAGACCACGATAAATATAAACCACATCCAGTGGCACATGCCGCCCAAAGATGGCGATAGCCAGGAGGAAAGGAGAAGAAGAAGAAATCCACATCCAAGCGTTCGCTCTGCACCATGCCTTTGTTATAATACACAAAAGTATTATGAATCTAGCAACAAATAGTAAATATGTTGAACTACTAACCGATCTCATCATTTACTATACTGGATGATAGGAATAAATAAACATAATTAGAAAATGACAATGAATTTTATATGCCTTTATTGTTCTACAACCGTTCAAAATACTTTATAAATAGTAAAAGAACGAATAGTTGCAACTAAAATAAAGAAATAATTAACATAGCTACGAAATATGGTACATAGTAACTATATTTTTAGTGGTTACGATAACCATACACTGAGAAAAATGCATGAGACAAACACGTAAAATATAGTGAGTTCTACTATACAAATAGTTATTCGTATCATAATTTAGTCGTTGGTTACAATATTTATTGTTGTGGTAACGATAAATCATTACCGTCCTCTCAGGGAAACATATGTTATAGTAAAAGTATGGTTACTCCGACCATATTTTTCTCTCAGTGTTGATTTTATAAATGTGTTAAATATATCATAATTTTATTGTTACAGTTTTAACGATAAGTTATAGTATTCTTAAGTGTGGCGCATAGTTCGATTCACTATCCAAACTGCATAGTTTCCTTAACTTCACGACAATAGTTCGGTAAACCATATAAAAGCTGATTCAACTATAAAATATGGTTCCACATATTATAAATTTTTTACTATGGTATTATTGTTGGAAATACCATGGTCTTTTTTTCAGTGTAGATCTCTATTCAACGTCTATAGCAGCCTTGTAGTTGGACATATCACAGTGGATAAAAACGGGAAATCCATTGAACATACATAATACGTACCACCTTGATCGGTCGGAATGGATATAAAATGGATGTCCATGGAACATTAAGAGGTAATGATACACCGGTGAGAATTTCTTCGCCCAATATTAAACGCCTATAGGTCTGTCTCTCTCGGTAATAGCTCTGTCTCCATCGCACTATTTTTCTTTTAATTCTCACAAAAAAACGAATGAATCGATTGAGGAGCTAGAAGCTTAGCCCAATTATACCATCTTTCCGCGTATTCCCTCAAAATGCAAGCCCAATCTGTGTTGTTTTTTGAAAGAAAACAGCTTTCCAAATTTTGAGGTGTGGTGGGGGAAATACCTCTGCCTCTTAAGTAGAATACCTTGATTAGATGAATCTGTAGTACTTTAACAAGGCATCCAATAGATGTTCAAAATTCATCTACAAGGAGATGTATTTCATAGATAAAATGAGAACGTCCATTGCATCATTTCTACATGATGAAAAATGAACCTCATTCAGGGCCATAAGGTGGTCATACAGTAAACGTCCAGAGAATCGCATTGTATGGCGCACCGTTAATACGTCAACTGGACATCTAATGTATGTTCGAACTTTGTCTTCGCGGAAACGTACCTAATGGACGTAAAGGGAATGTCCATTGGATAGCCGCGGCAGGACTCTGAATGAATGTCCCGCAAGATCGTTGAGTGGGCATATACCAGACATCCGAAAACCCACATTGAATAGCAGCCCGTTTAGTGCATCAGCCGGACATGTGCATAACGGTCGTCCCATATGGCATTTTCACATACATTGCATATACATCTTATAAACATTTGCGGATATACAATGTCCTATGTATATACGTATGCATGTCATATCACATCATATGTATATGAAATATATCTGTAAAGGTACTGACCCTTAAGGTACATCAAGAGTCGCGGTAGCGACTCGACGCCAATAAAAAAGGAATTATTGAAAAATCTGGCCGTCAGGCGGTCACCCATCCAAGTACTGAACTTGAAAAACTTGGAAAAACTCGGATGCGTAGCGATCACGAATGCAAGTACTGATCCTTGCGGGAGTCCAAAAATTTCAACCGTGGCGCGGGCACCCATCCAAGTACTGACCTACGAGGCACTTAGAAAAATTTCTTGTAGTTTTTTATAACTTTTTTTTTCAAATAAAAAATAATTCTTCAGTAGTCGCGTAGAACTCAATTTTTCTTAAATCTTTGTGAGATACTAAGATTTAAAAAAATAGAATTGGTGTCAATTGACACTTTCTGTGGTGATGTGCTGGATGTCCATTGATGTTCCCGGGACGATTGATTCATCCACCATGGATGTTCAAAAAATGTACCATGGTCGATATGTTCTGTGTGGGAGAATTCAAAATATTTTGGTAATCTTGCCCTATATCTGTCATATTACTGTAATATTTTCTAAATATTATAGTACTATGTGGGTTATACATTGATTTTACGTAATATGTTTCTTATTCAAAGCTTTGGCTATGCGAGTATTGAATACCTCCAAGCAAAAATCTTTCCTTGGCAAAGTTAAAATGCCATGTGCATCGATGTACATTGAATAGCAACCCACCCTTAAAGTGAGCTATCGCTGCAGCAACTATCGACTGTTCTGTCTCGTCGTTGTCTGCCGGAATAGCAAGGAAAGGAGAGTCGGGCTAGTCACAAAGTTGGTCCGAATTCGAGATGTGGACGAGCAGGGGGAAATGGGCTAAGAATGAAAAAGGGACGAAAAAGGGATAGAAAGGGGGTTCGGATCGTGCGAGGCGTGTGGGATTACGACTTCCTCCATGCTCCATGAATTGCAAAGTGCCTCCGTTTATATTCAAAGATTCTCGCCGACGAAACCTGCTCCTCTGCCTCTTCATATCTTCCCGTAACGGACGCGTTCATTTCGCATAGTCCGAGGGCTTGAAAATATAATATGAAACGAAAAAAAAAATCCTCTATATACGGCCGCTATGACCGCAATGTCATTCGTTTCATGTAAGTCCTCTGTTTTTTTTGTTATGTTTAACGAGTTTTGGTCTGTCGCGGTGGTATTGCGACGGTTTTGATCAGTTTCCCCAAAACACCTGGATGCTTGTGCGCGTATCAGAGACGATGCCAGAATTAAGCATATACGCACCTTAATTTGTGATAATTATGTCATTATTTAAAACACCTTTTTGAATTTTATGAGTTTTAACATTTTTCGAAAAAAATGTTCACACTCTTAGCTGCCTCAAATTTATAGCTATCAAGCTAAATGCTTCTTTATAAATACACTCGGAGAAAATTCCGTCGTAGGTAACTATAAGGTGACAGCAATTCATTTTGAGTCAATGCGACTATTTTTTTAAAGTTACGATAACCATAAAATAGTCATCGCAACTATAAAAATATAGTAAGAACAATTTTTTAGTTACCGTAACTACAAATTATAGTTGCATGGTTTGAAAATTAATAGCTGTCACTTTGCAGTTACCAGAACTTCCACAATTTATCTGAGTGTAGAGTAATTTGTATTGAGTTTGGGATGAATATTCCATATACACTGAGAGAAAGATTTAGTAATAATTTTAAAAATTTGTTTGAGTTAACTAAATTGGACGGTTGCGGGTGGCGAAAGAAATATTTGCTGGAGTTGAATAAAAATTACCATCAACATTAGAGACTGAAATTCATTATTGAAACTCAATATATCTTTGACCCAACCGATTAGACATCCTATCGACAAAATATTTCATTATTTGGATCGTCTGCTTGGTATTCAATATGGGATTCGTAAACAAATTCTTTGGTTGAATTGACTGTATGTAACCTTGAAGAGACTACATTATGGGTTATCGGGAAAATCATAAATTGAATACAAAACAAAAAAAAAAGGTTCACTTGTCTCACGCGCGTAAATATGCTCGTCTCAACATTCGCACAGAAAAAGAAACTGTCGGCCGTCTTCCGCCGCCAGAGTGCCACTGTTCTCGACGAAATAACATTGTGCTGCGGTATCCAGTGTTTACTATACTTCAGGTCGGTAGAAACAATGTAAACTTTAACCACGTTCGATCGTTTGGTTGACATAATTAAATTTCATTATCGATGTATTAAGTATCTCGTAATCACGGCGCAATACAGAGTAGCGTGCCTAAATGACTTGGGCGCAGTATTCATATAATTTGGTCATATTGAATAATTTTATAGTTACGGAACAAAAATAGATTAAGTCAACTGAATTAAATAATTCGATCATTTCAAATCTATTGGCTATTCAGCCCGACTCTAACGATTATTTGAAACAGCGATATTTTTTTAAACCCAACCAAATATGCGGTTCAATGAACCTTGTTGTCTCTGCAAGGCCGACAGTATATAAAATTAAATCGAAGAAATATTTTTTAAATTAATTCAGTTCCCATGCAGAAATTTCGGCAGGGATCCAGCTGAATCCTGCCTGGTATTCGGATTCCAGTCGGTCATCGGATCGGATTCCAGACATGGGATATAACGCGCGGAAACTGGATTCCGATCGGGATCTCGAACTGGGATTCGATCCGATGACTGACTGGATTCCAGCCGTAAGATGGACCTACTAGGCTGGACCCAGCTGGATCCTTGTCGAAAGATAGGAATACCAAGCTGATTCCAGCTGGATTCCTCTCGAAATTTCTGCATGGGACTGGTTAGAGTTATTTTAAATAAATGAATGCATAAATTACTTAAGAATCTGTAACTTTATTCTAAATTCCAATAATAACAAAAACTGTAATAAAATCTGCAATAAGAGCAGATTGAACCAAAGGTCACTGTTTCTGGGTTGAACGACGACCATACCAGTCGTGGAGGATGATGAAATATATGAGCTTGTGTACCTGTATTTAATATGTTATCTACAAGTCCGCACTACACCAAATTTATATAAATGCGTTGCAAAACTTGACAATTTGTAATACTTTTTTTTTTTTTTTTTTTTTGCATTTCCCCCGCTTATCAAGTCTCCGATGTGAGTCTTATAGCTGGTCGGCTCGGCTTTCCGCACAGTATTATTTAATTATTCGTCATCCGAAGCATTTCTGCCGCGAGCCAGTCCCCCCCAGATTGCGGCCGCATCCGACTTCCCCCTCTATATCGCATTCGCCATAGCATTTCTGCTATGGGCATAGGAAAACTGCGGAAAACCCATGCCGATATAGCCGGTCTTGAGTTCGCCTCCCGGCACCGGAGCTACGTCACGTTTCGTCGAGAACGTAAACACGGACTACAGCTGTATACATGTGACCCCCACAGGTAAAAATACCTGTGTGGGTCTCATGTATACATCTGGAGCTTCATCGCGTCCGTATTTATATTTTCGACGAAAATCGACGGCACCGGGAATCGAACCCGCGACTTACCGATGCTCTGGACTAGAGGCCAGTACCCTAAACACTAGACCATCGCACCGGTTTCAATTTGTAATACTTATCGGATAGATTGCATTTATGGAAAGTAAATAATAAGTGAAGTGTACGCGATACAACGCAGTCTTTCATACTTCCGTTTTGATTCATTTTCAGAGATAGTTTTACTATTTTTTGATTAATAAAATTTATGGGACACGTTAGTTGAGGAACAATTTTGACGATTTCCCACACATTCATTTTGTCAGTCGCGGTGGAATAGATAAAATATTTCCCTCCAATTTCCATAATGATCCCTTGTCTTCCACTTTTTCCACCGAATCTACAGAATAATAGTATATTACGATATAAGTGCGGTAAAACTTTTTATGGCGGGTGTTGCAATCACACGAGACAAGGAAAAAAATTTCGAATGCGTATTGTACAACATATTACTGCACAAAGTGTAAAGTAAAACTAGTTTCGCGCAAATCGTTTAGTAACGAGAAGACGATCCGGGATCTATTCCGAATCTAAGTTGAGTCCATCTTAGGTCACCCCTAACAAATACCGATGCACGGTAATACTGCTCGCCGTTTAGAATTGGGACACGATCTGGAATCCATTCCGATTTCAAATGGGACGTTCCTTTTAGGGCAACCCTGCCAAATCCTGATCCATGATAAACTGTCATTCAGTGTTAAAGTGGAAATCCATTCGGGATCTATTCGGATTCCAAGTGGGATAACCCATTTATAGTAATTCGGTGATGAAGGTAGAAGCGGGATAGATGCGGCGGTGCGGCGATGTAAAGGGCGGGTAGCGTAGCAAAAAGTGCGCCGTACGAGAGGACACGAGACACAAATAGCAAATCTTTGTTTCATATGCGATATCTCAAAAGCTATACGGTCGATCGAGTTTGTGTTTCACTCTATACTTCCTCAGAATCTTCTCCTGCGATTGTTATGTTTTTTAAATATACTTTTTGAAACAGCTTTTTTTCAATTACGTGTTATTCACAAAATATAAACTCTTTTTCTACACACTCACGTGAAATTAGGTGATTTCGATAATTGATATTTTGACAACGGGACGGTCAAATTCAATATTTCGGCTATCAATCGATGCAGGAAAGATCGATCTTTTGATAAAAAATATAAAATAAAATACTTTTTGCAAAAGCTGTTCATCACCGATCTACCGTAAGGACACCCGAGCCAATCCTGACCAGGATCGAGTCTCAAACTGGTCCAAGACTGATGTATACATGGGTTGTAGGTCATTTTGAACCAATATTATATTGTTGCTGATTGCTGTATACGTTAGACACAAACATACCAGTTTTATTAAAACAACGTCGGTATAATTGATAAAAATATGCATCTTTTGATTTGAAGAAATTTTCTTCGATCGCAGCTGCGAGGTTAATGTTACTAAACCTCTTCCTCGGTGTATGTGTAATGAGTAAATTGAAATAAATTCACGTAATGCAGTGTGACTTGCAAATAATTTGAACAACGAATCTAAAATTTGTTACGTCAATTGTGCAGTACGTTCTCACGATTGTCTACGAATTTTATTTACATATGTTAATGCTATGAAATTTTTTATTATTTACATTTTCTAATCATGGCTTCATTAAACTTCAGTACCTGAGATTTAAAAAACGGAGTTGCAAAGTGAAATCTCATATATTGCTTATCCATAATTTTTACTTCTAACAAAGCTTTGTCTGCGAAATCCATCCACATATTACTTCATAGAGGTAGATATGAAAAAAGTTGAAAATATTGCGGAAGTATAATATGAAACTTTCTAATACTTTTTGTTTATTTTGCCATTGAAGCTAGACCGTCGTGGTAGCATTGTGACATTCTGTAAATGCGCTTAACTTTTCAACCCTCTCAAAATTGCGAACTCTGAAGTTTACACGGATTAGTTAACCTAACTAATCCAATCGAGAATTAATCGTGAATAGTTGAGGTTACTATTCGATATGGTTGAGGCAACTAATTTTGTAGACATTGTGTACAGCAAATCGAAAACGTAGTTGCCACAACCAAACATTTCTTTCCGTGTATTCCTACAAAACCGCTATCGCGGCGTCCCTAGGGCTTAAAAATTGAGTACAAAATTCCAAAAATTGTGATAAAGTCAGGAAATGCACAGCAATATTGAAAATCGTGAAGAAGAATTACGAAATTAAATAATTTTCTTTAAAGAAGAAAATAACCGAAAATTTCGTTCTCGTTTTTATTGGGTATAAAAAGAGATTTTTTTAAAAGTATATTTTTGTCATGTATTCTTTTTCACACAAATTATTTGGTTCCTTTTTAGCATATTCAACAAAATCATTTAAAAACTTTAACTTCCTAGCAGAGAAAGCTTTGTTAAGATTTTATTTGAGTTATTTGAGTTAACTAGGTTATTCAAGTCGAAAAAAACATTTTTCGTTTCTAACAATATTAGGCGGTCCATTATGGATCCGGATGTGCATATCCATTATGGACATGCACGTATATACACGCATGAATATTAAAAACACATTCTATGTACAGTGCTATGCAGAGATGCCTGCAATGACAGATTTCGGCTATTTGTGTGTATGAGATATATTCAGCGGTCGAAGTACGGTGAAGTCGGAGCGAGTTTCACGTTGATAGTCATCAGCTGACCGCGAATTCGACATAACCCGCGTAGCGCGACAATGAGATGTAAGCGGGCAGACGGATGCTAAGAATCACATGAAAAAATGTGATAAAGGCTGGAAATTCACAACGATCGGCTGCCTCGTCTCCATCTCGACATATTAAGAATTACAGCTACGATCTCCACTCTCCAACCTCAGCATGTTGTTATAAAAAAAAAATCGGTTTAACTTTATACTATTAATGGAAGTACTATAAAACTACGTCGAATTAATGACGGAAGGTAATAACGCTTATTACAGATTACCTTTGGTCATTAATTCGACATTTTTATTCTGTGAACAGAATAAAAATGTCGAAAAAAATGTCGATAAAAACCGATTTTTTTATAACAACATACCGAGGTTGGAGAGTGGAGATCGTGTCTGCAATTATTCATATGCCGAATATGAATAATATTAATCGTGCGTTAATTTTTCCGAATACGTATGGATTCTTTCAGATTTATTAATTCACTTTGAATTTTTTTCTATATGGAAAAAATGTGTGGAAAAACACAAAATTCAAAGTGAATTAAGAAATCTAAAAAAGTCCATACGCATAGAAGAAAAAATATCGAACCATTTTAATTTAAAAAAAATGTGGATAATCGAAAATTTTGTTGATTTTTTTTTCTTTTTTTTCCGTTAATTTGTCAATAACATTTTGTTATTGACAATTGAATGATTAATATTTTATTATTATTATGCAAAATTAATCATATCAGACGGAATCATATAAATCTATGAAGTCCTGATTATATTATACTAATTTCATTTTATATTTCATATTACAATAATTTACAAAGGCAAAAAAATTATATAATCATATAATTTGAATAGCCGAGTGAGCTAAGGTGCAACAACCATCGGAGGGTCCCCAGTTCGAGCCCCGTCAATGTCAAAAGTATAAATGTTTTTTTCAGCGATTAAAATATATCATCATGTAGAAAACGAGGAAATATCTAATTGAAAGCCCGATTAAATAAGCACAAACGAATGTTTGTAAATTAAATTAACTTATTTTATCAGTACGGGATAAATAATGGGATCTTATAGTGACCCACACATATCGTCCTATACAGAGCCAAGGGTTCAAAGTATGACTGACCAATATAGGTAGTAGTTAGATTTCCACGATGGGCCCCGTATTTATTCAGGAAAGATTATACGGGCCCAGTATATAGCCCTGGCTAGATTTCTGTACGGATATACGCAAGGACTACCTTAACTGACAAAGACGACTGCGTGCGCATGAATGTGCAGAAAGGTGAGAGCAGAGTGAGAGTAAGGTGAGAGAAAGGTTTGAGAAAGGTTTGAGAAAGGTGAGTGTAAGGTGAGTGTAAGGTGAGTGTAAGGTGAGTGTAAGGTGAGTGTAAGGTGAGTGTAAGGTGAGGACAAGAAGACAGCAACCTGAGAGTAAGGTGACAGCAAGGTAAGTGTACGGTGAGAGCAAGGTGAGATCAAGGTGAGTGGAAGGTTAGCAATAGTTAACTAAAAACTGCTAAATGCGCGCACGTCGCAGCATGCTTAAATATCGATAGCGGATGCAAAATTAATTTTTCTCGACGAATGGCCAATTTCCTGGTCCAGAGGCAAATGCGATACGGAAGGGAAAGTAGGCACTGACCCGGGCCGAACCCGTAATTTAAAGCCTCTCCAGTTTGTTTGTAAATTCCATAAAAATTCTGTTACACCAATAATATGAATTTTACCATGTTTAATAAATGTGCTGTAAAAAGAAACGGATTAATTTAAGTTATACTAACATTTAAATGTTTAATTAAAAAATTTATAACTTAGCCAATGTAGGTATAAGATATCAACTTGGGCGAAAGCGCTAATTAAATCCATGGAATACTGTTACTAGAAGAAAAATATTCGTGTTCTCGCTGTGGAAACTTGAGGCATACCGAGTAAAGAAAAAATGCAGTGATTTTTTATTGCAATGAACGCCAAGATCATAAAAACTGAAAATGAATTCTTTTTCCCAATCCCAGGAATGTTTTCTGCTATTTATCAGTATTGTCAATTGGTTCAGTACTTGAATTTGCACCATAGCAATATACTTTCACTAGAATATACAATTAATTTTAGATTTTTTACACTTTTCATGAAAATTTTGCTTCAAATGAATGTTAAATTAAAAAATTTATAACTCGGCTAATATATAAGATATCAACTTGGGCGAGGGCGCTTATTAAAGACAAGGAACACTATTACTAGAAAAAGAATATTCGTATTCTCGCTGTGTTGGGGCACACCGAGTGAAGAAAAAATGCAGTGATTTTTTATTGCGATGAATCCCAAGATCATAAAAACTGAAAATGAATTCTTTTTCGCCATCCCAGCAATATTTTCTGCCATTATTCATCCCGTACTGATAAAATAAATTAATTTAATTTAAAAACATTCGTTTGTGCTTATTTAATCACGCTTTTAATTAAATATTACCTCGTTCCCTACATGATGATGTATTTTAATCGCTGAAAAAAATATTTATACTTTTGACATTGACGGGACTCGAACTCGGGAACCTCCGATGGTTGTTGCGCCTTAGTTCACTCGGCCATTCAAATTATATGCTTATATTATTTTTTTGCCTTTTTAAATTATTGTAATATGAAATATCAAATGAAATTAGTATAATATAATATGGTTCATTTTGCATCATAATAATAGAATATTAATCATTCAATTGTTAATAACAAAATGTTATTGACAAATTAACAGAAAAAAAGAAAAAAAATTAACAAAATTTGTGATTACCCAAATTGTTTTTTTTTTTATAATGGTTCGATATTTTTTCTTATATGCGTATGAACTTTTTTAGATTTCTTAATTCACCTTGAATTTTATGTTTTTCCACGCATTTTTTCCGTATAGAAAAAAATTCAAAGCGGATTAATAAATCTGAAAAAATCCATACGTATTCGGAAAAATTAACGCACGATTAATATTATCAATATTATTCATATTCGGCATATGAATAATTACAGCTACGATCTCCACTCTCCAACCTCGGTATGTTGTTATATTAAAAAAAACGGTTTAACCTCATTCTATTAATGGAAGTAAGAAATATATAAAACTACATCGAATTAATAACGGAAGGTAATCATTTTTATTCTGTTCACAGAATAAAAATATCGAATTAATGACCAAAGGTAATCTGTAATAAAAATTATTAACCTCCGTTATTAATTCGACGTAGTTTTATATTACTTCCATTAATAGGATAAAGTTAAACCGATTTTTTTAATATAACAACATACCGAGGTTGGAGAGTGGAGATCGTAGCTGTAATTCTTGATATGCCGAGATGGAGACGAGGCAGCCCATCGTTGTGAATTTCCAGCCTTTTTCACATTTTTTCATTTGAGTCTTAGCATCCGTCTGCCCGCTTACGGGGAAGTCGCAGTCACCGGGCAAAGCCGGTCACCTTTTTTTTTGCATCAACTAGTGAATATATCAAACTTTTTTTTGCTCAATCAGCTTACGTATATACTAATTAACTAATTTAATACTCCGTTCCAATTATACTCCGAAAAAATAAACAAATGAAATGATTTTTAGATTATGCACTCTTTTTTTATAAGAAAAGCAGTATTTTAAATAAGGGTTTTGCGTAACTTAGTGACGGTAAAATCATATCTAACCGTTCTTCATGTATTTCGAGAACTAATCGTGAATAGTTGAGGTTACTATTCGATATGGTTGAGGCAACTAATTTTTTAAACATTGTGTACAGCAAATCGAAAACGTAGTTGCCACAACCAAACATTTCTTTCCGTGCATACAGATATGATGTGATACGACGTGCATATGTATACATATACATCGGACATTGTATATCCGCAAATGTTTATACGATGTATATGCATTGTATGTGAAAATGCTATATGTGCAGCGTGAACTTTACAAGAAACGGTAATAAAGAAGACATGTAATGAAAAACGCATCAAGGATGGATATGAAAATTGCAAACGCGAAATGCTGTCCAATTAATACGAACTAAAAATTGATTTTACTTCATGAAATTTTCCAACTACCCATGCAGAAATTGGGTTCAGGATCAGCTGGATTCCAGCTAGTATCCCTAATTTCAGATCAGGATCCAGTCAGGCATCCGACCAGATTCCATGATGGAATGTAATGATTTCAAATTGGATTCCCGTCGGGATAACTTAAATGGTATCCCACAGAGACTCCTGTCCGATTTCAGATCGGATTTAATGCAACCACCAGATCGGATCGCGCAGGGACTCCAGTCTGATTCCGGGTCGAATTTAATGCCACTTCCAGATCGGATCTTGTAGGGACTCTAGACCGATTCTATATCGGATTTCATAGGACGTCCAAATTGGATTAGATCGGGATGCTATTCCGGATCCAGGTCGGATTTTATAGAACGTTAAGGCTTCAAATAATTAAATGCGCAGAGAAATTATATTAAACTCGTTTTGTCCATCATGTTGAACAAAACAACAACGAATTATTGTAGTTGATTGGGCCATATATTCTGCACAAATGCTTTGTCAAATAACGTAAGATTAAATGACTTAACCTCAAATCGTCAATTTTAGGTTATGCGTACGCAGGTAACGCCATTTTTTCGACAATAAAATTGACCGTAGCTATTAACTCGTATGTAAAGTGGAATCCACATGAAATCGTATGAGAATTCCTGAGCTGGGATTTTCCTGAAAAATCCCGATTGGGATCTAACCGGTACTTTCCGAAATCAGGTGGCGCCAGTTTTTCAACTACTGACCGTCATTATTAACGCGTATGTAAAGTAGAATCCACATGGAATCGTATGAGGGTTCCCGAGCTGGGGTTTCCCTGAAAAATCCCGAATGGGATCCAATCGGTACTCCCGGAAAACAGGTGGCGCCATTTCTTCAACTATTGAGCGTCGTTAAAAACCCGTATGCAAAGACGGATCCATATGGAATCGTATGAGGTATCCCGATCCGGGGATTTGATCCCTGTCGGGATTTGATGGGACATAGGGATGCCCCAAAATATTTCTGCACGGGTACAAGCCCTATGAGTAGGATCGTTATTGAAGCTCTGCGCTTGTGTTTGAAATTATTACGATTGAATGAAGCTTATTATTTTCATTCATCTGTAAAATAATGGTAGGAAAAAACGGAAAAACCACCTCAAATGTGGTACTCCGTTAATATGGGTTTTTTTCTCAGGAATTTTTTTTCCGGTATTCTGGGACCTGTGCCTCGTCTATCTTATATGGACGTCTATCTTCTTTGGTATCGGGGAGCAGCACCTGTATTCGTTAGTTAGATAGATACATCTTACCCAGAAAAGCACATTTGAGAGCACAAAAGAGTACTTGCGACGCAAGGGAAAGCATGGTAAATGATGAATCCGTACGTATAGAATTCGAAATCAACAGCTGTATTATATGGCTTGCTGCGGGAATCTGTACCCGCGTAGAAAAAAAGAATCTTGTGAAGAATCTTTTAAAGAATCTTAAAAAAAGTCTTGAATGAATCTTTAAAGGAATCTTGAAAAGAATTACGTATAGGATCCGGAGAAAGATTCTTTCCAGGATTATTTCACAATTCTTTCTATCCGAAAGCATTCTGAGAATCTTTCAAAGAATCTTGAAAAGCGTCTTTAAGAGAATCGTGAAAAGATTCCGTCCATTAAACGGAAAAATCATTGAAAGAATCTTAATGAAATTCTTCAGAGCAATCGAGCGAAATCTGTTGTTGTTTCCCCTTGGTGTCGAGACAGTACATTTCGATACGTCAACGAAGAGTAAACCCTTCGTCTATAGTCGAAGTCAGGACAGCTTTGCAGTCTTGTATATGTTCAGGCTTCAAGTCACTTGCGAGAAACGCTTTGACTGCTCGCCACCTAGCGGAGTATTGAATATCAGTGTTTCGTACGATGCCACTAGATGTCGAGCGGTCGAAGCGTTTCTCGCAACTGACTTGAAGCAGAAAGAAAAGTCAAGAAAAAATCTAAAAAGTAGAAAATGTTCGTTTTCGTATTCTCTGGTGGACGATTTAAATTTTTTTTTTTAAGTCCAAAATTAACATTTACTATTTACGAACATTTACTACTATTCAGTTTTTTCTGCGGAGCTTTTAAGAGTTGTAGCTTACCAAAATACTAAATCAAAAACAACTTCCTTAATTCTGGACTTAAAAAGAAATAAAAAAATTGTCCATCAGAGAATACAAAAACGAACATTTTCTACTTTTTAGTTTTTTTACTCGATATTATAGTTAGAAAGATATAGCTTACCAAAGTACTAAATCAAGAACAACTCCCTTAATTTTATATTTAAAAAAAATGAAAAAATCGTCCATCAGAGAATATGGAAACGAACATTTTCTACTTATTAGTTTTTTTCTTGATATCGTAATTCGAAAGATATAGCTTGCCAAAATTTTATTATTAATATGCAGAAATATTAAACCTCATTTCGGATAGAAAGAATCTTGAAAAGAATCCTGGAAAGAATCTTGCTCCGGATCCTATACCTGATTCTTTTCAAGATTCCTTTAAAGATTCTTTCAGGACTTTTTTTAAGATTCTTTAAAACATTCTTCACAAGATTCTTTTTTTCTACGCGGGTAGTAATATAATTATCGAGTTGTATGTTGAACGGCCTGGAATCCAAAGAGATTTAGACACATAATACAAAACGCATTAAGGATTGATGTGAAAATGCGTACGCAAAATGCTCTGTAATTAGAGCGAACCAAAATTTCATTTCGTTTCATGAGATTTTCCAATTACGATGCCCATAAATGGGATCGTAAATGGAGCTCTGCACTTGTGTTTGAAATTGTTACAAATGATCTCCTTTCCATTCGAAATAATGATTGAGGCTGATTGTCATTTATCCGTAAAATAGGTAAATTCGAGGTAAAACATTGCAAATATAATCAAATTCTAACTTGTGCAAATCGTCAGATATCGACTCGAAATATATGGAAATACTAAAGCCGAGTTGTGAGCTGAATTTATAAACTTCCTGATTGGTCACTGATGATAGGCCCTATAGTCACGTATCCGGCGCGTACACCTTCATTCATTAGTCAGATAGACACATCTAACCCGAAGCGCACGCCATACACCCAGACAAACGATTTAGTAGATCGAACTAAATTCCAGTTAACGTAAATACATTTTCTTAGGAGTACATTTATATTAAGCAAATTATTTTATTTCAGTTGAGTCATTAACATGAAATAAATATGTTTTCGAACTGAATTTTTTAAAATTCTGTTCAGTACAAACAATGTGGAAATTAATAATTAATTACAGGATTATCTTTTACAGTTAGTCATTATACAATAATATTGTTAATATTGCTTCCTCCTAGAGGAAGCTTTGTTTTCATGAAAATTGTTTTTTCGAGATTTTC
This sequence comes from Ephialtes manifestator, assembly GCA_963970395.1. Taxonomy (NCBI): domain Eukaryota; kingdom Metazoa; phylum Arthropoda; class Insecta; order Hymenoptera; family Ichneumonidae; genus Ephialtes; species Ephialtes manifestator. The sequence continues at coordinate 14,288,487 of OZ019980.1, forward strand.
ATGTCAGTACACTCAGAAAGGTCTAAAACGTCGAGAAAAGTGGTTTAGAAAAAATGTGTGTGTGCGTGTGTGTGGATTTTTACAAATCTACCTCTATGAGGAAGCATGTTAATCTATTTTGGCTTCCTCATAGAGGAATCTTTGTAAAAATCCAACAATTATGAGGAAGCTATTTGCAAAGTTCTACTTTGCAGCCTTGGTTAAAACATTTTTAAATGGCATCAGTTTTGAATCCCTTGACAGATTCTCGCCAGATTCGAACTGATGCTTAGTTTATCCACACTCTACTTGTGGACCAAATTTGAGCCCGATATCTTAAAAATTGCGGAAGTTCGAGCACGAATAAGAAATTCAAAATGCCATAAATTTAAAACCCCTTAATGGATTGACGTCAAATTTAATCCCAAACACTATTTAATAACAGTCCACTTCTGGTCCAAGTTTGAGCCAGATATCTTAAAAATTGCGACGGCTATCGTGCAAACAAAAAATTGTGCACGTAGAGATATTTTTTCTAAACCACTTTTCTCGACGTTTTAGACCATTCTGAGTGTCCTGACATGAAAATCTCGAAAAAACAATTTTCACGAAAACAAAGCTTCCTCTATAAGGAAGCAAAATAGATGTAATTTGAACCTCTGTACGCATTTTGACAAAAATAATAATTATAATAATCAAATAGGTCATAGTACTCGTATTCGACTGCGAAATTCAAACCCCTGAATTACAGTGTTTCTCGATACATAAACGTTTGAAATTAACAAACAACTACAAAAACTCCCACAAACGCGGACCAAATCACGGTCTACATATAATTTCTGAGCTTATTAATACATTTCTACCTCGCTGATATTCGAAACTCGAAAAAAGTTCACCACCACACAGCTTCTGTTATGAGGAATCAAAAAGTTGCTGTTCAGGTATGACTTTGACGAGTTTTTGTACCTGGACGAAATACAACGATAGACCCAATTCATTCAGAGATAAATGATGAAAGAGATGTTCTCGAAGTTTGCGGGCAAAATAATGGTAGTACGATGTATCAAGTATCACACAGAATTTTCATCGAATCGTGCACGTGACAAGACTATGGATAGAAATTGCAGTCGGCGATACTTCGAGGTTATATGTAGCACCACCCCTTTCTCTGCTGTGGGTTATCACGCGCGATTCAGCAGTGGTCTCTGATTCGTAGCTACAGTGTGCACCTTTTCTATATATATATACGGATATAATATATAGGTATAACTGGACACAGATCAAAGGTATCACGTACATATTTTCTGGCGGACCTGCGTCGAACGCAGCTGGCCAATATATTTCGTCACCTACTTTATTGCCTTTTCTTCTTTTGTACGCGCATCATCTAACCCCAATATTACAGGGTATTTGAGCTTTGGAGGCGAAATTAAGACTTATAGAAAGTTTCGATATTCTTGTCGAGCTACACGGAACTTTTCCGGGTATTGGTCGAGTAGTTGAATAATATTGAGAGGTTGGAGGTCTCGTTGCAATTTAAATATAATTTTTGTTCTCGAATAAGAAAGTTATATTACACGAATATGTCAAGTATTTAAATAAAACTGAGTTTTAGTCTCTCTCGACCGATTGTGGAAAAACGACTTTTTATCAAGTTTTTTTTTCAACATTTAAACACTGATTCCTTCGTAGCAGGAGTGAGTACTATTTGAATGGGAAAAACGCACATTTTAATGACTATCTAATCATTAAAATATTTGAAATACGTTTTTTCTAATATTTAATATTATTTGATTTCATTTATTAAAAATAAAATGGTAATGAATTTTTGCTGCTGCAATAAATCAGTGTATATTGTAAAGTAATAATTACTCTAAGGGATCTATGATTAATATAATAGCGTACATTTTTTTTATTACGTCGCAATAGATATATTTTTTAAAAATGTTTTTAATATTTCAAATCGCTCTATTTGCTGATTGGTGATTGACACTTTTATTAATCGTAAAGCTGAGAAAATGTTTGTTATTTCCATGTAGTAATGATAACTCTATTTTTACGGCAAAATTCTGTCTAAGCAATATATTGTTCTTCATTTCGTTTCGTTGACAACACTCTTTTTTTGAACGTGCATCTTACACAAATAATTGTTAAGTACGTTGAAGCTTATCAATAAAGAAAATTGTTTTTTTTACACACATATATATATAGTGTATTTTTGGAATTACGACATGTTTAAAAAATTCATAATTTCGCGCGTTCATATTTTATACATTTTTTATTTATTTTCAGGGATGCAAATTTTTTTTTAGTAAATTTCAACATTTATATTGTTAATTTGATTGCAGGAAACAATAGATTCGCTAATTCACTCGATAAAAGAAATGATAACAAAAATATTACACTTTTACTATATCTCACCGGAGTTATCTTCTTTCCGACTGCCGGTGAGTATGCGTGCTCCGGTTAACACTGCGTGCCCGACGATGTGCAATATATCACACAGGTAAGCGTTTAGCCGGCATTCGTCGGAGTGTTCGTTTGTGTATGTTCGGTTGAATACGATACCGCGAAACACGAAGCGACTCCGTAGATCGTCGATCGATAGAAATTGAGTTCAACGACACATTGGCACTCGAGTCGAGTACTTAAGCGTATACTATGAATGCACCGAGGTCAGGAAAAGTGTTTGCTCATTATCCAAAGAGTAACACGAGTCAAGAGTCCTCAAAAGTCGGTATACCGCGAAACTGCATTAATAAAACGCAAATATCTAATTACAAAAAAATCTCCCGAAACAACAACAACAAAAAAAGTATTTATTATTATTTTTTATATGATAAATATTTGAATAAAAATGAAATAATCAAAAGAAAAAAAAGAAAATGTATTGAAAAGTTGGACAATGCAAAGTATGATATCATGAGAGAATGAAATCGCGATTCAGAAGTTCCGGAAGTTCGTGGTCTTCTTGGGGACGAGAGATAGGGAGGCCGGGAGGGGAGGTCGGAAGATAGCGCTATATGTACTATTATTGTAACAGTAGTCGCGCGAACGAGCGCGTGGAAGCTGCCGGAGCGAGGCAGTGAATTCGACTGCCGGTCGACGCCCGGTCGTCGTCGCAACGCCCGCGCTACCCTCCAACCACCAACCCCCCTGTACAGCCCTTCGCCGCACTCGACGCGGATCCGCGCGCGCGTCACCCTCTCTCTCTCGCTCAACCTCCGAAGCGCGCGTTAGGGCGCGCGGTCCCCCCGCCGAGGATACTAGAATCGAGGCGCCACCTGCGCGCCACACAGTTACTATATATATTGCGTCGTCATATATACCGTGGGTATATATGCTGCGACTGGCACAACGCGTCGCAGAGCGAAGCAAGTCACCCCTTACGAGCTTACACACCTTACAACGATAGTTAGCTAGTGTTCACTGGGTTTCAGCGCTCCTATTTCTCGCCCTCGGAAGAAAACCGGCCAAGAGAGTAAGAGCGGGTAGCAGCAAGAGATAGAGAGATAGTTGGGGCTCTTTGCGCGATGCGTAGTTTCCAGCTTATACGCAATAATGCTAACCATGAAGGTAGAGTTGAACTAGCATGCGGTAGGTATTATTATTATGCTGCGTATTTCGAGGCAGAGGCAGGAACAACTTTAAGTTTTGTCAGGGTGTGCGGATTATTTGATTAAGAATATCTTGGTTTTGGATATGAATTCCGGTAATTACTAATATTAGTAATACATGAATTAGTATTATCTGTAAAGTTTCTATTGTATATGGAAATTTTCTAATTCGAGAATAGTTTAACACAAATTATTTGCCTGCTTATCTATTTTTAGCTGATATTAAATTTGCACTGGTTACATATCGATAGACGCGGTAGCGTCTCGACGCCAAGTATTAAAAGAAACTTTATCGTTTATTTCATCTTCAAATAGTTGGATGGCGAACTCGCGTGTACTGGATACTATTATTAAACTACGTATTTCAAGCAGAATGTAGGAACTACTGTAAATTTAATGAGGTGGGAATGTGCAGATTACGAGACGGAGGATATCTACGTTTTTACATAAGAATAGATTTTGCTAATTAAATATATTAGGGCACGAACTATGGTTATTACACTGAGAACGTTTTTTTAGTTGGTATATCAAATATTTTGATTACCATAAATATATTTTCGAAAATTGAATCTAATGATTAATGATGGAACTAAATATTTGGTTGTCTCATCGAAAAATTCGTTTGAATGCGGGTGTACGCCGATTCAGTTCATACAAATATTTTTTTGTTTCTGAGTGAAGTAAACTTCTCATTTCGTGTAGTTTTCCCATTTAGAATTAGGACAATTAAAAAAAATGCCAGGTGATCATCATGAAACCTGAATAGAATTATTCTTCATTATGTTAACCGATATTGATTCTTCTATTTTCAGACAATAGCTAAACTCGCGAGTGATATGTGATATTATGATACGGATTCTAAGCGAGATGCAGGAGCAATTATAAGTTTAGGGGGTGGCCCTGGGTGGATTATCTGATGGAGAACATCAACGTGTATGAATAAGATTTATCTTTGGGAACTAGTTATATCAGTGGATGAAGTATTGCCGATAGCTGAATCCCTTATATATTATACGAACATAATCTGTCAAGTTGTCTATTTTAAGGCGTTAATTAGACGCTCTTCCTCATTTTATGGGTAATCAATTATTACATCTTCAACTAGTTGATTTATCAAATAGCTCATCGTTTCATAAATTCATCAGCAAAATGAATTATCACATGTAATACCACAAGAGCTTTGAAATTATCGGATATTTCCTGACAGGTTCGTTGCAAACAAATGAACGAGTCAAGTTTTCCAGGTTAAAAAATCACGAGCGCGTAGCGCGAGTGATTTTTCTGGAAAACTTGACGAGTTTATTTGTTTGCAGGGAACCTGGAGGGAAATATCAGATTAATTTCGAAGCTCGAGTGGTATTCGGGGGATTATTTTTTCTATTCAAATTGCGACAAATGGAATTGCACCATGAGACAAAAATTATCGTTCTGCCAAGGAAATTTCATAATCAGAACAAACCCTTTTAATTCATGTTTAAAGTATTGCAGTTAAATACACAATTGTTATAGACATTTGTATATTGATTCCAGACTGAGGTTTTCGATTTAATCGTATTAACAGGGACATTTCCCTTTACTTTTTCATCAATAGTTTGCAAGGATTCAACTCCAAACCTACTCATATCAAATAAAAATCCTTTGACTGCCACAATAAAATTCAATCTGTCAGTTTGACAGATGATTGACGCGGCTAAATGATTTTTTGTTTTATATATATAACCAACACGCAAAATTATCAAAAAATTATCACTTGTAATACCACAAGAGCTTTGAAATTATCGGATATTTCCTGACAGGTTCGTTGCAAACAAATGAACGAGTCAAGTTTTCCAGGTTAAAAAATCACGAGCGCGTAGCGCGAGTGATTTTTCTGGAAAACTTGACGAGTTTATTTGTTTGCAGGGAACCTGGAGGGAAATATCAGATTAATTTCGAAGCTCGAGTGGTATTCGGGGGATTATTTTTTCTATTCAAATTGCGACAAATGGAATTGCACCATGAGACAAAAATTATCATTCTGACAAGGAAATTTCATAATCAGAACAAAAACCTATGTTGCATCCAACACATATTTTCTCTCTGCACAAAATGCAGTGAATTGCGCCCAAATCGATTTTTTACTCTTTTCTGTATTTGCCGGGACATTTTGTTTTATTTTTTTAGCGATGTTCTGAAGCGATTCATCACCAAATCGCTTTTTTGACTCACTCATATTGACGACCGTTAATAGTACCTTGACGTTTTAAAGATTCGCAGAGGTTACAAGTGTCAAAAAAATTATTGTTTATCGCTTAACAACCGAGCCGGGAAATTTTCGAAAAATTATCGATATAATTTTACCCTAGCTGTACCACGTGATGTTGAATACCGCGCTCTGATTGGTCGAAATTGGAGTTGAAAAAATAATCAGTATAATACCGTGTAGCTTGCCCCACGTGACGTCGAATGGTGCAATTCCATTGGTCGAAATTTGGATGGGAAAAATAATCAGATAAAAATATTCGATTCATTGCATTAAATTACTGATCTATCAATAATTTGGTAGGAAAGATCAATCAAACGTCGGTGAATTGGTGAAATTGACTAAAAAAAACTTAAACTTAACTTAACTTAAAAAAATATTTTACCCTGGAACCGGGGGAAGACAGTGGTACAGTGGATAGAGTTGTGGCCTCATACGCTGTGGGTCCCGGGTTCGATTTCCGGCCGGGCACCAATGGAATTTTTCTATGTGCTTTTTTCTGCAATTCCCCGGTGATTCGGAGCCCACCTCAAACTGTAGGTCCTCTCCCGATTTTTAGGCCTCGTCCGGTGGACAGAACCGCAGCATCGGCAGGTTGCGGGTTTGAATATCCATGGTGCCGTAGTCTCGTTGTGTGATATACTGGAACGTGATTAGCTCCAGACGTATAGGTCGACATATACGTCTGTAGTTCAGTATTTACACACATCGTGGCACGACTAGCTCCGGCGCAGGGAGAAAGAACCCAATACCAACTGTATCGGCACAGGTTTTCCGAAGTTTCCCTGGGCCCTTATGCAAATGCGATACAGGGAGAGGGGATTCGGCTGTGGCCGCAGGAAATGTGAGTAAAATTGGAAATGTGAAGGGATGGGATGTAAAAGGCAATTGAAGCCGTAAAATGGAATAAACTACTACTACCCTGGAACCTCGCACAGTTTACATTCACGTAGGTTACATCGCTAAGTGGAGTGGCACGTCCCAGCATTTTGATTGAACGACTCCTCGAGAGAGAGTGAAACGCCCGAACGTGCACGCAGAAAGAAAGAAATGTTTGGTTGTGAGAACTATGCTTCCAATTTTCTGTATACAAAGTTGCAAAAATTACTTGCCACAATCATATCGAATAGTAACCTGGACTATTCACACCATTTGTTCGATCGAGATGAGTAAGCGTAACCAATCCAATCGTAGGGACTACCATTCGATTCGTCGGTATTACTATTCGAATCGTTCGGATTACGCTTTGAATCGTTGGCACTACGATTAGAGTTGTAAAGGAAATAGAATAATCGACTGGTTGTGTCAACTCATCTTTTGGTTATGACAACTGATCTTTTCTATCCATTCACTTAGCTTACGTGCCGCCGCATTAGGTAAGCTGTGTGAGATTCCATTGTATTGTTACGTTAATTACAGATACACTCGGTATGACATTCGACAAACAAACAAACGACAGGTTAGACTACGAAGTCAGTCTTAACGTGACTTTACAAGCGAACATACGTGTGACATTTCACAATCGTAAACATTATCCTGAATTATAATCAATAATATCCGCCCCAAAACCAAATATACGCTTTATTCATTCGCTCTGTCATATCATTGGTATCAGAAGTGGAATTACGAATCGTCGCGCTCAGAAGTGCTCGACGATCCCACGGAGGATATTTTTCGGTTATTTGCTAATGATAGTGAAACGAAACGGAGGATTATTATTAAATCGGGACCTAGATGGCTCTTATGTTGTAAAAAAAAGAAATCAAAATTGAATTGAGACCCGATGGCTCACACAACGAAGAAGCGAAATCAAAATTGAGACCTTGATGGCTCACACAACGAAGAAGCGAAATCAAAATTGAGACCTCGATGGCTCACATAACGAAGAAGCGAAATCAAAATTGAAACCTCGATGGCTCACATAACGAAGAAGCGAAATCAAAATTGAAACCTCGATGGCTCACACAACGAAGAAGCGAAATCAAAATTGAGACCTCAATGGCTCACACAACGAAGAAGCGAAATCAAAATTGAGACCTCGATGGCTCACACAACGAAGAAGCGAAATCAAAATTGAGACCTCGATGGCTCACACAACAAAGAAGCGAAATCAAAATTGAGACCTCGATGGCTCCCAGATGGGTATGGATCTTTTTTTTTTAAAAGTGAATCTCGATGACTTCGGAAATAGCGGATAATCGGAACGGAAATCGAAAATTGATCTTGATGACGCTCCGTGATGACGAGAAAAGAAGTCAAATCTGAATGGATATAAGGATGAATCGAGCTGCAAAGGACTGACACAGGCAAATTAAAATTACGTATTGTTTTCAATCGAGATATTTGTAAAAGTATTGACTAAAATGTGAGTGGTTCTTCTCTCTCGGGTAGACGATCAAAATGATCGTAAAGTCGAGTCGTAGTTCGGGTAGAATATAATTGGTCTATGAGAATATTAGTGTTGTTAAGGATCTGGAAAGTGTAGAGAATTGTTTGGCTGCAGCCTTGGACGGCTTTTTGGATTCCCGCTGGGTGAAAAACGTCCTGGAGGATTTCCGGAGGATTCTGTTTATATGGTAACCGCTGGGTAAAGAAGTGCCAGAGTTACGGATCGAGGGCCTGTTGGCCAATGAGAGGTTTCGAACAGTGATCGATGATTTAGTATAGAAAAATATTTCCAGATATACATTTATGGTGAATTGTCGATTTATTGTGGAATCAATCGGATGAATTGATTTTGAGGTCGAAGATGTCGACATGAGAATTTTAAAAAAAAGAGAGGGAGAATAATCATTGACATTGTATTGTCCCAAGTGTGGCTAGTATTTGCGGAAGTCTACGCGATTAATTTGTATTTCACAGGTAAAGTTGAAGATACTGTGAAGTGGTCAGAATCCTTCCTGCTCAAATCCTTCCGAATGTCAAAAAAATAGAGAATAATAATGAAAACAGAAAGAATAATGAATTGAATGAAATACTTAAAAGTTGATTAGGAATGGACTTAGAACAGAACAAAATTAATTAATTTGGCGTAGACTTGATAACGACTGAACATAGGAAAAAATGGAACGATGTAGAATTCTGAACACTGTTCTTCCCAAGGTTTTCCGGCCATAGTTTTCCCTTGTGGACATGGACGAATGTCAGAACAGTGCAGGTTAAAGAAAAATGGACAGATCTTAGAAAGATGGACCGTGGCACATTTTCAGGTGGACTAGGAGTTGCCGGGGCGGAAACTTAGGAGGAGGGGAGTAGTGTTACGAATATCAAGATTAGAAATTACAGATACCCTCGGCATGACGTTGGACAAACAAACGAACGACAGGTTAGACTACGAAGTCAGTCGTGACATGAATTTACAAGCGAACATATGTGAGATATTTCACGATCGTAAACATTATCCAGAATTATAATCAACAATATCCGTCCCAAAACCAAATATACGCTTTATTCATTCGCTCGGTCATAACAGTATGTACTTAGGATAACCTACGATCTTGGGCCCCTGCAACAAAATAACCACAATATTTGATTTTCAAACCTAGATACAAATGTAGTAGGACGCTAATGTCAATGGATGTTATATGGCGAAAGTTGCTATGGGGATGGTTGATACACACGGAGAGAAATAATAGGTTGTCCCAATCAACTCGCATATGGTTAAATATGCTCCAAGCGACTAAGTTGGCTAGGTTAACCAATTTTTTTATTGGGCAAACTAGTTGGTTGTAACAACCAATTTGTTAGTTGCCAACCAATTACTTTGATGACTCAACCAACTGATTTGATTCTGCAACCAACTAGTTTGTGGTCCCAACTAATTTTATCGCTTGGAGCCTATTCGACCAATTTTTTTTCCGTCCAGGTATCCACTCCTACAAATGCTGTCCCCTATCTCGTGAAATCGCTCACACCATTTGTTGTGGTTTAGAATAACTCGTGCACGGTGCCGATCGTGGTGATGGTAGCGGTGAGATATTTTTACTATGTCGAGTGATAAAATTTGAGATTTATTAGCTACATTTGACATATTCCTTCCCGCTTGTATGTACCTTCAATCCGAAATCGTGTTTTGTTAAATGGTGTGAACAATAGAATTAGAACTCTACCTTAATTCGCCTTTACTAGATTACAGTGTACTGCGAAACAACTTTACGGAATGCTTCTTGTATGAGAAAAATAGCCTTGTGGTAGGGTTCGCATGGAGGAAATCCATGTACGGTCGTACACTCGGACCAGCACTACTCAAGTGATGGCGTATTCCTGACAGCCTTTACTCGAACAGTGAACACTGGCCAATACCAGGAGCTAGCACTGGCTCGGAGTTTGACCAGTGAACACTGGCCAATACCAGGAGCTAGCACTGGCTCGGAGTTTGACGAGTGAACACTGGCCAATACCAGGAGCTAGCACTGGCTCGGAGTTTGACCAGTGAACACTGGCCAATACCAGGAGCTAGCACTGGCTCGGAGTTTGACCAGTGAACACTGGCCAATACCAGCAGCGCATATCTAGATTAGATATGCCCAGATATCTCTCTATAGTTATAAGATGACAGATCATAGGACCAATACTGAACCTAACAACATCGATGACAATATTGAACCACTCTTACCATCCAGGATTCGATCCATGAGGGATCGATCCATTACCATCCATGATCGACGCACTGCCGATAATCAACTTTGGCTGAATTGGTTGCGACGTTGATCGTCGGCCTGATCCGCATTCCTGACATGAGTTATCATTAGATGAGAAGTGACGTAATGTGGTAACGGTGTGATCATGGATTAAATTGTATTGCAATCGTTTTCTTTGTATAGAAAAGTTTTATGGTAGCGTTTTAAATGTTCCGTATCAATGGATCGTCATTGTATAGTCAAGTTATTGACCACAAAGACGTGTATTCAGGACCGATCGCTTAGTGACTGATACATCAACATTTACTACAAAATACGTAAAGGTCATTGTGTGATTTTATCGATTTTCCACGCATAAGATAAAATTAACTTGGTATTCACCGTCTTTGAATAGTACATTTCAACACAAAAAGGGACAAAAAAGATTTCTTTCGAGTATCCCAAGTAGGGTTTGACGATTGGCGGAATGCCGGGCTAGTCTTGAGTGCTGTGCTTTTAGTCCTGGCCCGATGCTCTCTCCCAGAGTCGGCCCGGTGTTCTGCTGGCATAGCCATGTTAATCTCGGGACAGAAGCCAATGCTGCCGCTGTGCCAATGACAGATAGATATTGCGAATCAGTTCTGCGTATTCTGCAGATCAGCACTGGCCGACGACTCAAGCCAGCTCCGAATCAGTACGAGCCCGTGAGTAGAATTTTCAAAAGCCAAGTTCTTACGTTTTGTAAAAACGGACTCCGATTTAGTGACCGAAGTTTCATCACTACTCGTGTGTAATATTATTGATACATCCGAAAAACTTGGTTTCGTCTCCGATCATTTTTCATCGCTGGTTGGAAGATTTATCTCTCTTGTCTTACTTTCGTCGTAATTATTCCTTTCACTATTGAGGTTAGGAATGGCACGGTCGGAAGGTAAATTATTATCGTCCCGAGTCTTTTTATTTTTTATTACCGGTTCTAAAAATAAATCCTCACTGCTAACATCCGCATTTACTCGGTGTTTTTTCACCCTTAACGTACTTGAAAGTACAGCCGACATTTCGTAGTTAAAATATAAATATAACTTTTAAAGGAACGTCTATATCTATGTTGTAGACAACGGCTGCCGTAATTAAACGAGGAAGGGCTCACCGCTGGTCCAACGTCGGCGATACAGTTTGACCCAATACTTATGTGAAGCTATGGCCCAATGGTGATTTGATAGATCGGCCAGATCCGGCCCGGGGTTACAAGCCAACCATCGGCTCCGAACATTGGGCCAGTGCAGTGCCGTATTACGAGCGTCGGCAAACCTTATTTGGGGTGTTGAACGAAACTTTTCAGTATGACATCGCGAAACTGGAACGACTTGTCTGAACGGAGGACTGAAAAATACATTTCGAATAACTTTTAGTACTTTATGCAACACACGGAGAAAAGGGTGTAGTTGTAGGAACCACGGAATTGATAGTGCTAACCAACAGGCATGGTAGAATATGGCATTAGCAAGTTATTGTGTGTCGGAACCAACCGATTGCTAACGCCAAACAACCGATTGGTCTCCAACCAACCGTTAGTAACACCGACCAACCGATTGATAATGTCAACCAACCGATTGGTAATACCAACCAACCGATTGGTTATGCCAACCAACCGATTCGTAACGCCAACCAAACTACATCTAACGCTCCAAGCATTTAAAGGTTAGTTTTCTCAACTAACCTGTTTTCTCCGTGCATAAAGCTGCTTATCTGATGCAACTTATCCTCATAAAAAAATAAGACCTTACAAAAGGTACTTGACCGAAACAACAAAGTTTTTTTTTACAAGTACTATAATGATGTAGTTTGATAGTTATTTTATATGTCGATGACTCCTAATGGAACTGAGCGCGCCCCGTTGGACGATCGGGTGATCGGGATAACAAGATGGTCTTGTGGTCTATGACCGTCGGCCGGTGTATGTTGTCGTTCCAACCATCGTCATGTTATAGAAAATTTAATTGGAGTAGTACTTTGTACGCGAAGTGCTCAGTCTTACACCTTGATTTTAAACAGACTGAAGTAAATATAGAGCGATCGGGTGAAGAATGCGCCCAGTGCCGAAATGCAAGTCTTTTCGCGTGAGAAAAAGAAATGTAATAAAATTTTCGATAATGGTATAATAAAACTTATAAATATTATCCAAACTTATAATTTGTATTTGAAATAAAACATAAATTTATACTTCTGGGCATAAACATGTTATTTTCGTGACGTTTTTAGTCATACTAGCAACAACGTCCGTGCTCCGCGCGTTCTATGCTTTGGTGACTTTGCGTCTTTTTTTAGCTAAAACGATCCTGAAGAATCAATATACATATATGTCTACCCAAAATAGCAGGTAGTCAGAATTACGCTACTTTCATGACATACTTTTGATATAGTCATTACATATCCTCTTTAAAAGCGCTCTACCAATCACCATCAATTTCAGATGCTATAAAAAGGCAGTTTTATTAGACATTCCTCAGAACTAATATATCTAATGGACAGCATTCCTATTTCATACCATAAAATAATTACTTTCGATGTGCTGTGCTTTTAAGAGAAGATATTACAATCGCTGCAACTTATTATTTTCAAAAACATAATCACAAAGTCAATTGTATTATAAATTTTATTTCCAAAAGGATTACGGATTTACAACTCTATTCATCACCAAGATCAGCGTCGCTTTTGTTTAGAAATTAAAAAAAAGAAACTTTCAAACCTCTATGCAAAAATAATGATCTATCAATCGATTACTTTTTGTTCGTATGGAGATAGTTCTATTCAATATCACAACTACGACAAAGGCAGCCATTAAAGTCACTGGCGATACGTGACTCTACAGCGGCCATGGCAGAATAGCGAGAGTGACAGTTCAAAATGCGCGCCATACGCGGCGACTTTGCAGCGACACCCTCGACAGACTGAAGTTGGCTCTGAAACAGCCGTCGCCGACCAATCGGAAGACTTGAAAAGCGGCTTCAGTCTTTCGAGTTCGATGTGTCATGTATTTTTTAAGAGAGGATTTAAGGGATCTTTCCAGTGTGATGGCCCGAAAAATAGCCTATTTTCACCATTTTTTTTCGGACGGTTACTATGCGCCAATCAATCTGAAATTTTTATGACATATTAAGGTAATCATAAATGACAGAAAATGATTTTTTATAACACGATTTTATTGTTTAAATATATTTTTTCTAATTGTTGAAAATAATGTTGATAAGAAAGATAGCTCCATGGTGAACATCCTAGGGCCGCAAATTTGATCTAAAAAAATATCCAAAGCATTATTAATTAGTATGCGATTTTCTATCATGCTATGGAGGCTTTTTTTAAATCAAAATTGACAAAATGGCGGCGGTAGGAACAAAAAGTACCGATTTTAGCCGTTTTTTCAACAGTTTTTCTTTTTAAAAAATGGGAAGATTAAAAAAAAAGCTTTCATAGCACGATAAAGAGTAACGTGAAGAATGTTCTCCTAAAATTTGAAAACGATCGCTTGAAAAGTGTTCTCTGAGGAATGTTCACCGTTTTGAAAAATGTCGTTTCGAGAAAAACGCGTTTAAAGTTTCGAGTGTAGAAATTTCATATACCTAAATTGTGTACTTACGACTAATCGGCGATGCCAGGTCCATAAAGTATGCCAGCGAAGTATTTCGAACTTCGCTTTTAAAATTTGGGAGGATGTTTTTGATCGTATATACTAATGGATAAGACGAAAAAAAACTGATTTTTTTCGCACTGGAAAGATCCCTTAAACCGTTACAACTTGCCTCAGTTCAATAATGGTATGGTATTCGAAATAAAGTTGTTAGTATTTGAATCATGAGATAAATTAGTTTAGAATAGAATCCTGGGATATCTAAGTTCACACAGTTACCACTTTCATTAGAAACCTTCGATGTTTTGTAGTACTTCAAAAGTCATCGATTTTTAGGTGACTCGACTGTCTCATTGCCTTTCGCACATAGTGAATAATACAATCGGTTCTGAAGTAAATTTTAACAGTAAGACATAGCAATCAATGCTACTCTCGTTCTTCGTGATAAGAGGAATTATAGTGATTAATTTTGGCTTTCTCGTGGACGAATCTTTGGGAATAAAGGTAGAAAATTATGAAGGAAGAGCAAAATTGTCTCCGTATTGTGAATAATAATGTTCATAACTTGTAAATCCTACTGTCAAACCTGGCCACATGAATGAATATTCAAGAGTTCAACACGATAGCTTTTCAATGTAACACCGTAACCTCGTATAGTTTTGGGAGAGAATTATGTACCTGAGGGCTCCGACTCAAAATAGGGCGATGTTATTCGCTTCGGGGCCTGTCAGCACCATCATCCGCAACCCGTCGCTTTCGCACAGATTTTTGGCCTTCAATGGCCAGCGACGCGTACGCTCTTTTAATTGATTTCATTAGATATATAGAGTATGGATCCTATAGAGATAGCGAGAACGGTTCAACGGGACGTTCGTGAACCTTTTCGACGTTTGCCAGGAGTAAATTAAAAGCGTCCACTCGATGAGCGACGTAATTCGTTCAATTCCAGCGGAAGAATCGATGGATTTCGGTGAGTGGACTGTCGAGAGACTGATAAGGATTCTCGTTGAAACAAGGAAACAGGATACGAAGTTGCGAAACTTCCGATGAATTGTGGTTGTATATTGCTGCAACGGATTTTCCCGTTTGTCACGCAGCTGCAGTAGTCACTTAAATTTCTCGAAATTTCATTGTCACCCATGGCAGTCACTTCGATATTGGACTGCGAACAATCGACATGTGTTTGCGGGGTAAAATTACGAAAAACGCCAGCTTTGCCTTTGTGACCGGCCTAGATTGCTCACCGTGTTGTAAAATCGATCAACCAATACAATTCAGCGAATTTTTATGCAGCATATATACTTCGATATTTGCTGCAGCTTAATGAAACAAAAAGAAGAAATGTCTTGTTTCATGTCAAAATATCTTCAATTGGATTGTCACACTCATCTCAAAAGTTTTTTTTAAAGGGTAATGAGCACACCCAGAGAAATCGCTTTGCTGGGTTTATTTGAATCAAATACGGGATCTATTTCAAATTAATAAAATTTGATTACGATCAATCAAAACTTACTTAAAATCAATACGATTTTTTTCCACAGAATTTTCCTTCACTTTGGCATTTCTGAATCTTTACAAATTTTTCATATTCATATGCCCTAATAAATACAATTTTTCCAAGGGAACATAATGCACGGAAAAAAAAGATTAGTTGCCATAACCAAGAAATGAGTTGACACAACCAATCGATTATTCTATTTATCTTCCAACTCAAATGTAATACCAACGATTCGAATGGTAATACCGACGATTCGAATGATAATACCGACGATTCGAATAGTAGTCTCAACGATTGGATTAGTTAACCTAACTAATCTCGCGAGAACTAATCGTGAATAGTTGAGGTTACTATTCCATATGGTTGAGGCAACTAATTTTTCAGAAATTGTGTACAGCAAATCGAAAACGTAGTTGCCACAACCAAACTTTTCTTTCCGTGTGGTCATATTTATTTCTCATAGTATATTTCCTGTATTTCAAAAATCGCTTTAACTGCTCCGCAAAAAGTAATCCTTGCTTTTTTTCCTTTCGAACACATTTACCTCTATTTTTTTTTCTAATTTCAATTTTGGAAACTTGATTTTAATATAAACCATTTGGTACCGTATCGAATAACGCATCTACTCATATCTGTATTTAAACTCCATTACTATTTATAGAAAGTTTATTACATTAAGGTAACGCGTGGGGTCCAAATGTACCCCATAGAATCCATAGAGATTGTCCTCTATGTAAAATAAAATAATATACCCTTGTCAAGATTTAACCCTTTTAACGCATCCATGTTTTCGGACTTCTCGGAAGGCTCAGATATTCCCTCGAATTTTTGTGTTTGCTGACGGACTCCATAAATTAGATTGTATAGAGTTTTAACCTTATGGAATTTTTATTGTAAAAAAACGTGAATTAAATTTTTTAATAAATCTATGTGTGGTAAGTACAACCGTGACTGCAATTATGAATAACTCAACTATGAATAACTCAATTTTTATTACACTGTTAATAATGTTTGCAAATTTACATTACCAGAAATTTTATTCATCCGCTGATATATGAAATTTAATACACGAGTGTAGTAAAATCACAAGTTTTTATATTAATTTTCCTAATTGTTAGGATTTAGAATAAAGTACTGTAATCAAGATTTGCGGTAGCGACTCGGCTCCCATTAAAAAAGGTTTTACATTTCATGCATGTCAAACTTAATATACCAGATTTTGTAAAATAACTTCCTTTAACCATAATGGAAAATTACACTAAATATTTTTAACAGTATTTTTAGTTGACACACGGACAGAATATCTCCGATTTTAATACAGAACATTATTTTATGGATTCTGTAGAATCGTCAAGATGTCTCGCATCGAATGATTATAATCAATTTATTTCTAGCTTATATTTTGGTCGCTTCTACCCATGAAATGCGGACTAAACATCACTAAAGTTTACAGTTTTTTCCGAATAAAGATAGTCTGCATTAACTCTTTGAGTTTCCAACTATAACTGACATTTTGTTTATCTGGTCATCTCGAAGGAAAAATTGGTTAAAAAGTCAGTTGAACTTTGTGAAACAGGGACTAACCTAGCCTCACGTTAAAAAATTGTTTAAAAATTCGGATACGCAGTTAAGCAAGAAGAACCGAAAATAAAAAAAGTGATTGGTCCAAATATGCACACGTGTCCGGTGAAAGAATAAATCTTATAAATATAGTACATAACTCCTCATCATCCCATGTAATTTATCATGAACTTATAAACTTCATTTTTTAATTCCGTGACGTATGGATACTCCACCAAGAGCATAAGGGTTAAATAAAGAAAGGTCGCTTACGTCAAGTGTCTCCACGTTTTACGATGCTTCTACGTCACGGAAGCGGGAAAGTAGAGTGAGCACTTTAATTTCATCGCCACCCGGTACAATAAGTTTGCGTCTTTCTCGTGTACGTCGGTTTCTCACTCGGTCTACCCCTACCACGTTTTAAACTCGGCGGTACTAACATCTTCCACTTCTCTCGGCAAGCGCGCATCTGGCTTCGTCGCACCAACGTACGTTTCTGACCCATGACGTTCTCGGTTACCACTACTCCGAAACGTCTCTGTTCTCCCATCTCCGTCCGCCTAGCTCACGGCCGATTGGCGACCTTCCACGTCTCTCTCGCTCTTCACTGTTTTGCTTCTACTCGGCGAACTCTCGGGCACTGCGTTATGTCCCACTCTCTCTCTCTCCCTTTCCCTCTCTTTTCGCTCTGACTCGTTCTGTATCAGTGTATTCGTACGTATGCGTGACGCTGCTCCCGCTCGGGTAGCCATACTGAATTTCACCACCACACTTCTTGTGTTAGCTGGCATCAGTGTCGCAGTAACTTCCCTGTGGAATGGATCGCTGCTCTGCCGCGACTCGAACCAACGGCCTGGTACGTACGCACAAGTACTTCTCTTGTTTACGTTTATTTGCCATTCTTTTGGTAATTACTTAACAAAAATTTGTCGGAATATAATCGAAAAGTATTGTAAGAAGGATAGCGCGAGCTTGTCATGTTTGGTGATAAATTCTGGAAAGCACGTTGATAGAGAGGCTGTGATAAATGATACACTTGGTGGCTACTTCGCAGTTTGCTGACCACTCGTTATGTTACCGCGGCAAAGGTGCCGCTCTTGGGTATTTCCCGGGTTCCTCTCGCTCGTTTAAATTGACCATCGGCTCTTATGCACGGTATAGTTACATCAAAGACTCCACCGCTCTGCTAAAATATCGTCGCTCACGTGCTCTTAGATATTGAACCGCGACTATTTTCATAATTTGATAATGCATGTTCAATTAGCTACTAGTTATCGGACATCTCCAGTCGATGGTAAAGTAATATTATCGAATTAATCAATTAACTGGTTTAAGTGGTGCACGAAACTTAATTGTTTATTCTCATGCACTTAAGCAATCGTGACAGATGTCGCTTCTATTAATTGACAACTATCAATTGCTAGTTCATGCAACTATTTTTGCTAAGTATTATATTGTTACAGTAGCTTGAATTTTAATTAGCAAAGTTAACTATAAAAGTTGCAATAAGTCATTAATTTTAATAAAACATTAATAAAACTACAAAAATAGCCAACGTTTAAAAGTTTTCATTTAAATAATTACGACTTTCAACAAGTTTATTCGACCTTGTACTTCTTTTTGCTTAATTACTTATAATTCATTTAATTGAATAAATATAAACAGCCAATGAACCCAAAATACTTTTTAAATTAGATTAATTTATTTAGGTAAATTGATATTCGTGACTAATAGCTTTATAGCACGACAGGCCGATGACGTATTCGGTGACACATTAACACAGTTTCTGCCGTTCTTTTCGTATTTTGTTATCCCTTTGTACCGTCACGTTTATAATTTATTGTGCGTAGAAATGGGAATGACAGGACACGGCAGTGCGAGCGAGGTAGTCACAAACGAGAAATGGAATTCTGTCGCATAGCTTTGAGTATGACGTTCAAACATGCCACGAGCGAACGCCTGCAATAACTTGCACGTAAAAGTTTAGGCGCGTCAGAGTCGCGGCGCGTGACGTCGTTCCATAGGGATCCCGCGCTCACTGTTGGCTCCCGCTGATGCTGAGGATATCCGCGCACTAGCAGGTCCGCACAGATCATTGAATATTAGATCTGAGCCTCCGTTATACGTCCATGTTGGGTTATATCTATGTTTAAATTTTAAATTGACGCAAATAGCTTGATGAGATTGGTCTGCATCGTATAGCTACTTGTGAGATAATAATCGACACTCTGAAAATGCGTCGTTATTTCCATGAAAATTGACACTTGCCACGAGAGCTAAGTACTTTTCGAATGGCGAATTAAAAGAGCTCATCAATTTTTTCCTAATGCATTCGCAAATATTGTGTTTTAAAGTAATTTGAATTTACACTAAGTTTTTGTGTCCCATAAACGTTATGGAAAATGTTACACGGAGAGAAATTTCTGTGTCAAATCTTTTTGCTGGGCTCACCGATCTTTTTGTTAGCCTAACGAAACGATTTTTTTGTCATCGTTTTATGTTGTCACGACACAGAAATTTCTCTCCGTGTATTATCAATATGACCATTCATCATGGCAACATGAAAAATGGAAGATATTTTTGTAGGTCAGAAAAGTCAGATAAATGGTATTGATTTTATTCGGATACTCATGGATAACGGTTGTGGTAAAACCTATCAGGCATATTTTATTTTTTATTATTATACGTTCAATGATTTTTATTTGTATTTCCGGCTGCTCGAAGGTCAAAAGACGGGAGTATGATCACTAAAACGTCTTGAAATGTTTTAATTATAAATTGAGTCTATTGTAATCAAATAATTAAGGGCGCGGAGGGAAAAACAAAAAACACTGGTCAAACAGGTGCTAATTTTTTTAAAACCTTTTATACATTCCTTGTTAGTTTAATTTAATGCTTTGAAGAATATTTTTTATAAAACATAAACATATATTTATATTAATATTTTTTTCTATACTTGCTTTTGTTTAACAATAAATCATAGTATTGATCTGATTACAATAATCAGGTCGATTTTTTAATAGTTACAATTTTTAAAAATTTACAACCGTTTAAATGTCCAATGTTAGGTTAAGTTAGCATAAACAAATCATTATAACTCCTTAATGACTAATAATATATTTAATTTCGAATGTAAATTGATTCTAATAAACAAACTAAGGTATTATTTGTCATAATTGGACTAACATTATGTTTTGTTTATTGAAAAAGCTGGGCTAAAAAATTTACATCTGTCAGCTGGTTTTCCTTGCAGAACGTGACTGCAAACGTATTGATATGTTACGAACATATTGCTACACAACTTACTATTCAGAATACTCAAATGAACCTCCGAAAGATGTACAAAAGCTTTTAAAAATTTAATACTCTTTCGACTAGTGCGAAGCGTCCAGCTCCCTTAAGGATATCTCCTTAAGAAAACCACGAGGACAGAACCGTCTTCGCTGAGCGCGTGGAATAGAGAAGCTTACACCATTTCTATGAGCTAAATAAAGATAGATAGAAGTTCTGCCTTTCATTGGACTTACCTAAGAAAAAGACAGTTAATCGTTGCATAAACAAGTATATTTCAGCACGTTTCCACATATACTCCGGTGTAAAAACCTCTACTCAAAATTTAATATACAAGTGCGATATAAAATTAATTTATGGTGCAGTTATTTTAATAATTTACTTTTATTTTATATGACAACTATTCATTAAATTTAATTAACGAGGTTATGCATAAAAACTTCCGGTTTATTCTAACAGTGCATAGAATTTTAAGTTGTAAAAAATACTATTCCTTAATAAACTCAAAAAAAATATTCCATAAATTCTCGAACTTTAAAAACAATTAAATTACAACTTGGTATGAATTCGTTTCCTTACCAAAATATCTACCGAACATACATATTCTTCCAAATGACCTGAAAATCGTATATTACGATACAAGTTGCGGATAAACTTTTTCTGGCAAGTGTGAGTTGACGCACGAGCCGAAAGCAAGTCAGAAAAAGTTTTTCCACACTTGTATTGTAATATACTGTTTTTCCGACATCGCTGAAATGACCCCATTCGTTTGCAACCTTACCGGGAATAATACAGCTCCCAGAGGGAGTAATAGAGCTCCTGGAGGGAGTAATGGCGGGAGCAATGAAGATATCTGAACATAAAGTGTGTAACATTTTTCGCTAAATCGCGCATCTCCCCCCCCCCCCCCCCCCGTAGCATAATGTACTAATTTTCTTGATATGTCTGCGTAAAAAATGCGAGTTCCATTTCCTTTCCCTATTAAGTATGAGTGATGAAGCCAAATCAAGTTAATTCATAAATATAACTATGGGATTTAAAATAAAAATATATATTTTTCGTGTCGAGGATTATTTATTGAGACATTACCAGTAGTGGTGGATGGGGGCAAACGGTTTCTCTCGAAGAAAATTTTTCCTACCTATATCGAGATTCGAACCAACGACCTGCCTACCTAACTTCCTAACAACGCTATCGCTACCGACTGTGCTACCAAGTACTTGCTGATTTAGAAAATCTAAATGACATAATAGTAGTGGAAGCAGAAGATAGCGAGAGATAGATGGAGAATCATTACATTCTGACTTGCTCTCCTATTTACCCCATATGGAAAGAAAAAAGTAGTTTTGGTTACCAATTGGTGTTAGTCACGGAAACTAAATCGGAATCGTAGTCTCAACTTTTTTCGATTGATAGCAAAAATAGTATGTATGACTAACAACTTGATTCCTACAACTATCACGGCTGCTATCCAATCCAAATGATTCGTTATGCCAACCAACCATTGAGTTGAGGTTATGATCTCAGCTGGTTATTGTTTGTTTGTAGTTGTTTCTTCAACCGACTGAGTAGTTGGCGTTATTTTAAGTATTTCGGTATCCGCCAAAAACATTCTTGGAAAAAAAACCCACAGAAAAAACATCACAGAAAAAATATCCGATGGACATAATATCCGAGGAAAAAATATTCGCAGGAAAAAAATCATGAGTAAATAATAACCGATAGAAATAAAAACCGCTGAAAGAATAACCCTTTTTTTTGCCATTTTCAGTTTGTATTATAATATGGATAAATGCAGAGCCTTTGAGGGGTCAGGATTCGATAATGTTATATTTAAAGTGTGTTTGTGTGTTGTGTGATTAAAAAATACAGCAATGCTGCGTGTGACAGTGATATGATTGTAATTGAGCAAAGATGGTAATTTGTTTAAACCGTGTTCGTTTTACTGAGTAACTGAACCACCCGTACACTCCAGCTACCCGATGCATGTTTGTGATGTAAATGAATAAATATGGCGACGGAAGAGGGAGGGGGGTGGCGGCATGCAAGGGGGTCCGGGCATGCGCAGCCCCCGGCGGGGTCGAGGGGCGGAGCCCCTCGCCAGGGGCTTGGGGGGGGGGGGGGGGGGGCGGAGCCCCCCATCTACGACACAACATTTTTTATTGTTAAAGAAATATTAATGTACGGACGACTAATATATGAGGTATTCCATCCCTTTTCGAACGATCCAAAACTCCACCCCCTCCAAAAAAATTGTTAATTTACCAGAATTCATGATTATTTACAAGAGATTTTTCCAATTTTTTTTCAGAATTTTTGAATGCTGTTTTTTTTAGATTTAGAAAAATTGATATTTTTTTAAAAACTCCTGTATGTTAAAAACTATTAGTCGTACAAAAAAAATGTATGAGACATAAAAGTAGGGGCTTCGAATGAACTTTGTAAAACAAATTTTTATAGACTTTTTATAATGTAATAAAGATCTATTTCTATCACAATTACACTAAAAAAAATTTTTCAGTCAATATGTCTTTTTATTTTTCTTAAAAGAATTCCAAAATATACTCTCAAGTTTGTAGAGTGAACTCATATTTTTTTTGAGATGGGCGAAACGCCTGTTTAGTAGCTATGCTTCATTTAATTTCAATTTCTTTTTTCAAAAACTTGATATTAATTACTTTTCGTACGGCGTTTGGAAAACAAGGACTTAAACCTCGCCAACCCCACACGCAAACGCCCACTAGAGAGCCGCTAGGTATGGGTATGGGTTCTGCAGTATGGTTATACTGCTGTTTTTAAACAATGAAAATATTTTTCTTGTGAGATAAACGTCTAAAGGTAATTTTTCCGGGTATTTCAATATGCATCTTTTTATCCAAGGACATTTTTTCCATGATTTTTTTTCCAAGGATTTTATATCCTTCGGATATTTTTTCCACCGGGTCATTTTTCTGCGGATATTTTTTCTGTCCTTTTTTTCTGTGGATTTTTTTCCAAGGATATTATTACCTAGATTCAACTATTTCGATTGGTTGTCAGGACCGATAAATCAGTTTTTACAACTACTTTTTTCTTTCCGTGCAGCAATTTACTTAAAGTCCCGCTCACTAGTAGCTTTGTTTATAGCTCTACATTTAAATTGCTGCAGTTCTAGCTATTGACAGCAAATTTTGCGTCAAAATAGCAAACAACCACCATGTATCCATAGCAAATGAATGAGTTGCTAACATTACAAACCTTGTTTTGTTCCGTTAGCAAATCAAACATGTAACGATAGGATATAGTTAATTATTTCAGCAATTCTGATGCTAGATCAGCAAATTATTTAAAATCTTACATTTTTTGTCGCCATAGCATACATATATTGGCTATCGGTACATCATTTTTGTTACAACGGTATTTTGAATTGCTACGACAGCAGGTAAAGGCATAGCAAATTAAGTTTTGCTACAACGACATACGGATTTCTCTCCGTGTGATAATGTATATTTAAAAAAAAAAAAAAATAAATAAAAATTAAAAATATATAATGGCTGAATATTGTTTCATTTATATACAAAATTTGAGCTCGCTATCTCAAGTTTTGCAGAAGTTACAATAGAGCGATAATATCATTTTTTGAATAATTTAAAATTCCATGAAATTTGAACCACTTTACCGATTCGGGCCAAATTCAATACCAAGTAACATTGCGTGCACCAGCTCTTATAACCATCTATTTAACAAAATAGACTAAAGTTTACGAAAGTTAGAGCGCGCACCTCCTTTTTTCAAAAAATTCAAAACGGCATAAAATCGAAATTTTCGTACACATTTTGTCGAAAATTGCTACAGTTGAAGAGGGTCTGCTGCTAGACTTGTGTGCCAAATTTGAGCTCGATATACAAAACGGTTCTTGAGTTATCGGCGTTCGAGTTCTCGGAGTTGTATACATACACACACACACATACGGATATTTTTTCTAGATGACTTTTCTGGACGTTTCGGACAATTCTAAGTGTCCTGACATAAAAATCTTGAAATTTTTTTTATTTTTCAAGAAAACAAAGCTTCCTCCAAGAGGAAGCAAAAATTAATATATCATTGAGTGACAAATATTTATAGCATTAATGACGTATACATTCGAATGTAGCGTAATAATGGAAACAATAAATATTGGAATAAGTACAGATGCTTCAACAAAGTTCTTCATGAACTTTGACTAATCTCGATATATCCGGAAAGCCCAGAAGTTCCGAAAAGTGCTTCGGGAAATTAATTACAAGAACTTGAAGTGTGCTCAAAGTTCTCCGGTTTCCTTTCCTATAGCACGAGTCTATATGTATATCAAGGGCTTTTGATCGTGGTTCATATTGTACGCGTGCGCGGTGTTCAAATTCTCTTCATTGTCAAAACGCCTTATCGAGTAATGCGAAGTAGTTTAGGAAGCAAGCGAGGGAAACTGACAAAGTGAGAGAACGTGGAGAAGTCGCAAATGATCAGTCGAGGTAGACGACTCATAGAAATCAGTCGGCGCCGACTCGAAGGCCAGAATGACTTGGAAGACAACAGTCAAGGACGGTTCTCGAATTCACCAGCGAAAATTTCAAGGAATTCTCGATTCGTTTTTTTATCTCATCGTCGCTAAAACACGGGATAAAATAAATCTTGACCCGGTTTGGCCCAAGATAATAATAAACACACCAACAAAAGAAATATGTTCATCTTGATATTCAAGGTTTATTAAAAAATTTCATGAACGCCTTAAAAAAGAAAATAATAAATCTGTCATGCATCCAAATATGTTTTTAAACTCTCGTTCTCAGGTCGATAATTTAAAATGTTTCGGGAGGCAGAAGTTCATGATACTTCTTGTATGCACCAACGTAAACCTCACGGCATTCTCACTTTATTTTTATCTCATCGTCGTTAAAATGCGGCAAAAACAATTGACCCTCTTTGGCTCAAGTATAAATACATTGGCGACAGAAATATTGTGCTTGGTCTTTGTCGATGATTAAAATTAAATGAATGCCACCGAGGTACATAATAATAAATTATTTGGGCAGCCGGAAGTTCTTCAAATAGGGTGGGGTTCAAGATAGCGAATGATCAAAATAGCGGATGGATAAAATAGCGAATTCTATAATAATGGCCATTCTAGATTTAGGCGTTCATTATATTTAAATTTGCTATTTCAGCCATTCGCTATTTTGACCCCCTCGCCAAATTTGGCAATATTTATTTAAAAACCGTATTAAAAACATCGAAAAACCAATCAAATTATCCTTTTAAGAAGGCTTTAAATAAAGTTTTCTTGTTGTAAGTATCTTGTTGTCTTCAATAAAATAATACGTTTTAAAAAAATGGCCAATTTTTTTTTTCGACATTCCTTTTTATTGATTTATCTAACTAATAAAAAAACTTACACATCTAGAAAATTCAGGTATATCGAACAGATTCGAAATTTAAATACTCATTTATATTCATTGATTTTGCATCTAATAAAAATCTTGTCTCTTCTGTTACAGATAATGGAGCAAATTTCACGGGCCACAGTGCTCGGGCTTTTTCTACTGTGCGTTGCACAGGTGAATGGATTTTCGAGTAAGTACTTTATTTTCGCGACAATGCTCTCGAGTAAAGTGGCTTCTCGGTATTATCCTTTCGCGCACCCACCTTTGGCAACCCTTCAAGCTATAATACATATACAATAGGACTTACAGTAGAACCTATGTATCCTCGCGCTTCGCTGGCACTCCGCTGTCGCTGAGAGTGGGGTTAGTCGCGCTTCTGCAGCGACCTACTTAATTTCTGCAAGGCGAATGCTTGCCCGAACCCTTTGTAACGTTTCCGTACAATAAATTGCCAATCCTGAAGTGTACCTTCGCTTCCCACTATAGCGAATCTAAACCCTTGAGTATCGGCGTAACAACTTGTTGACATCACTAGACAAATACTCAGATAAGAGATAAACTCTTATTTTTCTTCTCCTCCATCAAAAAAAATGTTAAGTATTTGCATCTGAATGATCTCCGATAATAACCATTAATATCACTGAAGCAAAATACTTACTGAATTGCAATAAGAACTGCAAAAATAACTTGATATCTGAGGAAAAATGGTAGGAGAGATTGAGGCTAGTCGGATCTAATTATGGTTTTGTTTTTTTTTTTTTTTTTTTTTTTTGCTTACGTTCGTATGCCTTCTTCAGGATTTTACGTTTTTTGCCCCTCTCCCCTTTTCCCCGTTCCTTCATAGAGACCCCACTTAGAGTGTTGTCCGCAGCCCCTCATCCTAATGCCCCTCTATATCGCATTCGCCATAGCATTGCTGTCATGGGCATAGGGAAACTGCGGAAAACCTATGGCGATATAGCCGGTCTCGAGTTCGCCTCACGGCACCGGAGCTACGTCACGCTTCGTCGAGAATATAAACACGGACTACAGCTGTATATATGTGACCCCCACAGGTAGAAATACTTGTGTGGGTCCCATGTATACATCTGGAGCTTCATTGCGCCCGTATTTATTTTTCAACGAAAATCGACGGCACCAGAAATCGAACCCGCGACCTACCGATGCTCTGGACTAGAGGCCAGTACACTAAGCACTAGACCATCGCACCGGTTCGATTTGTTTTTTATCATTGTCTGCATAAATCGGATAAAAAGTAAAGCAAAATAAAAATTTTTAAACCCGGATTCTAGGACGTGTTTTAGGATAGGCCGGCATGGAGAAGTTCGTAAGAAGACTGAACTTGCTCCGCTACGGGGCAAATCGAGTCAGCTGCGGGGCAAGATGAGTTAATAAAGAAATGTATAAAAACACGGGTCATAAAAATACGAGACTAGTCTTGGGTATAAAACTTGATTTATCATAAATTATACTTATATAGTCTTTTTATAGAGCTTAACAATATATGGATCATTGATTATAATATCACAAAAAATTATAAACGATTGAAAAATGAATCCGCTTTTTATCGTGTTTTACACAAAAAAATCGTCGCAAATTCAATGTCTCGCTGGCTACTTCGATTGAATCAATCAAACTCTCGCAAGGACTCAAATTTGGCTCAGGTCTATATTTTGACACCCCAAATAAAATCCAACTCATCTCATCGTCATACGACTATGGGTATCGTAACCAATAAAAATATAGTTATCATGTGTCATATTATTGTAATTATGTCAACTATTTCTGTATGTTAGTTGCAACTATTCGTTCTTTTTTATTTATAAAGTATTCTGAACCGTAGGAGAATAATAAAAGCATTTAAAATACATAGTTATTTTCCAATTATGTCTATTTATTCCTATCATACAGTATAGTAAATGATGAGATCGGTTAATAGTTCAACATACTTACTATTGTTGCTAGATTCATAATTCTTTTGTGTACTATAACAAAGACATAGTGTAGAGCGAACGCTTAGATGTGGATTTATATACCACATGAAATGACTTCTTGTGAATAGTATGTTTTACATTCATTATGGTCTACACTTACATTCGATTTCGTTGATAAATCGAAGTGTCTATGGCAATAAGTGTTTTGTTTATAACTACAAGTAATATTTATTCAATCTTTGTCACTTCTGATTTTTGTCTAACTCTGATGTCTGACTCGCAACTGTGAACAGCGACAACAGTGAGTATTGGGAAAAAAGTCGCTCTAAGCGATATCCCACTCTTCTATATTCACTACTATCAGTGAATATAGTAAATATATAAATATTAAATATTACTTGTAATTATAAACAAGACACTTATTGCCATACACACTTCGTTATATTACACTGAAAGAAAAAAGTAGTTGGTAGAACCATCTCCAGCATATGCTGTACCGCTGAATAGTCGCAGCAACTAACTCGCTCCTGTAACCAATCGTAGTGCTGTTTTTACCAATACAATAGGTGGCGCAACCAACAGCGAGTTCCTATAACCAATCAAAGCGTTTCGTATAACCAACGAGTAGTTGTCATAACCCACTGAGTAGTGACTCTATTTCAACTCTTTCGAGTGGTTGTCGGAACCCATTTATTGGTTTGTCCAACTACTTTTTTTTCTCCGTGTAACGAAATGGAATGTGAGTGTAGAACATAATATATGTAAAACATAATATTCGCAAGAAGTCACTTCAGATGGTATATAAATTCACATTAATAAAATCTAAGCGTTCGCTCTACACCATGTCGTTGTTATAGTACACAAAAGTATTATGAATCTAGCAACAATAGTAACTATTTTAAATTATTAAACAATAAATGAATTTATAATCTACGTATTACTTGCAACTGTATAGCACCAGTTCTCGTACTTATCGTCACAATTGAATACAACTATCTTCAGAATAAAATGTACATATTTTTTCTCATCATTTACTATACAAGATGATAGGAATAAATAAACATAATTGGAAAATAACTATATATTTTATATGCTTTTATTGTTCTCCAACGGTTCAAAATACTTTATAAATAGTAAAAGAACGAATAGTTGCAACAAACATACAGAAATAGTTGACATAATTACGGAAATATGGCACATGATAACTATACTTTTATTGGTTACGATAACCGTAAAGGCATAGTCGTCATCTCAGGGAAACATAGTTGATAGTAAAAATATGGTTACTCTGACCACCCATGTACGAAAAGCAGAATGGCACAGGACGGGCACAATATCGGTGCCAGAGTTGCCGGTACTGGCTGCCAGTCACACCCCACTACAGGGTAAATACAGGGTTAGTACTGGGCCGGTACCGAAATGATCACAACTGCCCAATGCTGGCCAGTACTATCGTCCCAGTACTGATAGCCGTCGACACCCCGGTACTGGCTAATCGATGCAGCCATCGTTGGCCCAGTATTGGCTGCCAATGTTCAACCAATGTTTATTAAAAAATTGATAAACAATTAAAATAACATTCGAACTGATCTGCGCGATTGCGGTATAATCTTCTACTATTCAGATTTGATTTCCCAATGGGCACACTTGTCACAATGATATCCTAAAGGTGTCTTTTGGTCATCACATGTTACAATGATGTCCTAAAGACGTCTATAGGACATCATTGTAACAAGTGTGCCCATTGGGTTATCAACCAATTTGTTACCTTATATGCTAGATTTCAGAAATAAATTTTATGCTCCGTGATGGGGATTCGAACCTGCGACCTGACGACTAGTAGTCCACGACCTTATCCACTCGGCTATCCTTGGCTTGGAAAATAGGATGTTGAAACTTGTATATAAGTTGAAGTTCGGTTTCACTTTATCGGGCATATGAGTAATACGGTTGCTCGTGTAACTGATACTTCTCTATTTAATGAATTTGCCGGAGTAAACCAATCCTTACTTCCATTGGAAATTGTACTTCCTTCATCCAGCCCTGACAACTATCAACATAGTTTCGGATAGATACTTCAACACTTTTGAGACAGTCGCAATAAAAATCGA
The DNA here is from genome assembly GCA_963970395.1 of Ephialtes manifestator. Classification (NCBI taxonomy): domain Eukaryota; kingdom Metazoa; phylum Arthropoda; class Insecta; order Hymenoptera; family Ichneumonidae; genus Ephialtes; species Ephialtes manifestator. The sequence continues at coordinate 14,318,362 of OZ019980.1, forward strand.
GTTGATTCATTTATTTACAAGATCCAATCCGAAAACTTTTAATAACGGAACGGTTAATAATCACAATTTGAAAAAGATGTCGGTGACGCAAAGAAACAAAAGCGCCTTGCCATCGTGGGCTCAGCATAAAGACAAATCATATTTTTCTTTTATCTAAGGGATTGTCCAGCTACGGTAATCAGTATTGGCCTATTCTTGCTAAATTTATTCACCAGTACTGGATCAGCGTCACATACGAAATTTGCAACCAGCTTCGGCCCATTCTTGGGTAATTTGTTCGCCAGTACTGGACTATCCCAGTATGGACAACCATAGTCGTACTAGTTCTGAGTTATTCTGCAGCTCCGGCACAATATCGATATTTGCACATGGGTAGTTCTCATATGTTTCATACTATTACTCTTTTCAGTACAGATAATAACGAGTTGCTCAATAATTGTAAAATTATTCATTATTGTTGTCACAGCACTGAAATTTTTAATTTTATTCAGAAATGCCTTCCTGCGAGCAAAAATAACAAGAATCAACCAGAGAATTCCCGGCACTGGCGCAACTGTTAGTCACGTGTCGAAAACAATTTTAAGATGGTAAAAAAATAGTCATCGTCCCGGCGTTAGTCCAATACTGAGACGGACCTTATGTTCGGAATCAACACAGTATTTTCGCAATTCTGGCGGCCAAGCTCGGCCCACTTTCGGTAAAGTTTTTCGTCAGTACTGGGCAAGAGCACCCAATCAAAACTTGACGACTGCGGCTGGCTCAGTTCTGGAATGCACTGGCTGTTTTGGTCTTCGCCCACTAATGGCAAACAGAACCGGCCCATTAATGTTTGTATTGTTTACCAGTACTGGGAAACAGCTGCTCAACGATGCTTGGCAATCACAGCTGTGCCAGTTCTGGGCCGCAGTGGCTGCTTCGGTTTTTGCCCAATACTGGCAAACAGAGCTTGCTCATTATTGGTTATATTGTTCACCAGTACTGGACGAGAGCCGCTGAACGAGGCTTGGCACCTGCTGCTGCGCCAGTACTGGGCCGTATTGGCAGCTCTGGCTTTATACCGACATTCGCACATGGGCATATTTTTCTCTTCGTGTAGCATAGAAATTTAGATTTTCGACCCTACACTAACGTATTTATTCTATGTTGTATTTTATTTTATTCTATATTATTTGTAAACATCACTTCCACTAAGACTGCAAAAAAAAAAAAAAACACAACACCATACAAACACAAAAATAAAGGTCTGAAGTACTCGATGGTCGATAGCCCATACCGTACTCCACGCACAACCAGTATGTTAAACAAAACTTTACAAAAATACATATAAAAACACTACATATGAAGACGTGAAACAATTGAAACGTTTCTACTACTAGATTCTTGAATAGGTAAAGATAAAAAAAACTTAAAGCCCAATAAAATTCAGTGTCCTCCGACCGCCTAAAAAAGCAATAATTCGTTGCGCTTTGCACCTCTTGGCTTGCTGCGTGCAGAAAATAGCCATCTAGTAGAATGAATTTTTCGCCACCTCTTAACAAGTGTGGAATACACCGATAATGTTTACCATGTGGTAAAAATTTATTAATGTAAATATGGTTAAAATTATCGTAAAATCTCACACTCCATGACAGGTCGGCCACGGAAAAAAGTATATTTCACGTATATTTAAAAACAGTTCATTTTTCGTATAAACCCATATAGGAAACGCCAACAGTGACAATAGGCCCAATGGTCGGCCGAGTAATGGCTACCAACCGTTGGTTGCCAGTATTGGTTAAATTCCGAACTAGTACTGACTCCCAGCATTGGCCGAATAATGGCTACGAATCGTTGGCTGCCAGACTTGGTTAAACTCGGAACCAGTGCTGACTACCAGCATTGGTCTGTGTTCACTGGCCGAGTACAGGGTTCTAACATTAGCCGAGTAATGGCTAGGATCTGTTGGCTACCACTATTGGTAATACTCCGAACCAGTGCTGGCTCCCAACATAGGCCAATGTTCACTGACCGAGTATAGGCTATCAGCAGTGTGCCAGTGTTGGGGACCAATGTCTTAGTTCCCATAGGTTTTTCACGCATGTCAGCCAGTCGCGAGCAGACATGAGCCATTACACTCAAGCCAATGATTAACATAAACTCAGTATCGCATACTGTCGGCACGTTAGCGACGACCAGCAAAAAAAAAAACCTATTTCCTTTCCTACGATCTAAATAAGATTTTGCACTTGGAATTTCTTGGATCGGCCATTTTTGATCCTTTATGTTTGAGTTTAGATTGGTAATCAATTATCTTAAGAAGTCTGAGTACTCAATTTTATGAAAATGAAGTCACTTTTTATATATTAGCCGCCATATTGAATTCGGAAAGGCTCTCTGTTTCGTGTTTCATACAAATTGTATAATTTATTGTCATTTGGACGGCCATATTGGATCCTCTATTTTGTATTTCTGAATTCAGATTTGAGTTCTTTAATGAATGGCTTCAAAAACATATGTGTACCAAATTTATTCAAAATCCATCTGATGGCCCTGTGATTGTTATCCTAGATGCAACTATTATGGACTTAAAGTATATGAAACCCATATAGTCGGTTTGGTCTAGTGGTTAGCGTGCTGGTTAGGTGGTTAGGTAGTTAGGTAGTTTAGGTAGCTCCCCATATAGCATTTTCATATACATTGCATATACATCGTATAAACATTTGCGGATATAGAATGTCCTATGTATATACGTATGCACGTCATATCACATCATATGTATATGAAATGTATCTGTAAAGGAGACCTATTCATGTACGTCGAACATACACTGGATATCCATGAGGATATACATATTATGTGCACCGTATGTACATATATGTCCTGTCTAAAAAAAAATGGAAAAATTAATTACAAAATAATTACCTGCATTCATTGAATTCGGTTTATATTGCACTTTTAGTTAGATATTCGGAGTTATTGCATTGATCGGTACATATTTATTGCGGAAAAAAACACATGTAAATTTATTTGCTATTGGTGGGAATCGAAGCTGGATCCTCTGGGTGACTGCCGGGTGCCTTAGCCCACTCGGCCATTGACATCTTAGAAGATTTTTATTTTTATTGTCTATTTGAAGTATACTAAAAATAAAAACGCGTCAAGACTACATTCATTTAGAGGGTTGCGACCGAAATATATAAAATATTAACACAGTGGGTCATCTATCAATGTACTGACCCTTAAGGGACATTGAAAAATTCGGCCGTTAGGCGGTCACCCATCCAAGCACTGAATTTGGAGAACTTGGAGAAACTCGGATGCGGAGTGATCACGAATGCAAGTACTGATCGTTGCGGGAGTCCAAAAACTCCATCCAAGTACCTACCTACGAGGCACTTAGAAAAATTTGTTGTCAGTTTTTTGGACTTTTTTTTCGAATAAAAAGCAATTCTTCAGTAGTTGCGAAAAACTCTATTTTTTTTTATCTTTGTGAGACACAAAGATTTAAAAAAAAACACCGTATGTGCACATACGGTGCACACACGGAAAGAAATGCTTGGTTGTGGCAACTACGTTTTCGATTTGCTGTACAGAATGTCTAAAAAATTAATTGCCTCAACCATATCGAATAGTAACCTCAACTATTCACGATTAATCCTCCCGAGATTAGTTAGGTTAACTAATCCAATCATACCATTCGAATCGTCGATATTATCGTTCGAATCGTCGGTATTACCATTCGAATCGTTGGTATTACCATTTGAGTTATAAGATAAATAGAATAATCGATTGGTTGTGTCAACTCATTTCTTGGTTATGGCAACTAATCTTTTTCTTCCGTGCATAATATGTATATCCTCATGGATATCCAGTGTATGCTCGATGTACATGAATAAGTGTCTCCTTTACAGATACATTTCATATACATAGGACATTGTATATCCGCAAATGTCCTATGTATATGAAATGTATGTGAAAATGCTATATGGGTACATCCTTAGGAAATTAATTCGTGGACGTTTGAGTTTCTTCCTATCTTCCATGGATTACATATACATGAAATATCTTACGAATGTGTCCGTACCTGTGCTCATATTTGTGTTATTCAAGTATGTACATAGAATGTGTTCTTGATATTCATGCGTGTATATACCTGCATGTATATAGAATAAATATCCATCCAATATACAAGATATACTATTCACATTAAGGAGTAAGTAAGTTATCATCCAGTAGTTATCCAGGAATGAGCCAGTGCTGGTTTCTGTTGACGCGCCATTACTGAGAGACTGGCCATCAACTCATGCCCAGTATTGGCCCAATTGGACACTCCTACATGTGAAAGCATATTCTTGACATTTGAGGCATATTTCAATTAGCTGATTATATTCGCTACTTTGCTTGTGTTTGCTTAGCTCCATTCGTAGTCTAAAACTTTATTTAGATAGATAAGTTCATCACAGAATAGATAAACGGACAGACAGGAAGTAATTCGTGCTTAGACTATACTGTTAAATATGTTCATTTACATTACCGGAATTGGTATTTAGCAACTAATGTATTAAGTCTATGACACTACATACTGTAATAGAATTGAAAAACTTTTAAATACAAATTCTTACTTTTCGAAAAAATTTAAACAAACTACTTAATTTTGCATTTCTCCTTTCTATTAAATTTGATGTCAGTTCATGTATAAAAATTTCCACTGCAGGTAATGGGAACTTTTATCGATTCTTATTAATTTTATTGATATAGACCATTTCCATTACAGGGAATGGAAACTTTCAGTACAGTTAATTTTTTTAGCTGTGTATAGTGGCTACTATGTAATATCCTCTGGAAAATATATTCTACAAATATTTTCTAGGCTACATCCGTTATCGCGTCACTATCATTATTCCCAATTATTGATTAGCAGCTTTTCTCAGGTTAGGCATATGGTTATCTTTTGATTATGCCATTCTCGTCTAGAAGGCTTGATCTTTCAATTTTTTCATTTATAAAGTTGAAAGAAAATCTCTTTAATTCACGCTGCCAGCAAGTGACAAGTTTGATTATGATAGAACGGACAAACATTAAAGGGGATTTGTAAAAATCATTAAGGTAAAAAAAACTATATATTTTTTATCGACGATTTCATACTACTCATTTTTTATGACATATAAAAAAACTGTGTGAACTCTCATGAAATTCACATTGAGAGCAACATGTCCTTTAAAAAAAAAAGCTTCACGTATAATTACCCAAACCATTGACGAATAATCCAAAAATAAATAATAAATGTGATCGTTATTCAATATTGTAATTTAGACCATAATGGCTTCGATATATTGGAGAGTATATAAAAACCACAATGGTAGACTTTGCAATGCTATTTTCAACTCTTTCTTCAACTGCCGTCGTACCAATCTAGAAGGACGATTAAAACTCCCACCTCTAAAGTTTCTCACTGCTACAGCTAATGATCGTCCTTATAGTCCCACGCGTGTATCTGTTTCACGTATGCAGTTCTATACACTCTCGATTATACAAACGGAGGAGATTTTTCCGGTATTCAAGGTCACTTTGAAATGATGTGATTAAAACGACGCGAAGGCGCACGCGTTCCTTTTCGTTCGTGTTCGTTACAGCAGAAATAAACCGTTGCATTGAAAGAGAAAAGGTGCGTCTCATCGACCAAGTGATGTCTCGACTATGCACGTGATGGCAAAGTCATTTGGCAAACCTGCGTCTTCCGATAATTATATTGAGAATCGATGGAGCCCGTAGGTGAGCCACCCCCACGATCCTGTCCCTTCGTGATGTTCAAATAGAATTACGAATAGTGGCGTTATGAAGTTACGACGCTGCCGACATATAGAGACTCGTAGCTATCTTCGTGTACTCAAATTACCCTTCCATTTCCTGAAAAAACAGACCACCGGAAGGTACCCAACAATATTACACCCAATTTTTGTAATAAAAAATAAAATTTCTATTAAGGAGGAGGTTTTCAGATTCGTTTTATCAGCTTTTAAAAGCGTTTCTACAATTTTTTGTAGTTAATAAACTGTTCTAAAGAGTTTGATTTGCCCAACCATACAAAAAAAAAGTAGACCGAATAAATTTTTTACATATTCCAAATATAGTCAGTGTATTTTTTGAGAAAATAAAATGAATAAATAAATGGCGTAATTCGATGTAAACGTAACATATCTACCGGGTATATTTGAGATAATATACTCTTACTCATATTTAGACGAAGAGTCTTTCCACACTAATTTGAATGTACTCTAATCTTTGTGGGGGAACAGTATGTGTGCTTAATACACAAATATATTTACATATTTTTTAAGAAAATGTCTCGACACATGCTGTCGCGACATACTGCTTGATGATAATTTTTTTTTCCGAGTTGTTGAGAAAATTAAAGCATGGAATCAGTTTAGTCATGACGTATTCTAGCTCATTTTACTTATCCAATTATATTGTGTCTGTGTGCTTATCAGGCGTTAGGTAAGCAAATGCTTGCAATTCTTCAAACACCGAAGCTATACAAAATGTATACGGCACATCAGTAAATCATTTTCCAATAAACAGAATAAGCTGCCAGCCATCGGCGGAGCAATATTATCTTTATTCTTTTTATAACATGGTCAAAAAAAATCGTCCAGGAAATTCGCTCTTATTGATCCATTTTATTTCAATTACGTGACTATAAATAATTCTGTATGTTGTCCTAAATCCCCGTGGGAGTTTTATTACGCAAGCCAATTTATTGTGTACGGTAATGGGTAATTGGGTCGTGGGTTTTGGACATCCTGTCTGGACAAAAAACTTGGTTGGACAAACAAGTGCTATGGTCAAATATACGCTAGACGGTTAATTAGGTCGTCTAACCAATTAATTACTTAAACAACCAAATACTTGGTGAGCCCAACCGAATAATTTGTTAAACAACCAAATACTTAGTCTCCCCAATTATGTTAAGCAAAAAAATCCTTGGTTGGTACGTATCAAGTAATTATCACGACCAAGTACTTGGTTGCATAATAAATACTTGATTGGATTAACCAATTAATCGTTGAATGGATATCATAGAACTTGGTTGCCCAACTCGGTTTTTTTTTCAATGTGTATACTACCATACAGGATATTTTTTTAAACAATCAGTCAAATCACAAAAAATTCAAGAAACTATTTTTTCTACTTAGCACTTACTCGACTATCATTAAGCATTCTAAACTCCATAGATACTAAATACCAAATGCAAAATGTAAAACGCAAAATATTTAAAATATATGCACCGTCGTCTTTCTGCAGAAGTGATATGCTAACTGTTCGCCGATTCTTAATGTTCAAAAAATGTGTCCTTGCGAAAAGTGGATATTTTTGACAGAGGACTGAAAAAATAACTGAATCAATTCCTGGAATTGTTATCATAACCAAAAATGATAAGATACTTCGTTGCTAGCAGCGAATTTCCGCTACTTGACAGCTTATGCTTTGTAAATATGAGATTATACTTGTATGTGTCTGTTGATACATATCCGTTAGTGGTGCAAATAGAAGAAGTGGGGTATTACGTAGGCGGGAAGAGCTCTCGGATCACGGCTAAATGCACAATATCTGGCCTCTCCACTCGGACGATCGATGCATGCGGGATATAGTAACATTATTTTTAGAGGTTTTACAGACGGGAATGAGAAAAGGCCACCGCCACTGTCGACGTTGGCACCGATGATAAAATGGCAAGAGGTGGCGGCTTGCATACGGTGTGGACGCATTTATACCTCGCTGAAGTCACCCCTGCACCCTCGGCCATCTCCTGCCGGAGCCGCTCGCTTCCCTTTCGAAGTATATAATGAGCCTGCTCCTTCTCCTTCCACTTCTGCCTCCACTTCATCCGCGACTCGAGACTCGAGGGACCCCTCGACTTCAGGAGATACCTACTCAAATCCCCCTCCGCGCCACCTTGAACATTTTTTATTTGCTGAAATTAGTTAAAAGCCGACGACAGAATTCAAATGGCTTGAATATGTCAAATGAATATCTTTCAACGCAGAACCGAAAGCATAATTTATTTTTTGCTTCGTAAAAACAATTTTCATTTTTATTCTACGTAAATCTCAAAATCTAATACCAGTGAAATCATTTAATGAAAAATTTATTAATATTTTCCCGAGAAACGTAATTAATTTATCACTCGTAAAATCAATTTCCATTTTTGTTTGCTGTAATCCGAAACTCCAATATCAGCGAACCCATACAATGGAAAAATGATTAATTTTCGTTTCTGTTCATTTTTTTAAAGCGAACAAATCCAACATTACATGCGATGCATTATACTGAATTCCCCGAATAAAAATAGTGAGTGAAATCGTTATACAATGGAACCTCGCACAGCTCACATTTACTTAACTTGAATCAGTAAATGGAGGGGTCGTCCTATTGGACTAATTCGTGATAGAAAGTGACATATCTGAAAGTTTCGCGTGCCCGATTGGTTTTTCACTCAGCTTAATGTATTTTTATTCCTATATTCGGTAATATATGTGTAATTAAATTGTATTTTAGGCATTAGTTGTATCTATCGCAGTAGAACCACGAATATACAATGAAAATAATTTTACAAAAAACTAATTTTGCGGCTCTAAACAAATTTGTTAGATTCAGTGTTCAGTAATAAAAGAGTGTGTGAAAATATATAAATTGATCACCGTATATCTACATCTGAATAATTTCAATAATTAGTATCCATCATAAAACATAATTTATCGAACAGATTTTTTGCAAAGTTGCGGAAACCTTTTGTATCAAATATACAGCAGAGCTCATTTGAGTGAGCATTTATATATTTGAGGGTATATAATTAATAATAGCTCTTGAATATATATCTATGTAGTATTTATAATTATGACTTTGAACGGAACGATAATCGATATATCAATGGGAAAGCTGGGCCCACACTACCGTGTATTTCTAACGAGGAGATGGGGCTCAATGAAGAGGCAGAACACAGAGAAAAATAAAGAGAGAGATAAAAGGCCGACGGTAAAATGGCAAGAGACACCGGCTGGCTCAATTTACCGCGCACCTTGCTCGGTACTAACGCCAAGCGTTTGAAGTACGTAATGAGCCTTCTACGAGTCATTCTCTGTTGTGACAAGAGGGTGTAAGGGAGGGGGCGTTAAAGCTGGATTTACACACGAGGCAACGAATGGCACTCTCAAACATGAGCTTGTTGCTGAACATTGCGAACATACGTGTACTCCCCATGTTAAAAATTTTACACGCCTCAAGCTCTTGCACTGCCCATTGTGTTATTTTATCCTTTCCTCACGCTTTGGCGTCAATAGCTACGAGCAAAAAAGTGCAACTGGAACGCAGGAGTACTCACTTTACCGCCTGGCAATTCTGCATACGTGGGTACATACGCAACCAGCAGCTTTATCACATAAATTGCTCATTACAAAGTCGTGAATAATTGCGGTGGAATTAGATCCCTTTTTGCAGTGGATCCTTTAATCTGGCTGTCTTAAATTGGACAGTACAATGCCTTCATGATAGCTAACCGGTTACGCTCTGTGAAGGGGATCTATGATTCGTGGTTTTCAAACTGCCGCATTGGAGGTGGTTTTGCGTAATCCTCAGTATATGATGATGTATGATTCTACTCACACAAGGGATCGGAAATAGAGTTGAGCAGGTGCATTCATAACGTTCCCAATTAAACTGATTAGTTGCTTTAGTGGGATTCTTAGAGCCTAGGAAAGAATTCCTAGTGCAATCGAGAATAATGAGGACCTGAAGGAGAGCCCATACACTGAGAGAAAAGCTTGTTAACATTTGTTAACCGTTAATAAAACTTGGTTACATATGGCGAAATGAACCAGTTAGTTATTCTTATTGAATCTCACTTGAGCTAAATAAAATTTGCTTGTCGCAAATTAAGCTCGCTGACATTTGTTAATAGTTAACAAATCTCATTTGGCTCAAGTGAGATTCAATAAGAATAACTGAATGGTTCACTTCGCCATATTTAAACAAGGTTTGTTAACTGTTAACAAACTCTTCTCTCAGAGTAGAAGGATTGTGTATAATTAGGACCGAGAAGACTAGCCCCAGGAAAAACCCGCGCAAAAAAAATAGTATGAAAAGAGTATTAGAATAGTAACTATTGCTGGTTTTGTAACTATTTTTCATTCTTTCCATGGTATGGCTTCGATCGCCTTTTACCGCCCTTCCCACCATTACTCCTATCACTCCCTACCCGCACTTCACTAAGCTAACCTAACTTTCCAATGCGTCCGCAGCCGACTTTAGCTACACTGTACCGCATTTGCGGAGGGCACGGGGAAACTGCGGAAAACCCGTACCGGTACAGACGGCCGTATATTTTTCTGATTTCCCGGTGCATTCACGAACGTAACTTACTTAAGTGTAAACACTCGGTGTCTCAGAAAAACTGACCTCCCGCTCACTGATTGATGTGCCAGCCGGTGCAGGGCTAAACGGTCACCCATCCAAGTTATGACCGCAAACAATGCTGCTTAACTCGGGGGACCGCCAGAGCCGCACACCGACCGCACAACCACCAGTGTCGGTGAGTATTAGAATAGTATTAAAATGGAAAGTATGAATTATGTCGTATTGGACGAAATCCTACTCCTATTATACTCATATTCAAGTATTAAGTATGAAATGAGTATACGAAAAGTTATTCAAGTATCTTTTTTCGAGTATTAAATATGAAATTTGTATACGGAAAGATATTCAAGTATCTTTGCGTACATACTCTTTTCGTACAACTTTTTCTGCGCGTGAAAGGGCTCATAGTAGAGCTTTGAATAATTAGGGCCTGGAACGGCAGCCCTTGTAGGACTTGGAATTGTCAGGTCCTAGGAGAGGGTCCCTATAGGGCGACCTAGAATAACCAGGACCATGAAGAATAAGGACCTGGTAGGGTAGCACTAGTGGGACTTGCAATTATCAGGGCCTAGGGCAACCTAAAATAATCAGGACCTGGAATAGAACAAATAGCAGGTCTGACGGGACTCTAAATTATCAAGGCCTGTAAGGGTAGCCCTAGTAGGTCTTTGAATATATTCAAAGCCCTTATAAACAAGGCCTAAAACAAGCACCCTGGTGCAAACTAGGATATCCGGGCTCAAAATAATCAAGGCCTGCGAGGGTAGCTTTAGTGGGACTTCGAATCATGAAACTGAGCACTAGGCCCTTAGTTGGAATCTCAGAGTTATTCATTTGTTTTGTACGTAAACATCAAAGAAAATCTCTATTCTCCTAAGCCTACTCAAGATTTCTTCAGACACAATTTTAATACAATTTGTATTTAACGAGGTACGCGCTCGCTGCTTTTAAAATTAATTGCTGTTAGACAAAAAGAGAAATACTCACCGGTCTATCTTCTTTATCCACTCCTCGGAAAGCATCATGATAGATCCGAAGAGTTTTCACTTAGTCGGCACACGTGTGCAACACGTAACTCTCTCGCCGCCAACGTTGCACTAACGAGATTTCTCAAACTTTCGTAATTTGTTTCAGAGTATGGAAGGTCGTGCAAGGACATTGGATGCAGAAGCAACGAGATTTGCGTAATGGCTGAAGACCCGTGCACACGGTATCACTCTAACGATTGTGGACGTTATCCAACTTGCAAGCGAAATGGAGATGCCGGTGGTGAGTTAGACACAGTAGTTGCGTCCCTATTGTTCCTGTATAAGGCATTGAAGTCTTTCGAATACTTCTGCATAATGCACATAGTTTTTTTTTTGGTTATAAACTCACACGAGATTCTACTGCATCGTTAAAGAAAAACGTTTTACTACATCGCGGGCTTATCGTAATAGCTATAGCCGAACGTGATCTATCGCGGTTGAGCCATAAATGGTATCGTCGTTGGTTTATGAGATCAAGCCTTAACCCCCAGGACTTTAAGCTGTCTTTCTTAGGGTTTCACTAGTTATTGAGCATCTATCGAGTTCCAATAAGTAATCACAATAATTTTTTATAGGTCTTTACCTAAAAAAAAATATTATTATGTCAAGGATTAAAAATGATTAAAAAAATCTTTTATGTAATTACAATGGCTTTATTTTTTTTAAACTACTTTTTGTAAGAAGTATCGAAAAAATTCTTTTTTGTAACGCATGCATGAGAAGTGCTACTTCTCGTACCTGCCGCGCGTGGTGTAAGTAGTGATGCGGCTTGAGACGAGATTATCTTGAATCTCGCTCGTTTTTTCTTGCGTTTGTCATTTGTCTGAAGTTCTCGTCTAGAGCTTGCGGTATGAAAAAAAAAAATCATAGTCTCGCTCGATCTTGCTTAAAATAACAAGCGAGATCGAGCGAGATCTTGAAACTGATGACAGATAAACTGTGAACAAAATAGAGGCTAAGTTATGGTTCTGAATGCGACAGCATCGCACGATACGATAGGATATGCTCCATTAGGCTCTGCCACCGACCACGAAAATGAAATTGTGAGCTTTCCAAAATGTCGGCATAGAAGTATGGTCAAAGAATATGGATGTACATAGAAGTGCAGATCCCATGCTCCTCCTGAAGCTGCATAGAAACTGGAGTACCACGCGTTTTCGTCATTTTTGGTGCGTACTCCAGTTTCTGCGCAGCTTCAGGCGAAGCATAGGATCTGCACTTCTATGTACATCCATATTCTTTGGTATGGTGTAGGCTTCCAAGGACTTTAAACGTTGATTGTCTAGTGTAAAAGGACTACACCGAGCGAAAGAGTTCCGTTGAATCACGGAAATCTTCACCAATGAAATTAATTACGTATGAGAACGACGTTCTGATACGTATTTAATTTCATTGGCGAAGATACGTATCAGAACGACGTTCTGATACGTCGTCTCCTTAGATCCCAAGGTTCAGGTCGAGTTTGAATACGACAACTACGTAAAAATGGATTTCAGTCTCGAATTACACGAGGACTACGGATGACTTCGGATTGTTCTGACATTCTGGATATCATCGTAGACATCGTAGACATGGAATCGTCCTTGAAAACTGACTTAGACCTCAAAAGGTGTCCTGTACATGATGAGGTCTACCTAAAAACCGACCTAAACGTCTATCATTAAGAAACCATCATCCTGGAACCTCAAAAAGTTAGCGTAGTTCTACGAGGTGAAAAAACTTTCTTTAATATTGAACAAAAAACGTGACCTTCATCTTTAATGTAGCGGTGGATGTACTCCAATGATTTAATAATTTAATTGATTTAAGGCTAGAATATCAGCACCAGATATTTAATATAAATAATTTCACCATTTTAGTCTATTCTTCTCAGCGTTATCCATTTTCTGAAACATTAATACCATTGGAAATAATTTTAAGATAGAGAAGATAATAGGGAAATAAAGAAAAACAATATTCGGCTGTCAAGACGAGATTGCGAGCGAAATTCAAGACGAGAACGAGGGAAAAATCTTGCTATGTCGATAATCTTGAATTGAAATGACAATCAAGCTGTCAAATTCCGAGACTTAGTTTTGATCTCGACATTTTTTCGCTCATCTCGTTCGTCCGCATTACTAGGCGTAAGTGGCGCTTTACGGCCATCGATGCTATTTTACTTCTCGCACGCGCGCGACATTACACTCGGTAGCACTTCTCATGCATTTGTTATAAAAAGTATTATGCGATAGAGAGCGAGAGATCGATCATCATACGACATAGACAGCACTCACCTTCGTCTCGTGCAGCTGTGATACTCGTGGGACTCGTGTGATCAACTTCCCAACCTGCGTATAATGATTGCTTTCTCGCCCTTGTATCGCAAAGTCCTATTATGCTTAACTTATTGTTATTCCTATATTAGGTAATGTATGAAGGATTTTATTGAAGTTGTATCTGTAGAACGATAAATAATTCTAGTAATAATTCTTTTTGCAAATGTACAATGAAAATTATTAAAAAGTTATTTCTCTCATTCATGGTAAATTTCTGTTTCTGTATTAGCCAATAATATTAGGGATGGCAGAATTCTTTTATTTTACACTAAGTTCTCAGAATCAACCAACTCATTGTATTGTTTTTATAAATTATTTAATATTAAATAACCGGCCTCGGTCATGATTCTGATTGATACACAATTCATTAATATATTCAATGATTCATATACAATTAAATTGAATTTCAAAAGCTATAAATTGTGTCTCTAGTGGTTGAGTTATATTTATAGTAAAGCTTTTTATTTACACGATTGAACTGTTGTTATAACCTCAGCGCTATAACCTGTCTTGCTGGAGATATTACTAGTTGTTGAGCGTCTATTGACTTCCTATACGAGCTTTCAATCAATTTTTATAGTTCAATCATTTTTACAGTCCGCTGCCCCAATAAAACAATTTATTGTTTCGATTATAGGCATTTAAAGTTTTTTTATATACTAGCTATTTTTTACCACATATCTTCTATATATTCAAAATATTTGTAAATTTACATTACCGGAATTTTGATTCATTAGCGGATATATTTAATTTAATACACGAATATAGAAAAATTACAAATTTTTATATTGAAGTTCCTAATTTTTATAGAATTTTATAGAATATACTGTAATGGAAGCTTATGCAAAATATTTTTAGCAGTATTACATATACTGCTTTTCGTAAGGTTGCACTAACAATTATTGTTGTAAAATTCTTTTGTGCTAATTTAATCTATTTTTTTCAAATTCAGTAATTAATATATGATTGAATTAAATTTTATAGTTCTGAGTTGCACGACAATAATATGTCCGTCTGGCCAGTACTGCAAGACCGAAAATGGGCAGGCGATCTGCGTCAACAGCGCACAGAATCTTGGTGAGTATGAAATAACTCTAAATCGATTTTTCTACTTCTTTTTATTCTCAAAAAAGTCATTTCGCGCAACATTCACATCCGTAGAGGAAACCATTTAACTTTTCGATATTTCGCGTGCGCTCGCTGATCGGTTCTGCACACTCAACATTTTTTTTACGGTACTGCACTTTTTTTTTATTCGTTAAAAACTTTACGTCAAAACCTAGTTTTGTCAGTTCTGGGACGATGGACGTTGCAGGGGGTTGTGCCGCTGTTACTGTAAAAGCTTATGAAAGATCGTTCGCGCAAACCGTGCAAATGGCCTGGTCACCGACACTCTGCAGCTTTTTGCAGTGGTCTCTTGCACCTATGTTGTGTTTTACTCTCAAGCACTTGCACGAGCAATTCGCCGACACACCTCTAACGCTCTCACGTTCGTCTCTTTCTCTATGTATGTATTTTCACCCCTTTACTGCTTCTTGCACCCGACAACTCGTGGCAGAACCGAGCAGATACCCCACCCTTCGCACATGCCTCGTAAATAAAAAGGAATATAAGATATGGGATGGATACAGAACGAAATTACAAAAATCTCGTGAACGAAAAATAAATTAACAGGTTTTTTAGTTATTATTATTTATTTATTGGGACAGGTAAAAACGTTAAATAGACAGGGATGGCAATTAATAAAAGAATACTCTTACAACAGTATTGTCGTCTTGTCATATAAATACTATTTAAATAAATAGTTCCTTTTAATATTTCGTGAGTTAATTTCAAGCTTTTTTATACAAGCCCATCCCAGCCAATCGACAATTTTTGACAAGTCTCGTTAATGAGACTTGGAGGATCGATCCCGTATTTTAGGATCAAGATAATTGAGCACCAACGAAATTTCAAAAATCTATTTTTTTCTGTGGTTTCATTGAATATTTAAAAATAATATAACAAGCTGAAAGATACGCTGGAGTTTAAAAAATGCTGCATATTGATAAATTCGACTTTCCGCGTCACAGTGTACGAAATACGATTGCTACAATTGCTCAAGTATGCATCACGCACATCTCCGACTAAATGTTCAATTCCATTATTAGGATTAGAGCACGTCAAGAGAAAAATAAAGTCATAAGTTATTGATAAATAAGATACGTAGTTTAAACGTAATTCTAAATGGTGATTTTTATTTTCGTACTTTTTGTTTTTTTAATGAAATTTATAAAATTTCTGTTTGTAAATATTTGTTGGTAACGTTTCTATGAAACTCTTGAATCAGTAATCCAAAAACATTTTATGTATAATATGAATCGTTTATATGATTCTATATCCAAAAAGCGCGATTTCTTAATAATGTTCCAAAACAAAAACAGGAAATTCAAAAACGTAAATAAAATCATCCGTATTTGAAAAAGTCAAAGACCTAATTTAATAATTACATTTCAAGCTGATTTATTAAAAACCTTTAGGGATTTATTGTCATTGACAATCAGTTATTAATATTTTCAATAGCGCTCATATTCCAATATTAGATTTTTGTCTTGTCGTGAAGTCCTCAAACTTAAATCCAATAAAACTTTTGCTTAGAAATATGCGTGTCGTCATACACCTTTACGTTATATGTATATTGATATTATATGTTGTTTAGTAGGTTAAAAATAGTGCACGCAATGCTTCCGGACAGCGTTAAGGTTAACGTGTCTCATACAAATTTCTAAGGGTTCCTGCATCATCCATTCTCATGTTATAGTGCACTATATAAGTTATCGTACAGCAACCCAAACTCGTAACCATGCATTCGAAGCACCTGAACGCGCTTCTCCAGATGCACGATGCCTGGCAATGTATACACTGAATATTCGCTGTAGCTTCAGCCCCTTTTTCAACAGTTTCTTTGTAGCTCTATTTCGAGTCCCTGACGACTCTCGAGCCCCTTGGCATACGTACATACGATGCTCAGTGCTATGAACATCTGCTACGTGTACCTCTGGGCTCCCAGGTCCCATTGATATCACTATACGTACTCGTTAGAACCTTTCCCTTTTACTTTCTTACCGCTTTATCTTCTGTTTCTCTCACGTCTCCGGTTCGTCCGCTTAGAATACGAACAAAATTTTACAACCTATACTTTTGCACTTGGTCTCGCGTTCCATCATTATTCAAGCTGCGAAACTCCTTGCGTAAATTCACCTCCACTTTGCCTTGCTATATCCATCTACTTACCTACTTTTTAAATCCGACTCCTTTTGATTCTACATTGAATTCAAATGTTTTTAGCCTTTTTTCCCTTCCGGCTGCTCTTTACTTATACGTTTTCATTCCAAATCTTTTAAACTCCCCGATTGATGAGAGGTTGTTGCATAAAGCCTTCAGTTTTTAACTTGTAGTAAATCTATTAAATTCATCGAAATTTTTCACTCCTTTTGAACTCGTGGATGGAACGGGATAAGTTTTATTTCCTTTGTCGGTTAATCTTCTTTTCTATCTTAATTCTTAAATTTATACGTGAATAGAAATAACTTTGATACTGAATAGCCCGGTTTTTTTAAAAGTATCTTACCATTTATTCCTTGTATAGAGCACTTCATTTGTGGGAATGGAAATTGCAGCGGTGAAAAGATGTTTGCATGATCTTTGGGAATCATTTTAATCTACTTCTTCATAGCATGCAAAAATATTATGATAAGGAATTAAAATATTTATTACAACACTTTTTAGTGAATGTGACAAGAAAGTAATAAAAGTATAGTTGTCTCCGAAGTGTTCGTGGTTTTGTTAATTAAATATGTGTGACCATTAGAGTTAGAAGTTACCACATTAGATGGATAATGTCTTCAAATAAAAATGTATTAATTTGATTAGTATGTCTCTAAATAAATAAAAAATCATTCTTTATTATTACTTAGTAAATGACACTTTCATACATGTTTTATTGAGGACATTTTCTTTCTAATTTTTAGTCAATGTGCTAATCGCGTTTTAGATCTAGACCTAGACCTAGAGTTGTATATTTCTATTACTTTATGAAATGAACATTTATAGTGTAATTATTTTTGTAATTGTTATTCCAGAATAATTACCGGCAGTTTTTATCAAATTAGTTTGATGACCTACAAAGAATATTCATATTTTAATCAATTTAACAAAAACTTTTGTGAAAGATGAAGGAGTTCTCCATTTATTTTTCAATAAATTCATTATATTTCCAAATATGACCAAAAATTTTCCGTAACATTTTATATAAAGACTGCGGATAATTATAGCAAAATAATAGTGGCGTCAGTTATACAATAAATATATATGTAAAAAGGTGATGGAAGTTCGTATAACTGATTAGAAGTATGCTTAGCTCAATATACGTAGTCGCACGCTGAATGTTCCGAAACTTACGTCAATCACCGCCCATGCACTCGCACATATTCCCCACTTAGTTCCATTCAAGATTGAGTAATAGCAGGAAGAGTAACGCGATCTGTTCAATTCTCTTAATCTACTTTTTGCTGTAACGATTAAAAAATCCAAACCAGAATGTACAACCCACAAATTGCGTGAAACGACAAAAACAGAAACGGCGTAACTACGTTTTTGTAGCGTTAAGAAAAAGGATCCACTTAGAATCCGGATCTGTTGAAACCGACGTTTTCCAGGATACGATTCTGCTGGAATTTCTTCGGTAAATGGTCAACGAATCGCCAATACGGACAACACCAACCATGATCACGTGTCGACAAACACGAATCCATATGCGAATGCAAATGCACCTCCAGCGGAGGAGCCTGCCGGGAATTATCCAGTTTCTGCGGGAACGAATCTGGGTTATCCACCGTATCCTAGCACGAACAACAACAACAATCATGGAAATTCGGGATCTGGATATCCACCGTATCCCTCATTGGGTTCTGGCTCTTCATCGTCGTCTGGGACAAATCTTGGTTATCCACCGTACCCTACACAAAATCGTATGCCAATGCCAGGACAAACAGGCGTGTACCAACAGCCACTTCCACCAGCGGCCGGTGGATATTATCCAGGCAATAGTGCATCTGGATATCCTCCTTATCCAACGAATCATCAGTACCCGGGACACTCGAATTATCCGTACCAAACTCGCAACTACAATGCGAACGCTCACTACCCAAGATCCAGAAATTCGGCACCAAGATCTGGCGTCGCTCATGCAACAAACTTGAGTGTCGTTGGATTAGCTCTTATAATCGCAACCAAGTATCTCTCGTGACGGGACACATATATGTATTAATAACACCTCGCGACTTGAGGACCCTGTAACTATGCGGCACTTTTAGTATATGTGTACTTTGACTATCAGGGATTTACAGATATATTCGAGGGGAAAAATGTTGCGTCAAAAGAACAATCTTGGGGAACTTTAATTGAGTTTATTTTGATATTGTAGGTTCATCGTAAGATCTATCAGCGACATTTGATGAGAGAAGTTTGATAGACAGTCGCTATCTTTCGAGACATTCCCATTGAAAATGGAGATTTCTCTATCGTTTTCGGAGTGAAAATGTTTCTTTTATAATTTCTGACAGTTTTCTTGAGAATCTCTGCAGATTTTTTTCGGTGTTTTCTCTGATTTGCCGCGTATGTTCGTACTCCCCAAAGATTCTAGAAGTTTTCGATAGGTCTAATGATTCTTTATTGATTTTAAAATATATGAGTTTCCAATTCGGGTACTCCTAAAATGTTTAAATATCTTTTATAATAGGATTTTTTCTAATCGTATTACTTTATACTTTTAAAGGTTTTTCTGAAGCACTTGAATTGATTCTGACCTTCGGAATTTCGTAAATAACGAATTTGCAAATTGAATTGAAAATCTGTAATTTTTTTTTATCATACATAAATATTTACGGAGAACTCATATAAATTATGCATCTTTAAGCGACAGTAATATATCCGTCGGAATTACGTCGATCAATGTTAAACGTATACGGTGAAAATAGTCAAGATATTTAGCACATAAAACAAAGATATAAGTGTCAGCAAATCTCTGAAATTATTATTTATTTATTGTATAATTATCAACGAAATATTTTCACCACGAATGAGCACATCCTGTAGTAAAAAGTATCAAAGATTCTCGTAAAATTGTTAAAACTCATCCAATAGCAGTACCGTTCATTGAAAAAATCCTTTATCAAAAGTGGAATTTAAAAAAAGTCATTGCATTGGTGTTGATACTTTTGACTGCAGGATATAACTAACTCGTTAGAGTAACTTCAAACGTAACTGAGGATTAACTGAGCGGCCCTTTTTGTAAAAGGTTAATTGAATGACATCCCTTAATAATCCACCGTAAAACACTATTAACATGGTATTAATTACCAAGCGATGGAAGTTTGTAATTCTGACCCTGAAATCTGGAATTTGTATAAGCCACTCTCCATGCTCTACTGAAATTAACGTAGCAAATGTCCACAACAATGTCATCCATAAATTTGCCAAACTACATGTAAAATTCGTCTCAACATTTTTTCAGTTTCCAACCCACGTTAATCCGGCAAAATGCTTTTACATATGTCTATTAAAAACGATCACATGTGTATTGTATTTAGAATTGAAGTCATGTGTGCTACAATGGAGTACACCGAGCAGTGTTGGTTGAACGAACGTCCGAGCTGGCGTACATCCAGCGTTGAATCTTTTATGCGGACACATAAAAGGTGATAGAGAAAGACAGACGAGAGGTAGTAGCTCGGTAGCGGGAATTGTGGATGAAAAATGTTGCGACGTATGCGAAGTCCGTTTCACCGACGAATTATTCATCGAGAGTGAGATATAACGAGAAGCGATTATTCGCTTAACGCTGCCGCAAATTTCGAACAAAAAAAAAGTATGCGCGTTCCTTACCTTACTTTTTCTCATATTTTTATATGGAAACTACTACCGTTGTTATATATAAGTATATCGAGTTGTGTGATGACGCGGAACATAACTCCTTTTTTTTATCTGGCCGAAATATCTCGATAGTTATATGCGTCTATCTGTCCACAATATCCTCGTGTATTGTCGCGTATTGCAAGCACACAAAGTACGTGTCTTATTCGTGAGAGTTATGACTCTTTTTTTTAAACAGGAGGTTCATATGTTGCTCCTTTTTGGTCAACATTGGAAATATTTAATAGAAATTAGGGACTAAAAAAATGGGACCGATTCGAATAAAAATTATCATCTAATTCATATTTATTAGAATTTCGAGTCACAAAAAGAAGTTGAACATTTTTGACTGTACTTTTGATTTATAACACCTTTATTTATTTAAAGACTATAATTACGTTACATCGAGGCGTTACCTGAGAATCTGTCTGATGCTCCATTTGCTAAATGACGTTTCAAACGAATTATGCAATTACTATAGATTTTGTTTTTTAATATCATAACAATGTACCTGTGACGATCGTAATAGAGAACCACGCGATACATTATGTGCATAGTTGTCGCACATCACATTTGAAAATTTCCGTCCTCGATGCAAGATTCCTCAATTTAAAAAATAGTCTCTTCTACTGCTGGGAGGGTCTCGAAGAATTGTACTTTACGTATAAAATATTATAATGTGTATACGTTTATTTATTTTTGTATATCTGAAATTAGTTGGAATAATTTACAGATACTGTTAATAATAATAATAATAACAATAAATATATATATATATATATATATACATATTATACACGTGTACCTTAACAATAAAAATGTGCGCGTTGTATACAAGTGACTTTTATCGTTGCGGAAACAATTTTCCTTATTACCATACTATAGCTTGATTACAGCGAGATATTATTTTTATTAGGTTTCAATCAGTAGTTCTGTCAGAAGTACCAACGTCTTGAATTTCTCGCGAACTCAGCATTCATTTTAGTATCAATAAATTCCAGGGATGTGAATAGAGAAACTCATAAGTAAAATATATTAACGTTCCGCGCAATTTCGTAGTTCTGTATCTGTCCCAACACGATGTTTGTTTCGTACTTGACGAGTACGTAGAAAATGCATTGAATCACAACGCGATCTGTGACCCTCTTCACATGGAACACGCGTGAATATTACTCGCATTTCGAATAGCGCGAAACACGTTCTGTCATTATCTTTGAGATGCCTCTCGAGTTCGCTTTATCGCTCTGGTGTCAAAGCCTAACCCGTTTATTCGGTCGGAATACTCGATTTACGAATATTATAGCCTCTCCTTTGAACTTGTCGACCTCTGCCTTTTCGCTATCTTCCGGAAAACCCGCATTGCAATGCTAAGCTCCAAGATATACGAGATAAATTCAAACAACAAATTTTAATCACAGTTTCGTCAAAAGCAGTGTAAATATTCAGTAACGTTTCCATTGATATTTATTTCTATACATTACTTAGTACAGACATTCGGCCATTATATTATATATGCGATACCAGGAAGTCCGTTGGTGTCAATGAAAAATTACAAATTTTATAAATAAATAAGATGTGATAATTAAAATTCAAAGCATCATAACAATTAATTTTTTTTAATGTAGCAAGTTGTTGCTGCACCTTAAATGACAAACCATGCATTACAACAATAGTTATTGGCTTTTATTTTATCTGAAGCCATAGATTTAACACTGCTTAAATTTAAAAAGCTATTAAACAAAAATGTAAAATAGGTACAGACAGTGACGACAATATTATATATCGTTCCCTTTCAATTGCCATAATTCTCTGTCTGCTCTACTAACTTCCGGAAAGCCCGCAATATAATATCAGACACATAATCACAACAGATAAACTTAGACAACGAATTTACATACCATATATATTAATAATTCAATCTCAATTTTGCAATATTTTCACTGATATACAATCATCGAAATTTGTAAACACGAGCAGTAGGTTTATTGCTTATAAAGTCGCCGATAAATGGTAAAA
Organism: Ephialtes manifestator; assembly: GCA_963970395.1. Lineage (NCBI taxonomy): Eukaryota > Metazoa > Arthropoda > Insecta > Hymenoptera > Ichneumonidae > Ephialtes > Ephialtes manifestator. Next base: position 14,341,064 of record OZ019980.1, read on the forward strand.
CCAATTAAGGCCAAAGAACCGTTGTAATTGAATTTAATAAATAAGACGTAACGATGTAAATTAAAAGTATTAATAGCAAACTCTATTTTTCATTTGAAAAATCTGCCACTGAAACCAGAATGTTATATTATGCATTATGTTGATCGAAATAGGGGTTTACTTTTTGTGAACCCACATATTTAACACAAAATAATTTTAAAAACCACAAAACCAAAAACGTAAAATCGATATCGACAGCACCGGCAGCCCGAAGACCAGGAGGTTATCGTCGTCCGATAGCTATACCCACACCACCACCGAGATCCTCGTCGTACGGTCAGGGTGGTCGTTACCCCGGTGGCAGCTTTGGCAACACCATTTGGAACCGGGGATCCTCGGGCTTTGGAGACGATACGAGACGCTCGGGTAATGGTGGCCAGCCCATCAGCACTTATGGCGGTGGAAGGAATCATTATCAGACTCACACTGCGACCGATCGTCAGGGTAACCGTGTATGGACCTTTTCCGGTTAGATGAGATTATTCTTGACCATCGATTTCAGCATTCGCACTGAAATGATTCACAAATAGGGTGTAGTATCGTGATAAGATGAAAATTTGACTACCAAAAACAATTGTATAACCCGGTTAAACGATTTTTTTAACCAATCTCTCCAATTACCATTGTAAGTTTTTTTTAAATATTAAGTGACAATATTTTATAAGATTTGGGACGGAATATTATGCGTTCCTAGATCGACCCATTCATGAGTGCCATTGTACTATATTAGTCACTAAAAATAGAGATAAAAATATCTTTTATAGTGTCTTCGACAACGCAGTAAATACTCGAAAAATGTACTTTTTTATGCACAAGCGTTAATAACATTGTACGAACTTACCTCAATATTGTACTACAAATCCGTACTTGAAGCACTGCCGATGCTTGAATCAATTGCCAAAGCACAAGTGAGCAGAAATAAATATTGTATGTAACCCAAAAATGTGTTTCAGATGTTCCAACCGATGCAAATAAGAAACCTAATGCATGTTGCTTACTCACTCATTTTCCCCTGACAATTTCTCCAATTTTTAATCTTCGGGTTCTTAAGTTTAATTAACAACTATGTAAATATATATAAATACATATTATATATATTCTTATCTATATAAGCATCGAGAAAAATTCAGAAAGTTTATACACTATTAATAACATTTATTCACCAAGTCATCACATCATCGTTCATGTTTCCATCAGCATGATGACAAAATATGCGGAATGGCGTTGTATTGCCGTAATTGAGAATGCCTATTGACAGAGTTGGACTCGGCATGCTGATATCGCATATGTCTACATTGGGCAGTAGATGAAATCCGAACAAAGCATTTCATGCAAACCTGCTACTGTTGCTTTCAGTTGATCAATACCCTCCAGTGTTGGACATTTTCGCAGAGAACAACGGAGGTGAGTTTAGAGAGATATTCAGACGTCAGGAAACGGGCGTTGATTCCGAGTCTGCATCCGGCAATACGAAGTCATCAGGAACTTCCAGCTCAGGATATCCCGTAGGATCTGGTTATCCGTCTTCGTCGGGTTCTTCTAGCGGGTCATCCGGATATCCAGCCAGCTCTGGATATCCTTCAAGCGGCTCTTCCAGTGGTAATCCTTCCAGAAGTTCAAGTGGTTATCCCTCAGGCTCGGGATATCCTTCATCCGGTAGTAATGATGCTGCACCAAAGGCGGCAGCTACGTCCGTGAACTCAGGATATCCAAGTTCTTCAGGTTACCCATCCGGTTCCTCGTCCGGTTATCCTTCCATAACCTCGAATTCAGGCAGCAGTTATCCAGGTGGTTCTGGATATCCCTCGTCAAGTGGAAGCTCCTCAGGTTATCCCGCGCGTGGTAACAGTGGTTATCCCGCATCCGCAGGTTATCCTTCTTCTTCAGACGATACGGTCAGACGAACGAGCGCTACTTCTGTGAATTCAGGATATCCTAGCTCCGGTAGCTCTGGTAATTCTGGGTATCCGTCTGGATCAGGATACCCTTCCGGATCTGGATATCCATCAAGTGGAGCCAGCAGATACCCCAACTCTGGACAACGTTCGCCGGGAGGATCGGATGATACAATGAGACGTTCCAGCGCTAGTTCAGTAAATGCAGGATATCCTAGTTCAGGTGGAGGATACCCAAGCTCAGGTGGAGGATATCCAAGTTCAGGCGGATATCCTGCTCAGGGACAGCCATCGAGAAACAACTATCCCGGCCAACCGGACAGTTACCCCGTTCAGGGAGGATATCAGGGCCAATATGGACAAAATAATGGCGGCCAACAGCAATACCCCGGTGCCTACCCACAACCCGGTTACCAACAGCCCGGATACTACGATCAACGCTATCCCAACGGATATCCGCCGAATGCTGGCGGTGCATATCCGCCCACGAAACCGAAAAAGCCCAGTATCACTGATCAAATAACGCAATACGCGAAAAATCTGGCGCAACGAGTGCTTACGCAAACAATTATTGACAAGGTCTCTGGACGCAGTTAAATTATATGAACGTATAGTTAGAAATAATATTGTCAATGAACGAATAATGATTCAGGGATTATAACCATTCATCTAGATGGAAAAAAATTTTGAAATGAATATATATTTTTCTAGTAATTTCGTACAATAGCAGCTTTTGCTTGTATGTTGTTGTTTCTTATTTTAAAAAGGAATATATTTTAATAAAGAGAATTAACTATGTATTTGATAGTTACTGAGCAAACGAATGCATTTATTTCAGTATTATATAGCGTGGCCAGCAATGACGGGTTTGAAGAATCGTTATGCATAAACATTGTCGGTAAGTAATGAGAAGTAAGGGTTTCGTTATAGAAGTTTCAACAAAGATTAAAAAGATAAAGAGGGCGACAGCTTTGAGTGCCAACGTCTCTGGACAGCTTTTCCAGGTTACGTAGTCAGATTTGCTCTACCGGCTTTTCCCAGTCGATTCCTAAATAAATAGAAAAAGATAGAAAACGATCGTGACGCCAACGTCGACAGAACGCGAAAAGATAAGTGGAGAGTACTGAATGAGGTTTGGGAATTTGATCTTAGCACTCCAATGGCAATCACGATGGGATTCCTCGCTTATTCTAGACTCTTTGTCCTTAACAAGCAACTTTCAATCAAATTATTTTGATAGAAATTGTCGTCTTTCAGAATTCTTATTCAATCAATCACTCCTCCGTCTAGCTGCCTTTGACGGCTGATGACAAAGAGAAATGGAAAACCTTGTTATAAAACTGTAACAGGTGTAGTTACGCTCGCGCTGCAGTATTTCAATTGGCACAGTGCTATCGAGCGCGAGTTCAAAGACCTTTGTTCGTAATCGAAAACCTGCTCTATTCTCTCACGCTGATAACACCAATATCTACCTAAAATAATGACCATGCGTAGCATAGTATAATACGTGGGTTTTTTGCATAGGCTCAATGATAATACGGTTATAATCTTGCTTATTATTCTAACTGTGATAGGCTAAAGTTAAACCTCCGTTTATTACTCCAACGCTGAAATCCTAGATCTGCTTTCGTTAGAGACCGGCAATATCTACAGTTGGTATAGACGTAATTATAGAAATGGGTCCGGTTCGTGTCGTTTTATCAACGTGTGGTTAGATTATGCATCGATGGTAACTTTAACTAAAGCGAGTGTGCATATGCTTCAGGAATGATCACCTAGGGGGAATACTGGCACGATACAGCCGCGAGCGCGGTAAATTCAAAAGACTCAAAGCAGAGAGATTGATCATTGCGGCTGGGGTGAGCTGACTACTTATATATATATATATATATATATCTCTCTATATTATAAAAAGATCTCGCCGCCGCCGCCGCCGCCGCCGCCGTGTCAAGAATCGAGGGACTTAGAATAATTCCGGCTCAGGGCTTGGCGGAAGGGGGGGGGGGGGGAGGGGACGATTGCGAGCGCGCGAGCCACAATAAAATCCTAGTATATATATATATATATATATATATATATATATATATATATATATATATATATTGTTATGAATATAGAGATTAGGCTTTATAGGAACATACGGTATGACGATCGACAAACGAATACTTGACATACGTCACAGTAAACGTGACAGAAGAGAGTCTTGACAGGACTTTGACTGCGAGCAGACGTGCGAACGAAAGCGATCAAGATAAATAGAACCCTTTGTAATTAATAATATCCGCCCATAAACAAATATCCGTTTTATTCATTCGCTCGGTCGTAACAATATATTGAAGTATGATTAATAATAAATGTATTATATGTTACTAAAAAATACACTGAAATATAATAACGTTCGTAGTGTACATTCTATATAAAGATTCTTCTATATAACATTTTTTTATATAGATGAATAAATTGCAAGATTTACTTGGAAATTCTGTGTTTGAGTTATTTTCTAGGCCTTTAAGATCCGGACGAGGTGAGCTTCAGTTCTTAAACGTGGAACGAACATCGGTGATAGCCATACAAGCATGCTGGTCTTTAATTTGTAAGAATATAATCATTCTCACATTACTCACAATATTAATTTCGTAGAATCTCGAATCACGGTACTCTACGGTTATGACAGTGGAATGACGCTGAAACTGGCAGACAAACCTAGCAGACGCGGCCGTCCGGCGAGCGATAGTTTTTATTGGGACTGCAGGGGAGAACGGGGGAATCGCAGTCACCGAGCAATGCCGGTCACCTTATTTTTGCATCAACTAGTCAATATATCAAACTTTTTTTTGCTCAATTAGCTTACGTATATACTAATTAACTAATTTAATACTCCGTGCCAATTATACTACGAAAAAATAAACAAATAAAAGGATTTTTAGATTATGCACTCTTTTTTTAATAATAAAAGCAGTATTTTAAATAAGGGTTTTGCGAGTTTTGCGTATCTTATTGACGTTAAAATCACATCTAACCGTTTGTCATGTATTTTTAGGACTTGTAGCTCCAATTTCTTAATGTAAAAATGTTGATTCCGTAAATAAATAGATAGAATATTATAATATATATATAATATAGAAATTTCATATAAACAGTCGTCGCGGTTGTCGGGGTAACAATGATCACGTGCGCGGGGCAATGGTGGTCGAGGGACGCCAGTGCCCACATAGCACATAATATTGCCTAAATATTGCAGGAATATTTCAAATATTTCATTACACAGGAATATTACCATAAGCTTCCAATCGAATATTCACAAATATTTAATTGCAATATTGTCAACTTAAAGTTCAGAAATATTGTTAAAGGTAAAACCATTGCCAATCATTTTTAAAATATTTCTGAACATTACCTGTGAAACAAACAATCCAATTTCTTCAACAATATTTCACAAAGTTTCGAATAAAAGGTTCCAGATTAGATTTTGCAAATATTACAATGAAACTTTTTTGCAACATTCCAATACGTTCAAGTGGAAATTTCTAAACTAGTTTTAAAAAGTTGAATTTGTTGATAAAAAGAAATTCGCCTCGTTCAATTGAGTATCATTCGATTTGAAAAAACTGAAATTCAATCGGGAAGTCGTCATATAATTATGTGGAAATGGGGACAAATTCTGACAGAAATTGGAAGCCTCATTAGAATTGATTGGAAAACGCGGCACGGTATGAATCGATTTTTTTTACAAGATTGTTATGCACCAGAAATCTTCTAAAAGGTTGCTCAATCTTTATTTTTTAATTCATCAGTCTTTGTTGACAGAACACATGGGCAATAAAAGTATAACGTTTGTACAAGTAATCGATAGTCTAGTGGTTAGCGTGATAGACATTAAGTCGTTAAATAGGTTTGATAGGTAGGTAGATGTAAGTCTTTGAAGCGAGAATTTACGTTTCTTTCAACCGCATTCCCCTCTGGAACAAATTTAGTTAATGAAACTCTAATATTGTTATATATTTTTTAAGCAGGATCGCTTTTTAAAATTACTCATCGTTAATTCAACGTGGATGTACTACATAGGTGAGGTTGTGAGTTCGATTCCTGGACGGGATTTTTTTTTGTTTTTTTTTTTCCAATAAATAATATTATTATCGAGGACATCCAATGGTTCTGCTTAAAAACTCGCAATCAAAAAATTATATTGAAAACAGTAGAATTTCTTACGAGTTAGCCTTGGGCGGAAAATGTAATATTAACACAATATTGCTCTGTAATATTATTGAAATATTATATTTGCAACGTTTTGAGCGGACATTGCAAGATTCCTACAATATTTTATAAATGTTTTAAACATCTTTCACAATATTTTCGCAATATTGCATTGTTGCAAAGGAATATTTCGAGAATGTTTTAGAAATATTTCGGTGCTATGTGGGTGAGTTACCGGCACAATCCGCCGGCGCACGCAAAATGAATTTTTCCCCGTAAACATCACGGTATGTATGCATTAATAATAGAAATTCAGTTCAACTAATGACTTATTAATAACTTAGAAACGAATAAGAATTGACGAATTGAAAAATATACGTAGAAATGTGTTCAATTTGATGGCGATTTCGGTGTTGACATGAGGCTAGAATTTTCGAGGTTCGATTTTTTATTAAAAGAAACTGATAGTATAGTAAAGTTGCGCTGAGAAAATTAATCTCAGGTTTTGTTATACTTTAAAAGAATTATATTAATACATATTATATTATTATAAAATGAGTTATATTAATACATTTTAAGAGAGGATAGATATCTGTACCAAAAGACTGTGATTTATAATAGCTATATTGATAAGCGTTATATTTTCACGAGGAAATAAAAAAAAATTAAAAACAATTATATTTTCCGTAATATGGTATTGGTTTCTATAAAATCGCCTTCTATAAAAAATAGTTGTCAGTTAAACAACAAAAGCTAACTACCGGATGGTATTGCTCCAAAGGTGTCTGTAGATACCCCGTAATTGACTGCAGTTCCCCAAAAGGCGACCCTGATTACCCAAATCGTCGAATAATGGCAGTCGCTGTACATGTTTTGAAAAAGAATGAAAAATCCATTTATACGATTGCTTTCGTAATTTTCATGCTGTTCATTTTCAATAATAGTTGATGAAGTATCCCACAACCATTACTTTTTGGCAGAAACGACGTTTTATTTACAGAAAAAAGCAAATATTCCTTACCGACTGCGATCCCGCGTTCTCCCCTACTCCCCACTAACGTGCGCGGCTGGCCCTAAAAAAAGCCTCTGATACCATTTTTGCGGAATCTGCGACAAAAGAGTGATCGACAAGCGTGTTTTTTTAATATTCTGTCTGCTATGGCACCACTTGGCGTGCGTGGGCCTACAACGATCTCCGAGAGTAAAGGAGTGGATGTGTCCCGCGTGCAAGGGCAAAAAATAACTTTTTCTGCACCCTCGCTACATTCATTACTGCCCCTTTCTTTTTTTTGTTTTTCTTCATTCAGGTTAGTTTATTTCTTTCTATGTATAGTATGTATATAAATAAACACATGCATCGTTATTTTATTTTTTAAATGTTTGTCTCACCTTAAATATAAAAGAGAAATACCTTGCGTACAATTTACAGTTTCATTAAGAATCCAATCATCCCTGAAAAAAACTGATTATCACGCAGTACTCGTTTCGGTGTATATATGTAGGTGCCCATTAGATGCCCAGTGCAAACATTATAGTCATTTATTAAAAATATAAGAACGTTACAAACATGCGTTTGAAATTACGTGTCGTAACCATTCTTTTCCGGCCGAATTTGCTTATCTAAGAAATTTCGATACGAGGCACGAGATATACAAGTTAGTGCATGATACGCTGATACACAAAAAACGACTATTTCATTATGTTTTTTAATTACCGGCACGCATGTCACGTTTAAGAGCGAACAGATACTTTAGAAATATGCAGCTGGCTAGCTGGCAGTTTATTTCGATTTACGTTCGCACAAAAAATTCTGAAGTAATATTTCTCATACCAAATTGAACACTTAATATAATTAATGAATACGAATAAGATGCAACCTCAATGGACTGGCTGCGATTTATTTAAAGTGGACTTATTATCTAATCTATTATCTTGTTATTTTATATATATTATCTTGTTAGATTTATTGTATACGCGCGGCGAACGAGAAGTCTTCGTCGCTCTGTCAACTAAGCACCTCTGTGTAACCTCGGCGCAAAAAAAAATTGGTCCCGGTATAATTAAAAAAAAAAAAAAGTATTCGAGCCACGGGACACAGGACACGGAACACAAGACACGAAGCACGAGGCACGAGAAAAGGGTGCGAATAATTTAAAAAAATATATACATATTCGAGACACGAGACACGGGACACGAGACACGGGACACAGGACACGAGACACAGGACACGGGACACGAGACACGGGACACAGGACACGAGACACGGGACACGGGACACGAGACACGGGACACGGGATACGAGACACGGCACACGAGGCACGAGGCACCAGAAAGGGGTGCGAATAGCCACAGCGTAGAAATTTTCATGTATTCGCAACTCGACAGTGCTTCTAAATTACTGTAAATTGAGAATACGCTGGGTTCATGCGTATGGAATTAGCATCGAGATTCAAAGACATGAGAAATCGCGCTCAAGCTATTTCTACGGTGACTGAAAAACAAAGTGAGACTTTTATACGTATGATGGCAGGCTTTTAGGAATTTACATGAATATTCTATAGATATAGACGAATGCAATTCACTATATAGCTTATTCAGTTAAAGGCGTTTTTTTAAAAAATTTTTTGAAGAATATAATAGTTGACCTGTATATGCTCAATGTAGAAAAGTTTGGATTTTTTTTTTGTTATTAACAAAAGCTAATAAAGCTATACACCGTTGGATTCCTTATGAACAACAGAATATTAGTGTAAATTGAGAAAACGCTGGGTCCATGCGTTTAGAAGCACTGTCGAGTTGCGAATACATGAAAATTTCTACGGCTCGCTAGAGCCAGCCGCGCACGTTAGTGGGGAGTACAATCCCAACAAAAATTATCGCTCGCCGGGCGTCCGCGTCTGCTAGGTTTGTTTGCTAGTTTCAGAGTCATGATAGTGGGGAGGTATCGTTCAGCCCTAGACCGATACTAGTACAATTTGATAGAGATTTTAGAACGTTTCGGGCGATCGCCGAGACAAGACGTCATAATTAAATTTTCTAAATATTATATGATCACTATCAGTATATTTTCTGATCTATAAACTCCTGGCCAGGTATTGAAGTGGAAATCTACCATCATCTGTATCCATAAAGATGAGTAAAATAATACGATATAGCAAGTAATCTGTATACTGACATTATTATTTTATTTTTGTAAGAAATGAAATTATGAGATTGTAAATATTTTTAATGATAACGCCTGATAAAAATTTCGTGAGTTAAATAATTTCTGACTTGTGAATGAATGTGTGTGTATTTTTATTTTATTGAAATCTATTTTGTAAAATCTTATTAGCCATTTCTACCTTGTATTTATGACAATCTATTCTATTTCAAGTATTTTTGTGACATCAATACCCAATGGGCACATATATTGCAATTATGGACATCATTGTAACATGTGATGTCCAAAAGATGTCTTTAGGCCATCATTGTGACAAGTGTGCCCATTGGGTAGTTACTTAAAATCCTTTGAGATAAAATTGATGTGTGTGGTTATTTATTTATAGTGACTGATATGCCTGTGTCCATCAATATGAATGTGCGCATAGTTATTATTTTATTGATAACATATACTGTATTCTTTTATTTAAACTTTTCTATCCTTTGTGATTTAAACGTGCATTTAAACATGACTTATGTCCATTAATATTGTTAATTGTGTCTAAAATACTATTTACGGCTTGATTTTGATAAATTTCCCATTTCTAATAAAATAACTGTGGTATAATAAAACAAAAATAAAAATTAAACAATTAAAATCACTGTAAATTCTCCGTTTGAATTAGCGCGCCACAACGACCCAGAGTGTTACAAATTTGCGCCGCTCGTCACCGATTTGCGGCAGTGGTGCCACCCGACTGGTGAATCCGCGAATTACGTATCAGAATGTGGAGCAAGTACTGGTCGGCGCTGTCCTCTTCCCTACGTATGTGACACCAGCAGTAATCTTCTTTACCGAGATTTGATAAATCGCGTCTTACTGTCCATTGAGATAACGTATTGGCTGAGTTATTTACTCTATATTCGGTCGACAATGTAGGCACCTAACAAAGAATGTGGTAACGTTATATTTCTCCGAATGATGGGGCGTAGCGGTGGTTCGAACAGCATTGCGATCGCGTGGTCCAGATCTTGACGCCAGCGCTGCGCAAAACCGCGCCTCCGCGGCCCATTCAAAGTTCGCCGGTAGTCAGGCCTTGACTAACAGCTGCCGGTCGCTACCCTTCAGAAACGTTTCGACGACCGCCCCCGTCGGAGCGAGCCCTCGAGTCTCACTATCCCAAACTCGCTGGGGAGAGCACGTGAGTTCGCGCACGAAAAATGGTCGAAGTACGCTAAATTCAGTTAAGGAATTGATAATAAAACGTTATTTATTTTTATTTTTTTCACGCAACTGGGTTCCTTTCTTATTCGTCAATACAATATTTATACACTTTTATAAATAATTTCGGACGATATTTACGAATAAAGAAATTAAGAGATACGTCGATAGTTTTTGAAATACACCTGGCACCTAGCCCATGCGCATGGGATAATTTGTAATTGAAAAACTACAATAAAATAAATATATTTGTGAATTGAAAAGTTGTTTGTACGTGTAACGATGACCGAATCTGCGATACACGGTGGATTATCTCGGCAAATCTTGGAAGCGGTAATTACTGCTTGATACATGAAACGCAATTTTCTTGTTCCTTCGTTAATTCGCACGATAATCCAACGATAAACTTTTTTGCGGGAACACTCTCCTCAACGCAGGAGGGTGAGAAAATCGAATTTTAATACCGCGGTCATGAAATCGAGTGGAAAAGCTGCAACCTCGCGTAACAAGTGTTTAACGAGTGAAAAGCTACTTGGAAGAGTAACGGTGCTAATCGGCCAAACGCATAGTTGGCAATTTGGATGTGACGGCTCAGGTTTTACGAGGAAAGGAAGAACGGAGATTCTCAACAAGATCCCGAGAAAATGTTCGGGTCTTCTGCGTTGGGGAACGGCGATACCGTTTAGAAGGTAATTAATCTCTGCCACAAATACCAATTAGTTTTTAGAATGCGTAAGCATTAAGGATGGTGAATAATTACGGCGTCAGAGGAGATACGAAAATACATAAAAAAAAGGGAGCGTGATCTAATATAAACTACTCATTTTTTTACTTTTGAAAAGGGAAAGACAATTGTTTGCCGCTGCATTCAAAGAAATCATGACAGTTATAGCTACTACTAGATTGTTCCTATTAATTTGTAGATTATTGTTTATAAGTACATTAACTAATCGTAAGTTATGATTAGTTAAACTTAGTTACGGTAGCAATGGAATAGTTAACGTAACTGTAAACATTATTTTGCAGATTATCAATTAATTTTTGTCACTTAAGTAATGGTAGGTAATAATATCACGTATGCAATAAAATTCTCTCGATGGACACGATGCATATATTGGGACCTCGTAAAGTTCAACCAGCTTTTCATAAAAATGTATTTCAGGGACATTTAGACGCGCCCACATGGGATAAAAAGTTCCATAAAGTTCACGCATAAAATGCTATAGAGGCTTTATTATTACATTAGGCACATAGAGCAAATATGAAACTTCGTTTTAAAAGAATTCCAGTAAAAGAAAATGGGTTTCGGTGGGTATACCCTTCAAAAAACACTACATGAAAGAACTTGAGACAAGTACATTTATGTTAGAGTTATCCTGTATCCCAAAAACGCAGTGAGTTGAAAACTTCAGAGCTGTACTGTGTATCAATTTTTCATACTCTGACCCTGACGGCGATCAATAATTCAATAATTTTAACAATTTTTAATCAAAAAAGTATTTTGAAAAAGAAAATACACGTATTTTTTTTTGTTTGGCGCAATGACCAATATTTCCGATAGACGAATTTTTGTAATAATCTGAATTTTTCGGTGTCTACATTTTTCAAAATGTTAACATCTTGGAAATGAATAGGCCTACGGAAAAATGTCCACGATGGAATTTATTCAGTTTGCAATGAGCTACATAATGCATTCAGAAAATATAATTTTAGTTTTCTGAAAATTTTGTTATATAACGTTAAACAACAAAATCGTGTTTTGTAAAAAAAGAAAAACGTCATTTTTAATAATTTTAATATACATACAGAAACATTCTATTTGAAATTACGAAATATTTTGGCCCTCTGCAGAATAGTAAGACTCTTTTTCTTTTCATTTCTTTCCTAAATTCCCCCATTATAATTAAAAAATGTTTTGTTAAGAACAACTATTCATATATTGTCGGAAATATGCTACGTTGTTCGATATATGGCTAATATCAAGTTTTTAAAAAAATTGTTTGGCCATTCTACAAAATTGGGTGATATATATATTTTTTATTGGCAAAGAAATCTGAACCTGCGTTGATAAAAAGAAGTGCTAACAACCTGTATAACGGGATTAATAGATAGGAGGGCCATGTGAAAATTCGAATGAGCTTTATCGCATCGATAAATATTCTCGTTTGCTTGCCGTGACTCATACCCGGTTGATACAGCCACTTTGCACAACTTTCGGAAACTCATAACTTCGAAACCAGACGGATATACAGGTTCAGCCCTTGAGAGAGTAATTTGATGTCGGTAAGTGGATACAGCTGGGACCTGAATTTGTCGTTAGTAATTAGAGAGCCTGCCAATGGAGTAGACATAGATGAAAGCCAGCAAGTCTGCTACATTATTTCTCCTCATGATACGAAATGTAGTTCATGCGGGTTGATGACGTTTGAGCCTCAGTTTACTTGGATGTATGAGTTGAGATATCTCTTGGGGGTGAAGTGTAAGAAATATTGGTATCTCTTGGGAGGTTGTCTCAAGGTCAGGCTAAGCTGAACCTCAAATTTGTCAACATGTGCCTCCCTATGTGGACTCTAGTAATACCAATGAAAAGCGAAATCCCTACGATCCGTCATATTTATGTTCGAATATGTCACTAAAATATGCATGGTGATTGTTTTTACTACAAAGCTATCTATGTTATATATGGTTCATAACGATACTGAAAAAAAAAAATTGTTGGGCACAACAAAATAAAGGTTGGCTCAACCTCTCCGTGATACGGCAAATGAAACGAGAAGGTTGGGTCCGTTGGGTCGAATACACCGGTTGTCCGGCTTTCTTCGATTCAAATGTTTCACGTGGTTGAGCCAACCACAGCGCATTTATTGTAACTGTATCATGGTTTTCTCTCAGACCATACGCACTCCTGCATCAATCTCTAGTCGATTGATATACGCTTGAGCAAATCAATTATTACTCAGCAAATCAATTATTAAACATGAAGCTTTATGCTTCGTTCAAAGCATATATTTAAAAAAATAGAAATACGTTATGTTGATTATGCATCTACTAAAATAATACAGAACATTAATTGAAAAATATTAATTTGTGCTTAATTCAATCGAGTAATCCTACATTTTTATTAGATATTACGTCTTCCTCTACATGATGGTACATATTAAGAATGTTATACAGGTTATCGCGAGGAGGATATGCAAGATAACGCACGGTGGGAAACGGAGGTACTGTGCGAACGGTACCTCCGTTGCACAGTACACATATCGTGCACATACATGAGTAAGAGAGAGGCGAAAAAGACAATGTTTACTTAATGTGGGTAATAGTATATTACGACCCTAGGCCAGGCCATCCAATCCGTTCCGCGGGGCTCCCCCCCCCCCCCCCCCGAAATCTCCGAAGGTGACGCCTTTATATATATATTTATTTATTTATTTATTTATTTATTTATTTTGGTAAACGGGGCAAGCCCCTTGACGACTACGGCGCGATGGATATTCAGGACCTACAGTTTTAGGTGGGTTCCGAACCAACGGGGATTACAGAAAAAACACATACAAAAATTCCATTGGTGCCCGGCCGGGAATCGAACCCGGGCCCCCTGCTTGAGAGGCCGCGTCTCTATCCACTGCGCCACTGCCTTCCCCAATATATATATATATATATATATATATATATATATATATATATATATATATATATATATATACAAAGGGCCAAGTTGGAGCCCCAACTATATTTCTGCACTATATATATATATATATATATATATATATATATATATATATATATATAGTGCAGAAATATAGTTGGGGCTCCAACTTGGCCCTTTGTAGTTGGCCCCAGTTCTATTAGGGGCCCTACTAGGCTAGTCACGCTTGATGTACGGGGCCTTTAGAGGCTCAATATGGGCGACCCTAGTGAGGGTTAAACATTTAAGCCTGATTAGGCCCCGAAGTTTGTCGTGGCCGCCTCTGTTGAGCCTAGTAGGGTTCTAGAGTAGATTCCCTATTGTAGATGCCACGTTTATACCTAAAAAGGCCCCTTATTTAATCGCGGCTGTTCGAACTAATTTCTGCACGGGTTGGGGCTTTACGCACGCGCAACATCTATTATTGCACCGAGTGAAGTAAAATATTGTAATAAATGGTATACCGAAATTGCAGTTTTTAAAGACAGGATTGGCATGGTATGTTTTAAATAAAAAATTTACAGTACCTTTTTATTCTATTCAACTTATATGAAGCATTGACATATTCATAGAAAGACTATCTCCAGTCTATTTGTAAAGAAGCAAAAAAAGGCTTCCAGCTCATTTTTTTCTCAGTCAAGCTTTTAGTCCTCTTAAGACTAGCTTTCCCGTCGATTGCATTGTGCAGTTTTGTGCAAATTTACGAATGGCTCTTGCAAGTTTGCATAGTGCGCAAATGTGGTAGCTAATGCATCACGTGCATTACTTCCAGTTGACGCGCTGCATTGAAAACACTAGAGCCAGAAGGAGGAATGGTTGAGGATTAGGCAGAGGAAGATTGTTGAGAGAACAGACTCGTTAACATGAATCCCCTTTCTCCCCATCGCCCATGAACTACGCGCAGTGTAATCTATCAACGTCACCCATGACTGTGTACGGGGCACATAGCCTTGGCTACTATGCATTTCCATATTTGTCCTGTGCCAACATTTGTACCAACTTTAAAATCCAATCATCGCTCGATTACTACGCCGTTTCAATTTCGCCATGCGGATGTGAGAAAGTCCAGTTCGCTTTTTATAAGCGACAAAAATCAAAATCAATATCCAGAAATTTAGATATTAAGGAATTATATTTCGAATTAATTAACTTTACTTTTGTTTATATGAAATTTATGTTTTTTCTTTGTTGTTTCGGGTGCGATTCGGCCTAATACAAGTGTCCTCAAAAAGTCCTTGAAGAACGTTACGGTGCTTCTAGAAATTAAGTACATTCTATAAGCAAAAACGAAATTGAGTAACATGAGAAAAGTATCCTCAAAAAGTGTTATTCTCGTTCTGGAAATTGTTACTCGGCATTCTTCTTCACAAAAGTGTGACGATACATCTGAAAGTTGAGAAAAATTGTGAAAAACGCGGGCCGGTCCTTCTGGTAAAATGATTAAAAGTGGCTACAAGAAGCGTTATGGTCCCTTTGGAAGCTAAAGTGTCTTCAAAATGCAATCTTTCCGGAAAAACGTAACACGGTAAGAATTACCGTAAAATAATATTACGAATCATCTGTAAATGGAATAACATAACTAAAAATATTCTAAAATGTGTTTTTCATCCTCCATTCACAACAAAATTTGTCGCTTTCGAAATTTGCAGTTTCTCGACGACGTACTGAAAAGTATCGTTCAAGATCCGGAAGAAAATTTTTTCTTTAGTTCGTATGATTGTAGTACTCCTTAGTGTTGAAATATAATATTTCACATTTCAAAGGCAGTAGAATCATTAAGTTTTTATAAGATGTTTTCGCATTATCTAGGAAACATATGAAGATTATTCATTATCCTTTTTGTATGAAATTCATTGAATAAATTAATGTTCTTATTCCACTTTTTTAGGCTTAAACAATTACTGATGAAATAGATTTTTAATATGAAATTAATTCATTTAAACACCGTATTTGAATGAAGGCTTGCTTGGCTAAAAGGAAAACTCGACCATCGTATGAATAAAATATATTCGGTAGGATTAATGGAGCGTAAATACCATTCTTGAATTATAAGTACAATTATGGAAAAAGTTCCGTAAATCACGTCAGCTTGGCCATAGTAAGATCAGCAATTTCAGTCAATATCACGTTCAGTGAATAAGGAACAAAAATAAAAAAAAACCAAAAGAATGTCGATAGGGCAATAGAGAAAGATTTCCATCCTTCGCGGTTAATTAATTTGCCCATTAAACTGCGAGTACGATCCTTAGTTCATCCGGCGCTTTGAGTACGAGCATTCATGTGAACAGAGGATACGGACTGATTGATTAATCGATGTACGTGGACGATGCAAAAAGTTCTTTCTGTGAGTCGCTTTCTCCGTTGAACTAACGATAGTCCCGTCCATCACCATTATTATAGATTCGCAGAGAATATATATATATATATATATTCTGAGAATATGTATATATATATATTCTGAGAATATGTATATATATATATTCTGAGAATATGTATATATATATATTCTGAGAATGTATATATATATGTGGCTTCGGGACGCTATCGTACATCTTCGGATATATATGCAACCTGAAACATCTTCCAAATGGCTTCCCTGTGTAATCTGTCAACGTCGACAAACCCGGTTCGAATCCTTTGAAGATATTGAACCTACGCCATTATTGCCTGACATCGATCATTAAACACGAATGGGCGAAAATCCTCTTGATATTTTAGGGCCATTATTCTTGCATTTGCTGCATTTAATTTTGGTATTGACAGAGGCTGAGTAGTGATATCATTGTACCGTATATTCATCGCTGTTGCGCTGGAGCACCATCGAAGCCCTTTCAATTCGTGCGTAACGACATTGAACAGCAAACTGTGCCAATAGACGACTCTGCGTAAAACTGGTATCTTTATGACCCCACAACCACCGTGGAAGGGTCATTGCGGTGCAATTTCATGATTCCGAAGACCGTGCCTTGCGGCCACGTTCGGTCACTTCCTAAATCAAACGGCTAGAAATCGAATGGATGAGGAAGATGAAACTCGGCAGTGTTCGAGATCTATCAATGATAGGGTGTTACCAAAAAGCACGCATCGATGACTGACTACTCGGGTTTTTGTATGAGTGCCATATAAATTAACAAATCCGTAGCAAGTAATCAGTGTGTAGCAAACATCAATAATTGGTTTCACTTGAACACTAGATCAATGGAGTGTGATATTACGCTTAGGAACCCCCCGAGTTGAAAATATAAACCCTCTTCAAAACCAAAATGTAGCAGTCCCGCGGCGTAAATGGAGGTTCCTCCATTCCTTTGACACTCCTCAAAACCTCCGAAAATGGTAAATATTACCCGAATAGATTAAACGAAGTCTACTGTAGACTGAAATTCTTATGTTTGGACCTCCAATTAGTTGTACAGAGTGAAATAAGGTTCTTAGACCCTTGTATTAACCTACAAAAGTGGCATATTTTACGCGTTTTAATTCAACAAAGGGTGTTGGAAGGGTTTAAATTTTAACTAGGGCCTATTTTTAATTCGGTCTTTATTAAATAACATTAAGTAATTATGTATCCTGTTTGTCGAATAGTTAATAGCGGTATAAAATTAGTTTTCGGGTTACTAAAACATTTCTTGTAATATTTCTTGCGGCCATTACTTGAATGGGATCGCGCGTCAACTGCTGAGCGGGACGCAGTGCTTCTGCGTTTCTAACATTATCTCATAGAGTAGAAACTCAGTCAAAATTTAGCCGCTTGTATCGACCCGGTTATTCGCAGATTATCTGTGCCTTCGTGCAAATGTAATACAGCGCATTAGGAAAAGTGACTGCGGACAACACTCTAGGGGAGTCTCTAGGAATCGAATGGGGAAAAAGGGGAGTAGATAGTAAAAGCCTATACCCGTACTGAGAAATACCCAACAATACTAGTGTTCGGGTTCAGTAATGCTTTAAATGGTCAAAAATCATTAATTGACAAATTCAATTGAACATTTTACGGTAGAAATGTCGATCTATTGATCGGTCCAATATTTCGGTAACATTTGTTGTCTTCCCAAGTGATGGAAAATAATACACACTGCATTTCATGGATTATTTCTCCGTATGCCTTATTAAGGCTTTAACTTCCCCGTCCCCGTTCCTTCGTAGAGTCCCTTCTAGAGTATTGTCCGTTGTCAATTATCCTAATGTACTACTGTATCGCATTTGCACAAAGGCACAGAGAAACTGCGGAAAACCTGGTCAATATAAGTGGCTTTATTTTTACTGAGTTCTGACTATATGAGAATACATTAAAAACGCAGAAATGCTGACACCACTCATCAGTTAGAGCGTAATAAGTTAGTGCGCGTTTATGCGGTCACCTATTCAAGTTACGGCCGTGAGAAATGATACTCTGGGAACCCCTAGAAGATAAGGTTAGGTAATTAGGTTTGATAGTTTGTGTAGGTTTTAGGTTCAAATCGCGAAGGCATCGCTTCTTCAAGAGCATTAAAAAAATCGGTTCTATGAACGAAATTTTTTTTTTTATATATCTTAACAGAGTAATATTCTCAACACTATTGGAATGGTAATTAATTTTGTTTGAGAAAATTAAGTACTGATACTCGACCTATCATCGTAATAGATCTTCGTGCCGATATTAAAAGCTAATATCGGACTACTCTTATCGTCCAAGGTTCGGCAGCTAATCTGTCCAATGTTGAAAGCCAATATTGTCAGCATTGGTCGTGATGTTGGACCGATCATCGGCCGAATGCAAACTACCGTCATTGGAAAAGGTTATGGTCTCTCTGAAAATTAACACAGAAAAAGTGCCTTCAAACGCAATTTTTCAATGTAACTCAATGTCCCGATTTTTTCGGGACATGGAATTACATTACCAATGTGTCTTTGAAGAGTGTTACTGACCATCGGTAAATTAAATAGAATGGCATTCTGGAATTAATAGAAATAAAGTATTTTTGAAAAGCGTTACGGTACTTCTGGTAATTGAGTTACATAAACAAGTATATCGTCATTCAGCGTTAAGTGATCGTTCTGGAAATTTAATTGAGTGGCAAACGTATTGTCAAAAAGCGTAATGGCGTTATTTTTAATGGATAAAACGAGGAATGAATGCATGACTTCCTATATTGTTGTAAGGCAAATGGCGCGTGGTGAGTAATTAGTCGCAAACAAAAGTCGGTAATGGTTTTCACTGCTCTGCTGGATCGATGGAATATTAAGCTTACTAATGAGTTTGTAAGAGTTCAGTAATGTTTGAAGAGGTGAAAAGTCGGTAATTGGCAAAACCAATCAGTCGATGCGGAAAAATGTACTATCGGGCTAAAAACATAAATATACATATATCGGGCATTCCACTGGTTATCGACAGGGTCGCGACACTCGTATTTTTTGTTTTTCTTTTGAGATGTTGTAGAACAATATAAAAAACACTCTAGAATTTTTTTTAGATTTTTTAATAATCTAAAATTTGATTTTCTCAAAAAATACGTCGACGATTTTTTTCTTTTTTTTACAGTAAATGCTGTGTCCAAAAACAAAATTTTTGAGGTCCAGAGTGGGGTGAGGCCTAAAGTAGCAGCTAAATATAAAACAAATTTTTTAAAAATTTAATAAAATACCCCAAACTTGAATCTCTCTAAAAGTAAGTCGATGATTTTTTTCTAAATTTTTATAGAAAATTTTGTATAGAATAATTTTTACATTTTTTTAGTACATTTTTTTAAATTTCATTTTATTTTTAGATGCTAATCTAGGCCTCCCCGCACTCTGGGCCTAGGCTCAAAAATTTTGTTTTTGTACACTGAATTTACTATACAAAAGAAGAAAAATCGTCGACGTATTTTTTGAGAAAATCAAATTTTATATTATTTTTTATATAAAAAAATAAATATTCCATTGTTTCGAGTATAACATTAATACGAACGGGGAAATTAATACATTGTTTTCATCACAAAGGTTATAATATAAAAATGTTTGGCATTTAAATAAATAGAGACATGTATTGATTGACGGGGCTGGTTTCTAAAGGATGAGATATGTAGCCAGTCGTACTCATTGTTTGCGCTAAATAAATTTTCCTACGTTCCACGTTATGAATATTAAATTTCAATTGTATGACGTTGCATTCCATTACGGTATGTTTGCCAAGGTAGTCGGAAAAAATACCCCCGGAGATAATACCCCCGATAAAATACCCCCGGATAAAATACCCCTTGGTAAAAATACCCCCGGATAAAATACCCCTTGGTAAAAGTACCCACAGATAAAATACCCCTTGGTAAAAACGACAAATCCGGGTGTATTTATCCGGGTGTATTTTTTCCAGGGGTATTTTTCCCGGGATTCGTTTGCCAACTGATCCTAACGTATTCATTACTGTTATTAGTGAGTGCAACTAATCAGTTTTCGATTTGTATCTAAGACCAATTATTGATATGCAATACTAACCATTTTATTCTGTGTATAACCTTATGTATTTTCTATGTTTTCAGTGACATCTACTGAACGTGCTTAGCGAACGAAAAAGGCGCAGAAAATTCGAGATAAGACATCGTTCTACGGTGATGCACGTCCAGAAGAATAATTCTTATCCACCTCGCTTTGGGTATCCAATATTGTTCGAATCGGCATGTCGCGAAGATCATGAAATAATTCAGATAACTGATGATCCTCCTGAAGCTGAAAGTGATTTTTTCCTAACTTCATCTACGCGGATCGCGTTACACATGCAAAAAAATGGAGTCTTATCAAAATTGGAACATGACGTACGGAGCAATGAACACGTCGGGGATGATGAACCGGACGATATACTGCAACATGTGCAACGACTCCGATCAACCGGGATGCGTGGAAATCGTACCGTCTTACAATCGCGAATTGGTCGAACGGGTTGTCGGTATAGTGGTTCCACTGTTTTTCGGTGCGATAGGTATTGTCGGTCTCGTCGGAAATTCCCTCGTGGTTATTGTTGTTCTGGCGAACCCGGGAATGCGATCGCCCACAAACATTTTAATAACAAATCTCGCGGTGGCTGATCTCCTATTCGTACTATTTTGCATTCCGTTCACTGCAACGGACTTTGTATTACCATACTGGCCGTTCGGAAATATTTGGTGTAAAATTGTGCAGTATCTTATCATCGTGACGGCCTGCGCTAGCGTCTGGACTCTGGTACTCATGAGCCTTGACAGGTCTGTACAATTTATAGCTTCTTCATATGTAATATATATTTATATTTCTCTTAATATACATATTCATTATTATGTAGGGAAACATAACAATTCTATCGATCACTTTGAATTAGACTGCCGGTTTCAACTTCGTAGGTATTATCGAGCACTATTGATATTTTCTTATTATTTTCTATTTATTGTTATGTATTCAAAAGTTTTATTTTGCATATGAGCAATTCCGCATGGAACTTGAAAAAGCATGTCCCTCTGCTTTTAACGGTACATCAACGATAAATTGTTACATGTTTTTGGTGTTAACATTTAGATGTTGATCTCTTGGAACAGAAGCACCTACTTGGTAAAGCCAAAATTTCGAGAATATACGAGTTATTTTGGTAAAAGTGACTGAAATGTCCTTACCGTCCGTGTCCCTGACACCGATATTTATTATTTAATGATCAAATAAACTTTTGTGGCGTTCCATTACTATTCTGAAAAAATTATTAGAGTTTTTGTCACGGTCGTTGTCGAACATACGCAATCGCAAATTAAGCGTGTTTGACCCTGTATAGTCATACGAATTGATAAGTGTGTGTCCCGCGGTTTTGGTGTCCTTACCGTCCGCACTTTTCAGGGCGGTCGCAGTGCCAAACACGGTACAATATAGTATATTGCGCCACTAGGGAGGGAAAGTAGACTATGTCCAACCGCGTGTAAGATTACCACCCGAGCCGAAGGCGAGGGTAGTAAACACGCGGTTGGGGATAGTCTACTTTCACTCCCCAGTGGAGTATACTATTTTTCACCATATCTGCAGCGGAAAGTTCGGATTACGTAAAGCCCGTAGGACGGGAAGTCGAACATTCCGCGCAGGTATGGTGAAAAATAATTTTCTCGGTTGCACCTAATCTGAACGAAAGTAGACATTACAAAATTCACTCACTTGTTAATTTTTATACCTCAAGGGCGATGGTCCGTTAACAAAGTCCATCCGAATTTGGGTAAGATTTAATATTATGTGTTTACCGTCGAACGCAAAAGCTATTCCGTGGAGCCTATATTTCTGATGATCTCGATGCGCAGTACATCTTATACAATGAGATTCTTGTGTGAGCAAACTTGCTGTGTGGTGCTAGCATTTTTATCTCTTTTTATCACGTAAAAACCAATTTATTTACCGAAATTCCGTGTCCTTACCGTCCACTAATCCGTTTCGACTTTGGAAAACTACTTTAAAGGCTTAAATAATATTGTATGAATATGAAGAAGCGTTGAAAAAATTGCCTTCTTTAATATCGATTACATCAGATGGTTTGCAAATATTAATAATATTTTATTATTAATATTTTATTAATAGTAATAGTAATAGTAATTTTTTGTAGGATTAGTTAGGCCCTCAAATGTACTAGATTTTATTTTTTTGTTTTTTCTATGCGTATTTTTTTAAAATATTTTTTAAAGTGACATATCGAATGCCCTAATTTCAAAATCTGAAAAAAATGATGAAAAATACTTTGTTGAATATCAAAATTTTCTGGCTTATAGCCAAAGGGGGCAAAATTTTTCTTATAGTTTTTAAGCTTTTTATATTTTTAAAAATTATGAAAAAATAGAAAAAAAAATTAATCTACTACAAGTAATTGGTCAAATGTTTATTTATGTAAACTCGGATTTTTTAGAATTGTCTCAGATTTTTAGGAATTTTTCAAATTTTTCTGAACTAAGACTATTCCAGCACCATACACGCCACATTCTAGCACCAGCATGCCATAATTTAAAAATCTGAAAATTTTTTGAAAAATACAGTTTCATATACAGAAATGTTTAACAAGTCGTCCATAGTAGTTTGATTTTTTTTCTATTTCTTTATAATTTTTTAAATCAAAAAAGTTTAAAAACTATGTGAAGAAAAATCTCCCACACTTTGGCTCTAAGTTAGAAAATTTTGAGATTCAATAAAGTATTTTTCAGAATTTTTTCAGATTTTTAAATTATGGTATGTATGGTGCTAGAATAGTCTTAATTCAGAAAAATTTGACAAATTCCTAAAAATCTGAGAAAATTCTAAAAAATCCGAGTTCACATAAATAAACGTTTGACCAATCGCTTGTAGTAGATTAAATTTTTTTTCTATTTTTTCATAATTTTTTTAAATCAAAAAAGCTTAAAAACTATAAGAAAACAAATTTTGCCTACTTTGGCTATAAACTAGAAAATTTTGATATTCAACAAAGTATTCTTCAGAATTTTTGCAGATCTTTAAATTAGGGCATTCGATATGTCACTTTATAAAATATTTTAAAAAATTTTGCATAGAATAAATAAAAAAATAAAATCTGGTGCATTTGAAGGTCTAAACAATCCTACAAAAAATTACGAACCAAATCAAGGAGGTCGAGGGTCAGACCCAGGTCGAATCGGGATGGAATGCCTCATATTTAAATAAAATTGAAATTTTTTTCATCTAATTCAGGGTTATAATTTTGACGAACATTATATTTCATAATTTCGATATCGAAATTTGTGTCAGAATTGATATTCATAAAGTTTCATGTGTGTGGAAGGGGTCTCATTTTGTGCTTGAATGATTTCGTGCTGTCGATATTAATTCCTTCTCATTAACCTCCAATTAATTTCTGTTGATAAAGCACCGTGCTAAAGTAATTTATTGTAGATAATAAGTTACAGAATTCTATTCCACCTTCTACAACATAAACGATTTTATTTTATTCGTACCTGGAATCTATAATGATATTTAACACCGATGACCACAAACGTTAGCATACCTTACCTGACGAGTATTCATATTCTGACTAATACTGTAACATCGATAAATTCTTGGTGACACTAAACAAATTGCAAGGTGTGCAATAACCGCTGTGCCCCTTTGAATATATTTGCCTTTTAATGCCAGGTATTAAAATTAAATATGTATTCAATAAATCAGGTTATATGGTTACAACAGGCCAACCGTAACAGGACACGTGTTCGTTTTAACGACGGTATCAAGGAAACTAAATTATTCAACGAAAATTAAAAAAATTGAATACAGAGTTTGAAGCATCCTATTGCTTTGGCAACCATGATATAAATTATTTTTCCCGAATATGATACCAGATGATTTTAAAAATCTATATAAATTACCTAACGGATCTATGTATTAGAATATGTTTTCTTTGTTCTTAATATAATCCCGTGCAAAAACTAGTTTGGGCAGCCACGATTAAATAAGGAGCCTTTTTAGGTATAAATGTGGCATCCACAATAGGGAATCTACTCTAGAACCCTACTAGGCTCAACAGAGGCAGCCACGACAAACTTCGGAGCCTAATCAGGCTTAAATGTGGAACCCTCGCTAGGGTTGCCCATATTGAGCCTCTAAAGGCTCCGTACTTCAAGCGGGACTAGCCTAGTAGGGCCCCTAATAACACTGGGGCGAACTAGAAAGGACCAAGTTGGAGCCCCAACTATATTTCTGCACGGGATGTTTACCGTTTTCATACCAATATCAAACGATATCATGAAAGTAAAAATGAGTATCAAAATATTTATGGGATAAATAAGCAAATAGACTGTCTGATTCAAACATTTAAAAAACATATAATGTTACTATGAGTTTTTGATGGTATCGAATGCGCTATATACAATATAGCATACTATGAGCAAAGAGGAGAATTCTTTAAAGTTATACGAGACGTAAACCAGAACTGCCTGGTAATACTTACACTTCCATAAACCACCACCGCCCTCTTGAAAGCATCACCTCAAGCTTGAAACTAAATTTCTTCGTTCACTATGTACTCCGCGTAACAGTGAGCTCCGAGATTTCCAAGTCCCGTAGTAGCCACTCTATACATTGGAAATAAACTTAGAGATCCTATTTAGAGCTATTTATTTCGTTTTTTTCCTCGGGGCGTACTTCAAGTGCATTGGTGGGGGACGTGCCTGTTGTGTCTTGCATTTTTACCCATAGAATCTGATGCTCGAGAGGGTAAGGGTATCCTAAAGACCTGGAAGCGAGTGAACGCTTTATGTTTGCGGTGTTTCAACAGTTTTTCTTTCTTTATTGAACTGGCAAACTTTGGAGAGTTGAGGAAGCACGATGGGTTGAAAAGATGGGAAAAATAGGCGTGTTAGTCGCTATATTTTCCAGTTGAATTAAAACTGCAAAGTTTTTAGGGCTGTTTCAGATGCAATTTATTATTCTCTTGTATCTCATGGCTTCAAGAATTTATTCAGTGGTAACAAGCACGTGTACGGAGTTAAGAATTATAGCTTAATGGGATGATACAGCAAGTTAAATACTATTGAACTATTTGTAAAGTAGATGTTCTTATTAAATTTCTGCCAGGATATATTTGTTGATTAAGTTAATTTTTTTTCTGCTAATAAGTGCATTTTGTCTTCAATTACTTCATCGGAATATAACCAAGTTTATGCAAGCTATTTTTTTTATGGAACTTTTTACTGTGATAGAAAATACCAGTGGGCAAACATAAAAATGAAAGCATCTTCCTAAGTGGTCTTTTTTTATCCAAGTTCATCGGTGCAAATATGTCTTCTGTTCTGCAGTAATCGTAGAGTTCAGGTTACACAGTTCGATCAAATGGGTTTCACAAAGGTTCAATTCTTGATGGAGGGAAAGCTTTTATGTTCTGCACCTAGAGAAATCGATCTGATCGGTTTATTTGAATTACATACGGGATCTATTTGAAATAAATTTAATTTATTTTGGGTCAAATAAATGTTATGTCAAATTAATACGATTTATTTGTATGTAATAAATTTTACTTCGCTTGCGATAATGGTTTTTTCTGGCACTGTTTGCTCAATAGAATTTGTATCAAATTAAAAAATATAATTTCTGTAATGTCAGAAACGTTTTTTAAAAATCATCGTAAAAAGGCATGTAACGGGTACTTTCCGAGGTAGAATATGCGACTTGCGAAAGATAGTGAAGGCCAAGATTCGATATTATGAAGAAAATTCTTTATAAAATTGTGGTCGACATATTTCTTATACGAAGAAATATGTAATATTTCTTATACGAAGCAATATGTAATATTTCTTATACGAAGAAATATGTAATATATCTTATACGAAGAAATATGTAATATATCTTATACGAGGAAGCTTTGAGATTGTTGAGAAATAAGGAAGTAATGTGCAAGTCTCGACTTTGCAACCTTTTAAAAATAATTCGTTAACAATTCCCAGTTTTATTAAATTCTTATACCTCAGTTGTATTCTTTTTTTTCTAAATTCGGTACATAGGGTTTCAGGTCGTTTTATGAGATGCGTCCAAAGCAGAAGAGCGTTTACACTTGTACTATTCAAATTGTTATGAAATTCGAACTCCTTTACCGATCCAACTTTGAAAAATTGACCTATCCTTTTTGTTTGATCGCTCTTGCATTACATTTCATCGAGTTCGATTCAACAGTATTATCGACAATTCAATGCATTTTTGTATTCGACAGGTGCTTGGCAGTTGTTCATCCGGTAGCGTCCAGATCGGTGAGAACGGATTTTTACGCTTTTCTCGCGGTATGCATTGCCTGGGGCGTAATTCTCACTGCGTCAGTACCGACTCTTATCATTCACGGGGAGGTGAGCCTTTATACAAGAGATTTTTACCGTGCCCAGCGCATATTCTCTCTCCTTTATCACTCCACATGCAATCTATAGTACTATACATATATATATATATATATATATATGTACATAGGTATAAAGTTCGCGAGCGTACATGACAAAATGTAGTATAACACGGTAGTAGTAAACACGCGAGCTAGGATAAAAGCTCTAACGGGCTTTGCTTCACACGCGAGCGTCTCAGAGGAGGGTAACAAGAGAGCATAATATGTGCTACCAGAAAAAGAGTGTCGCGCACCCTTTCTCATTGTCCCCGTGGACACGTTCACCTCGCATATGAGGAATTCCACGCCATTCAAGCCACCTTCAGACTTCAATGTTTTGCATCTTTTTGCAATTTGAGTATGTTGTAACACTCGGTCGAACAAAATTTTTAATATATGTATATTGTATGATCGCATCAATTGTTGCGGACTTACAAGCAATTGCAGATTTATACTAGTGTTGTTTTTTCTTTTTTTTTTTTTTTTTGATGCTCCATTATCTCGAAAATGCCTAATCAAAACGCAAAAGAGATAAACATCTTTTTTATAGTTACTTTCATGGACTTGACGAAAAAAATCCACAACTTGATTTTCTATATTTTGCGAATAAAACGGAACATTGAAGTCTGGCGGTGGCTGGAATGACGTGGAAACCCTCAAATACAGGGTATGTAATTTAAAAAAAAATTCCAATCTAAAACTGTTAGATAAATGTTGTATAATTAGGAAAGTTAAACAAAGTCATAAACTAAATTTTTGAATTTTTACAATTTTACTGTTTGAAGGAGTAAAATAAAGGTAACATTTCCATTTCAGATGCCGTGGCTCAAAATAATGTATCTTAATTGACCACACTGTTTTACTTAGGGAGTTTCATGCACAGCCTAGGAATTTTAAGGAACAGTTATTTTAGGAACAAATAATTCGTTAATAGAAAAAATTATTTTGACATTTTTCTTGTGATGGGTCAACAGCTTGGATTTTATTGAAAAACGGATGTAAATCTACAACTTGAGAATATACATCTTTTTCTATGCCTCATCATTTTTTAGATAGATTGATTTGAAAAAATACAGCATTTCATAAAACTTTGAAATTAAAAGTAAGAAAAATTAGCAACGGACGCCTTCAAGTGGTTTTGAAATGTGGCCAATAATAGGACAGATATTCTTCCGCTTCGGAAATATAAAACGTTTTAAAAAAATGCGTAAAAACTTGTAGGGCAAAAAATCTTTACGATATCTGGCTAGTTAGACGTGGTTTCTAAAAGGAAAAAACAAACAATTGAAAACTAACATCGAATATCTCAATTATGGTATATAGTGATTTTTTTACATACTCCTACAAAAATACCTTCACAACTTTGTAATACATATAAATTGTCTGTTCTTGAAAATAATAATTATAAATACAGACATTTTGTTCAAATGGATCAACTTATGTATAAAGGAGCTCACCGAATATATTAACGGTGTAATAATGTTTTAAAAGGTGAAGACCACAAAAGAGAACAAAACCAAAAGAGCGGAAAAGGGTTCGGATAAGCGCTGGACTATAAATCTTGGTATTGGAATGTTCAGTGATATTAATCTATTTTCTGGGACGCAGATTAATTTTGTTTATCAGGACGTGAATTGTTCAGTGTCGGAAAATTTAACGGCCTGCAGAATATTGAGCGAAGATAACTGGCCTCCCTTCCAAATCTCATTCTTCCTCGTCAGTTATGTCGTGCCACTGACCTTAATATGTGGCCTCTACATCTGCATGCTGATGAGACTGTGGCGCGGAACGCGTACCTGTCCTGGGGGAAGACGAAGCAAGAGGAGAGCCACGAGATTAGTAATCGTCGTAGTCGGGGTATTTGCTATCTGCTGGTGTCCTCTTCAGGTGAGTCAATTTTTCTATGTTATTGGATCTTATCCCATTTCGCATTGCTGAGAGAAATTACGTTCGTGTCGCCAGTGATTGCTTGGAAATATTTGATTGAAATATTAAATTACATGGATTGGGTTGGATGGTGGTATTCCTTACTTTGTTATGTACCTGCCCGCGTAGAAAAAAAGAATCTTGTGATGAATCTTTTAAAGAATCTTAAAAAAAGTCTTGAAAGAATCTTTGCATGAATCTTGAAAAGAATCATATATAGGATCCGGAGCAAGATTCTTTCCAGGATTCTTTTCAAGATTCTTTCCAGGATTCTTTTCAAGATTCTTTCTATCCGAAAGCGTTCTGAGAATCTTTCAAAGAATCTTCGAAAGAATCTTGAAAAGCGTCTTTAAGAGAATCGTAAAAAGATTCCGTCCATTAAACCGAAAAATCGTTGGAAGAATCATAATGAAATTCTTCAGAGGAATCGAGCGAAACCTGTTGTTGTTTTGCCTTGGTGTCGAGACAGTACATTTCGGTACGTCAACGAAGAGTAAACCCCTCGTGTATAGTCGAATTCAGAACAGCTTTGCAGTCTTATATAGGTTCAGGCTTCAAGTCACTTGCGAGAAACGCTTCGACCGCTCGCCATCTAGCGGAGTATTCAATATCAGTGTTTCGTATGATGCCACTAGATGGCGAGCGGTCGAAGCGTTTCTCGCAAGTGACTTGAAGCTTGAACGTATATAAGACTGCAAAGCTGTTCTGAGTTCCACTATACACGAGGGGTTTACCCTTCGTTGACGTATCGAAATGTAGTGTCTCGACACCAAGGGAAAGCAACAATAGGTTTTGCTCGATTCCTCCGAAGAATTTCATTATGATTATTTCAACTATTTTTGTATTTAATGGGCGGAATCTTTTCACGATTCTGTTAAAGACGCTTTTCAAGATTCTTTCGAAGATTCTCAGAAAGCTTTCGGATAGAGAGAATCTTGAAAAGAATCCTGGAAAGAATCTTGCTTCGGATCCTATACGTGATTCTTTTCAAGATTCCTTTAAAGATTCTTTAAAAGATTCTTCACAAGATTCTTTTTTTCTACGCGGGTGTTTTCCTCGTCAAAACGTCTTGATATTTTTGTAACCGGAAGAGGAGAGCCAGTATAACATTTTACTCAATTAAGATTCACGTTTACTTTATATTGAAACATTTGCTGTCAGTCGAAATAGAACATTTCACGACAAAAATGTGTTCGAATAAAACTAGTGACTCCCTCGCTCCGAATAACCGACCGCACTCAAATCGTATATATTAAAAAAGTAATAGAAACTTTTGTGAACGTGACAGAAATTGCCCGTTTCTAGATGTACAGAGAAAATGTCGGTACACTTTACACAAAAAGTATGCCGGTACATATTTACAAAAAAAAAATAAATAAAAAGAAGATGAAAATTGTATTAGTTTGCTCGGATATTATTTTCCCTGTCATTGTTATTAAAAAATGATTTTTTAAATGAATTTTATTTTAAAAGAGTAACATTGCTATGAGTATATATTACACACTATATTGTCTGTCTATTTTACATTAAAATAATGCAAATTCTAGAAATTTATTTTGTCACATCTAATTCAAACACATCGAAATGAACATCGAATTCTACAAACTTTTGATGTCACTACCAATTTAAGACATAAAAATGTGTAAATTCTACAGATGTCTTCTGTGACTTCTCATTTTACACAAAAAGTATTTATAAATACGCCAAATTTACAAAATCTTTATTTTATTTTTCAAACTTGACATAAAATAAAAAATAAAAAAAATAACAATAAGTTTTTTATGTAAGTTCGAACGCAACTTCGATCCTAAATGAGCTTTTGTGAATAAATTTGAAGATTACATTTATTGTCATCATGATAGTAGGAATATTCAGACAGTTAAACAAATAATTGAAGAGTCATTTTATAGTAAACTGAAATATGAAAATAGTCATACGGACTATCAATTATTAGTTGTTACCTAATAGTTGCTAGTACCACTACAATTTATATGTAGTTTGTGGAATCAAGTATCTACAATATGATTTTTTGGAAAAAATTAATTTTTTTTTTGGTAAAGCTTTTATGAAAATGTTATGAACTAGAAAATGCTAATAGATTTTTGGATAGAAAACCTATCTAAAAATCTACTTAATAAGAATTTGTTCAATTTAAAATGAATTATATGATGTACTGTCACATTTTATTTCTGTTTTCAATATTACTATTAAAATTATTTATTTATTTAAAAATCTCCTACTTACAAAGAATTTACTATTTGTTTTAACGTTGGAATAAATAATTTGTAACTTCCACTCCCAGGAGAATCAAAAGATATGGACTGATGGAAACTTCATTACCTGTGATCCATCCCAGCGGAATTACTCTATTAAAATAAAATTAATCCTCTTATTAAATATGTGAATAAAGTATAAATTATACCTTCGCAAACTACATTTCTTGGCATATTTTATTTTGTATGACAGGTAATACTCGTGACAAAGTCCCTGGAGTGGTATCCGCAAACGTCAACTACGATAATGATCCAGATAGCGAGCCACGTGCTCGCTTATACAAACAGCTGCGTGAATCCAATCCTTTACGCTTTTCTCTGCGACAACTTTCGCAGGGCGTTTCATAAAATAACGTATTGCAAACCGAAGCTAGAGGCTCAACATAGGCTGGGACCCCAAACACGAACGACGAGGGCTGCCAGCAGTGGCAATGTACTCTAGGTACGTATAAAATTTATTGCATGTACGTATATGTGAATACTATCTATAGAGACTGATATAAAATGCCCACAAAGTTATAATAAATCACTTGCATTTCGGTCTTATCTCTTGTTTCCTGTGCTTTTCTTTTCTCGCCAGCCGTTTTCAACTTGCGCCATTGTCAGAACGTATAAATATATGATGTATATATTCAGTTGGTAGGATACACTGAAAGCTTTGTTGGACTACAGGCGGTATACTGCGTAAAGTACTTTAGCAATCGAGTTCATTTTCCTCCCCTCTATACTAAAGCTTTTATTTCCCCAATGTCTTGTTTTTCTGATGTGTCACAACTAATGCCAGAAAATATCGTTCGTACAATTACATTGGTCTACATATATCATAATTTTTCAGCGAAATGCAGACCATTTTGTACGGATATAATTGGAGAAAACATAAAAAGTAAAATCTAAGCCGTGTGAAAATGAAAATAAACGTCCATTGGATAAATTCTATCGTAAACATAACATTTCTTTCCCTACAAGAAATATTTCGTATCGGTGGGCATAAAAATAGAGTTAAAAATACGTTAAGGTCGTCCTTGCGTATTAACCCTTCTGAACTTTAAGACTTTACATTTTTTTTATATAATAGTTGAATCCCTTCGAAATGCGATTGCAAAGTTTCAAGCTGGGTTATCGACTAAATTACCGAGAAAATAAATATTTAAAAAAGAATTCTTATGCACGGGCTCTTATGGGAAACTAATCGATTTCGTACTTCGGAACGGAAATTAACATGTATAAACTGAACTTTTATACAATATCAAATGTGCTATGGATTCCTTAGAGTGTCACGATTCTGTATAAAATATAAAAAAGGAACGTTATCGAAGTATTTGGGTGTAATTCCAACGTCAAACACATTGTCACCACTCAGAAGTTACGGATAACCGGATGTAGCGGACGATGATAGAAATCAGCATAACCTCCAGTGTCAACCGGCGGCATTTCAACCTTGGTTTCAGCGACCCGATTTTTCGTGGCGGTTGTAGTCGTCGTGGCGCAAAAATTAGATTTTCTATCTACTTTTTTTGTTTGTTTTGTGTCACAAATTTACCTTTAAAACGACCATATTTAGCTCTGACCGCGTGATCATATTTTTTAAGTTTACGAAGCATCTACAAATATGTTTTTATTCTCACTGTGATTAATTGAATGTGTAGATGTATAAAAATGTTACCATTTACAGAATTTTCGGAACAGTGCGTCAATTGACTAGTATGGGTCGCAAGGACTACCTTAAATATATTTTGGTAGCTCCGGGAAGTAATGAAAATAGTTTGCAGCTATTGATAGCGCCATTGTGGTACGATAATATGGTAGTTGAAATTGCTATATAATCTAAGTGCTTGTATTCTACTCGGATCATGCTATTAAGTAATCTGAGAACAAATTATTTGTACACCGAGAGAAATATATAGTACTCATTCCCAGATTCGTATAGTAATCGGGATCCAAAGTGGAAAAATGGCATTTTTTTTCCAGACACATACAAAGATTTACTAGGCGTCACCCGCTGTACTATTTACGCTGCTGTACAACGCTTTACAACGCATCTCATACTTCTCTACATTTTGCGCCCACAAATGTTCGGAATAATCTTCATACGCATACACACTGAGAGAAAAAATTGTTGGGCACAACGAAATAGAGATTGACTCAACCTCTCCGAGAGGTTATATGCGGTGAATGGAACGAGGAGGTTGGGTCAAACTCACCAAATGGTTGTCGGACTTTCTTCGATTCAAATCTTTCATGTGGTTGAGGCAACCACAGTTTATTGTAACTCTAACATTGTTTTTTCTCAGACCATGCGCACTCTTGCATCAATCTCTAATCGATTGATTGGAAGTATTGATGCAGTTGGTTCAACTACACTCATATTTCAATCAAATTCATTATGTGTTTGAGTGAGTCTAAAATAACAAAGAAAAATTAATTGAAAATTATTAATCGTGCTTATTCAATCGAGTAATCCTGCATATTAATTTGATATTACGTCTTTCTCGTCAGGATGGTACATATTAATCGCTGAAAAAACGTATTTACTTTTTTATTACATTGACGAGAATCGAACCTGCGCCCCTCCGGATAATGTTGTTGCGCTGCGCTTTAGCTCACACAGCCAATCGGATCATATGATTCTAGTATGTTTTTTGTCTATTTGAATATCGGTAACATGAAATATAAAGTGGAATTAGTATAATACAGTCAGAACTTTATAGATTTATATGATTGTGTTTGGTGTAGTAAAAATAAAAGCACTTTCTGTTATTTTTCACGGCACTCGGTTATATCGAAAAGAGTATATTGTATCGTTGTTGCCATCTATAAACATATTCGACGAAGTTGCTTGTTTCATTGTTAGCCCGAATTAGTTTGTTAGTATTTGGATGGATGACCGTCTCACTGATCTGAGGGTCAGTACTAGGATGGGTAACTACCTGTCTGTCTCTGGCAGTCAGTAGTTGGATAGGTGACCATCGGCATGACTCTAAAGACAATAATCGTATCTTCAAAAACAGCTTTCACACAAACGGACATGAGGTTGAGTCAACCTTATATTTCTTAGAAACCAGTTGCACCGAGGTTCTTTCAAAAGCATAAAACAGTTCTCGTAACCATTCTGATACAGTTGCTTCATAGAAATCATTTTCCTGATTGAAATGACACGCATGATTGGCTCAACCACTCGTTACGACCAACCAAAACTCCCCATACAAAGTCACGATTATCCGGAGTTTAGCGTAATCTCTCTAATTAGCACTTGTTATTTGCCCTTAGATGGTGAAAGAGCGAAGCGTTTCTCGCGGGGTATGCGTGAAATTTGTATGCACATGACTACGCTATCATTATAAAATAGGCCATTAGTACACCACCTATTGCAAGCTTTCTATTACAAAAGGAATTGCGGTATAATGACATCAGCAATCCACCATGAAACATCCCATCATGCTGCAACTAACCTACATTCTGGAGCTGCATAAAGTTGTATACTACTGAGCATCAACCCGTTTCTATAGTACTCGACCCAGTCAGTTTTTTTCCATAAAAACGACTAAGTGGTTATATTCTTATAACTGTCATTTATAATAACCACTACTAATTCTATTTCTCTGAGCATTGTCTAAATATGTGTAAAAATAAATATATTTTCCTCAGTGCGATTCGCAGATTTACTGCATTCATATTTTAGTTAAAGAAATGTCAAGGGGGCTATATTTTCCCTATTAATATTATTTTGTGGGGAAGGAAACTACACATTTTTTTGTCCAGGAATAATACTACCTTCTTGTTTTTCATCCATATTTTAACACCATAACGTGATGAAAATTATAGGTGCCTGGTTCGTAATGCTTTCTATATACGACATATTCTTTTGGGGGATAATCGAATGGTGTTTTTCGAGAGAAAAATATTTAAAAGTCGAGCGTGCTAATTCTGTCTAATGAGAAATTGTTCCATTAGCGAATCGCCGCCATAAATTATTCGGCAGTGACGGGCAGCAGGCTCCGTGTTTAAAAATAATCTCTGACAATTTGCATATGAGTTGTGCAAGGACTGTCCGAGAAATTGCATTTTTCAGGATAAAGCCCCTACTGAACGCAATAATTAAAAATTTTATGGCCCTTTGGTATATTATTTTTGGCTACTTTTAGTTTTGATATTCCAGACAAATTAATGTTGGCGGAATAAATTATATTAACGAACACATATTTGAGCACGGGAAAAATAATTTATTTCTTCGTCTCTCGTCTCGACGTAAAATACAGAATTTTGGATTAAAATTGCAAATATACGAGTAACGTCATATCGGCTTTCAAAAGCGGTCTTGTTAAACGCGAGAGGGTTTTTTTTTAAATAAAGAACAATAACGTAATCAACTATAAAAAATGACGTACACCGTCAGTCGAACAATATCTCCGAAAAAGGGAAACCCAAGCTTCACTATTATATCTTGTGATTGTTCTCCCCTCATTAGGACGTGTCGGCGTCATAGGGAGAAACGGAAATTCATAATGCGAGAGGTAATTACTGGGCCTACCCGGGGCTCCTTTTTTTCGTGGAATTAATATTAATAAAAAAAAATCTGAACCCTCAACGAATTTTGTACTTAGCCTTCGGGCAGGCAAACTCTGGCCTAGCAAATTCCATCCTTACTCAACGTTTATTATTCTTCGTCGGTTTCAAAGAACAGGAATGAAAATTTTGTGTTTCTTGACGAGTTTGGTTAATTAAAAGTTGGACATCCAAAAGTAGGAATAATACGTTTCGAAATTTCATTGTTTTTTAACAATGTCAATAACAATGTCAATGTTAGCATCCTTAATAAACATGATAATCATAATAGAATCTATCTATCTATAAAATAGCCAGAAAGTATGCGTATATAAAATTTTTATCTTTGGCATCTTATCGCATGAATCCAATTTTTCATTTAAGGAGGTTCATCACAAATATAAAAATGTAGAGAAAAATCTGAAAATATTATCGCATATTCGATACTTTGTGATGAATGTATCTGAATTATTTGGGAATTTTCACCTACACCATCCACACAAAATTAAAGTATTATTTGCATACTAGACCTAGTGTATAATAGAGCCGTGTATAAGCATAGGACTACCGCTACGCACTCCTCACGTCCCGCACGTACTGACGAACCTCCTTAACGTAAGGGATAGCTATGATACAAACATAAAATCATACGGATGCTTGCAAAAAATGAACCCTCGCTGGTATTTCGTAAAACACTTCTCTTTCAGAGATGTTAAATTGTTTTAATGGAAAGATTTTTAGTAATTGGCTATTAGTCATCCCATTACACCTTCTAAATTTGCTGGGTGCCGTGACTTCCGGCATTAACCCAAGTTAATCAAGATACCTTTTTTCATTAACTGCATTGACCTCTTTTGTTCGTACAAGGTAAAAATTGCAAGACCCAAATAATGAAACACATTAATCATCTTTGATGACACGCAAGATTATGTACACTATCCTTTTTGACAGATGTACCGAGGGGACTTTAGAATATATGTCATTTTATAGGTGGAATCACCATATGTAACTGCGTAGAAATAACAATTCGAAGTAAAATGCAATTTTACAACAGTTGGAAAAATGAATGTTACTGATTTACAGTATAAGTAGTATATTATGTATTCCGATATGACGACTATTTATTATTGTAAAAGCTACGAGCTACTTATTTTAACCGTAATATATAATTCAATATCATCTTGTGATAATGAAAATGCGAACAATATCACATTGTACTGTTAATAATTCCATATTTTGAATATTTTACTACAACACGAGTTCCAGTCATGAGTAATCCATTATTACTAATGTTCACACTAGATTTTCAAACCGCTGTTTTTGTGTATTGCTATAAACAATGCCTATACACGCGAGCGCAGGAAAAACCTGATATTGTAAATATGCAATCTCAAATAGTACGTTGGAGTATCTATTGTAACGAGAATTCTATCCAACGCAGGAAAACCCAAGCTACAACCTTAAATTGTCCAATGTTACTGCTCTTCCTTATTTTTCGTTCCGAAGAACTGGGCGCCAGGCGCTTTCGCGCCGGAAGAGAAGCAACGTTAACAAATGACAATTGTCCGTCCAGGCTTGGCGTCAGCTGCAATACGTAGAGTGGGGGGGGGGGGGGGGGGGGGTAAGACCTCCTGAGAGTTCGTGTTACTAATAAATAAATAATTCCAGCAAGACTAAGTATGGGACTCACAACGATTCAATTTATTCAAAAGATCAATGAATTTGTAGGAACAAATAAATAATAAAAATGTTCACGTAAAACATCTCCTTTTAGTGGCCACACTTTGGCTACTGAATAAATTATAAATTTTTTAAATAATTTCCCGACAAACAATAACGAACATTCACACGAACGCACACTCACACACTCTCAAATAAATAATTAACAAGGACCGGGACGATTGCGTATAAAATTACAAAACACTTGAACGCGATAAACGACAAGGCCAATGAAATAATTTAACAAAATTATACAACACGTAATATGGCCTTGAAGTGGACTCCCTCACGAAAAACCAAAGGACGCTATAAACGGGACAACCAAGGGCACACATACGGACCACACACACTCACACTTAACACTATGGCTTTTCCGGGACGAAGGCTTGAGGGCGATTCGCGCACACGTCTGATAATTCTAGAAACAATTATTCACGGAGACTCTAGTTCTCACACAATGATTTTACATTAAAAATGGCTCGAAGCCGCCAGCGAAACACGCTCACACGTCAGAGAAAATTCGTTATAACGCAACACACGACAAAGATCTTTAACGAAAATCATTCTCTACGCGGAGAGTCTAACACGACCGGTACGACCACACTTTACAATAGCATTACAGCACTCGCGATTAAATAAAATAAATAAATACAATTGAGATACCAGAAAAATAATAAAATAAATATATGGAGCTCACCGGGACGAGAGACGACAAATGAATTACTCCTCGGACAGTTTTCCTCAACGGAGATTCAACGCACTTCCTCGTAATAATTAATATTTTGCGGGACGTCCTCCTCGCTCGACGATATCCGCGATAGAGCCTTGAGTGATCGCGATCGATCTCGCTCGCGAACTTTGCTCCCCACCATTAGATATTAAAAATAGCCCTAATCGGGAGAAAACGCTGAAGCGCTGTCATGCAGAGACGGGACCTGGCGCCTCGCTAGGCGAATTGACAAATTAGCTTCGCTCTTATCGGTGCGCATCAAGGTTTGGTCGCTCGCTACACTACCAACCATGCGCTAGGCCCTCTTCGAGCGCGTAAGGTCGAATATTGCGCAGATATTATGCGATGCAGGTGCTGATCAACGGCGAATATCTTCCTTATTAGGCGTCGAAAGGATGACCAATACGTAGGCGGTGGCTGAGGTTGTACTATGGCGAGCTTTAAGCTCGCAAAGTCCTCAGATTTATTTCAGGAGGCTACCGGCTAATGCGTGGTGGAAGCTTCGGGACGTGCGCGGCGATTTGTACCATTTCTTTGTCTCTTGCGTCGATCAGTTTCTCTCTCGTCATCACACATAAAAATATTGATAATCGAAAAACAATTAATAAATATTCTAAATATTCTATTATGACCCTGCGAGATCGCCCTTGAGTCGAAGAGCGAGGAGAACGATATCAATTATTGTAACGCGCAATTTTGCGGCGTTACACTATATAGTATAAGTACATAACAGAAATTGCTAATAAATAATAGATATTCAAAGAATTTAATATACAATTTACCCAGTGTATAAAAACATAATGAGTAAACTTAATATATGCACTGTGTTATGTACAAACAACTCTTGAGACGGGCTCTTATTAAAACTGTCTGATATAGCTATGAAAAATTTTACTGTATTTGCAAAGAAAAGAGGTTGTCGACTTCATAAAGGATCAAAATAAATAGTCGCTCATACAAAATCCTATCAGTCTTAGGATTAGACTAAAATTCATCGGCCTATTATCAACTATTCCGCTTTCAATCAAGCCCTCGCATTTCAAACAGGAGAGACGATTACTGGTACATAAAGTATGAAGTCAAGCCGCTAGGGGATCCAAGAGATTCGAATTAACACTGGTATGCCGGGTGGAGGCTTAAGTTTAATTACGAGGCCCGACGCGCTCGCTAATTCCAGGGTTGATGATCCGGGAATTTCCTCCAGCAGAGGAAAGGAGGACCTTTATAGTTGATGAGGAAGTAATGTGCGAGCGAGTTATGTCTCCAGAGTTCTTGCGCGTTCATCCATTGCACACTTCGTCTAATATCGGTTACGTCCGGTGAACTTTAGCACTTTCTTGTTCAGTCTTTGACAAAGATTCGCGTAAAAACATGACGGTCTCAGTCAATTTTTTATACGTGATATTCTTTCCCCTTGACTCACGCCATTTCATTTTCACTATCGTATTACACGTCGAACATGTTCCAACACTGTATTTCTCACCAAGAGTGCGCAATGGTTCGCTAAGCCGGAAATAAAACGATCATCAACTTGGCGCAGCATCCTTCAGCGTTTCTCATTCATTCATTTTTCTAACTTAACTAGAACTGCCTTCCCTCCGCCCGAGTTAAAATTTAAGCCCTTCCAACACCCTTCGTTGAATGAAAATGGGTAAAATATGCCACTTTTGGAGGTTTATACAAGGGTCTAAGAACCTCATCTCACTCTGTACAACCTAATTGGAGGTCCAAACATAAGAATTTCAGT
Source organism: Ephialtes manifestator (assembly GCA_963970395.1). Taxonomy (NCBI): domain Eukaryota; kingdom Metazoa; phylum Arthropoda; class Insecta; order Hymenoptera; family Ichneumonidae; genus Ephialtes; species Ephialtes manifestator. The sequence goes on from OZ019980.1 coordinate 14,380,994, forward strand.
CTACATTAGACTCCGTTTACTCCATTCGGGTAATATCTGCCATTTTCGAAGGTTTTGACGAGGGTCAAATGAATGAAGGACCCTCCGTTTACCCCGCGGGACTGCTACATTTAGGTTTTGAAGAGGGTCTACATTTCAACTCGGGCGTTACTCATATTTTGTCACATCTATCTCCATATAACCGACTATCCCTGATACCACATCTAGAATGGTACGTTACTATATCTATGTAGCCGACGAAATGGGACGATTGCTTTGGTACATTGCTCTCGTACTGAGAACACGCTTTCATGTCGAGGTATTCTCCTTGTTGTGCAGCTGTTAGAGCTGTAAATCACGGAAACAGGCTAGCGGAGCAAGCAAATCAGTGAACAATGGTTTCAGCTTACTGACCATTATGTTGTGGTGCTCAGTTTAGGTCCGTAACCAGGAAATTTTGATTGGAACTTGGGCTCACAGAAGCTGCTTGCTTCGCTAATTGCAAAATTTTCACACGGAAAGAAAAAAGTAGTTATCAAAACTGATTTATCGGTCCCGAGAAACAATCGAAATAGTTAGCATAGCGCCAACTACTCGGTCGGTTGAAGAAACTATGACCTCGTTGGTAGAGTATCGATAGTAACAATGACCAGCTGAGATCATAACCTCAACTCACCGGTTGGTTGGCGTAACAAATCATTTGGATTGGATAGCAGCCGTGATTTTTGCAGGAACTATTTTTGCTACCAATCGAAAAAAGTTGAGACTAAGATTCCAATTTAGTTTCAGTAACTAACACGCGGCACAGCATATGCTGGAATTAGTAGCCAGAACTACTTTTTTCTTTCCGTGCAGTCTTGCGTAGATTACGCTCATTCTCCAATCTGGGGATTGGAGAATGAGTATGTACTCTATTAAGATATTATTTTAATGCGCAATTAGCCCTCGAGGTGAAAGTCTGGCGTGGGACGTCGAGGAAAGACTTATAAATATAAATTCTCCTGTCACAGTTTAATAGTTAATACAAAAGAGTTGGGTGAACCAATTTTGATTCATCGAGATATTGATATTTATCTGATGGGAAAGTATTTGTTCTAGGAACAAATACTTTCCCATCAAATTTTTCTCCATCTGTCGTTGCATCGAGTTCGCCAACTTCTTTTTACATCGCTATGACAACTGAAGAACTTTAAAAATGTAATGTGAAAACTGTAAATCATTTTCCAGAGTATAGTAGTAGCATATGCGGATTATAGTAGTAGCATATCTGGGAAACGACTTAGTCGGAAAGAGGTCGGTCATTAAGAAGATGAAAGATGCTTGAGAGTTTGCAAAGCACGGAAGAACGAGAAGCTGTGAAAAAAAATGCAAAAGAAGACGTGAGATAAAACGTCTCCATGAGTCGTAGAAATATTCGAGAGTACGCGCTGAAGTTCTACAGTGCTGTAGAAATAATTCGTATGTTTGGTTGGACGAAAAGAGAGAGTCGACACCATCATTTCTACGAGAATCTAACAGTCCCCTTGACACCAATGTAGAAGAAGGTTTTAGCTCTAGGGAGAGCAGTTGGTAGGACCTAAGAGTAGGACGAAGAGGGTGAGCGACTAGCAAGGTTAAACAACCAAAAACGAATAGTACATTTCACGATCTGAGTACCTGGTTTGTAAATACAAATGTAAAACGCCAGTGAGTAACGATGTCAGACTATAAAGAGAGGGTAATTCTTGGGAACCCTCGTTCCAGTGAACTCATCCTTTACTCTTGACGCGGAGTTTTGGACAGTGCAAAGGACAAGAAACCAGAGTTCATCTTTCTCTTCACCGAAAAGTTCTTTCTTTATAACTGAGCCTTTCACATGAGACATTGTGTTCGCATCAGGTAGCATGACGTTCGTGGTGAAGAGACTGAACTTGACATTAGCTTTCTTATAAATAATATAGGTCTCGAAAAGAGTCGGCGAAGAATCTGGAGAGGTTTATAAAGTGAAACGAGATGAAGAATGCCAAGAAGAAAAAAAATTAAAAAGCGTATGAATTTCAGCCGAAAAGCATTATAAATATATAAATACTAGGATTCTATTGTGTCTCGCGCGTTGCGCACGCTCGCAATCGCTCCCCACCCAAGGGTGCTCCCTCGCAAGGGTGACCCCCCCCCCCCACCAAGCGTGCCCCCTACCCTTGGGGGACCTATGTTTTTGGAAAAGGACTTAGAATAATTCGGGCTTGGGGCTTGGTGGAAAGGGGTGGGGCTGGGGCTAGCCCCAAGCCTTTAGCCCCGAGCCCAAATTATTCTAAGTCCCTCAATACTTGACACGGCGGGTGGGATACAAAATTTGGAATGTCGAAAGTTTGGAATTACTAATATCTTGAAATTCTAGAATTGTGAAAATTAAAATAACGATAGATAAGTTGCTTGAATTTAAAAATTTTAAAATATCACGATGTCCAATGATTATTTGTTTTTCTTATTTATTCGAACAATATTCGAATAATAATTTTTTTTTTATTTATTCGAACAATATTCAAATAATTATTTTTTTTTGTTTATTCGAACAATATTCAAATAATAATATATTTATTTATTTATTCCAATAATATTCGAATAATTATTTATTTTTCTTATTTATGCGAACAATATTCAAATAATAATATATTTTTTTATTTATATAATATTTATTTATAATAATATAAAAAATATAATATTTATTTATATAATAAAAAAATATATTATAATTTGAATATTGTTCGAATAAATTAAAAAATAAATAATTATTCGAATATTCTTGGAATAAACAAAAAAAATATTATTATTTGAATATTGTTGGAATAAATAAAAAAATATATTATTATTTGAATATTGTTCGCATAAATAAGAAAAAAAAATAATTATTCGAATATTATTGGAATAAATAAAAAAAAAAATTATTATTCGAATATTGTTCGAATAAATAAGAAAAACAAATAATCATTGGACATCGTGATATTTTTAAATTTTTAAATTCAAGCAACTTATCTATCGTTATTTTAATTTTCACAATTCTGGAATTTCAAGATATTAGTAATTCCAAACTTTCGACATTCCAAATTTTGTATCCCACCCGACACGGCGGCGGCGGCGGCGAGATTTTTTTATACTATAGAGAGATATTGTAAAATGACATAATGTGAAAAACTTTATCTTCTTTTGTTGCAACAGAAAAATTACAAAGGAGATCCATAGTCACTTAACGAAAAATGCTGGAAATTGCCTTTACAAAATTCTAAGTTCATTAGAAGAGGTCCATTCATGAAGTCAATCCATTGACAACATCAAAGGGTGTCCTGAATAGACCACTTAATTATGCATGTTATTAATATTAAGTTTTCATTTCCATACAATTGTGTTGACAATTTGATAGTCATAGTGTTTTTTCGTATTCACTAGTTCCACTATATTGATCTCTCTGGATTTGGTAAGTTACCACTAATGATTTCCATTCTAACTAATGAGGTCCATTCATGATAATCGGGAGGTGAATCGGCGAAATTATATCAAATCTCGGAAAATAAAAGGTTTACGAGAAGCGATCGATATACAATTGTAAATTGCAAAAGCCTATTCACGTACTTTTAATGCTCTGTGGGATATGCAAGTCTTAAAAGGTCCAAAAAATCTTGTATGTAACCATCACCCATATGAGTTGAGGGCTCTATGGCACCCTTGCCTTTTAAGTGTGTCGATGCGACTTCCACGGAACAGATATTTATATCTTGATATTCCAAACAACGTCTAATCCATTTTACCGCGATCTATCATTGCATTACGGAGAAACGCGAGTGATCTATTAGTGCAACTTGGCCAATGACGCCGGTTCTCCCTCAGTAAATAAAAAATCAGCTTGTACCAAATGTGAGAGACGAGGAATGATGCTGGAGGCGGAGAGGCTTCATGAAGGAGGCTCAGTTAGACGCAGTAGTTGGAAGTTTATCAGAAAAGTCAGAACTCTTTTAAGGGGATCACAGGAGTTAATATAGTTGCGACCATTTGCGAAGAAGAAAGATTCGCGAAGAAACTGCCGTGTGGTCCACGCGGCAGTTTCTCTGATCTTTCTTTCCTCTCCACTGGAACGGTGACCCAAGAGAGATTAAGAAGTAATATAACGAGTTAACTCAGCTCGACTTTTTCGTTTTATTCCCGCCTTCATCCTTTCACGTTTTCACCTCCGTTTTCAACTTCTTTCATGGCACTGGCTACTGCCATTTGGTTTACGTAGTCTTGGAATTAATAGTCCCATATAGCATCAGATATTCGCTGTATATCCATTTTAGGTCCTTAATTTGAAAAGTATATCCTGTATATTCTATGGATATTTATTCTACATAGATCCAGGTATATACACGCACCAATGTCAAGAACACATTCTATGTACATACTTGAATAATTCGAATTTGAGCATCAGGTATGGATTTATTCGTAAGATATTTGCAATATATGAACATAGGAATAAAATCAAACGGCCACGAATTAATTTCCTAAGGATGTACCCATATAGCATTTTCACATATATTGCATATACATCGTATAAACATTTGCGGATATACAATGTCCTATGTATATGAAATGTATCTGTAAAGGAGACACTTATTCATGTACATCGAACATACAGTAGATATCCATCAGGATATACATATTATGTGCACCGTATGTGCACTTATGCCCTCTCTAAAAAAAACGGAAAAATTAATTACAAAATAATCATCCGCATTTTTAAAATCTTTGTGTCTCACAAAGATTTAAAAAAAAATTGAGTTCTTCGCGACTACTGAAGAATTGTTTTTTATTTGAAAAAGAAAGTCCAAAAAAATGACAAGAAATTTTTCTAAATGCCTCGTAGGTCAGTGGATGGGGGGCCGCGCCACGGTTGAAATTTTTGGACTCCCGCAAGGATGAGTACTTGCATTCGTGATCGCTCCGCATCCGAGTTTTTCCAAGTTCTTCAAGTTCAGTACTTGGATGGGTGACCGCTTGGCGGCCGAATTTTTCAATGTTCCTTAAGGGTCAGTACATTGATAGGTGACCGTCCCACTGTGTTAATATTTTATATATTTCGGTCGCAACCCTTTAAATGAATGTAGTCTTGACGCATTTTTATTTTTAGTATACTTCAAATAGACAATAAAAATAAAAATCGCAAGGCCGTCACCCAGAGGATCCAGGTTCAATTCCCACCTACAGCAAATAAATTTACATATGTTTTTTCAGCAATAAATATGTATGGATCAATGCAATAACTCCGAATATCCAACTAGAAGTGCAAGATAAACCGAATTCAATGAATGCAGATAATTATTTTGTAATTAATTTTTCCGTTTTTTTTAGACAGGACATATGTGTACATACCGTGCACATAATATGTATATCCTCATGGATATCCAGTGTATATTCAATGTACATGAATAAGTGTCTCCTTTACAGACACATTTCATATACATATGATGTGATACGACGTTCATACGTATTGTGACGTGATTTTTTTAAATCGCGGTCACAAGGATTTTTACTGACGATATGGTCATTGTTTCGTCGCTGTCCCTCCTCGAATCACCATCATCGCTAAGAATGATCGTTTCCGAGAAGTATGGAGTTGAGGCTCGGTTACCGATTTTATTGATTTTTTTTGTTTTTGTGGTCTTTGATGACGTAAAAGCTCGGCATTATCAAATCTGTCGCGAGGACGAGAGCTCAACGAAACGAGCAGCCCGACAGATGAGAATTACCGGCAAAAGTCTTGCAGTTAGTTGTAGACTGCTGCAAATTCGGCGCTCTATAGCGATAGTGCATTGCGCTGGAGAATGGGTGGAGATTCGTTAGTTTTTGCAGAGGACGGAGTATCCTGGTGTAATATCATTGTATAATGTAGGCCCGTTTTCGCGCAGAGCACTGAGGGAGGCAACTGTATATATTTCGAATGTTACCGGCAGGATTTGCGATCCCGATATGGTTACGAGATGATTCGAGTGAGAGAGGGAAGTGCTCTCGGGTAAGGGATTTTCCGAGACATGAAGAATTATAATGTCGAGCTTTCGATGATTATTGGAGATAATCCGTCTCGCTCGGGACACCGCCGAGGTGCTTCGAGGCCTAAACAGAGCTCCCGTGTTGATAGTTCTTCTATCGCTCGCGCGCGCGTCTTCGCGTAGTTCTCGCGCTCTATATAGTACGGTGTGTATTGTGCTAAGTTCTCGTGCTCCGTATCAAGAACGACGTATGCCATGCATACTCGCGATACGAAGGGTTTTATTCTTTCGAATAAAACTTTCAGTTCTCGTTTGGTGTAGTGCAAGAGTGCACTGACTGTTCCCGTGAATTCTCTGAGATTTCTTACCGGACCTCGGAATTATTTGGAAGAAATCTGGTGAATCGTTTTCGGTTAATTAATTATTTAATCGAATGCGCCGATCGCTTCGATTAATGATCTCGTGCTACGGAATATTCGAGCAATTACCGCTGAGTTTTGGATACGCGTGAGTTGGTTTGCAACTCGCTGTTACCGTTTACGATTTCGGTGCTTCACGCTGGCTCTCGCATCAATTCAATAATACAATTTATTGTATTTGCTCTCGAATATTTTGTTGGACCATATTCCAGTTCTCGCCATTAAAGATTTCGTAATATTAAAAGCTATTTACTGGGCCAAACGTCGACCCTCTCTACCACAACCAATCAACCTGAGCGGCCGTGCATTTCCGCAACCGTTCGTTCTCGCAAGCGCATTCAGTTGCGTTTGTTAATTTTACGCGATTCCAAAAATTAACTAAGCTACCGCTTCCGTCGTTGGGGTTCTCGATCGTTAGTTTTGCTCCGGCTTTCGATTTTATTGGAATCGAGCCCGACAGTTAATACCGGTGAAACAAAAATTAACTGGCGCCCACCGGGTTTGCGGATGCGCGAACGAGAGTGGACGGCCGAAGGTTACAGTATCGTGATACAGTTCCCGAATAAAATTTGATTTTCTTTGTTACCGATTATGCTCACGAAAAATACGTCACAGTACATACATAGGACATTGTATATCCGCAAATGTTTATACGATGTATATGCAATGTATGTGAAAATGCTATATGGGGTATTACAAGAAAAATTATATCTCTCGGGTTTACCACTTCGGAAGAAAATGTTAAGTCTGGAAAAATGATTTGTGTGGTTCAGATCGAAGCAAACTTAAAAGCTTAACCGCTAAAAGGGAGAAAACGTTGTCGGAGTTAGTATACGAGCAAAGTAATACTTTCGGGGTCTCACCTTAATCTCTTTGCTTTTTTTTTATTCCGCCTTTATTTTCGTCGGTGGTCGATGTCTTATGGAGAAAGTAAAAAAAAACCCAAGGTAGAAGAATTGATCAGTAAATGTACAAGTAAAGTAGCGTATATATAGTACGTTCGTACTAGAAGACTACAAATATCCCCTGTGAGACCGAGGTGAAAGACTTGGTAAACGTATCCTCCAGAGTTTAAGAGGATACTATAGTGACTTTTGAACCTTATACCCTTGTCAAATATTTTCCCTCAAACTTGAGCACTTTTGACAGGATGTTTATCTTCGAAATCTCTCAAAATTTAAAACAATTTTGTGGATTATTCGCTGATATATCCTCTTAAGCATGGTACATTATTGTAGTGGCTCGAGGCTGCTTTTGAATTAAGATAAAACCCTGAATTAGATGTTATACTTGCACACTCCCCACTTGTACTTCACTAAACTAGCCTAACTCCCAATTTGCCCAGAGCAGTCTTAGCACAACCACCAGTGGAAATGTATTTATCATATAAAAGCGTCGACAGTTTTCACAGTTTCGTTAACAATATCTGGATGTCACTAAAATACGAGTCGTACCACTAATTCAACTTGGTAAATGCGGTGGGAAAAATTCGACTTTTATAAAGCCCGAGTATAAATGTATTTGGGCGTTCTGATACTTTTGCAAATAAGTATGAGATACATTCATTGTAACGAATCCTTTACAAAAACATGGTACGAGGTGCATTTTTTGATTAAGCAAATAATGATACACGGAGGGAAAAGTTTGTATGTAGCTACGCGGGTTTCTGTTGTTAATTACTATAACTTGCGTACCGCGGTGACACAAGGGCTTTATCAAAGTTGTTCCTATACACGTAGAAGCTTTCACAATGTGTATTGTAATCTTTCCGATTTTGCTTTAGTACCATGCTCATTATTCCTATATTAATATTTCCAACCGAAATTTTACTTATACGTATACGTATGACAGTATTCCCTTTTTATAAAGGAACAATTAGTAAATTTTTCGTACTATTTTCAATATGATACAACAATTAATTATAGAAGGATTTTCTATGCGTTCCCTTAAATACATTTAAGGAAGAGGAAATGTATTTAACGTGCTTTGCAAGTTAGTGTATAAAAAATGTGAACATTTTTCAAGACGCCATCATATTTTGTAATTCAATTTTGTTTCTCTGACTGTTGTGTTGAAACTGCAACACGTTAGCCAAAGTAGGTCGATAAGTCAGAGTTGTAAGTTATCATATGACAACTCGACCAAAAATACAAATATTGGGCAGCTTCACTGCCATATCTTCGATGTCCGACGAAAGACACTTTTGGCCGAAAAGACTGCTCTTTATATGCACCGCCGTAGATCTTTTCGTTTAAGAGAAAAGTTGTGATTATTTACCATCTAGCGGCTGAAAACTTACTAAATGTTTTCTGGGTTTGTTTACTATATAAATATGATATGTCAATGTTTCTTATGGTGTATAGTAATTACAACATTTCTTATACACTCTAGATTCACAGTTCTACTTATTTGTGATGTCGCTAGATGGCAAATTCTTGTACCGATTCTCGTAAATGGAAGTTACTACGGAGGCATATAAGCGTGGAGGTTTCATGCCGATTCGTCCTGTGGCATTATACCACAGGGCAATATATCGATTTTTTGTCACTCTCCTCGGGTCGTTCTAAAATAGTAACGACCCAGAGCTTTTGAAGAAAAGAAAGACTTAAAAAAAACCTCAAACAACAAATGTATGTTGTTAGGAAAACTTTACATATATAGTGGGTGAATAAATTCGCGACATCATCATTAACCACGTTCTTATTTGCGAATCTAAAAAATCCCGACATGTTGATAACCCTAAAGCAGAATCCGAAATTAATACTAATCGACGGTAATAACTCCCATGTAAATGAAGATTACTCCAATGTTTTCAGCTTTCAAAAAGATACAGATACAACGGATTACTATACTGTTAAGGAATAAGTCATTGTTGTAATCAAGCAAATTTGGGACGATTACTATACGTATCGTAAGCTGTAAGTTGTTTATACGAGTTTTTACAGTAGAGCCCATGTGTCACCGCCGTACAATATTTTCTGCGAGTAGCAGCTATATTCACGGATCCATTTCTCTCCGTGTAGTCTTCAACAAAAAGTAGCTTATCTAATGCCAATACTAGATCCAACAATAGCGTGTAGATGAAAATCGTTGTTCAAATGATTGATATTTTTGCGAAATTCTTGGCATCTGTTGGAGAAATCGTGAAACATGTGATCACTCAATTTGTGATAATTATATCTCCAATTCTACATTTGATGTATTTCATGCCTTCTCCTGGATGCAGTGGTTTCAGGTATCTTCTCACTGTATGCAAAAATTGTTGGATCTGTATGGTTACATTCCTCTCGTTCGCTCTTGCATTGTACGTCTGAATGCACCCAGATATCCGGTTTTCGAGCTAAAGGAAGACGTGCGAAAGCAGGCACTCTTTTATCCCTGCATTCTGTATCGATCGTCTCTGTGCAACCACATCAACAGCCGCGGGAATTTAAGCGACCGCGTTTCGACACCACATACGAGCACCTCTTCCTATGTACAAGAGAAAATTGGGTTCGAGGCCGTAGTTCCGTACCCGTTGGTGCCTGTAAAATACGGAAACAAGACGACACAGAAACTTTGCCTCGACAGATTTCGAAAAAGAGCGCTGTTCATGAATCTCGCGGCGATATGCACCAACTTATTGTTCGACACATGGAGAATGTAATAAAAAACAATTCAACCATTGACGTCCATTTTCAGGACGGAACTTCAATTTCGTTGAATAAAGAAGTTGCAGAAAAGACGAACAAAAGCAAATTTTCGGTGGTAACAGTGGCGAGGAGATTAAACAGAACAATTTAATTCAAGCTTATTTTCTACATTTAAAAAAAATCGCAATTGTTTAAAGTAGTTGTTTTCCATTGAGCGATCCTTCTCCTCACTGTTGAATGCCAAGTAGGCTTACACTATTGAAGTAGACCTTCTACTTTAATACTGCAGAATTTCTACTTCAATACTGTAGACTTTCAACTTCAATGTTGTAGCCTTTCTACTTGAATATTACAGACCTTCTGATTCCACTTAAATTTCCACACTTTAGAAACAATAACAAAGGATTGTTGACGTTCTTTTACTTCTTTATATATATTTTTGTGTATCCAGAGGTATCAACGCTTCAAAGGTGTTAGTTTGATCTGTTTGATCTGTTTGATTTGTGTTACAAATTGTGGTAATAACGAGTTCTTTAAAAAAAATATTGCGTTCCAAAGGAAGAGGCGATGAAAAACGTCGTAAAATAATTTTCAGACGATATCGCGAATGTTGTCAAAGAAATACATAGTCTGTAAAAAAAAGTCTAGAGTGCACCCTGCGCGAAACTCAGCGTGAAAATAAATCTTCACATCAGTATGGTGAGGTATATCTTTTTCGTTTTTTATAAACATTGATTATTTTTTAAGTGCCTATGCTTTTTTTAGTGCAGGAAGTAATTCTCACATAACTGGTAGGACTCTATTTAGTCGGAGACATCGTTTTGATGCTTAACCATTGTTTTATTTTCTCTAGGTCATAGCTCACGGAGTCAGAGAGACTCCTCGTAATTAGTTGATGATCATCTGCAATTCGACAAGCTTTTGGCAGTAGTGGCAATAATCTTGCATCGCAGCAAACTCATGGTATGAGGGCGACCCTTAATTATGCACAACATTGTACTACAGAACAGTTGGAACACGACAGTGTTCAAGCTATTCTGTGTAATGTCGACACCGAATGGGAGTTGAATGTGGAGACCTTTCAGTTGATAACTTCGTATTTTGGAGTACCCGAGATAGCTCGCTCCAAGCGAGAAGACTTATTAGGAAGTGCGAAAAGTTTGGTACCTTGTATAGATCCGAAGGCTTACAAAGTCGATGTGCTTACGCTTTCTTGGTTTACCTGGTTCTTTTATGCTTTTCCACCATTTGCGTTGATTTAAAAAGTGTTTGATTAAACGAGAACAGATAAAGCCGAGGATAATGTAGTTGTTCCAAACTGGTTCATTCAGTCGTAGTCTCCGATTTTTATGATATTACTTGTGGATAAGCTCGTCAGATAAAATACTTTCTTAAAGTCTTAGTCGGAAGCTACGCTTAAGCAATATAACAGTCAATTGAGGAATTGTTATTCTATTATCTACAAATTGAGTTTTGACAGATCACATTTGGTGTCTCCTACGCCGAGATGTCGTAAATAGAATCGACGTCCCATATAGCATTTTCACATACATTGCACATACATCGTATGAACATTTGCGGATATAGAATGTCCTATGTATATACGTATGCACGTCGTATAACATCATATGTATATGAAATGTATCTGTAAAAGAGACACCTATTCATGTACATCGAACTTACACTGGATATCCATAAGGATATACATATTATGTGCACCGTATGTACATATATGTCCTGTCTAAAAAAACGGAAAAATTAATTACAAAATAATTATCTGCATTCATTGACTTCTGTTTATCTTGCACTTTTAGTTGGATATTCGGAGTTATTGCATTGACCGGTACATATTTATTGCTGAAAAAACACATGTAAATTTATTTGCTGTTAGTGGGAATCGAACCTGGATCCTCTGGGTGACTGCCGGGTGCCTTGGCCAACTCGGCCGTTGACATCTTACAAGATTTTTATTTTTATTGTCTATTTGAAGTATACTAAAAATAAAAATGCGTCAAGACTACATTTATTTAGAGGGTTTCGACCGAAATATAGAAAATATTAACACAGTGGGTCACCTATCAATGTACTGACCCTTAAGGAACATTGAAAAATTCGGCCGCCGGGCGGTCACCCATCTAAGTACTGAACTTGAAGAACTTGGAAAAACTCGGATACGGAGCGTTCAGGAATGCAAGTACTGATCCTTGCGGGAGTCCAAAAATTTCAACCGTGGCGCAGTCACCCATCCAAGTACTGCCATACGAGGCACTTAGAAAAATTTCACGTCATTTTTTTGGACTTTTTTTTTTCAAATAAAAAACAATTCTTCAGTAGTTGCGAAGAATTCAATTTTATTTTAAATCTTTGTGACACACAAAGATTTAAAAAAATGCAGATAATTATTTTGTAATTGATTTTTCCGTTTTTTTTTAGACAGGACATAAGTGCACATACGGTGCACATAATATGTAGTATATCCTCATGGATATCCAGTGTATGTCGATGTGCATGAATAAGTGTCTCCTTTACAAATACACTTCATATACATAGGACATTTTATATCCGCAAATGTTTATATGATGTATATGCAATCTATGTGAAAATGCTATGTGGGTACATCCTTAGGTAATTAATTCGTGGACGTTTGATTTTCTTCCTATGTTCATGGATCGCATATACATGAAATATCTTACGAATGTGTCCGTACATGCGCTCAAATTCGTATTATTCAAGTACGGCATAGAATGTGTTCTTGAAATTCATGCGTGTATATATCTGCATGCGTGTAAATATCCATAGAATATACAAGATATACTTTTCACATTAAGGTCCTAAAATGGATATACATCGAATATCTGATGCTATATGGGGTTGAGGCAAGTTGAACTGGTTTACTGCAATTCTAAACTTTATTAGTGTTATACTGCAGAAGGTATTTGCATAATTTTATCGTGATAATATGAAACAGAGCAGTGGTGAGATTTTTTAATTTGGCACCTAATTAGCACCTAATGAGCACCTAATTTTAGTATATTCAGACATTTTTTTTTACTTGGGGACCGCCATCTTTACAGGGGTGTGAGAGTGAGTTTATGTATGGAGAGATCCATCGAACGGTATTATATCAAAGAGACCGAACAAAATCTACGGAGACCGAGAGAGGACAATAATAATAAAGTGTAAGTGTCAACCCTTATTTTTTAAAATGCATTACCAATATGTTTTTACCATTTGTAAATTGAATTGACCATGTGAATTCCAGTGTTCCACATATTTATTATGACAAATCGCTGCTACAATCGGCGGCGGGTGGAAATCGTTCCGCAGTTTATGATGACATTTTTAGGCTCACAACCATTGTACTTCGAACGGTTTTCGACTTACCCGGTGAAAAATTACATTTTGTTTAAACATTAGAAATATTGCATATTTCAAATAAAAGTATATACTCTTTCATTGTAGAAAAATTATTTGCAGCTAGTTATATATATATATACTAGGATTTTATTGTGGCTCGCGCGCTGCGCGCGCTCGCAATCGCCCCCCGCCCAAGGGTGCCACCTCCGAAGGGTGCCCTCCCCCCGAAGGGTGCCCCCGCGAAGGGTGCCTCCCGAAGGGTCCCCCCCCCCTTCCGCCAAGCCCTGGGCCCGAATTATTCTAAGTCCCTCGATTCTTGACACGGCGGCGGCGACGGCGGCGGCGGCGAGATCTTTTTATAATATAGAGAGATATATATCTCTCTATATTATAAAAACGGCGGCGGCGGCGAGATCTTTTTATAATATAGAGAGATATATATCTCTCTATATTATAAAAAGATCTCGCCGCCGCCGCCGCCGCCGCCGTGTCAAGAATCGAGGGACTTAGAATAATTCGGGCTCAGGGCTTGGCGGAAGGGGGGCGGGGAGGGGGAGGGGAGGGGAGGGGACACCTTCGGGGGGGGGCACCCTTCGGAGGTGGCACCCTTGGGTAGGGGGCGATTGCGAGCGCGCGCAGCGCGCGAGCCACAATAAAATCCTAGTATATATATATAGTGATGCGGACGAGCAAGATGAGCGAGAAAATGTCGAGATCAAGACTAAGACTCAGAATTTGACAGCTTGATTGTCATTTCAATTCGAGATTATCGACATAGCAAGATTTTTCTCTCGTTCTCGTCTTGAATTTCGCTCGAAATCTCGTCTTGACAGCCGGATATTGTTTTTCTTTATTTCCCTATTATCTTCTCTAGTTTTAAATTATTTCCAATGATATTAATGTTTCAGAAAATGTATAACGCTGAGAAGAATAGGGTAAATTGTGAAATTATTTATATTAAATATCTGGTGCTGTTATTCTAGCATTAAATCAATTAAATTATTAAATCATTGGAGTACATCCACCGCTACATTAAAGATGAAGGTCACGTTTTTTGTTCAATATTAAAGAAAGTTTTTTCACTTCTTAGAACTACGCTAACTTTTTGAGGTTCCAGGATGATGTTTTCTTAATGATAGACGTTTAGATCGGTTTTTAGGTAGACCTCATCATGTACAGGACACCTTTTGAGGTTTAAGTCAGTTTTCGAGGACGATTCCATGTTTACGATGTCTACGATGATATCCAGAATTTCAAAACAATCCGAAGTCACCCGTAGTCCTCGTATAATTCGAGACTGAAATCCATTTTTACGTAGTTGTCGTATTCAAACTCGACCTGAACCTTGGAATCTAAGGAGACGACGTATCAAAACGTCGTTCTGATACGTATCTTCGCCAATGAAATTAAATACGTATCAGAACGTCGTTCTCATACGTATTTAATTTCATTGGTGAAGGTTTCCGTGATTCAACGGAACTTTTTCGCTCGGTGTAGTCCGTTTACACTAGACAATCAACGTTTAAAGCCCTTGGAAGCCTACACCATACCAATGAATATGGATGTACATAGAAGTGCAGATCCTATGCTTCGCCTGAAGCTGAGCAGAAACTGGAGTACGCACCAAAAATGACGAAAATGCGTGGTACTCCAGTTTCTGCGCAGCTTCATATTCTTTGATCATACTTCTATGCTGACATTTTGGAAAGCTGTTAGGCACACAATTTCATTTTCGTGGTCGGTGTTAGAGCTTAACGGAGCATATCCTATCATATCGAGCGATGCTGTCGCATTCAGAACCATAACATAGCCTCTATTTTGTTGACAGTTTATCTGTCATAAGTTTCAAGATCTCGCTCGATCTCGCTTGTTATTTTAAGCAAGATCGAGCGAGACTATGATTTTTTTTTCATACTGCAAGCTCGAGACGAGAACTTCAGACAAATGACAAACGCAAGAAAAAACGAGCGAGATTCAAGATAATCTCGTCTCAAGCCGCATCACTATATATATCTCTATATTATAAAAAGATCTCGCCGCCGCCGCCGCCGCCGCCGCCGTCTCTGCCGCCGCCGCCGCCGTGTCAAGAATCGAGGGACTTAGAATAATTCGGGCTCAGGCCTTGGCGGAAGGGGGGAGGGGGGGGGGGGGGGGGGGTGGGAGGGGCGGGGGGGGCACCCTTCGGAGGTGGCACCCTTGGGTGGGGGGCGATTGCGAGCGCGCGCAGCGCGCAAGCCACAATAAAATCCTAGTATATATATATTATGGTTGCCACGAATTCAACGAATTTTTAAAAAATGTGGAATGCTGACGAAAAATATGTGTTCAATCTCTTGGTCGTATTCACGGGCTCTCGTCACGAAATGGATAGAGCCCAACTTTTCGTTCCCTCACTGTTCCTACCACTCATGGTCTCTCATTCTTACCACATGCCCGAACTCTCGGAACAAGTCTATAGACTGTAATACAAAGGCCTTGTTTCGCATCGCCACATACCTCACATTCCGCGTCGCCAAACAAAAACCTCACATATTCGACGCACGACGGAATATACGAAATACTCCGTTTTTTATACATTTCGTGTATTTATTTTTTTATGAGCGTGAAAAGAAGCAGTCGATACACATTTTTTCCCTTTGATATTTGGACTTTTGTAGAATGCTTTAAATATCGACACGTCATTCGTATGTTCTATCTATAAGTAATTTAAAACGAGATCTGACAAAGTCATAATTATACCAGTATTTGAATGAGTATTCACCGCGTCAATTAAAACGAGTGCAAAAGAGTTAAGTGATTATATATAAATATATAAATGATCTAAAAATGTTCGTACTTACGTTTATACATAAAGTATAATTGAGAAAAAGAAATTACTAATTCTGGGACATTATTAATTTTCTCAATCAATGTTTCCCTGTTATCACAAAGTATTGAAATTCTGATTTTAACGAACATTCAGTTTGAAATGGATATGTAATCTATCATGTATGCGTGTTTCATTCTCACTTTGCTGTTCAGACAGGGAACAAAAAAACTGGCATTATCAGCGATAACGATCGCTTTCCGATGGAGGAAATATTTCATAAAAAGGATTGCGAGTATCAATCCCGGGCAAAAAGAAAGGTGTTAAAACAGTATTAAAAACTGTATAAAAGGTATCTCAAGTATGATTTATTGGACTGAATTAATACTAAAAAGTATTAGACCGTATTCTCCGTGTTCTCAGGGTCCGGGTTGATATGTCCATGGCTTTCGGTATCCAGATCGATATCTCCATCGCTTTCGATGTCCAGGTCCACCGGCCCATAGTTTTAGTTGTCTATGCCGATTACTTCATATTTTTAGGTGACCAGGTTGATATGTTCATAGTTCTCGAAGTCCAGGTCGATCGATTCATAAGGTTTATTGTACAAATTATATTGGTTTACAGTTTTCGAGCTATAGGTTAATCCCGGCTCAATTTTCAGTATCCAGTCCAGTCTAGATACTTAAAATTTTGCAAACTGCTTCCTCATTATTGTTGGATTTTTACAAATCTACCTCTGTGAGGAAGTATGTTAATCTATTTTGGCTTCCCCATAGAGGAAGCTTTGTAAAAATCCAACAATAATGAGAAAGCAATTTGCAAAGTTCTACTTTGCAGCCTTGTTTTAAAAAAATTTAATGCCATTATTTTTTAACCCCTTGGCAGATTCTCGCTAGATTCGAACTGATGTTTAGTTTACCCACACTTTACTTGCGTACCAAATTTAAGCCAGATATATTGAAAATTGCGGAAGTTAGAGCACGAAAAAAAAATTAAAAATGCCATAAACTTTGAACCCCTTAGCGGATTGATGCCAAATTCATTTCCGAACTTTATTCAATAAAAGTCCACTTGTGGACCAAATTTCAGCCCGATATCTCAAAAACTGCAGAAGTTAGAGCATGAACAAAAAATTTAATTTTTTTTTTTAAATGCCACAAATTGTGAACCTTTAACGAATTGACATCAAATTCAACCCTATACCTTGTTTAACGACAGTTTACTCGTGGTTCAAATTTGAGCCTGATATTTTAAAAATTGTGACGGCTATTTAGTTTTAGATCACTTTAAGTATTCTAACATGAAAATCCCGAAAAAAACTTTTTCACGAAAACAAAGCTTCCTTCATGCGGAAGCAAAAATGGTTTATACTGTTAAAAATGGACGTGAATTTAATATACCAAATGATATGAGATTTACGAAACGAGTATATGAATTCCATATTAATAGGAGTGTGCGGGTACCCGATGCATTCCGGTACTTGTTGTTCGAGTCGGGTCGGGTTTCTTTTATTGTCTGGCACAATCGGGTACCCGACAGAGTTCAGGGTACTCGAAAAAATCGGGTACCCGTTACAGTCCCGGGTACTCGTAATAATTGGGTACCCGACATAGTCCCGGGTACTCGATATAATCAGGTGGGTGTGTATATGTTTGTTCCAAGCACAGAAAATTCTTTCGTCCATAACTCGCGAACGACACGAGGGGCCGAGCTTAAATTTGTCACGCGAATAGAACAGTAATTCTTCTTTAATTGGCTTTTTTTTCTAATAAGATGTATCCACATCTACAGATTTTATAGAATTTTTAATTTTCCGAAAAAATTGCGTGATCGTTCTAATTTTCGTAAAAGTTTGATGATTTAGCTAAATAGTTCTTCATAACTGAAGACCCATTCAATATTATTTTATATTAAACGTCGACGAAATCGATAAAGCGTATTGGATTTATGAGATTTTGAAAATTTAAAAAAATTAATGTTTTTCCGATAACCTTCGTAAAACTCGAGCTGGCGGTATCTAATTTGATATCCAAACGCATTGCTATTTGCTGGTGTTTAATACCAAATTTCGTCGGAATTGGTGCAGTACCTTCCACATACCAAAACCAGAACTTTGCACATTGCTTACTCGTTAGATGTAAACTTTTGCAAAGCTTCCTCTATGAGGAAGCCATTATTGAATAATAATCTTGCTCATAGTAGGTTTCCAAAAGTTTAAATCTCATGAGGAAGCTATGTGCAAGGTTCTACTTTATATCCTTCTTTATTTTTCCCTCAAGCAGAGATATTTCAGAAATAAGTCATATCAAAGATTTTTAAATTCAAGTATACAAAAACGAAAATGTACGTGTTATTAAGAGCTACGGAAATAACGTTTACTCAGAATTAATTCATTAATTCGAATCTACATTTTACTGCAAAAACACTACAGTTTGAGTTTTGCAAATATTACGGGATATTTTCGCTGATTTCCATTTTAAAAAAATTAGAATCAACTTTATAATAGGTTTTGAAATTATTCGCAAGTGAATAAAACGTTGATTAATTCAAATATGATTTCTTTGCCTGTTTTTTTTATGTACTCCACTTATTTTTAAGTATAAAAAAGTTTTTTACTTGTCTGGTTAAATAACACAAATATATTTTTAAAGTATATCATATTCTTTTTCTTTTCTAGTAGCCAAAAAATTCGATTACCTGGAAGTAGTTGGATACCCGAAAAGTTCGAGTAGCCGAAAAATTCGAGTACTCGACCCGAAAAAATTTCAATTACCCGACTCGACTCGATTTCTAAAAAAGGTCTAACCGCACATCCCTACATATTAATATACTTTTATAGTAAATTTAAGAATAGTATAAGAATTCTCCGGTACTGGTATTTCTGAAAATTACAGTACGTGAGTATTGTAATCTTCATTTTACTATACAAATATTGTGTTTGTCAATGATCGCCCAGTCAAGGTCAGACAGAGTCGTCGTGTGAATATCACATTAATTTTCTTTTTTAACTTGGCGTCAAGTGGCTACCGCGACGTTTAATATTTAAAACTGTTCTGCAGGTATTCACGTTATCGAGAAAAATGGAAAGGGTTTCCATGAAGCCAAGAAGGTTGAAATGCTGTCCGATGCAGAAACTGCGTACATGCAGGGTTACTGTTAAAAATACCCACTAGTAATATTGCTCACATTGCTCATGTCGTAGAATGCCGGATCGGCGACAACGAAATACTGTTAAACGCGTTGAATCGGACACATGTCATTACTGGTTTGGACCTCGTTTTCTTTAGGTGGACTAAAAGCCGGGGAAGTATAGTTAACGTTTCGTGATAAACAAACATTTCAAACACGTTACAAAATTACACGTCAGCCGACGAATGATTTTTGTTTTTTTCTATTTGGTTGTTCGTCACGAATAGGTGGAAGGAGTAGTATGAGCTTTTTGGTTACATTTTCTTGCGTAACTCTGGTGGAGGGATTATAACGTGACCCGGGTAGATTTACCAATCGTACATCCACGGGGTTGCTATCGGTGACAGACTCTTTCGTTGCCCGTTAACTTCTTTTGTACCCTCTTCCAATCACACGAACAATTTCTCGACATCGTGTCGCATAACGCGCCAACTTGTAAGCATAACTCTCCAAAGATATTGCGGGAAGAATATCCCGCACTGATAAAAAAATCGTTAAAACCAACAAGGTGTTTGCGGACGGCAAAAAGAATATTCTTTTGATCGAATAAAATATGTAATTGATCCAAGCAACAACAGATAGAATCCAAAAATGATTCGATTACCATTGCCAAATATTTTGTTCAATCGACAAAATATTCTTTTTGCCGCCCGCAAGCGCACTTTTTGTTGGTTCCAACATTTTTTTTTATGAGTGCGGAGTTTTGGTTAGCAAAAGGTACCCAGCGATTTTGCAATAATTCGATTCACGACCTGAAGGGCTAAGAAAAACTGATGGTGATTAATCTTTATTCCAATCTCGATGCGTCCAGGAAAATAAGTCTTGCTTGAGGTCCAGCCGCAACTTGATTGCTGGACAACTGGAGATCGCGGAGGACACTTAAGGGGGGGGGGGGGGTATTGCAACAAGCATGAGTGATACAAAATGCACAGTTACAATATATACGACCAAGAATGTTTTCTCAAACTCGTTTGTTTCTTTCGCACTTACTTCAATGAACTAACTATCTACGGGAGCTAGTCGCTGGCGCGCCAAGTTTTTTTTGTAGCGAGTTGTACTTGGTTATATTAGATATTAGATTTTGCTTAATATTTTTACAACGGATTTTGTTTGTGAGCAATTTTTTGTATGCCTTTTTTCACTTGGCGTACCATGTTTGGTTCTATAAAGAACGTATGCCGTGAACGCGTTGAAAAATCGTTTAAAAAATTTATAAATTGGGATCGTCACTTATCCATTTTTGTTTAAGTTCTCGCAATTGTAATTTTAAAAAATGTGATAATGAATATTTAAAAAAATAATTCAACATTCCATAATATCAAAAATTTCATACCGTTTGTCACTAAATTATACATACATAACGGCTGAATATTGTTTCATTTATATACAAAATTTGAGCTCGCTATCTCAAATTTTGCAAAAGTTACAATAGAGCGATAATGTCAATTTTTTGAAAAATTGAAAATTCCATAAAATCTGAACCACTTTACCGATTCGAGCCAAATTGAATATCAAACAACCTTGAGTACATCTGCTCTTATAACCAACTATTTAGCAAAATAGACTAAATTTTACAAAAGTTAGAGCGCGCACCTGATTTTAAAAAAATTCAAAACGGCATAAAATCGAAATTTTCGCACATATTTTGTCGCAAATTGCTACAGTTGCAGAGGGTCTGGTGCTACACATGTGTGCCAAATTTGAGCTCAATATACAAAACGGTTCTTGAGTTATCAGTGTTCGAATTTTCGGAGTTGTACACGCACACGCACGTACACACATACATACGGACATTTTTTTCTAGATCACTTTTCTGGACGTTTTAGACAATTCTAAGTATCCTGACATAAAAATCACGAATTTTTTTTTCATGAAATCAAAGCTTCCTCTATGAGGAAGCAAAAAAGTGGGAGTGTATCTAGACATCGAAAACTATGGAAAAATCGATGTTATAACCGAAAATTATGAAAAAATTGACCTGGACACCTAAAACTATTGAGCAATCGACCTGGACACCAAAAGCTATAGAGATATCGACCTGGACATCAAAAACCATGGCGATATCGACTTGGACACCAAAAACCATGGAGATACCGACCTGGATACCGAAAACCGTGGCTATATCGACCCGGACCCTTGAAACTAATAATACGGTCTAATACTTTTTTAGTATTAATTCAGTCCAATAGATCATACTTGAGATATTATACTTTTCATATTTTTAAAAATACTTTCCTTTTTGCGCGGGAAAATATAAAAATTATATATAATTTTAGTATAATCATTGAAAAATAATACCCGATTTTGTTACAAAAGATGTGATTTAATGAGCGGTCATTAAGTTCTCCAAAAACATTGAATAGATTCATTGAAATTTCGGAGTGGAATTTTAGTTTGCTTTTCAGCAAAATAAACGCTGATGTAGATCCAATCCCTTAACTACATGCGTTAATGAACTTCGACCCCTTTTTATTACTGTTATTATTCAGATTGTCGGCAAACTGCCTATTGATCGATTTTTATTTACGGGCTTAAAGCCATGAGTAGTGTACAGATGCTCGAGGCTTGAGTGGGTTTATGTAAATGAGGCGCCACTAAAAAAAATTAAACACTCCTAGTTCTCAGACTTGGAACGAATTCCGATTGGAAATACTGAACGGGTTTATACGAGCGACGTGACTTTTATTGGTAATTTCGTAAGTGCTAAACATTCTTGCAACTATCTTTTTCTCTCTCTTCTTTATTGTATTTATACATATATACAAAGGATATGTATATGTATTGAGTATATAAGACAGTGAATAGACAGGCTGAGTTGTATACCAGAATTGTCGTGGGGAGATGATTCGAGGCACGTAGCAATAGGAATAAAGAAGGGAACAAAAGATAAATAGGGTCGCTAATTCCGTGAGTGCCAAACCTTTTCATTGAAATCCGTATTCTCGATAAAATTGACAAATTGAGATTGAGAGTCTTATACAGGTTGCACACCGAGAAAAGATATTGCATTTAAAAAATGGTTAATTAGGGCAACAACATTTTTGGAACTTCTATTAATAGCAACAATAATGTTGCTCCGATCAACGATCGTTTTACAAATATGAAGATTAGGAATTACAGATGCATACCAATATAACATTTGGCAAACTAACATAATAGTATTGACTACAAACGTTAGTTCTGATTGGACTTTTCAAGGGAAAAGACGTTTGGCAGATTGCCAAAATCATAACTTAGAGTTTATGTAATTTCCGCTCGACATACATTTGACTGGCCCGACTGGCCGTATATGCCGTATTCAGAGTACACGGAAAGAAATGTTTGGTTGTGGCAACTACGTTTTCGATTTGCTATTTGCAATAGTAACCTCAACTATTCACGATTAGTTCTCGATTGGATTAGTTAGGTTAACTAATCCAATCGTTAGGACTACCACTCAAATAGTTGGGACTACCATTCGAATAGTCGGTATTATCATTCGAATCGTCGGTATTACCATTCGAATCGTCGGTATTACAATTCGAATCGTCGGCATTACCATTTGAGTTGCTAGGGAAATAGAATAATCGATTGGTTCTGTTAACTCATTTCTTGGTTATGGCAACTAATCTTTTTTTTCCGTGTAGCAGTCACAATTCACTGAACTTGGATATTTATTGTATAAATAATCAGTTATTCTCTTTTTTAAGTACTGTCCCGTCTATATACGTCATAGATATATAAATATTTTACTTAAATTAAATAAAAAATAGTTTACCACAAGAATGCATAAAAAAATAAAAATTTCGAGTCAAGACCTACTGAGAGTCGATAAATAAATAAAAACAATATCACAAAATTACTGGACTTACAAACGCTCGCACACAGGGGCGGGACCTGGCGCCTCGCTAGGTGATTTCGCAAATTAGCGTATCGATTATCGGTGCGTATCAAGATTCGTCAGTTCGCTACAGTGGGAAAGCTCGAATATTGCTTCGAATTAGTGTGAATACTGCATTTCTCGCCACTTTGGACAAACTCTAATAGATGATGTAGGGTAGATTGACCAGTAAATGAACAGTTAAGCTGAATTATTTTTTTATCATGAGATTCTATAAAATATAAAATTTCCAGACGGTTTGCGAACATTTTTACGGATGACCAGAATATCGAATTATGTGATGCAACTAAAGAAATATCGTATTTTCATCGCAAAGTATACAAAAATAAATACGAAAAGCCAAAAATCCAAAAACATCAGTAAATGAACGGACCAATCTATCCTACACTTTTAGCCGAAAATAGGCTTCTGCGACAAAATAATGATAGTAGATAGCTAAAAAAAATAGACAAATAAAAAATGGAATGTTCAGCCGGATCGTCAGAATTTCTCATTACCTCTCGAAAAGTCGGTGTTCATTCACTCGTTTAATTACTGGTACATTTACCCTACTTACGCCGTACTTGATAACACCTTTGATGTGAGCATTGAAAGTCCTCTTTACGGTCAGATAGATGTTTCATAGATCATTTATAGATTCATATGGGTCAATGTTTTTTTTTAACACAGGAGTGAATATTATTGCTTTTGTTTAGAAACTTTTGCCGTGCAAACTCAAATTTCGGGAAAATTAGTGCGTAAATGTAAATTAAAAAATGAGAACGTAAAAATGCTCTACTCTATCGACCCTTTTCCAAACTCAATCGCTAGTACACGGAAAAAAAAGATTAGTTGCCATAACCAACAAATGAGTTGACACAATCAGTCGATTATTCTATTTATGTTACAACTCAAATGGTAATACTAACGATTCGAATGGTAGTCCCAACGATTGGATTAGTTAACCTAACTAATCTCGCGAGAACTAATCGTGAATAGTTGAGTTGCCACAACCAAACATTTCTATCCGTGTACAACTGGATGTTACTTTGTTTCTATAGAGAATTTTATAAAAATTAATGATTAAATCAAATTTAATATAAATCGCTCTCGAACATTCCTTTAGTTGTAAACAAATATTTAGCTCGATATCTTAAAATCTGCAAAGTCGTTTACACAATTTTTGGAATTTTTTTAAACGCCATATAATTTTAACCCATGTATGGATTTTATTTTAAAAATATCAGTACACAAGGAGGTCATATTGCTTTACGTGATTGCAATATTTCAGCGTTGTAAATTAAGCCGTTTTCTTGTTATAAGCATTTGAATTTTGCAATCAACTGCTCAAACACACATACACACAATCGTATTTGTTTTTGAATATGATTTCTGGGCATTTTGGTACATTTTCAACCTACTGGAAACTTGAAACTAACTAATGTTCACCGCGACAAAGCTTTCTCTATGAGTAAGCAAAAATTATTGATATCAGATTCTTTGTGGAATAAATAGTCAGATAAAGTAAATTCGAAAGCAATTGTTGGTTACTATTCTGACCGTAGTTAACTGAACGAATTCCTTTTCTTATTGTATCGTATTTGGCGTATTCTGCACAGCGAGGAATTTCTTTTGTAGTCGAAAAAAATCCTTTGCTGCTATGGAAAGTTTAATTTATTTCATCATCGTTAATTAAAAGAACTGTGAAGAAGCTCGTATATTAAGCAACTTCTAGATAGAGAGTTCGTTAATCAAGTTAAATATATGCTAAATGAAAGTGCACAGATGAAAGATTGGATTATACTCAGCAATGAGCTTGGACTGCATGGCGGTCCTTGCTTTGCTCCACCCAACATCACTTTCTAACGAGTTTCTGACGAGTTTCCAAGTAGACTATTCTTGTGAAGATGAACTATTTCCATGCTGTTTAGTGCCAGATTTCAAGATCTTATTTCAAATATGCGCTCAAATTTGTGCGCAAGACAAATCGCCGCATAGGTTCGTTGTAGAATTATCTGTAATGAAGAACGATTAAATCTCTGCAAGAATCTTAATTTACTGCACATTCCGTCGGGGCGAAGTTTGTTGTTATCAGGTATCATCTGGAGTGAAAATCTCGCTCCTTTTCGTATAGTGTATGATACTGTTTCCCGACTTCACTAAAAAATAACCACGTTCCATGTTCACAACAAGGACGGAAAAACTTCTTATTTTGAATCAATGACCAGTATATATGTGCGGTATAGTGTTCATTACCCCGCCGGGTAGTAATTAATCGTTTTCCTCCCTCGTAAGTAATAAAATTGTTAATAATATATTCTGCAAAAAAGAACTCGTAAATTTTTTCGAAAGAAAAAAGAAAAGCAGCATAAATTAAGTAGCTATAATTCCACGGTTATCAGATATTCAAAGTTTTTTTATTTTTAAAATTACATTGCTTATCTTCTGTTCCACGAATGCATCCTCTTAAAAATTCTTTCATATGTTCGACAAGCTATCATCTGTCTTTTAGAATTTCAATGTTCGTCCCTTTTATTTTATCCATCCACTGCTTTACTTTAATTACGATGGCGCAGCACGAATAAAACAACGGATAATTGTGAAAATGCAAGACGAAGAGTATATTCCAGGGCTGTTAGAAACCATGATAACTGAGTCGCGTGGAAGTGGAGAAACGTTGAGCAGGAAAGAAAAATGGAAAACTGAGTAATGAAAGTTGGATTCGTCGACACGGTGGCCGGACTCTTAATTTTACGCTTCTCTCGATCTGTCTCGCTCTTGCTCACTTATTGTGTACTCGGTATCGTTTCAATTTAACCGCATCGCTCGACTATATAGAGAGAAACCTTGAGCTTGGGGATACATATAATGCTATAACTTTATCTTTATGGTTGGGATGCTCTGACCGCAGAGCGTTGACAACCGCATTATAAAGACTCATCCAATATTTCCTCTTTTATTGAAGGCTATACGGAAAGAGAAAGGTAGTTGTGAAAACTGATTTATCGGTCCCGACAACCAATCGAAATAGTTAGCATAGCGCCAACTACTCAGTCGGTTGAAGAAAGTATAACCTCATTGGTAGAGTATCGATAGTAACAATGACCAGCTAAGATCATAACCTCAACTCACCAGTTGTTTGGCGTAACGAATCATTCGGATTGGATAGCAGCCGTGATAGTCGCAGAAACCAATCGGAAAAAGTTGAGACTACGATTCCGATTTAGTTTCAGTAACTAACACGCGGCACAGCATATGCTGGAATTGGTAGTCAGAACTACTTTTTTTTTTCTTTCCGCGTAACAATAATCGTACACATGCAATGAGGAACGAGCATATTCATTTTATTATTTTAGTTCCATCCATCGAAAGTTGGTGCCGGTGGTGAATCTTTAAAAGAGTAGTGATGTTTTCCTATAAAAAAATAGTCGATATGGATCTCCGAATGGTCGCAAAGAAAAATGCCCAAGTAAAAAAAAAAAACAAGTACATCACAAATCCATCCGGAATCCGCGAGAAGTACGTGAAAAAGTCTCGCCAATGAGACAATCCTTGACTTTTCACGCACTTCCCGTTTCACGTGGAAAGAACGTAAAAGGTACGTGAAAAGTCCAAGTTGGAGATGCAGCAATCAAATACGCGAAAAGTACGTGATAAGGACATTTTTTAAATGGTTACGTTCAAGATTCGCGTCAACAAGGAAGTACAAGAAAAGTACCCAAGTCAAAATTTTAACCCTCGGTTAGCACTCCGAGAATCCCAAGTCCTTTGACGAGGCAACAGCCGACGACGGTTTCACCCTCCGTACAGCCGACAGTGACCCTGCTTGGAGGTTTTATCGTTTATTGCCACCCTCTGTAGAGTCTTCCTCACTCCGTGTAGAGCCTCCGACGGCCTACTTGCCCTATCCATAGACCCTCCTACGACCTACTCACCCTAAATGAGGTATAGAACTCCCGTTGAGCCTATGTAACTTATTGAAATCCAGATAACCCTACTTAAATTACAAGCATAGAAAAAAACGTGCCCTGATGAAAACTCATGAAGGGTTTAACATCTTACTGTTGTGAGTAATATATTTTGAGAAATACAAACCAATTCACTCGTTACGATAAATCCAGAAAAAGTTTCTTACTCATTATCGTACTTTATTCACATGTATTTGTACTGTGGTTGTACTGACAAAGCTATATCTTTCTTGAGGCTTCGAACGAATAATCTTTTTCTATTTCCATCTTTACTTTATTTTTTCCCCTACTTTCTTAGACGATTCATATTTCGGATTAAAATAAATCAGATGCTCATGCAAGAAGATATATATGTATCTGAATCTAATTTGATTTTGTCTTTAATTTTACAGAAGCGATATTAATAATTTCTAAGAAAGTAGGAAACAACTTTTTTACTTCGTTGGTATCACACATCACCTTCAAATGTTATATATGTATTAAATAGAGATTGTTTCTTTTAACGAAAAAAAAAATTATATAAAAATATGTTGATATAAAATAAAAATATATTATATCTATGACATTATAAAAAGCTTAATAAACATTTTTGTCTTTCTGAATTTGTTACTTATATTCATAACATAAATAAGTATATTTCCATTGATGTTTGGGTTAACGGAGGGTGTAATAGTGTATGTGGAAGGAACTTTCGCAGGGTAAACGAAGGGTATGGGGGTTTCTATGGTTCTATGGTTCTATGAAGGTTGTTTAGGGTCTGCTTCTCACTCCGTGACCTTCCGGATGTTAAGTCGAGATGTCTACTTTCTGACATTTGGGGAATCTGGTAGGCTGAAATTCAAATATTATTCTATTCACGATACCCTCCTTTCACTCTGCAGACTGCTTTTTTTTACCCTCCGGACTACAGCAGTAGATCTCAGTCATTTTAGCTTAAAAGGAGGGTAAAAATATCGATTCGGGTACATTAAAAATGCATATGTTCAATTTTTGCCTATGATGTTTGTGTTAGAAAAATACAAGAGATGTACGTGAAAAATACATGCGACATGCGTATTTAAGATAGTTGCGTTCAAGCTTAACGTCACCGGGGAAGGGCACGAAACTTGCGCGAAAAGTCCATATTTTAAATTTTCACGTTTAAAGTTCGTGTTGAGAACTACCGGAGATGTACGTGAAAATTATATGCGAAATCCCTGTTTAAGATAGTTACATTCAAGTTTTGCGTCACTGAAGAAGTACACGAAAAGGACGTGAAAAGTTCATATTTGACGTTTTGCGTGTACCTTGAACGCAATAATTTTAAATTCATACTTCTCGTGTACTCTTCGCATATTTCATTGTTGAATTTTCAACTTGGACTTTTTACGTACGTGCACTGCAAAAAATAAAAGGGGTTTTCGCATACCAGAAAATATGAAATTTCAAAAACCGGTATATGAAATAGAAAGTAATATACATTGAGTAGTAAATATATAGTGCGTATACGAAATTTAGCAAAAGTAAATGAATTTTTATATAAGCGGCATTTAAAATAATACTTGTCTATTATAAAGGCTATTAATAGAGCGGTATATTAAAATTAATGTGCAAGTTTGGAAAATTTAGTGGCTAAGTAAATATTTAATATACAATTTCATATCAAAAGTAGTCTCATGTTAGTTTAAAGTTCTATAACTCGATCCAAAAATTAAAACGTTAGAAACTTTTAAATCTTGCCCAGAAGTATCTGTTGAAATTAACATACGTTCACTGTAAAAAAAATCTACTTGAAATTTAATTTACTTTTACTGGAAGTTTTTATGCATAAACTAGTATATTAAATTTAATATACAAGTGTAATGGAAAATTAATGTATTGTACAGTACATTCAATGATTTGCTTTAATTTTATAGTAGAAATTCTTGAATTTTAATAATTTGCTTTAATTTTACTGGAATAGTACATGAATTTTATACCACAATTGTATAATAAATTTCGATGGCGAGTTTATGCATAAAAACTTCCAGTCTTTTCTAACAGTGTTGGAGATATCTAAAGATCTATTTGAACGTTAATTTACGATCATTAGAAGTTAAGAAGTACGCGTTGCGTTTTTTGGTGCTAGTATTTTGTAATTCCAAGAAAGATATTAATTTTATAATACGCGCGTTTCAAGGCAACTATTTATAAACCGGTGTCTTAAGACCAATGTCGAGTTTTGCAGAATTGTGTGGCCGAATATAAAATTATCATACAATTTTATATAAAATGGACCAGTCAACCGTTCTTTAAAATTCAATACTTGGACCAAACTATTGAAGTGTCAGAATCTTTTAAAGTTTATTCGCTGAACGATGTCAAAACTATCATTCGATTTGAGTATCCAAAGACTCGTTTGGACATTCATATATCGTTATTGGAAATTAATAACGAGGTTTAATGGTTTCCAGTACCAGTAAATCGAGTCGGGCGATCGCGAAAGACAATAGCACCTGGATAGAGTTTGTTAGGGCTTCCACAAATGGGCTTCCATACTAGGGCCATGTTACAATCCAATTCGCGCAATCAATGAAACAAGCAACTTCGGCGGATCTATTTATGGATGGTAACAACGACACAATGTGCCCTATTCGACATAACTAATTGCCGGAAAAATAACTGAATGTGCTTGTATTTTTACCACATCAGACGCAATCTCATAAATCTAAAAAGTTCTAACTATATTATACTAGTTAAATTTTATATTTCATAGCACCGACCTTCAAATAGACAAAAAAGAATTGTACAATCATATGATCCGAATGGCCGAGTGAGCTAAGGCGCAGCGTAACAAGATCATCTGAAGGGGTCCGGGTTCAATTCCCGTCAATGTAAAAAAAATGTAAATCTATTTTTTCAGCGATTAATATATACCATCGTATAGAGAAAAACGTGTAATATCTAATTAAAAATGCAGGATTAATCGATTGAATAAACACAAGTGAATTTTTTTAAAATTACGTTTCTTTGCTACACCAATATACTAAATTTAAAGAAAAACGCATATTAAAAATAATATATAATATGTGAGAAAAACTGTTCATACATATATGATTTTTAATGCACTTTGGTTGCAATAATAAAAAAAAGTGTTGCATAAACAAAACCGACTGGTTTATTACCGTTAGAGCTGTTTATCCGTTTTTAGTATACTATCATACTAAATTTTACAGTAAAGTGCATATTTAGAATAGTATACAGTACGTGAAAAAAATGATTCAGTCGTATGTGAATTTTAATATACGTTGCTTACAATAATTGATAAAAATGTTGTAAACATCGAACACATTTTTCCATTAATGTCAAAGATTTGTACTTAATTATTGTATACCGATTCTTTAAATATTACATATGTATGTATATGAAAATTAATATACGATATATGCATCTGAGCTTCCAATACCGGTATAGTAATTTTCATACAAATTTTTTTTTACAGTGTGCGTGAAAAGTCAAAGATTATCTACACTGAGAGAAATTGAGATGGTCCTGGTAACTATTCAGTGATAATTATATTTTATTAGTCCAGGTGACTATTTTCGTAGTTACATTAACAGCGAAGAGAGTTAATGTAACTATGAAAATAGTCACCTGGACTAATAAAATATAATTATCACTGAATTGTTACCAGGACCATCTCAATTTCTCTCAGTGTAATTAGCGGGACTTTTTCACGTACTTCTCGCGGATCCTGGATGGATGCGTATTGTACTTTCCTTTTATTCGGATTATCAAATGCACATAGTCTAGCACTAGCGGCCTTAACACTCTGAAAAAATTATTCTACTCAAGTATACTGAACTTTAGAAAAAGCCTGCAAAGTAGAACTTTGCAAATTGCTTCCTCATTATTTTCCGCTTTCACAAAGCTACCTCTATGTGAAAGTATGTTAATCGATTTTGGCTTTCTCGTAGGGGAAGCTTTGTAAAATGCTAAAAATAATGAGGATGCAATTTGCAAAGTTCTACTTTGCAGGCTTATTTATGCTCTATATGTTTTTCTAAAAATTTAAAGTGTCGTAGAATTTCAACCGTGTAACCGATTTTTCTTAAATTTGTATTAACACTACTGTATGGACTACCTTGTATCATGGTAGTCCATACATATGGATCAAATTAGAACCTGGTATATCGTAATTTGCATAAGCCTGCGCGAGAATGAGATTTTTCGAAAACATTAAAAAGGCATTAAATGTGAACAGCTGAACAGCTGGATCTTCCTCAAATTTGTACTCAAATCTTTCTCGATGATAGTTCATATGTGAACCACATTTGAGACAAATCTGTGAAAACAATACAAATTTTCTTTTTCTTCCCTCCATTTTTTTCTTTTTTCTTAATCAAAACCGAAATTTACCGATAGTTTCTTTGACTAAATTCATCATTGATAAACAATAATCGTAAAATTATGACGAAAATGGCAGTCGGATATCTCAGAATTTACAGGACTTGAAGTCTTTGTAGAACTTATTAAAAAAGTTGAAATGGCAATAAATTTAGAACCACTGTATCGATTCTCGTCAAATTTGAACTACCATCATGATTTGATGGTAGTCCATTTATGTACAAAGTTATAGCCCGATATCTCTTAATGTGCGAAAGTTATAGCCTGAAAACGACATTTTTAAAAATTTCAAAATATTGTAAAATTTGAATTTTCCAACCAATTCGCGTTAACTACAATCCCAAATGTTGTAGAATGACAGCCCACTTGCGTGCCAAATTTGCAGAAGATGCATCTAAAATGACGACAGTTAACGTGATTACAAGGAAATCCGCACATGCACACACAGACATTTTATCTAAACCACTTTTCTCGATATTTTGAACCATACTGAGTGTTCAAATATGAAAATCTCGAAAATACCAATTTTCACGAAAACAAAGCTTCCTCTATGACGAAGCAAAATTGGGTTAGGTCATTTTTAGGGTGGCTGAACCCTGGTATGCCCCATATGCTGTGGCACGCTGCTGTTTACGAAAAACATTTTACACTTTGCTGGAATGGACTAGCTCGCTATAACCACCACACCAGTGGTGCCAGTTATTACCCCGTATATCATTGCGAAAAAAATTATCCATGAGCACTTTACGGGAAGAATGAAATTTCTTTTTCGTACAACTTTTGAATTTGCGGATCGGGAAGACTATATATATATACATATATATCTTTTTTGAGGCAAGGAAATTCACATAAAGCGAACTACTTATCGAAAATAAATATTTTTTTATCAATAAATAAATTCAACTAATTCGCTATTTTTTCTGTTTTGTAATATGTTGCAGAAAGACGGTGTCGTAAAGAAAAAGATAGATAACCAAATATGGGGACGATTGGAGGATGACAAAGGATGTATCGGAGCATCTTTAAGACCAGTAAGAGGCAAACAGTACGTGTACAGATCCGTACGTATATCAGATAGTTAAGATGTACGATGTACTTACGTAGTATCAGTATATGTATCAGAGTTGGTGAAATCTTTGAAACTCCTTAATATACCTGTACATGATATACTATAAAGCCACTGGAGAGAGTTATATGGGACGGCAAAGCCAGGTAGTGGTTCGATAAGTTATAATCTGTTGCAAAGCACTCGCCTAATAATCACAACCAGTTTCTAAAGAAGAATTTCCAATCCGAAGCCTCCATAGAAAATACCTATGGACCTCAAAGTTTTATTAACTGCAATAAAAAAATGGACACAAGTTTCAAGACTTCGGAAAGCTGCTTTACTTTAAAGGGGATCTTATACACTGAGAGAAAAATCTCGTAATTTAAATTAAAATATAGTTAGACCGACGATAATCCAACTATAAACTATAATTCCCAGGAAGAACGTCTATATTTTATGGTTGTAGCAAATATAAGAAAATAGCTGGATGAACCATTAATATAATTCCCAGGAGGAACGTCTATATTTTATGGTTTTAGCAAATATAATTATAGTACTAATCATCAAAATGATAATAGTTTCAACAACTATTCTAATCGTTTCAAATATTCCGTTTCGTTGCATATACGATTTCAACGTTTGTTTGCAATAACCTTGCAAGTATCGGTTATTGAAACATATTATCATCGCTTTAACCATAAAACATTGCAAGCCTTCCTATATTCGTTTTATCATGTGAAATCGTTAAATTAACGATATGCTTTTCTCTCAGTGTATGTTTGCCCGAGCAAAAATTCATTCACTTTAGATTGTGTATAACAGGACTACATTAAAATGTCAACATTTGTTTGTATAAGTGAGCATGTACGCCAACATTATTTAGTAGAATGATAAATTCAAAGTTTTTATACTGTTTATAACAATCTTGTTATTGCTGTTGGTACTAAACAAGCATTTATTACTACGATTCCATGGTAATAACAGAAATTAATTACCAGAATATTTATTTTGTAACCATAAAAAAAAAATTGTTCTCATTGTTTCGACCGAACCTAAAAAAATGTATGCGAAGAAAATTCACGGAATGGCGGCCTACCGAAGAAATAAAAATATGAAAATTTGTGTTATGTGTTGATATAAAATGGAAAAAAAGAAAATGAAATCACATTTAGTCTGATGTTCAACCAATAGAATATAATAATATTCAACTCCAACCCAAATTTAAAGATAATATATACAAAGGGTTTCGAGTATCGTGGTAAAACTAATAAGATGTGTAGTTGCCGGGCAATCGTGTTTAAACTTTTCGTACAGCTTGCATAATTAAAAAATTACCGGTACTGTAAAAGGATGAAAACAGAGTTATTCTGTCCTTGGTCACTATTCGTATTATTGAACTCCAGTTTATTTGCATCTAACAAGCGAATGCTGCCTTGTTCAAGTCGTGCACTCCTATACAGTTTGCGCTCTCCCGTTCGTAATTTTGAGAATTTCATACTATATTTATCGACATCATAATTTCGAAAGATTATAATATTGACTTACATTTTTTAAATATATTTTTTTTGCGAAAATTTAAAACTTCCTGGTCTCTTTAACAGAATAGGCCTGACACCTACGATATTCCTGTCCTTCTCACCCACACCGAATATAAAATCTAGGTAATTACATCCCTAAAATGCAATATACTCAGACCTCGACTTTACCGACAAACCCGACTGGTTGGCCCCCATTTAGTGTTGCCTTTACTTGGTGGGGATATGTTATACAATTTAAGGGAGACAATGTAGAGAGCTTTTTGATTCTATGAAGTTCTGTTACCAACTTCACCATAAAATGGAGCAACTACTGTATTGACACTTTCGAATTACCAGTGTATTGAGATTAAAAATATATATTAGAGATAATACGAAGGGAATATTCAGGAATGAGGATTTGAAGATACAGAATTAATTAAAGTTAATTTGAGTATTTTTTTTTTTGTAATTTGATATTAGTCTTTACGGATTCCCCTAACCAATCCTATTCCGTTTTACCTTGCTTTCAATTTTTTCCTAACTTCCAGTTAATTCGAATTTTACTTAGTTATATCAACAGTCAATTTCGCACAATTATATCTGAGCCACTTTTAATTGGATGAACATCCTACGCAGCATGGAACATTGCAGAAAATTAATAATATTTCATTACATTGAAAATTCTGCGAAATATTGTTGGAAATGGAAAAAGTTTTATCAGTGCAGAACTATTTTATAATTAATTTTGAGGATGCGTTTCCTCATTCAAATGCTTCCGAAAGTTTTGCATGTAGTTTGATTTTTTTAAAGATGACTTTAAAGGTTGATCGCATTTTTTGTTATATAAACACAACGTGAATTGATGCGATTTATTTTTTTTTGTTTTTTCTCCGTCCATCGTAGATTAGAAAATTGTACAATGAATACCAATAAGCTGGCAAATTGTTTTAAAGTTTCATTCTGTCTTTCAACCAACCCTAAAGTAACTGAGTGGATTCCAAAGGGTGTTGATTCTTAAAGCGTTGGACCAAAAAAAAACCCAATCGAAATTACACCTTAAGAATTGGAATCTGAGATAATGAGGTACACAATGAACGATTATTAGCAATATCTGAGAAACCAGTAAACTAGCACTGATGGAGATAATAATGATATTAACATCCAAAGTAATTTCGTTCTTGAGACCGAATCACTGGATTCACGTTAGCGTGTATTGGAAGACAACGAGGGACGGATATGGAGGCGATGGCGGTTAAAAGAGGCAAGCTGCAGGGAATCTCAAAGGTAAAGCTGAAGGGCATCTTGGAAAAGCCTGAGAGGATCGTATATGAAACTCGTGACTTTCGCTCTTGCTAGTTAAAGTGCCTACTCGAACTCTAGAGAAAAGACGCTGCACCTCTTCGGCTACACGCCGACGAAGCACGTGGAATCAGATGGCTTTCCAGCGTCGAATCTTTTGCGATCTAATAAATTTCTGAAAGCCCAGAAAAATATTCTGTCTTCAACTTGTTACGCTCTGAAATAAATAGATGCATAAAAAGCAGCGTCTGCGTTCAATCAAAAATTCCGAGTGCAAATTTACTAAGGCGGCACCCATGGAAATATTGCATTCATCTTTTACGTCGACGTCACTTGTTCTCTCGCACCGAGAGAAAAGATTTCATTGACGCCAAAGAAATGGGTGGATTGATTTTTTTTTCATTGTTTTTAACGAAATATTTCTTTGATTTCAATGAAATAGTGCAGTTGAATTTCAAAGAGAACATTTCATTGTCTGTAAATAAAGATTTACTTAGTGAGCATATAATAAAGAAACATTTTCATTGTTTTAAAGAGACGTTTTCATGGGTTCAAAGAAACGTTTTCATTGATCTCTCTCGCGCACCTAACCTCACTTTTTTGTTTTCCGGTTCTCCCGAACGAACAACTTCGAGTTTCGAGGAGTCAGAAGCTTAGCCTATTTCTGCCGTACTTCCTTACATACTCACAAAATTTGAGCTTTGTTTGCCGCGTACTTCAGGAAAACATAGGTTTCGAAATTTTGAGCTGGTAAGAAGAAGGTTTCATTGAATCAGAGACGATATCTTTGAAATCAATGAAAAAGGTTAATTGGTTTAAAGAAATGTTTCTTCGAATCAATGTCACTACTTTTCATTGAGTTTGAGATCATTCAAAGAAACGATAGTATTGGAATTCAAGTATTTCATTTCATTGGCAAAGATTTCTGTGAATCAATTAAACTTTTTCTCTCTGTGCGAAGCCTTAATAACTGTGAAGTAACCATTGATTACTACTTCATAAATAATTTGTTATTCATTTTGCTTCGGCGTAGAGGAAGATTTGTTTTCATGGAGTCAAAAAAGGAAAGATTTTCATGTCAGAACACTCAAAATGGTCCAAAAGAGCGAGAAAAGTGGTTTAGAAAAATTGTCCTGACGCACGTGTGTATGTGTTTTCATTCATGTTGCCGTAACTCGTGAACTATTCGACCGAATCAGCTCCAATTTTAATTTCATGTAGAGTACTGGTTAATCTTTACTTGGTATTAATTTTATATAAATCGCTTTCCGCATTCCGTTTTTATAAGATTGTTAAGACTTTGAAAAGTGTCCGTCAACACTCTAACTTAAACAAGTTTATAGCTATCGGGCTGAAACTTCGTACGATAATTAAACAAAGTGATGCCACTTTTGGTATTGATTTTTTTTGCTTTTGACATGTATGTAATAATGTGTATGAATATTTGGTACCAAGTTTTGTGAAAAACCACTGAGACGTCTGAATTTTATAGAACATAGAATTATTTAAACTTGTTGTTTTAAAAACAGACTGCAAGGTCGGGCTTTGCTCCTTTCTTCCACATTTCGCACCTTTACCAAAGCTCAAATACATGCAAAATGATGAAGCAACAAGGTCAAAGTTTTCAACCTTTTCTTGTAGCATATTCTACCACTTTGAGAAGGACATGTGTAATCATTTAACTGAAAACCGGCAAAAATGGTCATCATAGATAACTTAAAAAATTCCATAATGAGAGAATCATTCACTTTTACCGGTGTTTCAGACCATTTGGAGATTGGAATAGAATTTAGTAGAGTAAAAAAATTAACGAATCGAAAGTTAAAGGATGGATTCAACTGCTGCCAGGTCTACGAGAAGTTCTCCGAGTTAACTTATACCTAGGTACAACCTGTGCTGTCAGAAGCCATTTCTCTTCAACTCCCGACGGCTCGCAAAACAATACATTTCTAATGACCCAACGTAAATGGCTGATGGTACCGCATAGAAAATTCTGAGGATAGTAATGAACACGGGTGAATTAAAGATTGTGGAACGTTGAGAGAATAGAGAAAGGTCGCTTTAAGAGTATAAGAAAGGTTCAGAAATGAATTCCGAGGGTCGGAGGAAAAAGTAGAGTGGGATTGGGCGTGCAGAGGAAGACCCAGGGGAAGCCACCAGACGATTCTCTTTCATCTTCCTCTTTACTTTTCACGACAGGTACAGTTGGGTCAGGTGCCCCATCAAGCCCCCTAAATCCTTACGTTCGTCGACCGCAGAATACCTCATTTCTGAAGTTTGGAGTTGGAAGAATGATTAGAGTACTCCTGGATTCACGTGCATTCAATGTAGGACAGAGTTCAAGCTAATATCCACTCGTAAACATCAATGTGGAACCTCCGGTATAGAGAGACCAACTTTTCTTCGTATTGTTCCGCTAATTCTCTCGTTATGTGTATTTTATGAAATCGTGGCAGTTGCAATATTGTTTCATCGAGGTCGACTCGCACAACTCTCTAATACGGAGAGTTTCACTGGCTTCCAACATATATAGCGTAAAAGTGGCGAATCCGGTCGGGCTGAAGTAGATCACTACAAGGATTACTATATCCCTTACAAAGAGAAATGGACGGAGAAAAGTAATTGTTTAGATAGGTCAACCAACAGCCAGTCAATCACTCAGTCAGTCAGAATGATTCTTTTTATAGATATAGAAGATGTCCATCATATAAAATCAATAAAAAATATTTCAATCCGGCATAATATATAAATATATAAAGTCGGTAGGCCATATTCGATACTTGTTCCATAAAGCATGTACGAAGCTGGCGGTATGTGAGCCAGCAAGAAATAGATTG
The DNA here is from genome assembly GCA_963970395.1 of Ephialtes manifestator. Classification (NCBI taxonomy): domain Eukaryota; kingdom Metazoa; phylum Arthropoda; class Insecta; order Hymenoptera; family Ichneumonidae; genus Ephialtes; species Ephialtes manifestator. The sequence continues at coordinate 14,419,268 of OZ019980.1, forward strand.
TGCTATTGTCTGAGCGGTTCTGCTATACACGGTCGTCTGTAAAGAAACTGTGAACAACTGGGGATACGCCAAAAAGCCTAGTATCGCTTTTCTGTTTTTCAAGCTAGACATCTCAGCTGGTGCAGTGGTCACAAAGGCTTTCGAATCAAATGATACTATTCTCAAGCTCAAGAAGGAGTTTCCGCAGCCGGTTTTCTCTAAGATTTACAGGCATATTCCACTGTTATGTTTGTGTTACGTATGCTAGTCCTCACGTCACTCCGGAAAGCACCGAGCGTTCATAACTTCCGTTAACACGTGTTATCCCTTAGCTGCATATCATCTTCTTCTTCTTCTTCTTCTTCTTCTTCTTCTTCTTCTTCTTTCTCTTCTTCTTCTTCTTCTTCTTCTTCTTCTTCTTCTTCTCCTTCTCCTTCTCCTTTTTATCCGAGCTCTATTTTTCCCCAACGGTGACATAAAAATAGGAGATATAGGGATCGAGGATAAATAGCAGAAAGGACGCAGACACCTTTAGTCGGAAACAATGTGTGTCACCTTGATTTAAATTTGAATACTGCTCAGAATCCTTCTCCTAACATTTTTGCTGACACAGATTTTTGCCTGTGTAGTAAAAATGAACGTGTGCCTCATTGCACTATAATTGTTTCTACGAAAAAAGGTTGCAACGTCAGACCTTGCATATTGTTTCATCAATTTTCACCTTTCTCAGAACTCGACGACAAAGTACGTTGACCCAATTTGGGTTCCTGTTAAAGGAAGCATTGCCCAACTTTGCATTCTGTTTATTTTAATGAGTTTTAACTAATTTTATGTTTCGCTTCAGTTGACTTTTACTAAGTTCGGTACCAAACATAACTGCACGTTGCTAAACCAAATGCATCATAACCAAAAGTGGTGCAAAGGAAAAAAAAAATTGGTATACATTGATAAATGCGATGTGTAATATTACTGAAAATTAGCTCATCCCTGAATCAAATATGTCAAAGTTGCCTTGATTTAGAACGACAACGTCAATTTTTCCAATATCCAAAATTCTGTAAAATTCGAACTTTTTTACCGATCGTCACTGAATTTAATATCCACTATAGCTGGATATTCGCTCGTCCTTGTCGAAAATTCGAACTGAGTTACAAGCAAAATTAATAAATAATCCTCTTGTCTCGATCGACCGAGAGGATGTTCACGTATCTCACTCGAAAATTCAAGAAGTATATCTTGATTTTGTTTTTTTTCTCATCTTGTCTCGCTTGTCGCATCACTAATTACAATTTCAACTTCAGAACAAAATTTCAAATTGCAATTTGGTATACAGATTAGGCAATCCAACCCAGTTTGCAAATCATTTGACCTCAATATTTTTTATTTGTTTGAAACTTTGCGAATATATTTACGTGGAGAAAAGAAATGTAAGCCAGAATGTGGCATCGGTCAGGCATGCCTGTTCAGGCTAGCCAAATAAGGCCCTGATCCTGCCGGGATCATGTATCGGTATAATATTTCAAAACTGGCTACCCTGAAATATTGCCCATCGGGTCGATCTCGTCGACCAATCGGGCATTGTTCCTGGCACTGTTCCTTTTATTTTTATTCTGTGTTCGTCTTGAGTTTTGTATATATTTTGAATCTGCAAGATAGTTTCACTATTCAAAAGAACCCCATTATTTGGCAATTTATTTGAGATTATCAGTCCTTTATATGTGAATTTGGTTAGCTAAAAAATAAAACAGTAATATTTCATTTTTAAAGCTTGCACGACCATGTATGGTACCGGAATAAACTTCCAATAATTAAACTGGCGTTATGCGTTTTATGTATATTGAACCTTCTCATTTTTTACTATGGACCGGATCAGGAGCCTGATCGTGGCCCTGTTTAGTAGCCTGATTGTGGCCGGATTGGGATCCTGTTAGCGGCCTGATTAGCAGCCTGATAACGCCCGGATTTGTAGCCTGATCACGGCTAGATCAGAAATGGCGTTACATGCCATATCAGGACCGAATAGAGCCGCCTTATCCGGGCCCGATTACTAATTAAGGAAAACCCGATGAGGCCCGGACCTCAGCCAGAACAAATTTCTGCTCCGGTATAAGTTCCACCAACAAATCATTAGTTGGGTTCGCAAATAATCTGGGAGATGCATTTTTCGTTTCCGCAACTAACGCTTATTTGCTGAGAGACCAAATTAGCTGCTGCATGAGCTAAATGGAAGGCTATTGCAGCAAAATAGACCTAGCTAACTAAGACAAGATCACGATTCTTAATGTACTAGTGCCGGAAATTTTTGTGCAATAATCGTCGTTCAAATGTCAGCCCAAATGTGTTAGAAAATCTAAATCGGGACACATAAAAATACGTTTAATGTTGATAGAATAGCAGTAACGCTGTATTTGAAATTTACTGTACGTTCGTCAAAGATTTCTGATTGTTATACATAAAATGAATGTAGGTTACAGATCTTTTGTTGCAAAGGCGGTATCTTAAAATTCAAGCGCATGCGTTCAGGCAGTTGAGTTTAAACAAAAAACTATTATTTGTAACATCCGGACTACATATCCGAACGAATAATCGTCTGTCCCTCACCCGGGTAAAAAAAAATCGTTAAAAATTATGTCCGGACGAACAATAGTATATTACTCGCCCGGTCAACCTAAAAATCGTAAAACATATTTGGACGGATATCGTCTCTTATTTGTCCAGGTAAATACACAATACGTCTAAAATCGTATTCAGATAAATAGAATACAATCAATCAACCATCGCCGTCGTGAGTGTGCTGTTATAGATAAAAATCACATCTAATTTTTGGAATAAGAGGACTAAAACTCGAATTTTATGCCTGCAGTGAGGCGAAAGCGCGCGAGCAAGTAGCTGTTGCGCACTGGTGCGTAGAACGAGGCACTTTCTGTGTCTGTGCTAAGAAAGAGAAAAAAAAATTGCACCGATGACTTTGGGTACCAAAAAAATGCTGCTTACTAAACTGTTTTACTTCTTATGTTTGTCGGGTTGATCTTTTTTATCAGGGTAAAAGATTTTATATGTGTAAATGCAGCACTATTTAATTTTTTATGTATAATAGATGAAACACGTATCCAGATCAATTTCCGACAAACTGTCAGTGATAATAGAAAGACAGCCCATCACGAATTACCCGGAAGGGTCGGCTAGGGTTAAAGGTCGCGGGTCGCCGACAGCAAATGAAAAGCTGGAGATTTCTCAATGAAACATTACGTCATTTATTTTCCTTGAAAAAAAAAACGTACCCAACTTGTCCTCTGTCGTCCCACATTAACCAGAGTGAGGATGACGTATATATGAAATACCCGGAAGTCGAGGTACTCTGCTCAAGCTCTGTATAAAAATACGAATAAGCCACACTGACGAGGAACACAAAAAATTGTCTCGTTGGGTAACCGGCTTTTGTCCCCAGGTGTCTCAAGCCTCCCACTCTGTAAAATGAACGAAGGACAAAAAACACTGCGTTTTTTTCACGGTGATAGTGTCTTTCGTTCTGTAACGAAAGCCGGAAGAGTGGAGGGGAGGCCATCAATATCATTCCCTCTTCCTTCTGATGACTGGTCGTAATTGTATAGAGTTAATCAATAACAAATATCCTTCTGGATCGTAAATCTGTAAATAGAGAAAAAAGGGTAAGATAATTAAGAATAAATGTATCATCCATAGATTTAAGTACTGCAGTGTATATTAATTAGGTAACATATTAACTATTTATTTTTAACGATATAGCCGATCGGTACTTCTATGCAAATGAATTGCTGCACGTAATTATAAATTGAATCTAAATGTATAATATCTACATATGTGTAGATTATATGTACGATATGTGTATAGAAATATTTGATAATTGGCCAATTCGATACTTGTTGTTGATACGAGAGGGAAAAGCGCAACTCGCTGGCTCGAGTTGCTTGTGAGGACCACGTGTGTATATCTGTATTAGGAAAAATGCGAAAATATTCTCGTGAGATAGCATAAAATCACATATATGTATGACATTATTATATACTGTTGTTGAGCGCGAAAACAAAATGTGGGAGATTCAAGAGCGTGCATATTTGTATTATTGATCATCGAATTGTGCGGATGTTGGCATATGAGCCCCCTGCCTCTTTCGCATGATCTACGATGAGAATAATACGAGCTGCGAGAGAGAAAAAAATCTATATATATGTTACACTTATATATCTATATATTATATAAAACATAGTTTTACATATTATCCGCAAAACTTTATCGTGGATTCTTATAAATGTATACGCTTATATTAAATGTATATGTACGAACCCTACTCCTGTCGAGTCAGCGGAACGTATTATTTTATAGATATTAAATTGATGAAATGACTGTATCGCGGTGGATTATAAAATGAAACCTCAATTTATTGAAATACGTGGATTGTGAGCACCTCTTGCGCTGATTTAGAAAAAAAATCAAATAACTTCGATCTGTTATGTAATACAATGTATGTAAATCTGTCAATAAAGAATGTTTGATGTAAATAAATCTTCTGATTATGATTTTTTAAAACTTTTTTTTATTGTTGCCGACTTTTTTCCAGTCCTTCATGAATACTGTTGATAATCCCATCTGTTGCATCATTATCGATAAATCTCGGATGTCCTTGTTCTCGTCAACGTTCCTGGGAAATGAACGTTCCGAGCAATGAAGGGTCTGTACCTTAGGGCTCGTGGCAAAGGCGTAAAAGTGGTCACAACCCCGTCGAGTGGGCGTTTACAGTGCAGGACGTAAAATTAAATAGCCTTGGCATTTTACGATGTCGTAAATATTGATGACTCCATATCACCGGACGAGACAGGAGTCGCGAGCGACTTTAACAGCTACATGGGGCAGACTGGACCAGTGGAAAAGAAGAAAAAAAATTGCACAGGTACAATTGAAACAACATCTAGTTAAAACTTCATGTAATAGACATAAAGTTGTAAGTGTATGAGTATTCAAAATCTCAACTTTATGACCGTTTATAACCTATAATCTGTTTAATTTATGCAATTAAAAAATGTATCCGTATTCCGTGTGGAAATTCTTATTTTCTTATTTTCTGTATAAGATCTAGATCGAAAAACTAGCTAGATCCGAGCGCTATGTGTAATTTCTCGCTATCTAGTCGTTATACAGAAAAACTGTCTAAAATCTGGCTAAGATTCTATTAATTCGCCCAGTAAACTTAGCTAGTGATTAGCCAGTACGGAAATCGGTTAACCCTATAGCATAAAATTGACTAGGTGTTAGACCGGATTTCTCTATTGAACCAAGATACCGGTTAAGTAGCCTAGGATCAATAAAAAACAGGATTAATATAAACCGTCATTTATTGCATCAGCACGTAACAGGGAAGCTGTTTAACACTATTTAAACAGGGAACACTATTTAATAACGTACGTAATCACTTTTGCTTCCTCATAGAGGAAGCTTTGTTTTCATGAAATTTTTTTTTTTCGAGATTTTCATGTCAGTATGCTTAGAATCACCTAAAACGTCGAGAAAAGTGGTTTAGAAAAAATGTCCGTATGTATGTATGTGTGTGTGTGTGTGTGTGTGTGTGTGTGTGTGTGTGTGTGTGTGTGTGTGTGTGTGTGTGTGTGTGTGTGTGTGTGTGTGTGTGTGTGTGTGTGTGTGTGTGTGTGTGTGTGTGTGTGTGTGTGTGTGTGTGTGTGTGTGTGTGTGTGTGTGTGTGTGTGTGTGTGTGTGTGTGTGTGTGTGTGTGTGTGTGTGTGTGTGTGTGTGTGTGTGTGTGTGTGTGTGTGTGTGTGTGTGTGTGTGTGTGTGTGTGCTGGGCTTCGAAAATTCAATCTCCTCTCACTCGGTAACCGTTCGAGCGATCCGGCTCAAATTTGGCACGCAAGTAGAGTAGCTGCCCCTCTTTGAATGTTGTGATTTTTGCCAAAATATGTGAAATCATTAAGATTTTATGTTGATTTTAATTTGTTGAAAAAAGGGCGTGGTCGCTCTAACTTTCGTAAAAGTTCGCCGATTTGGCTAAATAGTTCTTCATAACTGAAGATACGTTCAATGTTGTATGGTATTGAATTTCGACGAAATCGGTAAAGCGGTTCGGATTTTATAGAATTTTGAATTTTTCGAAAAAAATAGATTTTGATCTAAATTACGTCGAATTTCAACAAATGAACAGAAATTTTGTACAGACGAAAAATAACATTCAGAAATGCCATGTACCAAATTTGGTGATGATCGGTAAAGTCGTTCGGATTTTACACCATTTTTCATTTTAAAAAAAATGTAGATTTTCGCTATAACTTCCGGAAAAGTTGAGAAAGTACGACAAAAATTTGTATCTAATCAAAATTAGATGTAACGGTGTTTGCAGAGGTGATTTATAGCTGTATAAAACACCTCTGCAAAAGAGACACAAGGTATAAAAAAAAAAGATGCAAAGTAGAACCTTGCACATTGCTTCCTCATTATTTTTCGCTTTTTACAAAGCTTCCTCTATGAGGAAGCCAAAATTGAATAACATACTGCTTCCTCACAGAGGGAGCTTTGTAAAAAGCGAAAAATAATGAGGAAGCAATGTGCAAGGTTCTACTTTTTTCATTAATAATCAAATATCTCGATAAGGCCTGTCGCAAACAACAAAAAAATATAAATTCTTTCGCATCGTACAAAACAAAAAAGAATCGTAGTCCTCTAGAACGTATTTAATAACGTATGTAATCACTTTGTCAATAATAATCAATTATCTCGATAAGGCCTATTGCAAAAAACAAAAAAATATAAATTCTTTCGCGGCGTACAAATAAAAAAAATCGTGGTCCTCTAGAACGTATTTTTTGGTACCTTTCACGAACATGCACGTGCCACTCTACATAATAATAACTCGCTGCGCAGCGTGTCACGACTAGACCCTGTATCGGAAAACACCCGCGTTTCCGCCGAAAACATGTAAGGTGCCATGTAAACGACGCGCATTGCGGCGTTAACTTCGTTAACGTATATATTATGTCTAGCCTCTGGTCAGGTAAGCTGTGCCATGAAAGCTAGATAGATCCTAGATGGCCTGGGCATCTATACTGTGATGATTATTTCTTTAATTTAAATTTTATTATTTTTCATCACATTAATAATTTTATAAATCACAAATTACTTTATTATTTATTTAAGGTTGTTGATCAGGCGGGAACTGCGGAGTGAGGCGGCGGTGTGACTAGGGGGCGCGCGGCGTGCGGTGCGGTCGTTGTGCGAGAGAGACAGCTGCGTATTCAGTTCCCAAGCGAAGCGGCCAAGTCGCTTAGTTTTTGCGCGAAATCTCCGTTAAATAAATTATAACCCCATAATTTTTTCGTCGAATCTTTATTCTCGTCCTTTTTTCTATATAGTGTGTGTTTTTCATAAGGCTGACATTTCACGTTTGGAAAATATCGTTCGATAAATGTGATCGGCGATATACCGTATGCATTTTAGAGGGGATTTGTGTTAACTTTGACGTTTAATTCCTCGAAAACAAATGTTATTACCTAGGTCAATCTTTCTGCAGTCGATGCGGAGACTCTTTATCTACGTGATGGAAAATTTTTAAGAAGCTGGCATTACTTTTACTTTTTATATCAACAACCTTAAATATTTTGCATTCAGTGTTGCGTAGAAATTTTAAGAATAGAAATGGACAAAAATTCAATTTTAAGTATGATCTCAAATATGCATACAATTAAAATCATAAATAGAAAAATGACTATGACCGGAATATTAACGTTTAAAAAATATGGCATAATAAATTTAAGTAAATTAACAAGACAAAATAAATACACATATACATATATAATTAAAGCATTTCACATATATTTTTTAGCCAATCAATCACCCTGTTTTTGTGATAATGACTTTGGATTTACAATATAATTAATAGATATAAAATCATGTGCAATAAAGAAAACAGAAATAACTAATTAGATAACAATAATAGGAATCGATCATAAATTAAATGATTATTATACAGATCAATCCTATAAATAAAATGTCATTCACGAGATTTTATAATTTTTAATTTTTTCAAGCATTCTTTAAATCAAAAGATTCGTGTCAAATTATAATAGATATCAATATAATACTCAAATGTAAATTCATAAAATTAAGCCTTTCTCTCCAGCATTTAATATGGTCAGGAATATAATTGGTCATCAATATAATTTGATGGTATAAATATTTTATATAGAATTTTCTTATCTTTTATTTTGTGGATTAATACTCATCGTTCTGTAGATTCGGATTCCATAAATCTTGCATCCGTTTTTTCCAATATGTGGCACACCAATCGACAATATAGATATATATAAAAATTGTCACAAGAAACTCGCGTATATTAAGTAGACGAGAGAGGTGTGTCTTGTTACACGGACCGGAGAGAAGAGAGCGAGAGCCCTTTAGCAGATTAGCCCCAGGCCTCGAAAATGTACTTACTGTACTTGATGTACGTAGTCATGTACAGAGCGCTATATGTTCTTCTAGAACCTTCTATCGCGCGAATATTGAAAATATTGAAATTTCTTACAATACGTACATGCTAGATATATTATGTCTAGCCTCTGGTCAGGTAAGCTGTGCCATGAAAGCTAGATAGATCCTAGATGGCCTGGGCATCTATACGTGTATGCTAGATATATTATGTCTAGACTTTGGTCAGGTAAGCTGTACCATGAAAGCTTGATAGATCCTAGATAGATATGCTATCTATCAGTGCATTCTAGCAAGATTATGTCTAGACCCACTACAGAAAAACTTGATAGAAAAAACTAGCTAGACGCTAGGTTCAAACCAGTTTATCCCCACCAGATTTTCACACGGGTAAGTGGAAAATATTTTCAATATATTTCTTATCAAAACCCGCTTTAAATCAGTGATAATGATTTTTTTGTAGATGTACAACACAAACCATTTTATTCAATAGCCATTTTCATTACTACCCACATAGCAAATAATATTGCCTAATTTCCATAAGCTCCTAATCGAATATTCAGTAGTAATATTCCAAGACCTCCAAAATTATCGGAATATTTTCCGATTGTTTTGTTGCTGAACAACGAGAGGAAGAAGTTTCGCATACTAAAAACCCGAGCGAGCAGCGGGAGGGATTTTTGTGCGAATCTTATTCCTCTATAAGTTATATAATCCTTCTATAAGAGGGGTATTTGTCGGATTATTTTTCGGATAAGCACAGAGCAATATTCGAGGAAACATTAACCCAATTTTTGACAGACAAAAATGTCAATGTTACATGTGTCTAAAAATGTAAAAAAATGTTACATGTGTTGAAAACAAGTGAAGAGCTACTGTGGAATATCCGGGTGAAATTTCCGACGAAATTTTTAACAAATGAACTCGGTTACCGAGAATACCGCTCTGTGATCAGTCGAAATGCCGGCCCGAAAAATAATCACATGTAATACCACAAGAGCTTTGAAATTATCGGATATTTCCTGACAGGTTCGTTGCAAACAAATGAACGAGTCAAGTTTTCCAGGTTAAAAAATCACGAGCGCGTAGCGCGAGTGATTTTTCTGGAAAACTTGACGAGTTTATTTGTTTGCAGGGAACCTGGAGGGAAATATCAGATTAATTTCGAAGCTCGAGTGGTATTCGGCGAATTATTTTTTCTATTCAAATTGCGACAAATGGAATTGCACCATGAGACAAAAATTATCATTCCGACAAGGAAATTTCATAATCAGAACAAAAACCTTTTAATTCATGTTTAAAGGATTGCAGTTAAATACACAATTGTTATAGACATTTGTATATTGATTCCAGACTGAGGTTATCGATTTAATCGTATTTTACTTTTTCATCAATAGTTTGCAAGGATTCAACTCCAAACCTACTCATATCAAATAAAAATCCTTTGACTGCCACAATAAAATTCAATCTGTCAGTTTGACAGATGGTTGACGCGGCTAAATGATTTTTTGTTTTATATATATAACCAACACGCAAAATTATCAAAAAATTATCAGTATAATACTGTGTAGCTTGCCCCACGTGACGTCGAATGGTGCAATTCCATTGGTCGAAATTTGGATGGGAAAAATAATCACAAATATTTAATTGCAATATTGTGAACTTAAAGTTCAGAAATATTGTTGAAGGTAAAACAATTGTCAATCATTTTTTAAATATTTCTGAACATTACCTGTGAAACAAACCATCCCATTTCTTCAACAATATTTCACAAAGTTTCCAATAAAAGACTTCAGATTATATTTTGCAAATATTACAATCCCAGATAGAACAACGTGCCGCCCGGCGTGTCGTCAGAAATGCGGAATGTGCGACGTCTCTAGGCAGAATTGTGACGGTACGACAGGCTGTAATCCTACTTTATGCCCGCACAACTCTGGCACGCTGTGGAGCGTCTCGAAGTGCTGGCACCGTGTGGGTACAGAGCTGGATTTAGCACGTTGTGCCGGAGTTATGCCGACACAGTACCGGATTCCAGCTCGCCATGCCGTCACAACACTGCTTATGACGTCGCACATACCGCATTTCTGCTAGTACGCCGTGCTGTTCGGGCAGTCACCATGCCGCCACTGTGCTGACATTTTTCTATCTAGGATGAAACTTTTTTCCAACATTACAATATTTTTCAAATGGACATTTCTAAACTAGTTGATTAAAAAAAGGTGAATTTGAAATGATTTGTAATTCCTGATAAAAAGAAATTCATTTCGTTCTCTAGAAAAACTGAAATTCAATCCGGAAGTCGCCATATCCCGTGCAGAAATTAGTTCGGGCAGCCGCGATTAAATAAGGGACCTTTTTAGGTATAAACGTGGCATTCACAATAGGGAATCTACTCTAGAACCCTACTAGGCTCAACAGAGGCGGCCACGACAAACTTCGGGGCCTAATCAAGCTTAAATGTGGAACCCTCACTAGGGTCGCCCATATTGAGCCCCTAAAGGCCCCGTACTTTAAGCGTGACTACCCTAGTAGAACTGGGGCAAACTTGAAAGGGCCAAGTCAGAGCTCCAACTATTTTTCTATACGGGATATATGATTATTTGGAAATGGGAAAAAATTCTGACAGAAATTGGAAGCCTCATTCGAATTTACTGGAAAACGCCACATGGTATGAATCAATTTTTTTTTACAAGATTGTCATGCACCAGAAATCTTCTGAAAGGTTACTCTATCTTTATTTTATGCACCAGAAATCTTCTGAAAGGTTACTCTATCTTTATTTTTTTAATTCATCAGTCTTTGTCGACAGCACACATGGGCGATAAAAGTATAACGTTTGTACAAGTAGTCGATAGTCTAGTGGTTAGCGTGATAGACATTAGGTCGTTACATGGGTTTGATAGATAGGTAGATGTAAGTCTTTGAAGCGAGAATCTACGTTTCTTTCAACCGCATTCACCTCTGGAACAAATATAGCTAATGAAACTCTAATATTGTTATATATTTTTGAAACAGAATCGCTTTTTAAAATGACTCATCGTGTACGTAGGTAACTCATCACCTACGTAGGTGAGGTTGTGAGTTTGAATCCTAGACGGGATTTGTTTTTTCCAATAAGTAAGATTATTAACGGGGACATCCAATGGTACTGTTTAAAAACTCGCAATCAAAAAATTATACTAAAAATGGTATAATTTCTTACGAATTAGCCTTGGGCGGAAAATGTAATATTAACACAATATTGCTCTGTAATATTTTTGAAATATTATATTTGCCACGTTTTGAGCGGTCATTGCAAGATTTCTACAATATTTTAGAAATGTTTTAAACATCTTTCACAATATTTTCGCAATATTGCATTATTGCAAAGGAATGTTTTGAGAATGTTTCAGAAATTTTTCGGTGCTATGTGAGTCACTTAAAAAATGACATTCAATTAATAGTAGAGTGTAAGATAACAAGGTCTTCGTTTTACTGAATAATTAATTAATGGCCGTCAGTTTGATTGTCATTTTGCTTGTTTGTCGGATAAAATGACAGAGATTTCAGATCTTATAGCAATTTGAATTGTGCACTTTGCATATATTTCTATTTTTCAACTAATTAACAAACCATATACGTAACAACGTCAAGAAATATTTGGTTTGTATTTTAGTTAATGTCGACCGAGGCGTTCCAATTTTATAGAACATTGAATCTTCATTTACACGATAGTCGCGACTTGCAAAAAAGAAAAAACTAAAACTTGTAAATAACTTAAACAATTGATCTAAAACTTCTACTGACATCAAACAATTTTAGTTATTACAAATTTATAAATTCGATCAAATGTTGTTCATATTGTGGTGATTGTCCAATTATTCTAAAAAATAATTATTATTTGCATAAACCACTGACCGAATCTTTCTCAAATCGACTACTTATTCTATTGCATTGACCGATGAGAATCTTAATATATGTACAAAATGTTGGAAAATATGGATGCAAATTAGACATCTTTTCCTGTTTTCACAAAAGTTTCCTTCATGAACAAGCTAAAACCTTTTAACATATTTCCTCACAAAGGTGAATTTGTGAAAGTAGTAAGGAAGTAGTGTGCAAGGTTTGACTTTGCATTGTTATTTTTAATTGGCGTAAATACGTTTTGTTGCTATTCACAATCCTTTGAACCTACACTATCGAAGTAACCCAATTTAACTAATAAACTGATCGATTGTAATGAAATCGATTATGTTTTTAATTAAGTTTTCTTTTTCTTTTGACCTCGTAGAACGGATCAGTGGCATGCGTAATATCCGCCGTTGTTGGTCTCCAATATAACCGTGGAGACTAGTATGCCATGGAATTCTATCAGGTATGCGGGTACTCGTTGGTAGGATCACCTCGAGCGTTTCGCCAAGAATTGCAAATGAGATCCTGAAAGAAAATAAGGTGAGATGGGCGGCCTAAGTCGCATACACCACCGCTGATCTCTGCAATTTTCGATGCAGTGTTATTGCACTCCTACTAATGGATAAAATCTCTAAACATTAAAGAAGCAACAAAAACCGGTGCGGTAGTCTACAGTATAAAAAATTTGTTGTTAAAAATCCACACGCCGTATATAAAGCTCGGATGCATGTACCGTTAGGGTATGACAAATAAAAAATAAAAAATAATTTATTTTTACACTGAGAAAAATATATAGTAGAATGATAGATCCGACTATACTGATATAGTTTCCAGGAGACCCGATCATATCGATTTTTACAGGATACTATGTATTTGTTTTGTTGAGCTATAATTATGTTTGCTGCTATTATTTTTGTCATTGTCATTACTATAAAATATAACCGGCGCTCCTGGGAATTATATTGTATGGTAATAGTACACTATTATATGGTAAAAGTATAGTATTGTTGCTTTAACCATGTATTTTTCTCTCAGTGTATACGGCAAAAGTATGTATTCTGACCGTAATATCCACCTTCTATACGGAATATGCGACTTAATTTTTGAATGATTTTTTTTTATTTGAAATTTGTTAAAAAACAAAGATCGTAATTGAGACACCTCCAAATATTATTTGCCAGCGAATTCCTTCGGCACAGTTGATTGTTAGGTTAGCCCCTCGAGATTAAGCCATGAAGACTAAAAAAAGTGCGATAATAAGCAGTAAGAAGTCGAAATTGACAACAAAAAATGTTTAAATGAAATAAAAAAGTTTTTTACTGCCAAAGTATGAATAGCGACCTCAATATTCACCTCCCATACGGAATACGAGCCAAAATGTTTGTATGTCTTTTATTTATTCGGAATTCGTTGAAAAATAAAGATCGCGATTGAGCTACCTCTAAATATTATTTGTCAGCGCATTCTTTTGGCGCAGTTGATTGTTAGGTCAACCGCTCGAGCTTAAGCCATGAAGACCCAAAAAAGTGTGATAACAAGCAGAAAGAAGCTGAAATTGAGAAAAAGTCGTTATTGCTCGGGTTACTGATTATTATCGCACTTTTTTTCGTTCTTCGTGGCTTAAACTCGAGGGGTTGACCTAATAATCGACTGCCCTGAAAGAATTTAATTTTTTTCAACAAATTCCAAATTTGAAAAAAAAACATTAAAAAATGTTGTCTCAAATTCCGTATAGGAGGTAGATGAGGTCAGTATACGTACTTTGGCAGTAAAAAATAAATTAAAAATTTTTTTGACACACCCTAATATACCGTATATTTATTTCCAGATGCATTCGTCATTGACAAATACAATATTGGTATATTAAAATGAAAATTACAATACTCACGTCCAGTAATTTTCAAATATCAGTGTCGGAGAATTCTTATACTAATCTTAAATTTACAATTAAAGTATATTAATATGGAATTCATATACCCGGTTCGTAAATCTCATATCGTTTTGTATATTGAATTCACTTGAATTTTTAACAGTGTAGTGTTCAATGTACTGACCTGTAGTGCAGAGCATCGGTAGGTCGCAGGTTCAAATTTTGGTGCCGTAGATTTGCCAAAAATAAAAATACGGGCGCAATCCCACATGGAAATAAAGTATATTGAAAAATATATTTTTGTATGTATAAAAAATATATGTCGAATATATTTTTGGTATATGTATATATACTTCGAATATATTCGAACTGTACACTACTTGTACAGGAAATATATTCAAAATGTATTCGCCACACCTAAGTTTTCGAACACAAAGTATACTCGAAAAATATATTTAATGTATATTTCAGATATATATGTCGGATATTCGACCTATGCATCAGATGTAGCTCCGAATGTATTCAATGTATGTTTCAGATATATATGGAGTATATTCCATGTATACGTCAGATGCAGTTACGAATGTATTCATTGTATATTTAAGATATATATGTAGTATATTCATCGTATACGTCAGATGTAACTCGGAATGCAATTAATACATAAGTTAGATACATGTGTCGTATGTCCGCTGTATACGACACATGTGATTCCGAATGTAATAAAAACATATTATGGCTTTTTTGAGAAAAAAATTGTTTTGGCCCGAATTTATACATTCCAAAAAATTCTCAAAAATTCTGTGTCAGATATGAAAATTTTCGAGCTTTGAGTCAGAGTGACTCAGAGTCGAAAGTATTCTTGCATTATGGATAATAATGGACAGTTTTATCGATTTTTAAAAGTTTTTTTCGAAGAAATTATGCGCCAAAATGGTCTGCCCACTCTGGCTCAAAGCTCGAAAATTTTCATATCTGACACAGAATTTTTGAGAATTTTTTGGAATTTTTAAATTGGGGCCAAAACAGTTTTTTTGATTCATAAAATTTTTTTTTTTTTAAATTTCAAGAAATTTTGGAGTTTTTTTTTAACACATAGAGCAAAGAAAAATTATTGAGTAAATTGGAAAGGGTCAGCGTTGAAGGCTTAGTGACTTGGGCAAGAATACCTCATATATTTTAGGTATACTCCGAAGTATATCAAACATATATTCCAGATATACTCCGAAGTATATCAAACATATATTCCAGATGTACTCTGAAGTATATGAAACATGAATTCCGAGTAAATATTCTAGTAAGTTGAACATATATTCGAAATATATTCCGGAATGTAAAGTACATATATTTCAGATACATACCAGGTATACTTCGATGACATGAAACTCATATTCAAAATGTATGTAGAATGTATTTGTTATATATTTGGAATGTAATTAGCAGTATACTTTCGAATATATTTCTAGCTACATTTAAAAATACATGGAAACTATATTCGTTGTACACGTCGACTGTACTTATTACAGATATCGAATATATTTATTTATATACTTTGCATATAATTCAACGTACATTCAAAAATATATTCGACACACACAATTTTTCGAACAAAATATATTTTATATATTTTTAATATATTTTTCAATATATTTAAAATATACTTTATTTCCATGTGGGATGAAGCTGCAGATGTATACGTTAGTCATACGCACACATGCATGTCGCCCGTTTACAGTATCCATTGTTTACACTCTCGATAAAACGTGACGTAAATCCCATATCGTGAGGCGAGCTCCAGATCGGCTAAATCGGTTGAAGTTTTCCGCTGTTTCCGCAGTTTTCCTATATTCAGGGCAGAGATGCTATGGCGAAAGCGATATAGAGGGGAAAGTCGGATGCGGCCGTATAGGGTCTGGTTATTGATCCGGATCGACCCTGTAATTCGCTCCGTGCAAGTCAGCTGCAGCGCCATCAGTTGGCTCGAAAATGCGAAAAACTTGGAGACTATGGCCATAAATGGGTGTGGAAAAGCGTTAACAAAATGGGATAAAATAAAATTAAGGTCGTATTTCGGGATGAACTTCACATAATTGTGTACAGCATTTTTTGTTATAATTTAATCTAATGAAACACTTAAGGGGGGGGGGGGGGGGGGGGAGAGAGTCAGGTCAAAAATGTAAAAAAATCGAATTTTTTTTTCTGAAGAAATGTTCATTTCCATGTAATCTATGTGTTAGTAAAGTTATAAGCCGAAATTCGCAAAAATGGCCAAGTTCTACGATACCATTTATATTTTATTTTCCCAAAAATCGTGAAAAATTATCAGAATATTATATTTAAATTTGAAACTATTTTATTTCTTTATTGTTTTTTATGCTGACATTAAGGCCGATTTTTTGTTGACAAAAAATAATTAAGGGTGTTGAATTTTTTTTTAAATTTAATATTTTTCGTTTATTTCACTTTCTGCAGCATTCTTTAGTGTGATCTCTGAACCTTCAAAATCTTAGACATAAAGCCGAAAAATTACCGATTTCTGCAATATGCCTGATTTTTAATGATTTTTTTCTATAGATAAAAAAATTAATTACGTATTTGTAAATACATTTTTATCTGTTTACCATTTTTTAAAACAATTAGTGAATCGCGATATAAACGATGCGATGACAGTGTGATGTCTCCAATGCAACAAGTAACATTTATATCATATTTGAATTCGCGCGAATAACTGGGCATGCGCTATGATAGTTTGATGCGTATCGTATGCGCAGCGTGTTACTACCGGGAAATTGACTTCTGCTACACTCTGGCGGCATAACCTCTAATTGACGTTTTTATTTTTTGTTCATACTATGTTATTAGCTTAATTCCATTGGCCATTTGCTGTTTTTTAAAAATTAACAGTGTTTAAAACAGAATCAATAATCATCAGAAGTGTTCAAATATGTATTATTATATGTGGTGATTTAATGTGTTTGCAGTACATTTCTGAATGTTTCAACACTGGACAAATTGTCAGTGATGTTGTCAATAAAAGAGATTATCCCAGTGTTATTCACAGTTTTTTAAAAATATTATGCATTCATTTACTTATTTATTTGTTAATAAAAAAAAACATTTGTTTGTAAAATAATTACTAATATTCTGAAATCTGACTTGTAAATAATATTTTTATTTTGTTCATTAAAGGTACTAAGATGCCCCAAAGGTGAAAGCAGCGCAAAAAATTTTTTTGTGTCATAAACTTTAGATGCCATTTGCCGAAACTTGGTTTTCAACCTATTCTGCGCGTGATTCAGACCAAACTGCTAGGCAGATGGGATTGGTTGACGTCTCATTTTCTTCTTCATAAAAAGTTACACCGGCTAAGCGGAGCAAATGTTAATAAAAGATAATAGTTTTTAAGTGACGTAATTTATAATAAATAAATTTTATGCTATTTTCTAAATCATTGATTAACTTTGCTTTCAGGATGAAAAAAAATATTTTGCTCCGCTTAGCCGGTGTATCTTTTTGTAAAGAAGAAAATGAGACGTCAACTAGCCCAATCTGCCTAGCAGTTTGGTCTGAATCACGCGCAGAGTGGAAAACCTAAGATCTTTGCTTAAGTTAATACTGAAAGGCAAGTCAGACAACAGTAAAAAATCCTTTCATCGAGTACCAACAACATAGTTCACTGACCATTTTTATATGCAAGAGAATTTGGATGATATTCAATTTTCAAATACAATTTTTTTGACCTGACTCCCTCCCCTTAAGTAAATTATAACCATTACACATATTTCCATGATTGTTCGATGCATTTTGAAGTTACGTATGTATTTCACTGTTAAAAACTGGTAGAATTTTCATTCGCTACTTCCACTATTATTTTTATAATTCGATGTACAACAAGTAGAATGTCCAATTTTATTAAATATTCTCGTGCATCGTAATTTCTAAATTTGATTCTCATTTTCGCCACTTCACGCGTGCACGTCGATTCGTTTATCCCCTTCAAAGGCTTGCACGGAGCGAATAGGTATTGAACGGAAAAACATAATAAATATTAGTTACAGATATAAATCTGCAATATCGTTACAGAAATAAATCTGATGGATTAGAAAATTAATTGATGATTGGGAATTAACAAATTGAGTGTCACAAGCAAATAGTTTGTCGGACCAACCAAAAAATTAGTTAATCTCTTCAACTTAATTGCTTGGAGCGTATATAGCCATGTAATTTGGTTGGAGCAACCAATTATTTCTCTCCGTGTGTTTAACGACGGGGAAAAGATGGAGCTAAGGAAACAAGGATAAGTAGAAAAAGTAGAAAATATATTTTCTACCTTTTCTTGTGTTCATGAATTGAAAAAAGTAGAACATATATTTTCTACTGTCTGTCCGTCCGTCCGTCCGTCCGTCTGTCCATCCGTCCGTCCGTCTGTCTGTCCGTCTGTCCGTCTGTCCGTCTGTCCGTCTGTCCGTCTGTCCGTCTGTCCGTCTGTCCGTCTGTCCGTTTGTCCGTCCGTCTGTCCGTCCGTCCATCTGTCCGTCCATCTGTCCGTCCGTCTGTCCGTTTGTCTGTCTGTCTGTCTGCTTCTAATACTTTACTTGAAATATTTTAAAAAATAAGTACAGTTTTTTTATTTATTATTGGACCGCAAGCTAATATAACAGTACATTATGCTACAAGATAGGGAAGCGCGCCATTTTCACCGAGCGAGAGGTTTGCGGCCCGAGCACGCGGTGAATATCGCGTTCCCTCCCGCGTAGCATACGATACTTTTTATAGGAATCTCAAACGGACTCTATGTTGGTGTAGTATTTTTGCCAAGATTGTCGGTACTGGATGCCATTCCTATTAGGGATGTGCACGAGCTCGCTCGAGCCTGCTCGAGGCATGCCCGTGGAGCTTGGCACTTGATCGAGCTTCGCATCGAGCAACGTCGCTACATCGAACTACCCGAACCGCGTAAGTTGCCCGAGCTACTCGGGCCGTTTGAGCTACTCGAACCCGTCCAACCGCTCGAGCTACTCGAGCCCAGTGCTGCCAGACAGCCAGGCTCGAAAAAAAAAATAACGTGAAATATTAAGAATATATAAATTGTCGTTTAATTTGTTGAAAAAATATAAATTGACGTTTAATTTGCTTAAAAAATATAAATTGATGTTTAATTTGTTAATAAAATATAACCTATATTAAAATATAAAATATAAATCTAATATAAGATAGAAATTTTCTATCTTAATGCTGGGACAAGTTGGAAATTATCACACGGGTCGAACGCTTGTCCGCCAGTATCGCCAGGGTAGGTTTCGCCAAGACTGGCTCAGAGTTAACAGCTAGTATCTCCACTGCACTGTCAACGAAGGCTGGGCCAACTTTAGAGAAACATACTTCATAATTCAAACATACAACAAGCAGACAAGCGTTGGACCCGTGTGATAATTTCCGACTTGTCCCAGCATTGAAACAGGAATGTTTCCAATGGAGTTGTCCCGGTATTAACCCTGCATCACTGTAGGAATTTCAATTCTATTATATAAATATTAATATAATTATTACATGAATAAATTACACAATAAAAATATGTTATTATATTAGTTACATTAGTAATATTATTATTTCATTAATATTGAGAAAAGAAAAAAAGAGATTCGTTCACAATTACAAGTTTTTCTTAATGCTCTCCGAGAAGTGATGTGTGGGGATTTGAACCTAAGACCTATCAACCTACCTAACTACCTATCTACCTAAGGACGTGCATGCTAACCACTAGACCAAACCGACTACATAGACTTGGGATACTTTAAGTCTCATAAAGGTTGCATCAAGTATAACAGTCACAGAAATATAGACGGATTTGGATGAAAATATGCAATCCGGTATTTTTGCGATTGCTGATTACTTATTTATTTATTTATTTATTTATTTATTTATTAAACGGGGCAAGCCCCTTGATAACTACGGCGCGATGGATATTTAGGACCTACAGTTTTAGGTGGGTTCCGAACCACCGGGGATTACAGAAAAAAGCACATAGAAAAATTCCATTGGTGCCCGGCCGGGAATCGAACCCGGGCCCCCTGCTTGTGAGGCCGCGTCTCTATCCACTGCGCCACTGCCTTCCCATTACGAATCTGATCTCAAAATTAAGAAATTCAAAATGGCGGATACAATATGGTGGACCGAAATACAAAAAACGGTTCGATTTAGATGAAACTTAACATCCTTAGGTTTTCGAGGTCTCTGATAACAAATATGAACACAAAATTCATAAATTCACTGTCACGGGTCGAATATGGCGTATCGAAATGCAGATATTCAAAATGTCAGACCAAAATGCAAACCGTAAGTATATTTCAATCAGAGACTCAATACTTGAAGGGATTTCGATGTCGCTTAATAAGAACCTGAATAGAAAAATTTGAAAAATAAAAAAGTCGTAGAAAAATGTAAGAACTGTTTCGAATTGAATGGATCTGTAGGTACAACATGAGAAGTCTTCCCGAGTAGAAATTCTGATACTGACGCAACAAGGGCATTGTCAGGTAGGCCGTAGTTCCTTATCAGCAAGTGTCAAGGCAACCGGACCGGGCCCGCTGCCAAAACGTAACGTTGTGGTTGATACGGCCATGAAGGGAGACTGTGAAGACCATGATCGGGGAACTGTACAGGCCATAATCGGGAAAATTGCTCAGGTTGTAATCAGGATACCAGTTCGAGCCGTGATCTGACTCGAGTAAGACTCATACGTGGAACTTTCCAGGCAGGAAATTCATAAATGAATTAAAACGCGTGTTATAGTTTTGTTTTCTTTATTACTTCAAGCTTTTCAACTTAATCAAGCTTTCATAAAACATTTAATGTTAAACATATAT
This sequence comes from Ephialtes manifestator, assembly GCA_963970395.1. NCBI lineage: Eukaryota > Metazoa > Arthropoda > Insecta > Hymenoptera > Ichneumonidae > Ephialtes > Ephialtes manifestator. Next base: position 14,440,343 of record OZ019980.1, read on the forward strand.
ATATTCTTTTTGTACCTCTGGAAACATAAAAACTGTAGGTACTTATCTTATTTTGCGAAAAACACAGAAAGCTAAGTTAAAGTGTGCCTAAATTGCCCCGACTTCTCGATTGTAATGTTACCTCAAAAACACTCGCGAAATGAATAATAAAGAATCGAAACATACATCTAGTAAGGGCGCTGGGATTAATATGGCATTATAATGTATATCTAATCAGGGCCGCATACGGCTTCCTGACCAAAGTATGCACACCAGATTGGGCTTGGGTATTATCAGGCACCGCTCTCCGCACCAAATCAGGTGCCTGTAAGGCATTCCACAGAAAGGCAAGTCTTACGGTTCCCCGATCGCGGCCTAACTAGTCCTCAGGCACCCGTGATAGAATTTCTACTCGGATTATCTTAAGACACGGTTCGTACAACTCAGACAAATATCGGGCATGCGTTGGCTGTGTTGTACAGGCACTACGAAATACAAGTATTTATGAGCGCATTCTTTACAGTTTATTTTATTTCATCTAAATAAAATGCGTTTACAAAACAAAATATTTTTATTCTATTTTTCTTCAGGTGTATTTAGTTGTTTATATAGAAAAAAATAGTAAGAACACCAAATTATACTTTTTATCTTGGTGTCGAGTCGTGACTCTTGATTCGACAATAAGAAGAAGTGGGTATTTTTCTATAAATCTATTATTTTCACCCCGGAACTAAAACACCAATTTTACAATATATTGTACATTCACAGGCAATACTGTCTGCGTAAAAAAATGTTTGTCGGGGCAGAATAACCCCAGTATTCATCCGGGAGTCGGGCTGACACTGGCAAAATTAGCTCACCAACAAGGAAATAAGCGTCGGCCCAGTCCGCGCTCAGCATTTTGAAGATAGTCAGCCGTGCATCGATAATATTATGAAGCCTGTACAAAACATGAATTACGGGCCAGTATAACCCCAGTACTGGGTTCTATGGTAGTCTCATACTGACAAAGTTTTCTCGCCGCCAATGGGGCTATGTTCGGCCCAGACCACGTCCTGTACTTAGACGATTGTTAGTCACGCGTTGGCTATATTATGCAGCCTGTCTAAATATAAATGTTGGGGCAGTATAACTCCGACGATAGTCGGTTATATGTCGACAATATAATGCAGCCGGCACAACACATAAATTATGGAACAGTATAAGCCTAGTACTCAGTCGCATGTCGGTCTGATACCAGAAAAGTTTGGTCGCCGCCTATGTAGCAAACTTCAGTTTACTCCACGCCCAGTACCCAGATGACTATTACCCACCCACTGTGTAAAACATAAATGTTGAGATAGTATAACACCAGTACGTAGTCGGGAGCCAGCTGACACTGGCAAAGATTGCTCGCCGACAATTGAACAAGCTTTGGCTTAGTTCACGCCCGACACTTCAGCGACTATTGGTCATGCGTCGACAATATTATGTAGCCTGTACAAAACAAAGAGTATAGGGCGGTATGAGCCGGGTACTGAGTCGCCTGTCAGTTTGGTACTGGCAAAATATGCACGACCCCAGAACGACGATGCTCGGCCTAGTCCACGCCCGGTACCTAGACGACTATCGGCTATGTGCCAAAAATATTATATGATCCCCATAAAATATCAAAGTCGTGGCAATATGACCCCAATATTCTGTCATCTGTTAGGCTGATACTGACGATATTAGTTTGCCGGCAATAAGTCGAGCTTTGGCCTATTTTACGCCTAGTACTTCGAAGATGTCAACCACACGTCGGTAATATTATGGAGCCTCTTACAGTCCATCCCGGACTCCATCCTGGACGACCCGTGAATCTCGGCTGTCTATGGCAGAATCCATCCTGGTGTCCATTATGGATTCTCACCTGGACTGTCTTACAGTCCATCCCGGACTCCATCCTGGACGGTCCGCGAATCTCGGCTGTCCGATGGCAGTATCCATCCTGGTGCCCATTTTGGAATCTCGCCTGAACGGTCTCGCCGTCCATCCCGGACTCCATCCTGGACGGTCCATGGGATCTCAGCTGTCCGACGGAAGAATCCATCCTGGACTCCATCCTGGACGATCCGGGTGTCCACCAAGAGGTTGACACCAGGACCAGACCGCGCCCACCTTGGGCAGCTTGGTGTCCAGGCGATCCATTTTGGACCACTCTTACTACGTTAACGGGCGGTAGACCCCTCGTGTGTAGTCAAACTCAGGACAGCTTTCTAGTCTTATATACGCTCAGGCTTCAAGTCACTTGCGAGAAACGGAGCGTCCGTTTGCCATCTAGTGGTATCATGCGAAACACCGATACACAATGCTCCGCTAGATGGCGAGCGGTCGAAGCGTTTCTCGCAAGTGACTTGAAGCCTGAGCGTATATAAGACTGGAAAGCTGTTTTGAGTTCGACTACACACGAAAGGCTTACCCTCCGTTGACGTAATAAGAGTGGTCCAACATGGATCGTCTGGACACCAGGGTGCCCAAGGTGGACACCCGAATCGTCCAGGATGGAGTCCAGGATGGAATCCAGGATGGAGTCCGGGATGGACTGCGAGACAGTCCAGGCGAGAATCCATAATGCACAACAGGATGGATTCTGCCACCGGACAGCCGAGATTCGCGGACCGTCGAGGATGGAGTTCGGGATGGACTGCGGGACAGTCCAGGCGAGAATCCATAATGGACATTAGGATGGATTCTACTACCAGGCTGCCGAGATTCGCGGACCGTCCAGGATGGACTGCGAGACAGTCCAGGCGACAATCCATTATGGACACCAGGATGGATTCTGCCATCGGACAGGCCGAGATTCAAGGGTCGTCCAAGATGGAGTACGGGATGGACTGTAAGACAGTCCAGGTGAGAATCCATTATGGACATCAGGATGGATTCTGCCATCGCACAGCCGAGATTCACGGGTCGTCCAGGATGGAGTCCGGGATGGACTGTAAGACAGTCCAGGTGAGAATCCATTATGGACACCAGGATGGATTCTTCCATAGGACAGCCGAGATTCACGGGTCGTCCAGGATGGAGTCCGGGATGGACTGTAAGACAGTCCAGGTGAGAATCCATTATGGACACCAGGATGGATTCTTCCATAGGACAGCCGAGATTCACGGGTCGTCCAGGATGGAGTCCGGGATGGACTGTAAGACAGTCCAGGTGAGAATCCATAATGGACACCAGGATGGATTCTGCCATAGGACAGCCGAGATTCACGGATCGTTCAGGATGGAGTCTGGGATGGACTGTAAGACAGTCCAGGTGAGAATCTATAATGGACACCAGGATGGATTCTGCCGTAGGACAGCCGAGATTCACGGGTCGTCCAGGATGGTGTCTGCCGACTCCGGGATCCGATTAAAAGCCGGAGTCGGCGGACACCATCCTGGACTCCATCCTGTACTCCATTCTGGACTGCCAAGATTCCATCCGGGACTCCACCCTGGACTGCCAAGATTCCATCCTGGACTCCATCCTGGACTCAATCCGAGACTCGATCCTGGACTACTTTTTTCTGCGCGGGATTATACTGCACGGAAATTTATGTTTTATACAGACTTCATAATATTGTCGACGGACATCCAAGTCTCGTTAGAGTACTGGAGTTACACTGTCCCAACACTTCTGCTTCGTTCTGGCTAAACGATATTGCCAATGCACGGCCGACATTTATTTTAGTATTGAATGGGTCTTGCGTTGACACTTGTCATACTGTCGACGAGTAAATTATTATGGTTCTAGCTCAATACACAGCACACTATTTCGATCACTTTAGTGCGATACGTGTAACACGTACTGGCTGAATGATGTTGTCAAATCGCGGCCTTGGGTCGTGAAGGTGCTGTGCGTGGACTAGGCCGAAGCTCGTCTTATGTTCGGCATGCAAACATCGCTAGTATCAGCCTGAAATGCGTCTGAGTACTGGGGTCATGTTGTCCCGACACTCATGCTTTGTACAGGCTGCATAGTATTGACAATGCATGGCCGAGAGTCATCAGGGTACTGAGGTCATACTGTCCCAGCACTTATGTACAGCACTGGCTAAACAATATTGCCGATGTTTGGCCGACATTCATTTTAGTACTGGGCGTGGATTATGAGAAAGTTAGTGTTTTGATCGGCGAGCAAACTTCGCCAGTATCAGCCTAATATGCGACTGAGTACTGCGGTTATACTGCCTCGATATTTATGTTTTAGACAGACTGTATAATATTGTCGACGCATTGCCGAGAGTCATCAAAGTAGTGGGATCACGCGGCCCGAACACATTTCTTCGGAACTGGTTAAACAATATTGTCAATGCTCGGCCGACATTCGTTTGAGTGCGTAATGTATCTTATGTTCACACTATCATGTGTACGGTAAGTACATTATTATAATTCCAGCTCGATGGACCGCACAGTACCCCATGTGCGAATACCGGTTACCAACACGGTCCAGTACTGAAACAGCTTGGCTGCCAAGTGTTGTTAGGTAGTGCTGTCGCAGTATTGTCAAATCACTGGTCCTGTACTAGGTCGAATCAGGCAGCCAGTAGTTCCAAGATAAAATATATGGTACTCAGCCGAGACTCGCCGAAGTACTGAGCGTAGACTAAACCACAACTTGTATCATTGTCGGCAAACAAATTTTATGATTACCAGCCTGATATCCGGCTGACTACTGAGGTGGCTCTGTCACAGCAATTGTCTTAAGTACCGGCTTTACATTATAGGCATCGCACAGCCAATAGTCACCAGAGTACTGGGTGTGTTTTGTGATGACAATTGTCACAATACTATTTTTGGCTGCCAAGTGTTGTGAGGCAGTCCTTTTACAGTACCGATTAACTACTTACCCCATACTGCGTCAGTTCTGGCGGTCAATATTTCTAAGTTGACATAGACGGCAGTCCGTTGAGGGTCGTCTAGATACTGGGGTTGGTCTGGGCCGAAACTTATCTTAATGTCGGCGAGCAAACTTCATCAGTATCAGCCTGATATGCGGCTGAGTACTGGCGTCATATTTTCCCGACACTTGCGCCATTTTGAATCATTCAATTTTGAGATCAGATTCGTAACCAGCGACCTCAAAAATACCGGGTGGCATATTTTTACACAAATCCGTCTATATTTCTGTGACTGTTATACTCGAAGCAACCTTTATGAAAGTCTAGTATCAGAAATCCATATAGTCGGTTTGGTCTAGTGGTTAGCGTGTACGTCCTTAGGTAGATAGGTAGTTAGGTTCTGGCCCAACCTTAGCTAAAAGCACTACACCAGTACTGTCAGTTAGTATTATGCCAATAATAGAAAACAAACTCTGGGTCGGTGTTATCGTTCCAGCGTTGCCCCAGCATTAAGTCAGTAATGATTCCGTACCTCCCCAGAACTAATAGCCAGTTCCGACAACATTGGCAACTGTACTGCGCCAAGACATAGCCGGTTTGAAATTCGTACATGGGTGGGTATCGGATGATTTACGGGCATAATACTGGGACAGCTCTGAAATGATAACACTGGTCCAACGCTTGACCCGCAGTATCGGCGCGGTACTGTCTGGTGGTTCTGGCGAAGTGTTGTACCAGCATTGTACCAACATTGTACCAGCATTGGTCCAGTACCAGTACCAGTATGGCACCAGCATTGGTCCAGAATTAATTAACAGTACGGAATGGGTACTATGAATTAACACTGGTCCAACATTCGCCATCATAGACTTAACCAGTATTGTCAATCAGTACCGTGTCGACAGTATGCAACAAGCGTAGGACCGGTGTTATCATTTCCGAGTTACCGCAGCATTGAGACAGATATAGATCCGTATGTCCCCAGAACTGGGCGCCAGTACCGGCAATCTTGACAATGGTACTGTGCCAAGACACTGCCCGTTTGAGATTCGCACATGAGTGTTTACGCGCGCTTCGAGGAGCGCAGCGTGAGCGCCGCGGTACGCGGCGGTCCCTCTGGGAACCTCGAAGTGGGCAAGAATAGGGGGTAAGATGCCCTAAGGAATTTTGGCTTCTTACCCTTGGCTATTCTTACCCGCTGCACATGCGCAGTGCTCGCGGTCAGGTATCAGCGACTTTCCTCCCGTTTTTCAGGGACGGAATCATGTTATTTCATCGCAGTCAGGAGAAATAGTACATTATGCTACAAGGGAGGGAAGAGCGCGATTTTCACCGAGTGCGAGTTTAGTTGCCCGAGCGAAGCGAGGGCTGCTCGAGCACGAGGTGAAAAATGCGCTCCCTCCCGCGTAGCATACGATTCGTTTCTTCCGATTGCGTTGAAATATGACGTGATTTCTGTCGCTGAAAAGCGAGAGGAAAAATTCGACGATACCTGGCCGTGAGCCGTGTGCATGGGCAGCGGGAAGATATACGAGGCAAGACTCGCTCGGGCATCGTGGCCCCTGTTATTGTGCGCTTCGAGGTTCGCAACGCGAGCGCCGCGGTACTCTCAAAGTTAGTACTTAGATGGGTGACCGCCTATGAACCTACGACCGCATCATGAGAACAGGAATGTTACATCTTTTCGCCAAAAGGCTGATCCAGAACACCATACTGGTAATTCGCCTCTAGAATAAAATGCAACCAGCAGTAGACATGATTGGGCCACGTGTCGCCCCAGTACACATCAAGTACCGCCACGATTGTTGGCAATCAGTAGAAAATGTCATTTGACACAATATATTTTTCGGATACAGACCCAACACTGTTTGCCAGTACCAAAACAGAATTATTTGCCGCACTAGGATATATATACGGCTCTATGTCGGGCCAATGTCGATGCCAAATTTGAGACGCGTCCTATCATCCCGATACTGTTCTTGTAAAGATTTTGATTGGGGCGAGCCTTGGCACCGTACACATAGGTTGGTGCTGGTTAAGTACTGGCATGCATTCGGGGCCACCATACGGGCGTGTGGGCAGCTCTGGCAGAGTACTGGCAATTTCTACATGGGTCGTATCATAGATTTTATCACTCGCTTACCATTTTATACGAATTTCAAATCCTGCGGTGGCCTCATGCACATCATAAGATTCAAAATTTTGGAATATGAATAATTGAAATGTAAATCCGACTTGTCAAACTATCGCAGTGCCGACAATAATACCACCAAAACGAAAGAGAGATGTGTGTGGCTCCTAGCTTGAACTCGAATTTAAAAACGCGTTCTTCACAAATTATGGCGAGAAATGTAAATTACATTCCATGAGCGAAATTCACAAATTTCTATTCGTGTAGTTAGTCACTATACCGCAATAAATTTGCGATTAAAACTTCACGCCAGTAACAAATGTGATAAGAAAGTTACTTGTTGTTTATAATAAAGATAACCATAAAATAGTCGTCACAACTATACAAATATTGTTAGAACAATTTTTTAGTTACTGTGACTACAAAAGAAAAGTTACACGTTTTAAAAATAAATAAGGTAAACGGCCCGGTTTGTGACGATCTAAGGCAACCCTCTCACTCTACCCATGTAAAACCATAGGGTAAACGAGGTCCCAACGAATGTCGCAGTTTGTGACGCCACCATTTACGAATTACTATTCGCTGTTTCTGGTATGGTGGGGGAAGTCGCCTATGCTAAAGTAGCGCGTCAGGAACAGGACCAGCGTCAGAAACAGGGTCGTTTACCTTAACAGTCACGTTATAGTTGCCAGGACTTCCAAAATTTCTCTGAATGTAGAAATAGACGCCAGGAGTGCAGAATAAACCAAATTTACTATATTCCATTGTGTAATGACTAATCGATGCTTCTCTTCGTGTATTTCGTACGAAACAGCAGTAACACAATTTTTTGTACTATAGCATCTATAAAAACATTTTTCAAATTTAATATACGTTTGATCAGTTTCGATATTGCAATATTGGATTTCTCATCAGTGCATGGATTCTTTTACGCAAATTAACTGAAAATGCGAATATTGAAAATTACTGAAATTTAAAAAAAATCACTTCGAAGAAGTTCTGTTACTCGTTTTATTTGGATTCAAGTGGAAGGCTTAGTCGAAAGACTTTATGCTTCAAGTTGATAACACGGAAACAGACCCACAACACCGTTGATCACACAGTCGAATAAAAGAAAACAGAAAGAGTCTCGGTAAGGGAGAATATGCAGAGGGTTGAGTTTATTGCAATGAGCAGAGGTACTGTATTCTACTCTCGGCCCACATTCCCTTATGTGCACTTCGGGAGTGTGTTTCAATACAACGGCAGTGTACCCAAGCTCTCATTATTTTTCCATTCCGTTCCCAACAGTCTGTTCCAACGGTCTGTTAATACAACGCTAAAACTGACGTTTTTCCGTTTGTCGATTGCACGTGTCGCGCAGTTACGCCTTTGAGATAGAATATTGTGTTTTTAAACGTCTACCGTAGCATTTACAAAGTGTTTCGAAGGGCGATATTTTCTTGGAAGCTGGATCAGCTGGAAAATATTTCATTAGACCACGACTACAGGCACGTTCCCGATGATTTCAAGGATTTTAACATTAAGACCTCAGACGCAAAAAAGCTAAGGTGTCCTAAAAAACATTCGTTGTTAAATGGCAATATTAGCAATATGCTCATAAAAGTTAGACCGCCCATTTGAAGCATACTTCTAGAATACCATATAAAAGTGGGGCGTAGGCTTTCCATCAATGGTTTTCTGGGTGTTATATGATAGTTACCTTTTGTACCACATTTGAACCCGATACCTGCAAAATTAGGAAGACTTTCGTGCCAATAAGAAAAACGGACCATGCATACACATAAACACCCACATACAGACATCATTCTAAGTATAGCGGTATGGAAATCTCGAGAAAAGAAAATGTTCATGAAAACAAAGCTTCTTCTATGAAGTAGAAGAAAAGAAAAAGGCTTTTGACCTACTGTCATGCTGCATTATCCACTTATATTTATCTGAAAACAAGCAAGTATTAATTTGTGAGAAAGTCTCATATTTTCTTTTCCTATAAAATTATTTATTCGTTAATATAAATTACACTGGTCTCAACTTACTAATAGCTGCAGTAGATCCTTGGTTTTAGTTGATTTTCTTCTTCTACAATTTCAGAAGAAAATCGCTCTCGGGAATATTCAGAGAGCAGACTCGTTTCCGTCCGCTTAAATCGCACGACTTCCCTCAGTACGATGGGCTTCGAGATAATTGACTTTACTAACACTTGACGACTGGAATATACCGCTTGACGCTCTCAGTGTCTTTGGGTGTAAGCTCAGCTGACACAGCGGAGTCCTGATGGAGTGTATTAATACCAAACCTCCGTATTGCGGCGAATTCTCCAGCCAGGAATAAATTTGACTGTCATGTTCCGGTTGCATTCACGCTATAGAATTCAATACGTCATTTAAGTGATAGTAGTAGTAGTGCGTTCTTTGGCAATACGAAACATGAGACAATTTTACATTCTTAACTGATAACATTACATAAATATGTTTCACATTGCTTACGTTTTGTTTGATTACCAATTGGCCATTAACCGTCTTTCACTTTGTATTGTTTTTTTTTTTTGCAAATCAACTATTGTTTGTATATAAATTGAGTATTTTTTAAACCCTCCGCAGTCACACTGGGTAAAATCGACGCGACGATTATTCGGGTGAAAAGGTATTCTTTACGCGCATTGGACTTTTTCTTTTTATGATTTATTAAAACCATTTGGTGTTACCATTTGATTTCTTATAAAGCAACTTTACGTACGTAATTGAGAATATTGAAAACATGTTCCGTAATTTATCGTGTTGCGGGAGTTAAATTGCAGGTGGTGACGAATGCGCATCAAACGCTGTAAAGCACTGGTTTCTAGTGTTTTTATTTTCTTTAGTGCTTTTTTTCTTGCCGTTAATGGGGATAGAGAAACCGTATTGAATTATTGGTCGGCAAATGCATTTATATATTATGGTTCAGTGTTTCATGTGTATGCTGTGGTTTTCAAATGTAATTTTTCTTAAGTGTTATGCGGTTTGTGAAATTTTGTTTTTATAAAGTTATATTTATTCCTAGATATTTTACATATTATACGGGTGTGATTTCAACGTTAGATCGATGTCACATATGAGGGACTTACAAAAATTCGGTCTTAGGGGCTCACGTGGGACTTGCACGAATCGGGTCTACTCGATTCTCTGACACAGCGGCGGCCGCGAGATTTTTTTATTATATGTATAGAGATCTAGAACATAGAAAAAACAGTAGTTGGTATAACCACTTTTCTATAAGTTGGCTATAAATGAATTGACTACAACTCATTTATGAAGAACCCATTAAAGTTGTTGCCCCAACTATTTCTTTTTGTCCGTGTAACATTCTGCATTTCTCGGGAACGTGAAATGCAGATAATATGCATTTAAAAATATATATTATGTTCAAAAGGTTTATACCATTCAAAAAGAAGACCTTGAATATAATATCAATAAAACTTAATATATTATTTCATCGATTTCATCGATTTCGTGAAGTGGGCCTTCAATAGGTGAAGCAGACATAAAAGTTGCATAGTAATTAATATATAAAACGTATATTCTTGATTCTACAAATATTTTAATACTGCATTTTATAAACATGTTAATGGGGTTGCGCCAAAATCATTATTACTAGCCAAACTTTTCGGAAACATTCAATATTCATTTGCAAAAATTCAACATGAAGTCGACATGAGCTCTTAACTGTCATCCCTTCACTGTACGATTATGGTGGCTTTCACGGAATGGATCGGCCTGTGCTGCACTTCTCGTGCAGTTTCTGGTGCGAACGGATGGACACTGATCCTATCTCGCGCGGTGTACCACGACCATTAAGCTATAATACAATATACTATAGCTAAACAACGTGCAGAGTAGGCGAGATATTGGTGCTTCATGTAACTGGCGTGCTATAGCTTTGGCAAGAGACAGCGTGGGCAATGTGTTGCTGGTTGAATAATGGTATACTATATAGTTACGTGATGTTCGCAATTCGGGAAGCATTCTGTTTCCTCTTGCGAGCTACGTAAGTGAATATATTCCGGCTGTTAGCAATACCAGCTATTGGAATCATCCAGTTGAAATGTCGAATGACAAGATATTATCTTGGTTATTGATATTGTCACGTAATCGAATTGCACAGAATCAATCTCAGGCAGATAAAACGTCAGAATGAAGCGGTATAGACGCTATCGATAGAAATTCCCATGTAGACCAGAAAAGCGATCTGTGCAATGGTTAACGACAAACATCGAACAATGGCAGATAGCAGATAGAAGAGATGAGCTTACCAATAATCATATACGAGTTAACATGTGTGGCTAGTAGAAAACTTCGTTTCTGTCTGAGTTTGACATATATTTGTCCTAAAGAGAATCGAATATGGATCAGGTTGCCGCTATTACGATTTTCCAACTCATTTATATATTTACCTACTTATTACATGAATAATTTGATATTGTATATTTTTCAGAATATCTTTTTTATGTCGTAACCCTTCACCTTTATTCTCCGTTCCTATTTCTATAATTATTGTTTTTTACCACTTTTCTCTTGTATACATAATCACGTCAACGTATCCACTATTACGATTTCGGCTATTCTCTCATGACCATTCGACAAGTTAGAAAATATCCAGGCTTGCGGCCCCATGAGGGACTTAGGAAAATCTAGGCTTGGATGAATATGAGGGATTTAGGAAAACCCAGGCTTGGGACCCCTTCTCGATTGTCCTACACAGCGGCAGCGGCGAGATGTTTTTATTATATAGAGAGATAATACTGGCATAATCCTAGTCAGTTAACCTCCCAATTAAATCTCCTTACTTCCTACCCGACGTTAATCGGGGGTTTCATGATGCTCCAATTCAGCATATTCATTTCGGTTGACGTTCGATCGGTTTCAAGTGGTTTGAGTCGGAAAAAAAGTATATTAGGATACAAGCGCAGAAATAGAATATTTCAAGCTGGGTAGCAGTAGGGTAGAAGTACCGGTTGTGGCCACTGTGCCTGTTGTGGCCACCCCCACACTTGAATACGTTTTCCGTGGCTATTTTAATTCTGTACCTGTATTTAATCATGATTTTTCATAACGTTGTGTATTTTGGAAACATTTATCGTAATTTTGCCGTCCGTTCGTCTCTATTACAAAAAGTACTATATCAGTAATTAAAGTATCATTAGCTGATTCATCAAATTCTCAACTCCTTACGGAATTCGACAAGATTTTGACGAAAGCTCTAGATACATATTTGGATTATATAGTTGGCGAATTGCATGAAGCTTTGCACGTATCAATCTTAAGAGGCATCACTTCAAATGTTGATGTACTAAAAGTTTGAAATAAAGCAATACATTTATTAAAAATGCGATGGCCACAACTGGTACATGGAATAAGCATGTTGCCCCGGATATGGCCATGATAATATAATCATTAATTTTTCGTTAATTATTACACAATCAATTCATATATTCTTAAAGAAGACACTAAAAAACCAAAAAACGCTAAGAAATATATATCCTTAGAAATGTATAGTAAAAAAGAAGGTAAAGCGGTGGACCTTTCATGTTGAAGATTCCCATCATTATGTAATGCGATAATCTATTTTCGGAAAGAACTCAGGTAAAAATAAAAATAAAAGTGTAAAGAGTAAAACATGAATATAATGTATGACTATTTGTGACCAAGAAAGCTGCTACCAAAAAGTGCAAAACGAAGGAGACGAATATCAAAAAAGGTTGGTTAGGTTCACAGATGGCATCTGTGCTTTAAAGACATTTTGGCAATACGTCAGTTCTACAGAACCCATCTCTACACAGACCCATCTGTACGCGAGCATCTGTACACCATTTTTTTTTACACGCGTTTAATTGAGCACAACGAAATTGTACACAACACGAACTTGACAAAGCGGAATTTAAAACGAATAACCTTGTCACGACGAAACCTTGCGGAAATTTAGTTCGACACGGAAAAATTGATCACGTCAGTAATCGTTATGACAAAACTTTGCACAGCATACTCTGGGCACCATCAATCTGCTCACAGCACTAGTTCGACACAACAAATTTCTTCGTAGCACAAGATCGAAATGGTAGATCTCGACACGGCACCATTTTGTAACGACAAATCTCTACACAACGCGAGTACGGCCCGGTAAAGTTTGCCACGACGAACCTTCGACACGACACAAGTTGTACACGACGATGTTCTACACAGACCCATCTCTACACAGACCCATCTCTACACAGACCCATCTCTACACAGACCCATCTCTACACAGACCCATCTCGACACCGACGCTAATCTTCCGATGGTAAATCGGATAATATATTTACGGACTGGCAATTTTGCGTTGAGCCGGCAAAATAGATATGCGACAGAGTTTTCGTCAATTGCAGTGGGAGTGCGATTTACCATCGGAAGATTAGCGTCGGTGTCGAGATGGGTCTGTGTAGAACATCGTTGTGTACAACTTGTGTCGTGTCGAAGGTTCGTCGTGGCAAACTTTACCGGGCCGTACTCGCGTTGTGTAGAGATTTGTCGTTACAAAATGGTGCCGTGTCGAGATTTACCATTTCGATCTTGTGCTACGAAGAAATTTGTTGTGTCGAACTAGTGCTGTGAGCAGATTGATGGTGCCCAGAGTATGCTGTGCAAAGTTTTGTCATAACGATTACTGACGTGATCAATTTTTCCATGTCGAACTAAATTTCCGCAAGGTTTCGTCGTGACAAGGTTATCCGTTTTAAATTCTGCTTTGTCAAGTTCATGTTGTGTACAATTTCGTTGTGCTCAATTAAACGCGTGTAAAAAAAATGGTGTACAGATGCTCGTGTAGAGATGGGTCTGTGTAGAGATGGGTCTGTGTAGAGATGGGTTCTGTAGAACTGACGTATTGCCGACATTTTCGTGTAGAGGAATTGGATGCTTTCATAAGAATGCGATTTTGATTTATTAAACACACCTTAAAAAACGTTTCAAGTGCAATGAATATTGAGTTATTCTAATTTTAAGCATGGCCAAAATCGGTACATTACTGTGGCCAAAACCGGTGCATAGGTGGCCAGAACTGGTCAAATGGCTATGCTCCTACTTTTTTCTACTTTCCAGTGTTTTCTCGACACATATGAAGATTTTAATGCTAGAAATCTGAAATTATATTCTTCTCAGATATTAAAAGTATAGGTCCAAAACAGTTTTATGATATTTGGTCCCAATCACAAGTACTTGAAAAGGGGAAAATTCTTGAAGTGGCCACAACCGGTACTTCTACCCTACTTTAGATTTTAAAAAAATTAACTAAAAGCAGAGCTCTAGGGTAGTTTGACCCAGATGTTGAGATTCACATAACATCGCAGAGTACATACGAATGTAGCTGATCAAACACCAGTTTGAGAGTTATCTGGAATTTGTTTTACATACGGATTGCAGCTGAATGTCCGAGAAGGGGAGCTGCAGTGCTTGGTATAACACGGGAGTGTTATTCCAAGGTCCTTCCCAGACTTCAAATCGGAATACATAAGCGCCATCATTGCTATCGCAAATCCTGTCACGTACAGAACTTGTAAACTCATTTTACAAAAATTCTCATTCCCGGTGTTTTTGTTGTAGTATGGACGATATTTGGCTTTCTGAATAGAAAGCCGAACGTCCCAGTACCCGTCGGGAAATCGATATTCTGACGCTATATGTTTCATATGTATAAATGAGATTCTTAATTCTTTCATATTTTTAAATTATAGCGTGCTTGTGCTAGAATGTGGCTTGTATAGTGCTGGAATAGTCTTAGTTCAGAAAAATCTGAAGAACTCTTAAAAATCTGAAAAAAGAACTCTCCCACAGAACTGAAAAATTTTAAAAAATCCGAGTTTACATGAATAACGTTTAACTAGTCTAGTAGATTTTTTTTCTGTTTTTTAATAATTTTTTAAATAAAAAGGCTTAAAAACTATAAGTAGAAAAATCTTGCCCACTTTGACAAAGCAAGAAAATTTTTATATTCAACAAAGGATTTTTCAGATTCTTAAATTATGTAGTGATGCCACGAGAGACGCGAAAAACGAGACGAGACGAGAAAAAATCAGTCGAGATAGACTCGAGACGATACTAGACACGAATATTTCATTTATCGTTTTTTCGAGACAAGACGAGAGAGGCTACGCCAGAATTTCGAGAATCTCGACTTATCGAAACAGTTAACCATAATTTATCGTAATTCGGGAATGTTGGTCCAACAGTTGAAGACATTTACACAATAATTTTTTTGGGAGTATATAAACTTGTCTTGATATTTTTGTAAATTACTGCTTACAATTGAATTTACGTATGCACAGACTACCGCTGTACTTCAGCTTTTATCATAGACGTATATGAAAAATTTGAAACCACGAATTTAAGCATGTTTTTCCCCATCTCTTCTCCCATCGTAATTTAAGCATAGAGAAGTAAAAAGATTTTAAATGAATGAGATTATGTAGAAAGAAAAAATATTATTAACGTACGAGATTTTCAAGAAAGCAAAAGCATGTTGAATAAATGAAATTTTTAAGAAAGTCATAAGATTTTGAACAAATGAGATTTTAAAGAAAGTGAAAACGTTGTGAATGAATGAGATTTTAAAGAAAGCGAAAATATTTTGAATAAATAAGATTATGAAGAATCAACACAATCTCATTAATGCAAAACCGTTTTGCTTTCTTCAAAATCTCTACTCTTCCTTTACAGTCACATTTATGGAATATTTCTTAAAAATGACTTTCTTAAAAATTTTACTCACTTAAAATTTCTTCGAAATCTCATTCATATAAATTATTTTCACTTTCTTCAAACGTCCATCATTCAAAATCTTTTTGCTCTCTATAAAACCTGATTCATTTAAATTCCTTTAACTTTCTTCAAAGCGTTATACCTTTGAAATGTCTCTTGTCGCTCGAGAATATTTCGAGACGAGAGAACATTTTTCTATCGACCTTGGAGAATATTTTGAGACAAGAGAATATTTTTCTATCGACCTTCGAATCGCTATTTGTCGATACGAGACCAGAGAGGCCCAATTCTCGTCTCGTCTCGTCTCGTGGCAACAATAAAATTATGACGTTCGATATGTCACTTTAAAAATATATTTTAAAAAATTTGAATAAAAAAAGGATCTGGTGCATTTGAGGGTCTAATCAATCCTACAAAAAATTACGAGCCAAATCGGGGAGGTTGAGGGTCAGACCCAGGTCGAATCGGGATGGAATGCCCCATATATAGATGAAAGAAACTAGCTATGCCATCGATATGAGAGATTTCTTGTAAAAACGAGACGATGCCAAATGTAGATACGTCCTATTTTGAAAACAGCATTCAAAATAAATTAATGAATCAAGAGTCGCGGTAGCGACTCGACGCCAATTAAAATATCCGCATGACTAGCTGATTTCGAATTCTGTTAAGGGCTTTTAATCTACTGAATATATGGATAATTTATATATTTATATGGAACTATCGTAGGGGCAGACTCTGTCCCACGAATTGTATTTACCGTGTGATGAGATCAAATGTGACAATGGCTAAATGAAGGTCTCTTGAACGTTCGAACGCAATGCTAGACACTATGTATATATTTAATTGATATGTTTAATCAAAGTTTATTAGGCTACTAGGGAAAACATACAGACAACTGAAAATATTGGTCCTGTTTGACTAGACACACTTAAATGCTTTATACGTACCCACGCAGAAAAAAGTAGTCTAGGATGGAGTCCCGGATGGAATCTTGGCAGTCCAGGATGGAGAACCGGATGGAGTCTCAGATGGTGTCCGCCGACTCCGGCTTTTAATCGGATCCCGGAGTCGGCGGACTCCATCCTGGACGACCCGTGAATCTCGGCTGTTCAATGGCAGAATCCATCCTGGTGCCCATTATGGATTCTCACCTGGACTGTCTTACAGTCCATCCCGGACTCCATCCTGGACGACCCGTGAATCTCGGCTGCCCGATTGCAGAATCCATCCTGGTGTCCATAATGGATTCTCACCTGGACTGTCTTACAGTCCATCCTGGACGACCCGCGAATCTCGGCTGTCCGATGGCAGAATCCATCCTGGTGTCCATAATGGATTCTCACCTTGACTGTCTTACAGTCCATCCCGGACTCCATCCTGGACGACCTGCGAATCTCGGCTGTCCGATGGCAGAATCCATCCTGGTGTCCATAATGGATTCTCGCCTGGTCTGTCTCGCAGTCCATCCTGGACGGTCCGCGAATCTCGGCAGCCCGATAGTAGAATCCATCCTAATGTCCATTATGGATTCTCGCCTGAACTGTCTCGCAGTCCATCCCGGACTCCATCCTCGACGGTCCGCGAATCTCGGCTGTCCGGTGGCAGAATCCATCCTGTTGTGCATTATGAATTCTCGCCTGGACTGTCTCGCAGTTCATCCCGGACTCCATCCTGGATTCCATCCAGGACTCCATCCTGGACGATTCAGGTGTCCACCTTGGGCACCTTGGTGTCGATCCATGTTGGACCACTCTTATTACGTCAATGGAGGGTAAACCTCTCGTGTGTAGTCGAACTCAAAACAGCTTTGAGTCTTATATACGCTCAGGCTTCAAGTCACTTACGAGAAACGCATCGACCGCTCGCCATTTAGCGGAGCATTGTGTATCCGTGTTTCGCATGATGCCACTAGATGGCAAACGGACGCACCGTTTCTCGCAAGTGACTTGAAGCCTGAGCGTATATAAAACTAGAAAGCTGTCCTGAGTTTGACTACACATGAGGGGTCTACCCTCCGTTAACGTAGTAAGAGTGGTCCAAAATGGATCGTCTGGACACCAAGTTGCCCAAGGTGGGCGCGATCTGTCCTGGTGTCAACCTCCTGGTGGACACCCGGATCGTCCGGGATGGATTCCAGGATGGATTCTTCCGTCGGACAGCTGAGATTCCATGGACCGTCCAGGATTGAGTCCGGGATGGACGGTGAGACCGTCCAGGCGAGAATCCAAAATGGGCACCAGGATGGATTTTGCCATTGGACAGCCGAGATTCACGGGTCGTCCAGGATGGAGTCCGCCGACTCCGGCTTTTAATCGGATCCCGGAGTCGGCGGACACCATCTGAGACTCCATCCGGTACTCCATTCTGGACTGTCAAGATTCCATCCGAGACCCCATCCTGGACTGCCAAGATTCCATCCGGGACTCCATCCTGGACTGCCAAGATTCCATCCGGGACTCCATCCTGGACTACTTTTTTCTGCGCGTGATGGTAGTTCATAGAACCAAATTTAAGATAAATCTATTGTAAATTTAGAAATTTTTTTTTCATGAGATCAAAGTTTTTTTTCTGAATCAAAATCGAAATATTACAACATACCGACCGTTGCTTGGACTAAATTCATCATTGACAATTACTTATCGTGATTCACGTGGAAAATTGCAGCCAGATATTTCCGAATTTACACTAGTTGACCCAGACAACACGAAAGGGCCCATTTGTAGAAAACTATCGCTCTACTCCTGACTGTCCATTTATAAGCTTACGATGTCCAAAAAAGCATTCGTTGTTGAGTGCTAGTATTAGAACAATAGTAGAGCCCAATATTAGAGTACTCTAAACTGTCAAGTCTCAATCACCTACAAGCAACCTAGTGCTAAGCAACATGTAGGGAGCATTATGTGGTATACATTTATCTCGCATTGTGTGAACTTACTTAGGCGCTGAGAATGACTAATAACTTTCACTTCATTATAAATAATATTACAATTAATTATTAATTTCAGGGCACTATATAGTAATATTAACAATAATATTTTGTTAATATTGCAATAAAAAAAACGAATCGTCTTCGGAGACAGTTTATCGTAACACTATTCGAGAAGTGATGCACGCGGGATTTGATCCCAAGACCTACGGGACCTACCTATTTACCTAACTACCTAACCGAGTACGCTAACCACTAGACCAAACTGACTATGTGGATATCTCATACTGTAATTCCATAATAGTTCATTTTATGATAACAGTATAAGGGAGTGATGTGAGAGGGTGATATATGGAACCAATATTCTAAGGTGCTTCTGCCAAAAACTTCGAATTGAAAATGGCCAACCTTATAAGACATCTGGCACACAAATGACTTGAACTCAAAACTCAAAATGTCGGATTTAATTATGCCGGGCGAAAAAGCAAAAACAGACATGATCTAGATAAAATTTATTGATTGGGGTTTTTGGTTACGAAATTGATTTAAAAACGTAAAAAAAACAAAATGGGGAATTCTGTACGGCGGATCAAAATGCAAAAAATAAGTTGATTTGCATGAAACTCGGTGTTCAGAAGTTTTTAAACTGGTGCAGACTGGTCGCTGCCAGTTCGGTTGAAATCTTGAAAATATGATAAACATATTCTAGAGTAAAAATATATATCTAAATGATAGCAATAGCTAGCGTCACTATATGTAGGAATATACATGTCGACAAATACTAGAAATCATTAGTATACTAGCAGTGGGTTTGATTTTCTAGTACTAAAATGAGTTCTTATTGGAATCTCATCTGCGCAACGAAAAATTCGCTGCTCTACGTAGCGATCTACAAGTAACCTAGTTGTAGACGACTTTTAGTAGTTCACGGATATATTGCATAATGGAACCTATGCACACATGCAACACTAGTTGTTGACAGCTAATAGTGAGCTAGTCCTAGGTCACTTAATGGAAACCTTCGGTTTGTTCGCCTACAATAAGGATAGCACGAAGACTTCTGTACCTAGATAACAAGAAGGTCGTAAATAGTACATATTTCTTGATTATCATTTTCATGCATCCTAATAGGGAGTATTTCGTACGCTACAATGAAACATTTGTGAAGTACACCCATTTGGGACCTAGTTCTATGCTTCTACATGACCGCTACACTAAAAGTTTTCATCTTCGTGTTGTCTGGGTGACGTGTTTATAGATACTTAAAAAAATTGAAATTGTAATAAAATTAGAACCAATCTATCGATTCTCGCTAAATTTAGTACTGATCATGGAACAACTGAAAGTACATTAAACTATCTGTATGTAGTTGTAAAAAGCTTCAAAATAATATAATTATACTAATATAAACTCGATATACAGTCCACAATCAGGTCCTTCTCATTCAGATAATTTGAACCATCAGGTACATTGAAGAAAGCACCATCAGTTAAGCTAAATCCCGATCCTTCGCCGGGTCGGTCGACCTGCTTGGCGAGGTAATGGCGCGCTCTGTCCCTTTTGCTATCTACCAATAGAATGATTGCTGTAATTTGCGCGATAGAAAGGGCACACGGCGTCTAGCATGTGACGAGACAAGGAACGACGATTTTCTCCAACCGTACGGTTTTGCGTATTCAAGCAGCGGACACAGTCCGTGATTTTACAATAAAGCAGAAGCAAACCCGTGGCGTACCACGCAAAAAGAAAAGTATTAAAACAGTATTAAAAACAGTATGAAAAGTATAATATCTGAAGTGTGATCTATTGGACTGAATTAATACTAAAAAGTATTAGACCGTATTATTAGTTTTTAGGGTCCGGATTGATATGTCCATGGTTTTCAGTGTCCAGGTCGATATTTCCATCGCTTTCGATGTCCAGGTTGACCGGCCCATAGTTTTACTTGTCTAGATCGATTGCTCCACAGTTTTAGGTGTCCAGATTGATATCTTCATAGTTCTCGGTGTCCAGGTTGATATCTTCATAGTTCTCGGAGTCCAGGTCGATCGATTCATAATGTTTGTTGTAAAAATTATATTTGTTTACAGTTTTTGAGCTGTAGGTTAATCGCACTTCGATTTTCAGTATCCAGTCCGGTCTAGTTACTTAAAAAGCAAGTAGGAGTATATCTAGACATCGAAAACTATGAAAAAATCGATCTGATCACTGAAAACTATGAAAAAATTGACCTGTACACCAAAAGCCATAGAGATATCGACCTGGACATCAAAAACCATGGAGATATCGACCTGGACACCAAAAACCATGGAAATATCGATCTGGATTCCAAAAACAATGGAGATATCGATCTGGACACCAAAAACCATGGAGATATCGACCTGGACACCAAAAACCATGGAGATATCGACCTGGATACCGAAAACCGTGATCATATCGACCCGGACCCTTAAAACTAATAATACGGTCTAATACTTTTTAGTATTAATTCAGTACAATAGATCATTTTTTTAATACTGTTTTAAGACTTTCCTTTTTGCGCGGGGTAGCATCATGATGCCCTACACGGAGAGAAGAGTCTGGTAATCATTACCCGATTTAGTATAATAAACTCGGTTTATTCAGTGCTTCTGGCGTCTATTTCTATATTTTCCTATAGAGTACTGTATCGTGTTTTACTGTGTGCTGCACGCCGTACAAGAATCGTTACTATGTTTCGGTTTTCAAACCGTACTGTAAATAATCCAAAGTTTGTAAGGATGTTTACGTAAAAGTGTCTCGAAGACATCTTAAAGCTTGACAATGGTCGTGACTTCCAACAGACAGTGAGTACAATTCGCAACCCGTGTGGAAATTCCAACTCGCCATCACCTAGAAATCGAGTAGTTTTCTTATTTTCTGTGCAAGATCTAGGTCGGAAAACTAGCTAGATCCGAGCGCTATGTGTACTTTCTCGCTGTCTAGTCGTTGTATAGAAAAACTGTATAAAATCTGGCTAATATTCTATTAATTCCCTCGGTAAATTTAGCTAGCGATCAGCCAGTACGGAAATCGGTCAACCCTATAGCATAAAATTGACTAGGTGCTAGACCGGATTTCTCTATTGAACCCAGATACCAGTTAAAAAGCCTAGGATAAATAAAAAACAGAATTAATATAAACCGTCATTTATTGCATCAGCACGTAACAGGGAAGCTGTTTAACACTATTTAAACAGGGAACACTATTTAATAACGTACGTAATCACTTTTTCATTAATAATCCAATATCACGATAAGGCCTATCGCAAAAAATAAAAAAATATAAATTATTTCGCGTCGTACAAAACAAAATAAAATCGTAGTCCTCTAGAACGTATTTAAGGTAGTTCTGTCGGTAGGCCGGAGTCATAAATCTCAGAGTCTATATGACATTAAACAATAATCATACGCATCACTTTGACTGCCTCAATAATAATAATATAAAAAATAATCGAGAATCCTTCGAAATTGTCGTAATCAAATTAAAACGATTATTTGTAAATAGTTGATATGTTTAGTGCGGATTTGACTTCAATTTTACGATAATTAGGTTAGGAAACGTCATTTGGCCCGGTATCGTGCACTTTGACCTTGGTTCAATTAATCATTATTCCGGAGACTTC
This sequence comes from Ephialtes manifestator, assembly GCA_963970395.1. Lineage (NCBI taxonomy): Eukaryota > Metazoa > Arthropoda > Insecta > Hymenoptera > Ichneumonidae > Ephialtes > Ephialtes manifestator. The sequence continues at coordinate 14,462,639 of OZ019980.1, forward strand.
ATCTTTTTTCATGATGCATCAAGTCCTAAATGATTTGCGAATCCGTAGTACTTTTTATTTTTTCTCTATCTTTGATCTAAGTATGTTAATTTTCGATTTAAAGATCAATTTAGCATTCTTGCGTTACTTACCGAAAATTACAAGTCGTAATATCAAACTAATTGGAATCGAGCAACGAAGAGACCAACTACACGAACAACATCTTGTAGTGTGGGACTCGTACCGAAGACTAAGATATACCGATAAATGTATTAAATCAGTGAAAAGAAGACTCAAAGGCCTTTTACAACATCCGCAAGTAAATGTTCAGGGTGAGGTATGTACTGTGACACGATTCTTTAATTCGAGATAATTCGGGAAAATTATCTCGGAGAAACGCTCAACAAATTCGACACCCTCAAATACACCGATAATGCACTAGGGCGCCAGGCCCTTCTTCTGTTGCCTGAAGAGCCAAAAAGGAAGAAAACTATCAATTATTCGACGCGAATACTCTCCGCGCCGGCTGGTCAATCCGAGAGACTAGGTAGTGGGGGGTTGAGAGGGGGGAGTCTTAAAAAATAACTGCAAAACCCAAAAACCGATATAATGTCTAGTGCTCGCTTTAATTGAACAAAATAAAATAACTGGCGAGTACAATTGGAGGCTCGAAGCCTCCAATATTTCCAAATGCGGTTTTACAAAAAATTGTTCCCGGACGGGGAACCCGTGCTCACTGGCACAACTGATTCTATATAAACTAAAATTAGTAATAAATAAATTCAAAATAAAAAACAAAAAGAATTACAAATTCGCCAAAAATTGGCGTCACGCTGCAAAATAGTGGGAGAGTCTTCCCTCTCACTCTTACGCTACGGGACGGCTGGGGCACGTCTCGTAATTTTCCAATAATTAAATATTCCCAAAAAAACGATTTCCAAAATTAAATGCAATAAATACAATATTCTACTAAAGTTAAATTCATTCTCTCGGTTAGCCGTAGCCAAACCGAGCAGACCCCGCGAGAAACTTCAGTGGTGAAAATCGACTCGCCTCGTGGTGGCAGAAGGCCTGAATTTCTTCCAATGATTACCAAAAAACTATTTGTTATGTCACGGCACCGTACAGTACAAAAGTAGAATGCACTGACCCACCTCTATTACGCGATGCTCCGTGTTAAGCACGGAAACAACGTCCTTCCTTCTTTTCCAATTAATTCCGATTTTTCGATATAACATTTCCGATACGGTTTCCAATATATTACAATAGTTCGTGCGCTACTGTTCGCACGCGTGTCCAGCCAACAAGTGACGAGTCGCGGCGCGTGCCGGACTGGCCAAAATCGCTGGAGGACGAGAGGAGTGCGCGGAGGGTACGCATCCTTATGCAGCGACACATTTGATAGTGGTCTGTCGCGAAGACAAACTACCATTTGACGCGGGAGCTCCAAACTCTTGCGTATGAATGTTGGTGATGAGAGACCGATGTACTGCCTCTGCGGTGCCTATTTCTTGTCGTGTGAAGGTGCCCTCGCTGCTCCTCTTCCTCTGAGCTTCTGGATCCCAAAAACAATGCTACTTGGAGGTACTGATGCAGTACCTCGCTCGTAAAAGTGAAGGAACGTTGGTCGCCAGTGGGAGCCGTGACCCTGACATGTAAAATGTGTTCCAAAAAAAAATCAATGAATAATTCCTGTAATCTCGCGCAGGTCTGGTCGATTTAACGCGACGCCGCAGATCTGCCCTAATTTTTGGCCCTATTTTGCCTCGCAGCCGTATCTCGGCTTGCGGGCTGGACCAGTTTTATATCGCGGGCGACGTCGAAGGGGGGAGAGATGCAACGGACACCGCGTAACGCGAAATGCCGCGTTACAGTACAAATCATCACCATAAGTAATAAGAATTAAGCTGCTAGAAATGGTATTGGGTATATTTATTCACAGAGACGATCCACGTAACCTAACCTTTCTTGCTATTTTTAGAATGCGAACTGCCGGATTCCCGGGAGTTCAACATGGACAACAGGATGGACTCTGCAACAGGACGGTCGAGATTCTTGGATCGTCCAGGATGGCATCCCGGACGCGAACCTGGATGGACGTGGTCCTGGATGGAGACCTAGGCCCTATCTTTGATGGAGTTCCGGACGCGATCCTGGATGGAGACCCGGGCGCAGTCCAGGATGGAGTCCATAATGGAAACCCGAATGGATTCTGCCATTGAATTGTCGTCCTGGACGAGGTCTGGGCGAGTTTCGTGTCCCGGAAAGAATCCCGGATGGAGTTATGGACTCCAGTACGGACTTTGGGATCGGATCAAATGCCAACGTCCACCCGAGAGTCCATTCGGTACTCTCGCCCGGACCGCCCGGATTCCATCCCGGACTCCATCCGAGACACCATCCTGGACTACCATTTTCTGCGTCGGTGGCTTCCACGGATAAGCCTATAATGGGCCCGTACTTAGTCGCGGACGCCCGTACAAATTTCTGCACGGGGTATTCCTATAACCACAATATCGTTTTGCTGGGCATGTACTTGTTACTACAACCATGCGAGTTATTACTCAGAACGATATGTTTTAGTTGCTGGAGAAATTTCGGTAGTCGGGTGCAGTAGAAATCCCAGTATAGCTGTGGGAGCTATAAGCGCCTGTGCAGGAGCTACACGATAGGTTAGGAGTGCGACGCGAAGTTAGCCATCGTTGTCCCCACAGCTGTACCGATTCACTCCTGCAAGCGGACGACGTAAAACGGAAGGGTTCAGCTGTTGGGACTAGACAGTAAATGTGTTGTGTCGACAGATTCCAGTACAGTTCTAGCAGCCAGATATTTGGTCGGCAGAGCCGTTTATTTTTCTCAGTGAGTGACTAAAATGCGACACTTGAATAACAGTGTCTAGATCGAAGAACGTTCTGTTGGTTAGATTGTAAAGCTCTTGTCTCGAAATGCCCCACATAGAAAAATATATATGTAACATATACGCTAAATATATGGCGCCAAAAAGTTCTATATGCTGCATATATTCTACATATATGTGTGCAAAAATATATTCAAAATATATGGGATATATGTATGGAATATATGTAAAATATATTTCATATACGTTTAGCGCCAAAAAGTTCTATCCGTCGAATATATCGTACATATATTTCTATTTCCATGTGGGGCTACCGCTTTTTTAGATAATTTGTAGATGGAACGCACTATTCCATTTTCCTAGTGACTAAAAAAAACTGTTTGAGCAAACGTTTCATCTCTGCTCCAATATATCCGCATTTTCTCCTCTACTGATATTACTGCTTACCGCTTCCTTTAAGAGCATGTTATACACCGGCTGGAATTTCTTCGCCCAAAGTTAAACGCCTATAGGTCTATCTCTCTCGCACTATTTGTTTTTTTTTAATTCTCACGAAAAAACTACTGAATCGATTGAGGAGCCAGAAGCTTAGCCCAATTCTACAATACTTGCGCGTGTTACCTCAAAATGCAAGCCCAATCTGTATGATTTTTTGAGAGAAAACAGCTTTTGAAATATCGGGGGGGGGGGGGGGGGGGGTAGGGGGGGCGGAGAGGATCACTGCCCCGCAGAAATTTCAAAGGCTGTTTTCTCCCGAACAGTACGGCAGATAGGGTTCATATTTTGAGGTAATACGCGGAAGTATCGAAGAATTGGGCTAAGCTTCTGGCTCCTCAATTGATTCATTCATTTTTTTGTGAAAATTAAAAAACAAAGAGTGCGAGAGAGCCAGAGCTATGTCCGAGAGAGACAGACCTATAGGCGTTTAACATTCGGCGAAGAAATTTTCACCGGTGTATCACTGCCACTTAAGTCGTCTGTTCAAACGAGAATTAAAGTCTCTCGTTCAGATGCTAGATTGTCAGTCTCGAGTCTCTCGGTCATATCGATTCGTAAATTGGTCGGAAACTTTCCTGACTGCAACCGAACGTGGGAGCATAACACTCTTACTAGAACTTTGCCAACACTCGGGAAGTTTCCAACTTTCTTCCAGACATGGAATATCCGCAAGTATTTAGCTACGTACTACCTATCATACATTGTACATTGTAGAAATATATTGTATTCTATACCACGCTCATTTATTATCCTTTATCAGCAACATGCCTAGAAACATACACCAGCTGTAGCTACGAGGTCCTTGGTTGTTTCTAGACGTTGTTATTAAAGATACCAACTCGTAGCCACTTACGCTCACCCTATACTATAACTTCCTCCTTACTATCTTCCATCCGGTCTATGTGAGAGAGTCGTGACCTCGCTTTTCTCTTTGATTACCCGAACTCGTATATTTGCCAGGGTCCCAACGATTTCCAACAGCAACAATGTGTTGCCCTCCCCTACTCGTTTCTCCTTACTATTCATACAAGCCACTCGTTTTCTACTTCACTCGCATTCTCAACCTGCCTTCAACTCTAACTTACTTTTTCGTAAACCCTGACAACTTCCTTTGTTTTGTTTTATTACAGTTTTCGTAAAACCTCTCTTTTTACCGAAGATGAGACCGACCTTTTTTTCTAACGAATTTTGAAGTTTGAAGCACGTTTACTGAAGTTGTATAGATTTCGCAGTAGGATGATGCCAAAGCATTGAACAGCTTGCTTGTAAATTAGCGACGTAGAAATTAATTTTCATTTTTAACTTGGCGTCAAGACGCAGCCGCGACTCTTAATGGGATTAGTCGTTATATCATATGCAACGGGCAACGAAATTTGTTTCGTTACTCGATACATATGTAAAGGATAACTAAATTAATTGCGGTGTTCAATATTACTGCAAGGACTACTAACTGATTTTGGTGAATCAATAAAAATGTAACGATAGAACGTCCTAACGAACAAATCTGAGAGACAAATCTGAGAGACAAATCTGTGAGACAAATCTGAGAGACAAATCTGAGAGACAAATCTGAGAGACAAATCTGAGAGACAAATCTGAGAGACAAATCTGAGAGACAAATCTGGGAGACAAATCTGAGAGACAAATCTGAGACAAATCTGAGAGACAAATCTGAGAGACAAATCCGAGAGACAAATCCGAGAGACAAATCTGAGAGACAAATCTGAGAGACAAATCTGAGAGACAAATCTGAGAGACAAATCTGAGAGACAAATCTGAGAGACAAATCTGAGAGACAAATCTGAGAGACAAATCTGACGAACAAAATCTGAGAGACAAATCTGACGAACAAAATCTGAGAGACAAATCTGACGAATAAAATCTGACAATCAAGATCAACCGGATAAATATGACAGACAAATCTGACGAACAAAATGCGACTTACAAATCTGACATACAGATCTTCTCAGTGTTCTTAAATGTGTATTCTTAGCATAATCATGCAGAGTTATAAATCGCCATTCAAAGAAATAAATAAATTGCCCGTTACTAATTAAGCATATCTGAAGATCGAAGTAAAAATGACAGGGTGATTAATTTCCTAAAGGAAAACAGAGCCGTATACGCGCGGTCATCTGTTTTCTTGTATTTGCTACCATTGCGGTCACAGATAATTACGAAAGCCGGAGCAAGGTCTGAGAGACTTACAGGGGTTGTGGCTATGGTGGTGCAGCCATTCGTGGTCCCGCACGTCTCGAGGATATAATATCGAGCACAATGGCTCGCATTTGTTCACTCGGAAAGCTCGACCATCACTTCGTCTAACCGAATCGCCACTAATGGCCAATTTTCGGAGAAGTCATCGATTAATGCGTTGGCACGTGAAGTTCCCTTGCGCTCTCTCGCATTTTTTGTCGTCGAAGCTCTTCGACTTCCTCTTGACGTCATTTGCCAGTAGATGAGGGAATCTGATGGGAAAGCAAAAAAAACCTCTCGACATTGGCTGCCTTGTCGTAATTAAGGAGAAAAGTCGTGCGCAAAAATTCCTATCGTAGAATAGAGTTCGAAGAGAACACAAAGAAAACGGATACGGAAGCGAAATACGCACATTCCATGGAACGAGTTTGATTAAATTGTTAACCGAGTCAACTTGACATTAATACGAAAAAGAGCAGAATGCCGCTGCTATTCTGCAGCGGTTTTCTGCTCTTATCGTTTCGTAAGGAAGTGGGAGCGCCGCGGGCTAGTTAGTAGAGTATCTGAAATTGAAAATTCAAAACGAAAACGGTGGCAGCACTCATGAACACGTTAATATTATTATAAACTATAAAGATAATTTGTGACCAGAGAATACAATTATTCAAACATATTTACAAGCTCCACTTCCTAATTGCTGACTTGCCGCAACCTCGCGTTTTCGTAGATGTTCAACTTGTTTCTGTTTTACACATCTAACCTCCTCGTTAACCGCCCGCATCTGGCAATCATGGAGCGACATGCGGGAGTTATTCGACAAGTCAGCGAGCAGATGCACATGCTCAGAAAAGAAAACGAGACGCGGGATTAATAAAAATTCGAATGACTGATAATACATTACTGATTTATTTAAGAAGTGTATTGAATAAACGGATTTCTCCCTATTGTCGCATAACCTGAGCAATTTGGTCGCATCTCGCAGCCAAGAATTTTCAGAACCTATTTTTATATTAAACCTGGCGCATCTACATCCTTAATGCATCTAACATCAGCTCGTTCTTTTCGAAAAAGTGACTTTTTATTATTTTTATTCAGACAAAAAAAGTTACACATTGTTTCATTATTTTCTACCTTTCTCGAAAACGGGAAAGCGTTGTAGAAAGCTTTATCTTGCACTCTTGTAATAACAATAAATTTCATAATGCATAATGTATGTGAAGGTGGTGTTGCCGATAATAAAATAAGAGACACCATCTGATGCCGCAGATTCCCCCTCTCTAGGTTTTATAACTTTTGAACCCCATCGCCGTTCTAAGCCAAACTTAGTCCCAATCAATCTTGTGTGTAACTTAACGAATGCAGGAAAATTCAATTTGATAACTTGTCATGCCGATAAAATTTCAATTACCTTACAAATATGAATTCGATACATCGTGATGATGGAATAGTACGGAGACAATTTTTAGGAAGACCCTTCAAAAAATGGGGGTGATACCCATGCAGCGAGGCAACTCCAAAATATTCCTGCATTTTGATGACGTTTGGCATTGACGAGGTATTTGTATTTGTATATTTCTAACAGAGTCATTACTCTGTTGAATGAAAATAAAATGTGCAAGGTTCATCAGTTAATATTTTTGTCTCTTTAAACATTACTCCTATTATGTATGATGCTCCCAAGAAGTCAAAGATGTTCTTTGCACAACACACATAGTTCAAACTTTTCTCTGGATGTTACGCTTCACCGATGCGCAGACAAAATCCGATGAAACTTCGTTTATCTTCCGTCTCGTGACTTTTGTTTGAGCTAACTCTAACCCCACCTTCTTTTGGCAAAGCGTGACGCTTCCTTCAACTCCACTTTCCTGCGCCTCCGCACAGCCCCTTCCTTAAAACACCATCACGCGTTTTATAGATGGCATCTAGCGGAACTTGCGTGTATGGCATTAAGGGTGTAATGTCATACACGGTACTGATATGAAAGATTTATCTCTGTTCTTGCAGGCGAGCCATTTGCCCGCATATACCGCCCAGTGGTCGAACGACAGCCGCTGTGTAGTCTCAGGCTAAGTATATCGGACGTACTCTGTTTCCTCTCAGATGCATCCAACCTATACGAGGGTTTACGAACCACCTCTATTAGAACGCCTCTCGACCAATACGGTTTTTTTTTTTTTTTTTTTTTTTTCAAATAAAGTATGTGGCTATACATATTTTAACGATATTGGGTATATCAGGCTTTAAAAAGGACATAATCTTAAAAATGCTTCATCATTTTTTTATTTTCATTAATTCTGACAATCCAATTCCATGCACGGAAAAAACGACTTGTTTAAGGTATTCCGAGCGTGAGGGTATAGTCTTCAGAATTCTATAATTTTCGGCTATACTATAGTTTTATTACGTAGAATTGTGTAAAAAAAAATCCCAGGCGTGGTAGCAACCCATTTAATGATTATTTATCCCTTTAAAAAGAGCAATATTAGCACAGAAAGATATGGGGAAAGCTCGTGGCCGCATTTCAATTGCAGATTTCGTTAGTCAAACATCTCGACATCGGAAAAATACAATATGTAATGGACACAGCGGATTTCGGAGATAAATTATCGCGCTTAAAAAACTATACCGACCGAAGTCTTTCGCGAGAAAATATTATCTAAAGGTGTGAAAAAATCTAATATCATGTGGCAGTCATGGCGGGACCTGTGACGTGATAGCTGGCAACGCTGTACATCGTCAGCTGTGCTTATGACGTTCGCCGGCGATGCGCGCGAAATTGAAAAATATTTGACGTTAATGACGGTCTCGTTTTCAGGTTACAAATTCACATTAATAATGCAATTAGTCCAACGCATTTGACGTACTGGGTTTAGTAGGGATAGGCATTCGTTCCATGAAAATGTATTAAAGATACTGTCTGTATAAGATAAATATGATTGATTATTAGGCAAAACTCAACATTTTTATATGTTTGCAATGATTATGGCTAATTTAAATGAATAATTCTTTTACAATGAGTTCTATTATTTAGTAGGCTTAATAATCCTTAATTATTTATACTGTTAGAAAAGTCTGGAAGTCTTTATGCATGAACTCGTCAATAAAAACTAAAGCAAATTATTGAAACTAAAGTATTTTCACAGTAAAGTTGAAGTCAATTACTAAAATTACTGTACCGTATCTTAATTATAGCATTTGTATATTAAATTTCGTACACCGGTTTGTACATAAAAACTTCCAGTACTTGTGCATTAAATTTCAAGTTTCTTTTACAGTGAGGGCATTAAAGCTATAAAGCATATAAACATTTGCGGATATACAATGTCCTATGTATATGAAATGTATCTGTAAAGGAGACACTTATTCATGTACATCGAACATACACTGGATATCCATGAGGATATACATATTATGTGTACCGTATGTACACTTATGTCTTGTCTTAAAAAACGGAAAAATTAATTACAAAATAATTATCTGCATTTTTTTAAATCTTTGTGTCTCACAAAGATTTAAAAAATATTGAGTTCTTCGCAACTACTGAAGAATTGTTTTTTATTTGAAAAAAAAGTCCAACAAAATGACAAGAAATTTTTCTAAGCGCCTCGTAGGTCAGTACTTGCATGGGTGAACGCGCCACGGTTGAAATTTTTGGACTCCCGCAAGGATCAGTACTTGCATTCGTGATCGCTCTCCATCCGAGTTTTTCCAAGTTCTTCGAGTTCAGTACTTGGATGGGTGACCGCCTATCGGCCGAATTTTTCAATGTCCCTCAGGGGTCAGTACATTGATAGGTCACCGCCCCACTGTGTTAATACTTTATATAATTCAGTCGCAACCCTCTAAATGAATGTAGTCTTGACGCGTTTTTATTTTTAGTATACTTCAAATAGACAATAAAAATACAAATCGTCTAAGATGTCAATGGCCGAGTGGGCTAAGGCACCCGGCAGACACCCAGAGGATCCAGGTTGTGTTTTTTTCAGCAATAAATATGTACCGATCAATGCAATAATTCCGAATATCCAATTAAAAGTGCAAGATAAACCGAGTTCAATGAATGCAGATAATTGTTTTGTAATTAATTTTTCCGTTTTTTTAGACAGGACATATGTGTACATACGGTGCACATAATATGTATATCCTCATGAATATCCAGTGTATGTTCAATGTACATGAATAGGTGTCTCCTTTGCAGATACATTTCATATACATATGATGTGATACGACGTGCATACGTATATACATAGGACATTGTATATCCGCAAATGTTTATACGATGTATATGCAATGTATGTGAAAATGCTATATGGGATTTTGCGACATACGCAGCTATTGTTTCCATGCCCTTTCTACCACCATGGCGCTCAATCACGTGGTACGCTACAACAGCTTGTCAGATCGTTCGTGAAGGCTCAGGCCCGTAAAATTTGAAAAAGTGAATAATTACTTTCAAAAACACAAATTCTGCATATTTTGTGCATCAGGCAGTTTAATCGGAGATTTAAAAAGATTCTCAAATAATTTCACGGTGATACAGCGATACATGCTCGAGGATATTAGGGGCCAGGCACAGGCATCCACAAAACCCGCACCTAGGCGCTCGGAATACCTTAAGGTAATGAAAAAATAGTTGGTTCCAACCAAGTATCTTAGTGCTCTGAGGGACGGATGATTAATTAGTTGGATCAACTATTTTCACTTGGCTGACTCTCTATCATTGCTCGAACATAATCCAACTTTGACAAAAGTTGGCCAACAGTACTACCCGTTTTCTTCACTTTGTCGGATGATACCGACATTGTTTACTAAACCTTACTAATGTTCTTGCGCCTCATAATCTTCGAAGTTTTTTTTTTGCAATCTCGTATAACTTCGTCACTTTATATTATTTCACGCGATTTCGTGAACATCTACGATAGCTCAATGGCGATTAACACGCAAATACAAAACCGCCACCGTTGGTTGACCCAATTATCTGACTTATTTGGCATACGAATAAAATTCGTTGTGTGATATGTTCAAGTCAACTAACTCTAAATGGTAAAAGCGACTAATACACAAATGAAGTTCGGAATGGAGTCTAAGACAATCCAGGCGAGAATCCAAAATGGATACCAGGATGGATTCTGCCATCTGACAGCCGAGATTCGCGGACCGTCCAGGATGGATTCTGCCATCGGACAGCCGAGGTTCGCGGACCGTCCAGGATGGACTGAGAGAATGTCCAGACGAGAATCCAAAATGGACACCAGGATGGATTCTGCCATCGGACAGCCAAGATTCGCGGACCGTCTAGAATGGAGTCCGAGATGGAGTACGCCGACTTCCATCAATCCGCCATTGCTGACTCCATCCCGGACTCCATCCTGGACTACTTTTTTTCTGCGCGGACAGTTCTTCACGTATTAACAAAGCAGAGTTGCAAATGCCTAATACTTATAGAAATAATGATGATGATACAATCAGCTCTATAATTATGATTGTATAATAATAACATGTAGCGATTATAATACGATGATTAAACTTTGGAATGGCTGCAAAAATGATTATTTTTTAATAAAAATTCACGGTAATCCTTTTGAAAAAATGGAAAAAATAAGTAATGCATTAAGAACGTAATGCATTTACTTTCTTAATGCATTTCTTGCAATATTAAAGCGAAAATTGGTATTTTTTCAGCTATTCAAATGTTTACACTCTATTTTATAATCACTACATATTATTATTATGAAATCATAATTACAAAACAAATTGTACTGTAAACTATATCTCATGAATTAATGGGGATTTACAACTCTGTAACAAAGTATGAATCCATTAGTTATTAACCAATCATGTTAACATCATGATTAGTCAAGTACTGCGGGTGATTTACACTCATCTCAATCGCCAACTTTCGGCCCTTGTTACACTATACTATTACTATGAATTTAACGTTTTCAGTTTGTTTTGCAACTTTTTGTGGATATACGAAATCGTCAGCGTAAATGTACTTGTCCTAAATCTCCACACATTGTGTGTATATTTTTTTTTTTTTTGCTTCACAAGTATAATATATTATGACTAGACGTTCCTGCACTTTCGCAGTAATTTTCAAAGTAAGCAGCAGGAGAGATGTCTTCTCGATCACAAGCTCAATGCATTCTCGTTAAAGTGAATAGATCCGAGTAGACGAGTCCTTCCGCGAGCTACGACAGACCAGGTCGGTAGCGATATGCAAAACACCAGTAATGAATGGATGTAGTTCCCTTATATGTATATATCGAGCCGACCTGCGTCAACAGGTCACTTGATCCGTGCGACATCTTGCTCGTGCGGAAGGTGTCAGACTCACGTCTCCTACTTCTATTTGTAATTCAATTGGCTTTTAAAAAAATTATTACTTTTTATTTTCTTTAAATTTTTCAAGACATACGCATACTGTATATTTTGTTAATTTGGTGGTCAAGTTCTGGTGGTCAGGTCGGTAGATCCCACGACGCTCAATATAATTGTAAGGGTATCTAGAGAAAAAGTCAGGATGGTGAATGCACATGCGAGTGTCATAATATGTGGATTATGACTCCGAGAGTAAGTTTCGTGCTTCGCAATAGTAACAACCCATATAGGAATTGCCAGTACTCTGCCAGAGCTGCCCACACGCCCGCATTGTGGCCCAGAATTCATGCCAGTACTTAACCAGCACCAACCTATCTGTACGGTGCCAACGCTCGCCCCAATCAAAATCTTTACAAGACCAGTATTGGGATGATAACACGGCCCGTGCAGAAAATTAGTTGGGGCTCCTACTTGGCCCTTTCTAGTCTGCCCCAATTCTATTAAGGGCCCAGTATGGAAATCTAAGAACAGCCCTACTAGGCTGGTCACGCTTCAAAGTACGGGGCCGTTATAGATTTCCCTGTTAGGGCCTATAAAGGCTGCCCTATTAAGCCCCTACTAAAATAATAAAGAAGATTGATTGAAAAATATTAATTTTTGCTTATTAAATCGAGTAATCCTGCATTTTAAGTAGATATTACATCTTCCTCTACATGAAGGTACATATTAATCACTGAAAAAACATATAACATTTTTTTGCCATTGACAGGAATGAAACCTGGGACCCTCCGAATGATGTTGTTGCACTGCGCTTTAGCTCACTCGGCCATTCAGAACATATGATTATACAATTTTTTTTTGTCTATCTGAATATCGGTAATATGAAATATAAAATGAAATTCGTGTAATACAGTCCGAACTTTATAGATTTATATGATTGCGTTTGCTGTGGTAAAAATACAAGCACATTCAGTTATTTTTCACGGCAATCGGTTATATACAAAATGATACATTGTATCGTTTATAAACATATTCGACGAAGTTGCTTATTTCATTGTTTGCGGGCATTAGTTCGTTAGTATTTGGATGGACGAACGTCTGACTGACCTGAGGGTTAGTACTAGGGAGACCGCGTGGCTGACGACTGATGGTCAATACTTAGATGGGTGACCGCTTTGCTAACCCCGACTGTCAGTACTAGGTTGGATAACCGCCTAGACTGAAGGTAATTACTTAGATGGATGACCGCGGGGCTGGCGACTGATGGTCAATACATAGATGGATGACCGCTTAGCTGACACTGACCTTCAATAGTTAGATGGATGATCACCTGGTTAACTCCGACGGGTCTCAGTAAGGGAATAATTTGTCATACCTATTGCAGAATACGTATCGGAAGTATAAAAAAATCAAATTATAAAGATCCTATAAAGTTGCCTATACAGTGCCTATACAGTTGTCTGTAAAGGGTAACTTTGTAGGCAACGAAGAGGCTCAATACGGGTAACCCTAGTGAGGGTTCCACATTTGAGCCTGATTAGGCCCCAAAGTGGACATTTTTTACTATATATTTTGCCGTGGAAGCCTCTGTTGAGCTGAGTAGGGTTCTAGAGTGGACTCCCTATTGTGGATGCCATGTTTATACTATTAGTTCGGCTGCCCGAACTAATTTCTCCACGGGGGTTCTCAAATGTGCCATCGACATTGGCCCGATATTGAACCGTATACAGGGTGACAATTATAAGTCGGACAGGTCTTTTTGTGGGCGTTGTGGCGATGTTTTGAATGATTTAAGGTATGATTTTTAAATGGTTTTGCAAGCTCTTTTCAACAACATAAACGATTTTTTTTTCTGACGTATAGTTTTTAAGGGAGAATAAAGTTTAAATCAGAATTTTTCTGAAAATACATTTCGATTACGGGATCATAAAGATAATAAAAAACTGGATACAAAAAACCTATAGAAGTATTTACTCGAATATATTTTCATAAAGAAAATTAATTTTGAAGTTACTGCTTTTAGTAGCCGTTCCCGGTTAGAAACAGGGAATGCCGGAATTTGCGAATACGCAGGCGCAACGAGTGTCGTCAGCCGGCTGATTGCCCGGCTGTCAAAAGATGTTTGTTATGACAGTAAAAGGTTAGTGAAACATAACCAGTGAAGATAACCGAATTGAAGGATCTAAAGTGAAATTTTAATAAATGTGACTAGTGAATTTTCAAAAAGTGCAAGGGGATAGAAAAGAAATTCAGATTAGAGAAAACATGCAGTTTGCTCTTCTATCAACAAGGTACAAGGTGAGATAAAGTTTTTTCTTATAACATTGTTCAGCGGTCCAAGTAATAATTTATTTTATCCACTTGTCATTAGGTTTCAGTCTCCAAGCTTCACAAGAATCCTGGATGACTTGATTTGCCTCGGTGAGGTCTCATTTTCTCTGCGATGGGAAGATAACACTGCGTATGAATGAAAGGCAATCATTTTTCATCCGCAGTAGAAATGTATTCATGATGATATACTTTTTTTAAACAACCTCAAATTTAAATTTAAACATCTTCGAGAAGCAATCTAATTCTTCAATTTTGTAAAGATACAGTGCACCTGAATGGTGTGAGGGAAATTGAAAGTTTAACTTATAACTTTCACACCAAACCGGTGAACAAATTTTAGTGTTTTAGGTCTTATCTTATCTGTCGAAGAGTACATTCTGTTTTGAGTGTAGCGAGTCTGGATACAGTGAAAATTAGATTTACTGTTACTGTTATTTCTCACGGTGTAGTGATTATTTCTTTCTAAAAAAAAGCAATTCCTCTAAATTAAAGCAAATCTTCTTTTAAAAAAAAAGTCAAGAGTAACACTCTTGACTTTTTATGAATTGCTTTTTTAAGCAATTAAAAAAAGTAATAAAAAAGTAATTAGTAATAAAATAGTCAGTAATAATTTTAAGTAATCAAAAAAAGCAATTCATGCTCAAAAGTCAAGAGTAACACTCTTGATTTTTTATGAATTGCTTTTTTAAGCAATTAAAAAGTAATAAAAAAGTAATTAGTAATAAAAAAATTAGTAATGATTAGTAATTAGTGATAATTTTAAGTAATAAAAAAAACAATTCATAAAAAGTCAAGAGTAACGCTCTTGACTTTTTATGAATTGCTTTTTTTTATTTCGCGCACAGAGCCAAGTGAATTTCGTTGCATACGCAAACGATCTAGCATCGAAATCACAACCTGAATACAAAAATTGTACAGGCATCATGAAATTCATTTTCTGAACGAACAGATCCAATAAAATGTCATATCTCCATACTTATTTATTTATTTTTTTCAATTTCTTCATGTTTCCAGATGAATTTATTTGCGCTCGCAATTTGTCCACTATCGGTATGGCAATCTGTTTCAAGAAGTGGCAAACGCACTATTGAATTCACTTTCCGCATTAAAAATCGAACATTGGTTCCTAAGACTTTAACATTACAATTTTTTTTTCAAATCTCTACATGTTTCCAGATGAATTCACCCGCGATCGCTATTTTTTCACTATCGGGGTGGCAACCTGTTTCAGGAAGTGACAAACGCACTATTGAATTCACTCTCCGCATTAAAAATCCAAAATTGGTACCTAAGACTTTAATATTACAAGTTTTTTTTTCAATCTATACATGTTTCCAGATGAATTCAGCCGCGATCGCTATTTTTTCACTATCGGGGTGGCAACCTCTTTCAATAAGTGGCAAACGCACTATTGAATTCACTTTCCACATTAAAAATCCAACATTGGTTCCTAAGACTTTAACATTACAAATTTTTTTTTAAATCTCTACATGTTTCCAGATGAATTCCGCCGCAGTTACTATTTTTTCACTATCGGGGTGGCAACCTGTTTCAAGAAGTGACAAACGCACTATTGAATTCACTTTCCGCATTAAAAATCCAAAATTGGTACCTAAGACTTTAATATTACAAGTTTTTTTTCAATCTCTACATGTTTCCAGATGAATTCAGCAGCGATCGCTATTTTTTCACTATCGGGGTGGCAACCTCTTTCAAGAAGTGGCAAACGGACTATTGAATTCACTTTCCGCATTAAAAATGCAACATTCGTTCCTAAGACTTTAACATTACAAGTTTTTTTTTTCAATCTCTACATGTTTCCAGATGAATTCAGCCGCGATCGCTATTTTTTCACTATCGGGGTGGCAACCTCTTTCAAGAAGTGGCAAACGCACTATTGAATTCACTTTCCACATTAAAAATCCAACATTGGTTCCTAAGACTTTAACATTACAAATTTTTTTTTTAATCTCTACATGTTTCCAGATGATTCCGCCGCGGTTACTATTTTTTCACTATCGGGGTGGCAACCTGTTTCAAGAAGTGACAAACACACTATTGAATTCACTTTCCGCATTAAAAATCCAAAACTGGTACCTAAGACTTTAATATTACAAGTTTTTCTTTCAATCTCTACATGTTTCCAGATGAATTCAGCAGCGATCGCTATTTTTTCACTATCGGGGTGGCAACCTCTTTCAAGAAGTGGCAAACGGACTATTGAATTCACTTTCCGCATTAAAAATCCAACATTCGTTCCTAAGACTTTAACATTACAAGTTTTTTTTTTTCAATCTCTACATGTTTCCAGATGAATTCAGCCGCGATCGCTATTTTTTCACTATCGGGGTGGCAACCTCTTTCAAGAAGTGGCAAACGCACTATTGAATTCACTTTCCACATTAAAAATCCAACATTGGTTCCTAAGACTTTAACATTACAAATTTTTTTTTTAATCTCTACATGTTTCCAGATGATTCCGCCGCGGTTACTATTTTTTCACTATCGGGGTGGCAACCTGTTTCAAGAAGTGACAAACGCACTATTGAATTCACTTTCCGCATTAAAAATCCAAAACTGGTACCTAAGACTTTAATATTACAAGTTTTTCTTTCAATCTCTACATGTTTCCAGATGAATTCAGCAGCGATCGCTATTTTTTCACTATCGGGGTGGCAACCTCTTTCAAGAAGTGGCAAACGGACTATTGAATTCACTTTCCGCATTAAAAATCCAACATTCGTTCCTAAGACTTTAACATTACAAGTTTTTTTTTTAATCTCTACATGTTTCCAGATGAATTCAGCCGCGATCACTATTTTTTCACTATCGGGGTGGCAACATCTTTCAAGAAGTGGCAAACGCACTATTGAATTCACTTTCCGCATTAAAAATCCAACATTGGTTCCTAAGACTTTAACATTACAAGTTTTTTTTTTCAATCTCTACATGTTTCCAGATGAATTCAGCGGCCATCGCTATTTTTTCACTATCGGGGTGGCAACATCTTTCAAGAAGTGGCAAACGCACTATTGAATTCACTTTCCGCATTAAAAATCCAACATAGGTTCCTAAGACTTTAACATTACAAGTTTTTTTTTCAATCTCTACATGTTTCCAGATGAATTCAGCGGCCATCGCTATTTTTTCACTATCGGGGTGGCAACCGCTTTCAAGAAATGGCAAACGGACTATTGAATTCACTTTCCGCATTAAAAATCCAACATTCGTTCCTAAGACTTTAACATTACAAGTTTTTTTAAAATCTCTACATGTTTCCAGATGAATTTATTTGCGCTTGCAATTTGTCCACTATCGGTGTGGCAATATGTCTCAAGAAATGGCAAACGCACTATTGAATGGTATCTAAGATGACATGGTACCTAAGATTTTATCATTACAAGTTTTTTTTTTCATTCTCTTTGTGTTTCCAGATGAATTCATTCGCGCTCGCGATTTGTCCACGATCGGGGTGGCAACCTGTCTTAAGAAATGGCAAACGAACTATTGAATTTACTTTCCGCATTAAAAAAACCAGACTTGGTACCTAAGACTTTAATATTACAAGTTTTTTTTTCAATCTCTACATGTTTCCAGATGAATTCAGCTGCGATAGCTATTTTTTCACCATCAGGGTGGCAACCTGTTTCAAGAAGTGGCACACGCACTATTGAATTCACTTTCTGCATTAAAAATCCAAAATTGCTACCTAAGAGTTTAACATTACAAGGTTTTTTTTTAAATCTCTACATGTTTCCAGATGAATTTATTTGCGCTCGCAATTTATCCACTATCGGTGTGGCAATCTGTCTCAAGAAATGGCAAACGCACTATTCAATTCACTTTCCGCATTAAAAAAACCAGACATGGTACCAAAAACTTTATCATCACAAGTTTTTTTTTTCATTCTCTTCGTGTTTCCAGATGAATTTATTCGCGCTCGCGATTTGTCCACTATCAGGGTCGTAAGCTGTTGCCAAAAATGCAATGTTATTCATATAAAGTCAAGAGTAACGCTCTTCCTTAATACGGAATACAAGTTCAATAGTGCGTTTGCTATTTTTGAGACAGCTTGCTAATCCGATAGTGGACGAATCGCGATCGCGGCTGAATTCATCTGGAAACATGTAGAGATTGAAAAAAACACTTGTAATATTAAAGTCTTAGGTACCAATTTTGGATTTTTAATGCGGAAAGTGAATTTAATAGTGCGTTTGTCACTTCTTGAAACAGGTTGCCACCACGATAGTGAAAAAAAAGCGATCGCGGCTGAATTCATCTGGAAACATGTAGAGATTGAAAAAAAAACTTGTAATATTAAAGTCTTTGGTACCAATTTTGGATTTTTAATGCGGAAGGTGAATTCAATAGTGCGTTTGCCACTTCTTGAAAGAGGTTGCCACCCCAATAGTGAAAAAATAGCGATCGCGGCTGAATTCATCTGGAAACATGTAGAGATTGAAAAAAAAACTTGTAATATTAAAGTTTTCGGTACCAATTTTGGATTTTTAATGCGGAAAGTGAATTCAATAGTGCGTTTGTCACTTCTTGAAACAGGTTACCACCCCGATAGTGAAAAAATAGCGATCGCGGCTGAATTCATCTGGAAACATGTAAAGATTTTAAAAAAACTTGTAATGTTAAAGTCTTAGGAACCAATGTTGGATTTTTAATGCGGAAAGTGAATTCAATAGTGCGTTTGCCACTTCTTGAAAGAGGTTGCCACCCCGATAGTGAAAAAATAGCGATCGCGGCTGAATTCATCTGGAAACATGTAGAGATTGAAAAAAAAACTTGTAATATTAAAGTCTTAGGTACCAATTTTGGATTTTTAATGCGGAAAGTGAATTTAATAGTGCGTTTGTCACTTCTTGAAACAGGTTGCCACCACGATAGTGAAAAAAAAGCGATCGCGGCTGAATTCATCTGGAAACATGTAGAGATTGAAAAAAAAACTTGTAATATTAAAGTCTTTGGTACCAATTTTGGATTTTTAATGCGGAAGGTGAATTCAATAGTGCGTTTGCCACTTCTTGAAAGAGGTTGCCACCCCGATAGTGAAAAAATAGCGATCGCGGCTGAATTCATCTGGAAACATGTAGAGATTGAAAAAAAAACTTGTAATATTAAAGTTTTCGGTACCAATTTTGGATTTTTAATGCGGAAAGTGAATTCAATAGTGCGTTTGTCACTTCTTGAAACAGGTTACCACCCCGATAGTGAAAAAATAGCGATCGCGGCTGAATTCATCTGGAAACATGTAAAGATTTTTAAAAAACTTGTAATGTTAAAGTCTTAGGAACCAATGTTGGATTTTTAATGCGGAAAGTGAATTCAATAGTGCGTTTGCCACTTCTTGAAAGAGGTTGCCACCTCGATAGTGAAAAAATAGCGATCGCGGCTGAATTCATCTGGAAACATGTAGAGATTGAAAAAAAAAACTTGTAATATCGAAGTCTTCGGTACCAATTTTGGATTTTTAATGCGGAAAGTGAATTCAATAGTGCGTTTGCCACTTGTTGAAAGAGGTTGCCACCCCGATAGTGAAAAAATAGCGATCGCGGCTGAATTCATCTGGAAACATGTAAAGATTTTTAAAAAACTTGTAATGTTAAAGTCTTAGGAACCAATGTTGGATTTTTAATGCGGAAAGTGAATTCAATAGTACGTTTGCCACTTCTTGAAAGAGGTTGCCACCCCGATAGTGAAAAAATAGCGATCGCGGCTGAATTCATCTGGAAACCTGTAGAGATTGAAAAAAAACAATTCAATAGTGCGTTTGCCACTTCTTGAAAGAGGTTGCCACCCCGATAGTGAAAAAATAGCGATCGCTGCTGAATTCATCTGGAAACATGTAGAGATTGAAAAAAAAACTTGTAATATTAAAGTCTTAGGTACCAATTTTGGATTTTTAATGCGGAAAGTGAATTCAATAGTGCGTTTGTCACTTCTTGAAACAGGTTGCCACTCCGATAGTGAAAAAATAGTAATCGCGGCAGAATTCATCTGGAAACATGTAGAGATTAAAAAAAAAATTTGTAATGTTAAAGTCTTAGGAACCAATGTTGGATTTTTAATGTGGAAAGTGAATTCAATAGTGCGTTTGCCACTTCTTGAAAGAGGTTGCCACCCCGATAGTGAAAAAATAGCGATCGCGGCTGAATTCATCTGGAAACATGTAGAGATTGAAAAAAAAACTTGTAATATTAAAGTCGTAGGTACCAATTTTGGATTTTTGATGCGGAGAGTGAATTCAATAGTGCGTTTGTCACTTCCTGAAACAGGTTGCCACCCCGATAGTGGACAAATTGCGAGCGCAAATAAATTCATCTGGAAACATGTAGAGATTGAAAGAAAAACTTGTAATGATAAAGTCTTAGGTACCAATTTTGAATTTTTATTGCGGAAAATAAATTCAATACTGCGTTAGCCATTTCTTGAAACAGGTTGCCACCCCGATCGTGAACAAATCACGAGCGCGAATAAATTCATCTGGAAACATGTAGAAATTGAAAAAAATAAATAAATAAGTATGGAGATATGACATTTTATTGGATCTGTTCGTTCAGAAACTGAATTTTATGATGCCTGTACAATTTTTGTATTCAGGTTGTGATTTCGATGCTAGATCGTTTACGTATGCAACGAAATTCACTTGGCTCTGTGCGCGAAATAAAAAAAAAGCAATTCATATAAAGTCAAGAGCGTTACTCTTGACTTTTTATGAATTGCTTTTTTTATTACTTAAAATTATCACTAATTACTAATCATTACCAATTATTTTATTACTAATTATTTTTTTATTACTTTTTTTAATTGCTTAAAAAAGCAATTCATAAAAAGTCAAGAGTGTTACTCTTGACTTTTTTTTAAAAAGAAGAATTGCTTTTTTTAGAGGAGTTGCTTTAATTTAGAAGAATTGCTTTTTTTTAGAAAGAAATAATCACTACACGTTGAGAAATAACAGTAACAGTAAATCTAATTTTCACTGTATCCAGCCTCGCTACACTCAAAACAGAATGTACTCTTCGACAGATAAGATAAGACCTAAAACACTAAAATTTGTTCACCGGTTTGGTGTGAAAGTTATAAGTTATACTTTCAATTTCCCTCACACCATTCAGGTGCACTGTATCTTTACAAAATTGAAGAATTAGATTGCTTCTCGAAGATGTTTTAATTTAAATTTGAGGTTGTTTAAAAAAAGTATATCATCATGAATACATTTCTACTGCGGATGAAAAATGATTGCCTTTCATTCATAGGCAGTGTTATCCTCCCATCGCAGAGAAAATAAGACCTCACCGAGGCAAATCAAGTCATCCAGGATTCTTGTGAAGCTTGGAGACTGAAACCTAATGACAAGTGGATAAAATAAATTATTACTTGGACCGCTGAACAATGTTATAAGAAAAAACTTTATCTCACCTTGTACCTTGTTGATAGAAGAGCAAACTGCATGTTTTCTCTAATCTGAATTTCTTTTCTATCCCCTTGCACTTTTTGAAAATTCACTAGTCACATTTATTAAAATTTCACTTTAGATCCTTCAATTTGGTTATCTTCACTGGTTATGTTTCACTAACCTTTTACTGTCATAACAAACATCTTTTGACAGCCGGGCAATCAGCCGGCTGACGACACTCGTTGCGCCTGCGTATTCGCAACTTCCGGCGTTCCCTGTTTCAAACCGGGGACTGCTGCTAAAAGCAGTAACTTCAAAATTAATTTTCTTTATGAAAATATATTCGAATAAATACTTCTATAGGTTTTTTGTATCCAGTTTTTTATTATCTTTATGATCCCGTAATCAAAATGTATTTTCAGAAAAATTCTGATTTAAACTTTATTCTCCCTTAAAAACTATACGTCAGAAAAAAAATCGTTTATGTTGTTGAAAAGAGCTTGCAAAACCATTTAAAAATCATACCTTAAATCATTCACAACATCGCTACAACACCCACAAAAAGACCTGTCCGACTTATAATTGTCACCCTGTATATATCCTATTCCGGCAAATAATTCTGTTTTGGTACTGGCAAACAGTGGTGGGTCTGTATCCGAAAAATATATTGTGTCAAATGACATTTTCTACGAATTGGCAAGAACCGTGGCGGTACTTGATGTGTACTGGGCGACACGTGGCAAATTATTGGTGATCGATGGTGGCTCAAGTACCAAAAACACACCGGCCCAATCATGTGTACTGCCCGGTGCATTTTTTTCTGGAGGTAAATTACCGGTATGGTGTTCTGGATCAGCCTTTCGGCGAAAAGATATAACATTTCTGTTCTCATGATGCGGTCGTAGGTTCATAGGCGGTCACCTATCTAAGTATTAACTTTTAGAGTTATCCCGGTGGTCACCTATCCAACTACTGACCGTCAGAGTCAGCCAGGTACTCACTTATTCTAGTACTGACCTAAGGTCAGTCAGACGGTCATCTACCCAAATAATAATAAACTAATTGGCGTAAACAACGAAACAAGCAACTTCGTAGAATATGTTTATAGATTGCAGAAACAATACAATGTACCCTTTTCGATATAACCGATTGCCGTGAAAAATAACTGAATGTGTTTTTAATTTTACCACTTCAGACGCAATCATATAAATCTATAAAGTTTTGACTATATTGTACTAATTTCACTTTATATTTCATATTACCGATATTCAAATAGACAAAAAAATTGTATAATCATATGATCTGAATGGCCGAGTGGGCTAAAGCGCAATGTAACAACACCATCCGGAGGGTCCCAGGTTCGATTCCCGTCAACGTAAAAAAAAATGTAATATGTTTTTTCAGCGATTAATATGTACCATCAAGTAGAGGAAGAGGTAATATCGAATAAAAATGCAGCATTACTTGTTTGAGTAAGCTCAAATTAATATTTTTCAATTAATATTCTTTATTATTTTAGCCGTAACTGAGACTTAACTGTTACCAAAACTGGCCCGACATTGACTATCCACACTGAGCCATATCTAGTAGTCAGTAACGGTTCGAAGTTGACGTCAAGACTCGGCCAGGTATTATCAAAACGTTATTAACACGGTACACAGTTAGATATAACCGCACACTGGCACCAAATTATTTGCCAATATTGGCAGTTCTGGCAACAGTACGAAGCCAATACTGAGCCTCATAGCAATTCCTACATGGGAATGTACACGGCCTAATTTTAGTGATCAGTACGAAGGCTGTAATCTCCATACTAATATTTACATGCCCTTTTTCTCATCGCATGCATTCGGCACGTAGATACATTTCCTTTTTACCAGTTATTTGTCGCGATTGCAAATAAAACAAAGGCCGGATTCTGCATATAGGTTTTCGTTATTTTAAAGTGAAGTATTTCGTTCGGTTCTATGAGAAGTTCCAGTTTTCGTGATATCCAAAGGATCGAACAGCAACGATACAGAGCCAACCAGGTGAACAATAGTTGATCCAACCAATTAATCGTCTGTCCCTAAGAGCACTAAGACACTTGATTGGGTCCAACTATTTTTTTCGTTATCTTAACCAAATCGTTTTTTCCGTGTAGTGTTAAACATATAATTGAGCGTGTATGCCTAATTCCGTAGGCCAGACTGTGTATAACTTTTTTACTTGGTAGCCTTCCCGCTCCGCCCCCTATATTTCCTCTCTTTTATATGACATTTCTTCTTTAAAATGGCATTATTCATGTAGCCCACTATTTTCACGTTAGCCATTGCCTACATACAGTCAACATGGCTCGTTTACCATTCACGTCGTTGTCCTTCCTCTTTCTGTGCCTTCACTTCTTGCCGTTTCTCGCTCAATCTTCCAGATGTCAGGAGAAACTTAACTACGGTGCAGTTGATGCGTTGAGCGAGCCGTTCCAGGATATTGTTGCTCCCCGACCTACATTCACTTCCATCCAGAGGAATATATCTCCTCGTAAAAACGAAATGTAGAGAGTATTACGTTTTCACGGTGAATCGCGTCAAATATCTCATCACTTTTGCTGTTCAGTATGTTTGTACATGTGCATACAAGTTTGCATGTGTACTGAAAAAAAAGAACCTTGGTTGGACACACTAAGATCTTGGTTAAAAATTTTATCAAGAAAAATGTAATAGGCGCAATTAAGCTATTAACCATTTTCAACTAGGTTTTTGGTCGTTCTAACCAAACCTTTTTCTCAGTCTGTGAGTGCAAGTTTAGAAGTGTTATGTTCTATATCAGTCTACTTTTGTACTGCACAATGCAATCAAATGGTCGAGAGCCAAGCTTCTCGCGAGAACCAATGGCATAGAGGACTAGAAGTTGAAGTTGTGACATACAGCGCCAAAAGACCTTTGTCCGTATCTAAACCGTTAACCTTCGAATATTCCCCAGAGAAGTGACGGGCGGGGTTCGTAATACCCCTTGAGGCCCGAGATTTCACATCCCTCCAACCACTTTGCAAGTTTTTATATCTCTACGGCTCGTGTAGTATTTCTTTTTGTACCTTTGGGTTAGTCTGCTACTCTCCCGATGCCCGTATCATTGAACGGGAAAACCGCAACAACCTTACTGCAGTGCAGTGGGGATGAAAGATCACTCCTTGTATGATCCTCTCGAAGCGGTAGCGACGTTATCCGGAAACATGACCGGCACAACGCATTTATCCCCGGATTTATCTCGTTTTTTCTTTTTTTCCTCTATTTTCGTCTGACTGGAGTGAAAACGTAGAATGCATGGCACATGACAATAATTCCGGACACTCCAAATACTGCCTTTGAACCATTGAATGGTGTTTTTATACATTTTTTTTCCGATAAGAAAATGGTGTAAAAATGGTAGCCTTTCTCTATCACATCAATGGGTGAAGTTCAGAATTGGAACAGACCTCCAAGAGAGGTCAAGACCTCTGTCTACGTCACGAAAGGCGATAATGTTTGTAACGACAGTAAGAGTGGGTCGCTTGGAAGTATGAAATTGAATGTGATGGTTAATGTTTTGATCGTTGTGAATATCCGATTCTAACTGTCAATAACATTCTCGAACCATCATAGTTCAATTCAATAGTTCATAAATAGTACAAAATAAATGTGTAAAATAATATAATAATTTCGTATGTAACAGACCTATTATGTCAATTCAACATAAATATTTATGTATTTTTTCAGATTACATCGTATACTTTAAAAGAGACTATTAATTCGGAAGTGACATACAAAATTATGTTATACTAACTTTTTTTTGTGTTTGTTTGGAAAAGTTTAAATACTTTGTCTTCTCCGTTTTTTAAAGCAAAATCCCAATGTGTGAATGGAATAACTGATTTTTCGTTGCTAACTGCGGTCATAGTGAATCGCAGCGGCTATGCTGTTCACTACCGTTTACTACTGCACTGGTGCGCTATTTACAAACATTAACGAGTATATAGAGAGGCGTGTTAGTGTCTCGATGCTAAGTATATGCATTAAGGGAGTCTTCTAGTGTGTTTGGTCGAAAAAACAAATAATTTTCTTATAGTTTGGGGTCTTAAGAATGTGTCTCAACAATTTTAAAGGGATTTTCGTAAGAATAGCCGAGCTACGAAGGTTTAGCCAATGCGACTCTATAGAGCGCGTCGACCAGTTAGAAGGGACTAGTGCCAGGTAGAAACTATACACAGGCAGATGGTGCCGAGCGTAGCGTGTAAGCAAGGACTGCTAGACGAAATGAAAAAGCTGCTGAACATGACTTCTTCGAAGCTGGGACAGTATCCTGTATGGCCCATGTATAGTCAACTAAAGGTAAATTGCTGAAATCAGTCAATATGCACCCTATAACTGCCCATGTAGAAATCAGCCTGGTCATACCAGTTTGAGACTCGATCCTGGTCGGGATTGTCTCGGGTTTCCTTAAGGGGAGGGAGTCAGGTAAAAAAAAAATTGATTTTGGAAATTCAATATCATCCAAATCCTATTGCATATAAAAATGCCCAATGCACTATATTGTTGGTGCTCGATGAAAGAATTTTTTACTGTCATCTGACTTGCATATGCTTTTCAATATTATCTTAAGCAAAGTTCTTAGGTTTTCCAGTCTGCGCATAATTCAGATCAAACTACTGGGCAGATTGGAATGGTTGACATCTCATTTTCTTCTTCACAAACTATTTTTTTTCATTCTGAAAGCAAAGTTAATCACTGATTTAGAAAATAGCATAAAATTTATTTATTAATAATTGTGTCACTTAAAAAATATTAGCTTTTATTAACATTTGCTCCATTTAGCCGGTGTATCTTTTCATGAAGACGAAAATGAGACGTCAACCATTCCAATCTGCCTGGTAGTTTGATCTGAATCATGCGCTTCGAAACGCTTCGACCGCTCGCCATCTAGCGGAGCATTGTGTATCCGTGTTTCGCATGATACCACTAGATGGCCAACGGACGCACCGTTTTTCGCAAGTGACTTGAAGCCTGAGCGTATATAAGACTAGAAAGCTGTCCTGAGTTCGACTACACACGAGGGGTCTAATCTCCGTTGACGTAATACGAGTGGTCCAAAATGGATCGTCTGGACACCAAGGTGCCCAATGTGGGCGCAGTCTGGTCCTGGTGTCAACCTCCTGGTGGACACCGGGATCGCCCAGGATGGATTCTTCGGTCGGACAGCCGAGATTCCATGGACCGTCCAGGGTGGAGTCTGGGATGGACGGCGAGACCGTCCAGGCGGGAATCCAAAATGGGCACCAGGATGGATACTGCATCGGACAGCCGAGATTCGCGAACCGTCCAGGATGGAGTCCGGGATGGACTGTAATACAGTCTAGGCGAGAATCCATAATGGACACCAGGATGGATTCTGCCATCGGACAGCCGAGATTCACGGGTCGTCCAGGATAGAGTCCGCCGACTCCGGGATCCGATTAAAAGCCGGAGTCGGCGGACACCATCTGAGACTCCATCCGGTACTCCATCCTGGACTGCCAAGATTCCATCCGGGACTCCATCCTGGACTGCCAAGATTCCATCCGGAACTACATCCGGGACTCGATCCTGGACTATTTTTTTCTGCGCGGGATGGTACAATGAAGCCAAAATCAATAAACATACTTCCCCATAGAGGTAGTTTTGGAAAAAGTTGAATATAATGAGGAAGCAATTTGCAAAGTTCTACTTTGCAGCTTTATTTTAATACTGCTCACCCTTTTACTAACTTAGAGACCTTAAAGTAAATTAATTGGGGTTTGGAATTGTGAAATGCAAGAAAAAAGCCCGAGAATCATTCGCAGTCCTGTTGGGTGCGGAAGCAAATGTTGGACGGGAAGCCAGAGGCTATCAGAACGCCGTTAAAAAAAAGAAACTGTGCTACGTCAAAATGCTGGAAAATAGCACCCCGTTTTATACATCGCTGCGGTAATTAATGAAAAACCTACGTTAAATATTATCATTCGTATCCCTCCACTTCGACGTGTCTGAAGTTTACTCCAGAGAGACTCGATTCAATTTTACTCTTCACGGAACCACCGTGTCTTCACCCCCACTGACTCTAATTTTTTTTTTCAATTTGTTCGTAGTATACTGTCACGTAAAATCCATCCTTCCACTTCACTTAATTTTTGTAGTATATGTATACTTTCACGTTGTGTAAGTAACTTCGTTTCCACTATCAGACTATATAGATGGACGCCGTAGAAAACGACGGAGAAGACGAAGCAAAATAAGAAAGACGCTCATCAACGCTGTTACTATACTTTTACGTTTACCCGCATTCAACTCTCGAGTGGAAATCGTTGTTTGCACAACCATCAGAGCAGAAATGAGTTTTTTATATGAGAATAACGCCGTTTCGTAGCCGAGTGTATAAACGTGATTGCCCATTGAGTAGTTGCACCGATACAATTTCTATTTAATGATTCGTTATTGCCTTTCCCGTAATATCTCGATAGACATTCTTCTTTTTAATCGAATCTCGGATTAATCCTGGTTGGGCTATCCTAGTACTACTAATAGACAAATGTTAATTCATTACGATTCTGACGTAGTTTATACCACCAAAAAAACCCTCACGGGTAAAAAATTGAGACAAGTACATTTACGTGAGTGGTATCTAATACCCCCAAAAACACAGTGTGTCAAAAACTTGAGCCATAAACTATGTATAGGTACAAAAAGTTGTGAAATAAACTAAAAATATATTCAGCATGTCAAGTACATGTTGTACAACATATATATACATTATATACGTGTATATAAATAGTAGTTTTAATATCAACTAAAAAGAATTTCTCGCATTTAAAAGAAAAAAAATGAGTAACAAAGAAAAAATCATAAATTGAGAACAAAAATTAATGAATAAATAAATTTCAACATCTCAAAAAATTAAACGGAAGCACTTGGCAAGTTTGCTAAATATCCTATATGGTTCACCATTATTCAATGGTCATATTAGCATAGAAACTCGCCAAGTACTTCCATATAATTTTTTGAGATGTTGAAATTTATTTATTCATTAATTTTTGTTCTCAATTTATGATTTTTTCTTTGTTACTCATTTTTTTTCCTTTAAATGCGAGAAATTCTTTTTAGTTGATATTAAAACTACTATTTATATACACGTATATAATGTATATATATGTTGTACAACATGTACTTGACATGCTGAATATATTTTTAGTTTATTTCACAACTTTTTGTACCTATACATAGTTTATGGCTCAAGTTTTTGACACACTGTGTTTTTGGGGGTATTAGATACCACTCACGTAAATGTACTTGTCTCAATTTTTTACCCGTGAGGGTTTTTTTGGTGGATTTCACTTCTTTTTGCAAAGTTTTTGCTATTTCTTGCGACCAATCAATTCAGAATAAGGGAACTTGCATTTCACTTGCATTCTTTTATATATTCTTTAGCATGCATATTTATTAGCACAATAAATAATAAATATAGGGTTCCTCTTATTCTCCTTCCGCTTACCGAGATGGATTTTATAATATTGACCAAATATCAATTCATAGTTTCAAAATTTATGTCCCACTGCAAGATAATGTGCTGCTACTCGGTCGGTAACATAAACTGTAATGTAAATTTCTTTTTTGCGGTTGCTTGTTTTTTGTACAACACAATTGTTAATTTTTTTTAACAGAACATAGATCGTTAAATCGTATGCGTACCGTTTAGTTATGCTGTGCAGCTAAGCTGCGGTTATCTCAAGAAATTCCAAAAAAGGTTACTGTTGATTGCAATACATTTTTTTTAAGTCGTAAGACTTTTGCAAATTTTAACTAAGAATAGGCTTTTCAAGACTAACAGTTCTCCGTCAGTTATAACCGCAAACCGAAAACTATAGAGACATCGACCTGGACACCAAAAACTAGGAAGTGGTCGACCTGGACATCGGAAATTATGGAGAGATAGACCTAGACACCTGAACTATAAATAGATCGATGTGTACAATGTAAATTATGAAGAGTTCAACACTGAAGGCACTGAAAACTATGCAGAGTTCAACTCTGAAGGCACCAAAAACTATGGAGAGATCAACTGCGACATAGAAAACTATGGAGATGACGAGATTGACCTGAACACCAAAAACTATGGAGAGGTCGATCTGGACACCTGAGACCATGGAGAGATCGACCTGGACAACGAAAACTACGAAATCGTCGACCTGGAGATCGAAAATTATGGAGGAATCGACCTAGACACCGAAAACTACGGAGACGTCGGCCTGGACAACGAAAACTATGGAGACATCAACCTGGATATGGAAAACTATGGAGAGGTCAACCTGGACATCTGAAACCATGGACAGATCGACCTGGGCAACGAAAACTACGGAGCCGTCGACCTGAACATCGAAAACTATGGAGAAATCGACTTGGACACCTAAATCTATGGAGAGGTCGATCTGGATACCGAAAACTATGGAGAGGTCGACCTGGACATCGAAAACTATGGAGGAGTCGACCTAGACACTTAAAACTATGAATGAATCGACCTGGACACTTAAAACTATGGAGAGATCGACCTGGACAACGAAAACTATGGAGAGGTCGACCTGGACATCTGAAACCATGGAGAGATCAACCTGGACACCGAAAACTATGGAGAGGTCGACCTGGACATCGAAAACTATGGAGACATCGACCTGGATACGGAAAACTATGGAAAGGTCGACCTGGACACCGAAAACTATGGAGAGGTCGACCTGGACATCGAAAACTATGGAGGAATTGATTTCACTACCTAAAACTATGGAGAGATCGACCTGGACAACGAAAACTGCGGAGCCGTCCACCTGGACACTAAAAACTACGGAGCGGTCGACCTGGACATCGGAAAATGTGGACGAATTGACCTGGAGACCAAAGCTGTGGAGCAATCGTTTATTAACATTAACAATGTATATACTATTGCTTCGCCGTGTATTTCATAAACTAGCTCATCACTGGATGACGTTATGATTTTCTTATAGTGATTAGTAGGTTGCGAAACATAGTGGTTGGCAGGTTGCGAAAGAGCAGGTTGCGAAAGATCGGTGTGCGACCACTGAAAAAGTGTAATATTTCAGAGAAGTTTTCAAATATAAATGACCATATCACTTAAACGACTGAACGTAGAACGCTCGTTTTGGTCTTAAACGAATTATTTTGGCCTATAGTATCTGATTATATCTGAAAAAGACTTGAAAACGCTATCATTTTATCAATATAACATATTAACCTCGAAAAAAAGTGGCTAAAATGCGTTGGCTCGAGTAAGAGAGTCTGCGGTAGCGTCGTCGGTCAGTCGGTAATTAGTAGGTAAATGTACTTGTCTCGAGACGCTACCGCGTCTCTTGATATAAATCACTGAGAGAAAAGCATATCGTTGATTTAACGATTTCACATGATAAAACGAATATAGGAAGGCTTGCAATGTTTTATGGTTGAAGCGATGATAATATAGTTCAATAAACGATACTTGCAATGTTATTGGAAACAAACGTTGAAATCGTATATGCACCGAAACAGCACATTTGAAAATTATCGTTTTGTGTTATATATATAATTCGTCTGGGAATTATAATGTATAGTTAGATTATCGTCGGTCTAACTATTTTTTTTTAATTACCAGATTTTTCTCTCAGTGTGTACATTGGAGATGTTTAAAAAAAAATATTGCTCGAAATAACGAAGAGTGAAATTTTCAGAGCGTCCAAATAAGATTAATGGTAATTATTTAGAATAGGGCCTCTTCCTAGTTTTTAAGTTTCGCAATTTTCTCTATGTAGAAGATGGAAAGATAAGGTTAACTTTTTTTATGCCGATTCTCTCGAAATTCCTTCTATCTTTGACGTTTTAATTTATTTATTTTTGCTGGTGAGAGAATTCAATTGTTACTGAATTATTGTATTATATAAATAATTACTGGAGCCTGTAAGTCGTGGACTACCCCTGTAAAAAAATATTTCCAAAACACAGAATGCACCATTGTGGATTATTCTAGACATCATTTGGACTTTGAAACTACTCGTGACTATACATGGGTTGAATATATTTTATTTAATAAAATGCAATCAATTTAAATTTGCTAATTCATGTTTGATCAAAGTAAAATCCTGTTAAATCGGCATTTGGATAAATAAATTCATTTAATGACCGACATAATTGCATTTTTTTATTTAAATGAACTTTATTACCTTCGAATAAAATTTGATCGATTCAAATGTATCCCGCATTTGATTTGAATAAACTGTTTATATCGGTTTCTCAGAGTGATTGCACTAGAAGTCAATAAGTCCGCCTAAAATCGAATTTCCCATATAGCATCATATATTCGATGTATATCCATTTTAGATCCTTAATGTGAAAAGTATATCTTGTATATTCTATGGATATTTATTCTACATACATGCAGGTATATACATGCATGAATATCAAGAACACATTCTCTATGAATACTTGAATAATACGAATTTGAACGAAGGTATGGACACATTCGTAAGATATTTCATGTATATGCAATCCATGAACATAGGAAGAAAATCAAACGCCTACGAATTAATTTCCTAAGGATGTACCCATATAGCATTTTCACATACATTGCGTATATATAGTATAAACATTTGCGGATATACAATATCCTATGTATATGAAATGTATCTGTAAAGGAGACACTTATTCATGTACATCGAACATACACTGGATATCCATGAGGATATACATATTATGTGCACTTATGTCCTGTCTAAAAAAAACGGATAAATTAATTACAAAATAAATATGCGTTTGCATATTTATTTTAAAAAATACATTAAGATTTAAAAAATATGCGTTTGCGAAATCTGCATTTTTTAAAAATCTTTATGTCTCACAAAGATTTAATAAAAATTGAATTCTTCGCAACCACTGAAAAATTGTATTTATTTGGAAAAAAAAGTCCAAAAAAATGACAAGAAACTTTTCTAAATGCCTCGTAGGTCAGTGCTTGGATGGGTGACCGCTTAACGGCCGAATTTTTCAATGTCCCTTAAGGGTCAGTACATTGATAGGTGACCCACTCTGTTAATATTTTATATATTTCGGTCGCAACCCTCTAAATGAATGTAGTCTTGACGCATTTTTATTTTTAGTATACTTCAAATAGACAATCAAAATAAAAATCTTCTAAGATGTCAATGGCCGAGTTGGCCAAGGCATCCGGCAGTCACCCAGAGGATCCAGGTTCGATTCCCACCAACAGCAAATAAATTTACATGTGTTTTTTTCAGCAATAAATATGTACCGATCAATGCAATAACTCCGAATATCCAATTAAAAGTGCAAGATAAATCGAATTTAATAAATGCAGATAATTATTTTGTAATTAATTTTTCCGTTTTTTTTAGACAGGACATATATGTACATACGGTGCACATAATATGTATATCCTCATGGATATCCAGTGGTGATATCCATATGATGTGATACGACGTACATACGTATATACGTAGGACATTCTATATCCGCAAATGTTTATACGATGTATATGAAATGTATGTAAAAATGCTATATGGGTTATATATGTAAAATATATATGTATGTTATGTCCCTGTATTATATACTATCGTAGATTCTTTATCATTTTACACGCGTTACAACATGGGTGTTGATTTATGATGAAAATTTAGATTCTTCGAGAACAGTTACCGAATAAATAGTAACTTTAAGCGTCAGTTGCTTGGGTGTTTCCTACAGCGTCCACGGTAGACCCTTTTTCGCAAGGCAGCTTTATTTTTATCGTACTTTTTCAAAGCTATCAAGAGGGCTTGGAGAGCGAGTTACCGAAAGCAAACAGCGGCGAAAGGACGATCGTCATGGCGTCGTTTACCCGCACCGAATTTAAAGCTTCTCTGACGATATTTAACTCCGCTAAACAATCACGCGACAATTTCACCACTGTAAATCTATTTTCAAAGGAAATAAGTGTTTTACGTACTTCTGAAGAGTACATACAACACTTACTCCTACGATACTTTCGACCAACCCCTCGACAAATCTTTCTTATCCCTTAGCAAATGCACTCCGCTGTACCAATATTTCTTTGTCGCCAACGACATTTCGCAGGATTGTTCGAAACGGTTAACGTATTCACACTCAGTGATAATGACAATTACAAGGGGTACAAGAGGTTCTGTTAAAATAAAAGTAATGCCAATTATCCAACGGTTAAAGAGAGCCTGTAGTGATATTATAATTAAAATAACGTATTTGCTTCATCATAGAAGATGTTTTAATTTGATAAAATATTTATTTCATAATTTATATTTCCACGGCAAAACCTCATTCACCATATACTCTTTTTCGGTAGAAAAATCATCATTCCTGAAAACTTCAATATTCAATATTTCAAAATCCGTTTAATTATAACATTATCAAAATTACGAATATTTTCCATTTTTAGGATTGAATTAAAATTTGCTACAGATCTTTTCAAACATATTGTTATGCATTAAGTAGGCCACTTTTTTCCGAACCCTTTCAGATTCTGCTCACAATTTGCTAGGTTTTAAGTACTAATTAAAAGCACTTTCTACGATTTTTTGTCAGGTTTTCTACTAAGCTTTTCTTGGAATTTTTTTTCCTGTATATCTCAAAACAACGATTTCAGATCGAAACTCACTAACTCTTCAATTTATCGAACTGAAATTCGAAAAATTTTCGATGGGACCACGCTTGATATTTTTTCTAGTTGTTTTTTCAACCGCATTACATTAAGGAGTTAAAAAAGTTGCTCAGAGAACAGAATAAGTCGCTGTATCGCTATAACAGCCTAAATCGGAAATTGAAATAAAGGCCCTAGGGCCACGTGTCGGTGCAGTAAGCGAACTATATCTCTCCGGCATATACTCATATTTAAGGTGATGTGTTACATGAGGAGAACTGGAGCGCGGTCCCTTCCGTTGGCGGTAGGGGGCGCGCGAGTGGCGCCGTGACCGACCGCGCAACCTAACTTACCGCTAGGTGCCGCACTGAGCACTTTCTACACATAAATTAAAATAAAATCAGACATCAGCTTATAGTGCCTACAACAGCTTCATCTAATCTATAGGTTGCGTACAACAATTATTTGATCGCTGCAAGGCGTCAATTTTGCTGTTGTAATAAATACTTTTCAGACAGAATGCTGTGGATGTAATAAACTCTATAAACAAGCACCTGATGATCTTTTTTTTAGTAGTTCATACTGAAGAACTTAGAGTAAGTATCTTCAAACACTATATGCAGACCTTGACACTGCACCAAGTCAGATCTCTGAAGAGTCTATCGCAGTTGCTAAAACTGCAGCAAGACTCAGAAGGTTCTTTGAAGAGTCTAACGCAGTAGTTTATACTGCAGTAAGATTTAGAAGGCTTTTTGAAGAGTCTATCCCAGTAGTTTATACTACACTAAAACTTACATGAGTATCTGAAGAATCTGCGGTAGTAGTTAATACTACAGTAAAACTTACATGAGTATCTGAAGAGTTTATCGCAGTGGTTTATACAACAGTAAGATTTACATGAGTATCTGAAGAATCTACTGCAGTAGTTAATACTACAGTAAAACTTACATGAGTATCTGAAGAGTCTACCGCAGTAGTTTATACTACAGTAAGACTGTAAAGGGTTGAGGAGTCTATCACAGTAGTTTATACTGTAGAAGTACTCAATAGAGCCTATGAAGACTATAATGCGATTATCTGCAGCGATTCAGAGGGTAATCGCAAGCTTACTCCTGATCTGAGGCTCCTTGTCCCTAGTAAAAAATGTGAAGGTCCAATATACATCAATGCATAATGCCAGTTCAATTATTGGAAATTTATTCATCGTTTTACTGTTTTGTTTTTCAGCTAACCAAATTGACATATAAAGCTCTGATAATCTCAAACAAATCGCCAAATAATGAGGTTATTTTGAATAATGGAACAATTTTGCAGATCCAAAATATATACAAAACTCAAAACGAACACAGAATAACAATAAAAGGAACAATGTGGAGTGTTAAAAGATCTATGTACTGTAACGCGGCATTTCGCGTTACGCGGTGTCCGTTGCATCTCTCCCCCCTTCGACGTCGCCCGCGACATAGAAATGGTCCAGCCAGCAAGCCGGGATACGGCTGCAAGGCAAAATAGGGCAAAACTGCGGCGTCGCGTCAAATCGACCAGACCTACGCGAGATTATAGGAATTATTTATTGATTTCGTTTGGAACACATTTTACATGTCACGGTGACCGCTCCCACTGGCGATCAACGTTTCTTTCCTTCTACGAGTGAGGTACTGCATCAGTACCTCCAATCGGCATGGTCTTTGGGATCCAGGAGCTCAGAGGAAGAGGAGACGCCAGCAGCGAGGGCAGCTCCATGCATCAAGAAATCGGCACCGTGGCGGCCGTACATCTGCCTCTTATTTTGGAAATTCATACGCGAGAGTTTGGAACTTCCGCGTCGAATGGTAGTCTGTCTTCGCGACAGACCACTAATAAATGTGTCGCTGCGAAGGGATGCGTACCCTCCGCGCACTCCTCTCGTCCTCGAGCGATTTTGGCGAGTCCGGCACGCGCCGCGACTCGTCACTTGTTGGCTGGACACGCGTGCGAACAGTAGCGCACGAACTATTGTAATATATTGGAAACCGTATTGGAAATATTATATCGGAACATAGGAATTAATTGGAAAAGAAGGAAGGACGTTATTTCGGTCCTTAACACGGAGCATCGCGTACTAGAGGTCGGTCAGTGCATTTTGATACTGTACTGTCAGGTGCCGTGACATAATAAATAGTGTTTTTGGTAATTATTGGAAGAAATTCAGGCCTTCTGCCACCACGAGGCGGGATCCTTTTCGTCTGGCCCATAGAGTATCTCGCGGGGTCTGCTCGGTTTGGCTACGGCCAACCGAACGAAAGAATCTAACTTTAGCCGAAAATGGTATTTATTGTATTTGATTTTGAATAGTTTTTTGGGAATATTTAATTTATTGGAAAATACGAGACGTGCCTCAGCCGTCCCGTAGCGTAAGAGTGAGAGAGACGACTCACTATTTTGGCGGCGTGACGCGTAGCGTTCACGCCCATTATTTGTGAAATTGTAATTCCTTTTGGAAAATTATTTTGGATTTATTAATAATAATTTAGATTGTATAGAATCAGTTGTGCCAGCGAGCACGGATTCCCCTTCCGGGAACCATTTTTTTGTAAAACCGTATTTGGGAATATTGGAGACTCCGAGCCTCCTACTGTACTCGCCAATCATTTTATTTTGTTTAATTAAAGCGAGCACATTATATATTATATCGGTTTTTGGGTTTTGCAGTTATTTTTGAAGATTCCCCCCTCTTAACCCCCCACGACCTAGTTTCTCGGATTGAGCAGCTTGTGCGAAGAGTATTCGCGTCGAATAATTGATAGTTTTCTTCCTCTTGGCCCTTCAGGCAGTAAAAGAAGGGCCTGGCGCCCTAGTGCATTTTTGGTGTATTTAAGGGTGTCGAATTTGCTGAGCGTTTCTCCGGGATAATTTTCCCGAATTATCTCGGAATAAAGAATCGTGTCACAATTTGGCGCCCAACGTGGGGCCCGAGAGGAGAGTCTCATCGGGAAAAATAACTGAAAATTTTTTTTTTCGGATCGTCATTGTTGCATGTGGGTAATGGGAAAATTTAGGAACATTGGGAAATATAATATACGCGTGATTAGCTACGTGAGAGAAGGACGCAGCTGTAGCGTCGGCTCCTCGCGCGAGGTAGCAAGAGCGCGCGAGCCGCTGACCGCTAGCGCGCCACTCAAGGCATAGTCGCGCGGAGGTAAACAAACAAGGAGACGTCGTACATCGATTTAGAGCTCGATTTCACTTAGCATTGCGAGGAATATAATATTCCTCGAAATAAAATTTCACTTGACTTCGAGACTCGGGACGGATGAACGCAAGAGTATCCTTTGAGTATCTCATTAACCCTCGGATATTGGAAACCTGGAATAGTCACTGCTGGTTAAATTAGCATTTCGGAAATTTGTAATTTTGGGATTTTTGAAGTAATTTTGAAATTTTGAAATAATTTTGGAAACGCGAAATCATTTTGAAGATTTGAAATAATTTTGGAAATTTGTCATTTTGGAATTTTGTAATTTTGGACATTTGAAATAATTTTGGAAGTTTGTAATTTTGGAAAATTGAAATAATTTTCGAAAATTGAGATAATTTTGGGAATTGGAATAATTGTTGCGGAACATTAAAGTTATTTTTGACTCATAATTTTGTTTTGAAAATTAAATTTTTTTGGAAACCCAATTATACTGGGAACTTCTTCTGAAATTTATTTTTTCCGGAAATTTGACCGATTCGAGATTTAACTTTGGTTACATTGTTACTTTTTTTTGAAACTTGACTTTTTTTTGGAACCTCCCCATTCAGGAATAATAGGAATTCAAGTATTTTTGGGACATCGAAAGTCAAAATCATATTGGAAATTTGGTAAATTAAAGTAATTTTGGGTAATTCGGAAAATTTCGGTAGTCTTGAAAATTTGGAAAATATAGGACATTTGGGACATTTGGAAAATATAGGAAATTTTGGAAAGTCATTGTCACCACCCACCTTCATATTGCTTCGTTCCTCCTGTCGATTGAAATCGACATTAATTTAGTTTTTTTTGGGAAATTAAGGGAGAGGCGGCTCTCCCTGAACGCGACTCGTGGAGAGACTCTTCCTAGCGTTTACAGCGTGAATCGTCCACGGGAGGGTATCGATCCCTCCCCGCCAACAAGTCAGATAGGTTTTTCGGAATAGTTTTGTTTTTGTCTCTGTCAACCCCCAGACACGTAAAATACAATAGTTTTTGGGAATCGTTCACATTTTTTTCGGAATAACCGGTTAAATAGTAGTTTTTTTGGAAATTGTTTTTTGTTGGAACGATGGTTTCGTGGTCTCTGATGTGGCTCATTGCTTGCAATCCGCTACATTGAGTTTTCCGCGAAACACTTGTTTCTTATATTCGCTGGATTGTACTTTCCCTTCGGAAATTCAATCTGGCCACGCTTTTGAATTTTAGTTTTTTCGGAAATAATTGGTATTTAGGACCCTTGTCACGTATCAAACACTTCAGAAGAGAGTAGAGTCGAGATTGTGGTCCAGCAGGTGCAGCAATCGAGACTCCCGAGGTTCGTCGCTCGGCTAGCCGAGGATAGTGGAGACTGTGGTCCAGTAGGTGCAGCAGACTCCACTTTTAAGCTCGATTCATGGGTATCATCGTCAAGTAGTCTTGCCACGCGAAATGAAAAATGTCTCACGGCCAGTCAATCCGTTATCATGGGGAAAGCCGTACTCTCCCCAGCAAACGACGCGTCCAGCAATGGAACGTCAAGTTTTGGGCATCAAGAGGGGAATGCGCCGAGACATTTCTTGATCGATTCTGTTATAAATGCGATAAATACGGCCTTTCGAGAGCCGATCGTCTTACGCTTCTCCCCGAAGTCTTGGAAGGCACCGCGGCCATGTGGTATCGGCAGAATAGAAGCAAATGGGACTCGTGGGGTGAATTCTGCCGCGTATTCCGTGCTTGGTTTGTATTAGACATTTCATCGAGCGAGTCCGAAGACGACGACACTGAGGACAGACCGGCTTCTCCGAGCGACACGAATTTTGGTAGCCCATGGAAGGCCCCAAGACCTCTCGCACCTTTGGAGTGGAAAACCCGACAGAGACAGCTCGCGATCGCGTACAGAGCAGCCGAATTAGTGGCCTGCTTCTCGTGTTCGCGTGTAGGGGCGAGAGCCCCTAAGCAACAATTGGAATCGGGAGCGTCGGAGACGCTCCACCCTTCGCAGAGTCTGCGCGCGACTCTTCGCGGAAAAAGCCCAGTCACGAGCGCAAGCTCACGCGAAAAATCGGTTGACGTGGAAATAGTCACTCCCGAAGATTCCCGACTGGCAACATCGTTATTGGAACCCCATAGTTTTTCGGGAGAAATCCACCAAGCAGAAGGCTCGAGAAAACCTAGTAACATCTCGGTGGACTCGCTACCTGCGGATTTCTCAAATTGTTTGGAAAATACTTCGGAGGGGCAAGTGGAATGTCAAGAAGACTTCCTTACCCCAGCCCCAGAAAATAGTTCTTTTTGTTGTTCTCCGGAGGGGGAAGCGGAATGTCAGGAAGACTCCCTTACCCCTTCCCAAGAAAATAGTTCTTTTCGTTGTTCTCCGGAGGGGGAAGCGGAGTCTCAAGAAGACTCCCTTCCCGCTTCCCAAGAAAATAGTTTTTCGGCTTCGGAAAGACACAGCGATGCAGAGGGTCCGAGGAGGCCAAGCAAGAGCTCCGCCAACTCGCACTCTGCCGATGTCGCATTAACATCTAGGAAAATGTCGGAGCGGGAAGAAGACGGTCAGAGGAACCCTTCCCCGTCCCGCAAACATAGTTTTTGGAAACCGTGCGGTACTCGTTACCGCACGAAAGCTACTGACGCAGTACTCGGTATCACGGCGATCGAGAGCATTGAGAAATCGGCTCACCCGCTGATCGAGCCGAGGAAAGGCGTCGGGTAATTGGAAACACATTTTTTGGGTAATGTTGCAAGGTAGTAGTGGTCTCCCGAAGGAACTACTCCCTTGTAGCCACGCGTCAGTACCGTCATAATCGAACTTTAAAAAAAGTATGACTGGGAAAGCGAATTGTTTTTTGGTCTTGTGAGAATTTTTCCATACACTTTCCCTTCCCATTGTAATTTAACTATGCTGCCGGGAGGTGTATGATTAAGAAAAAATTATTGAGGAGCCTGAGGAAGGGCCAAGAACATCCCCTACCCCAGCTAACTCCGAATTTGTTTTTAAATTGGTATTTTTTTTGGAATATTGGTAATTGGTTTTATGGTTTATTTTGGTTTCGGAAAATAGAATAGTTTTTGGTTGTGACGTTGTTTTTGGGTTTGGAAACATTGGAAACAGAATCTCCAGTAAGTTGGTCTGGTCGATCGAGCCGACCCCGCAGTTTTTTGGAAATCGAGCATGTCGCGGAGTCACGGTACCTTCCCACCTCTCGCCGGAAAGGTGCGTTTAAGGAAGGGGGAGTTGTAACGCGGCATTTCGCGTTACGCGGTGTCCGTTGCATCTCTCCCCCCTTCGACGTCGCCCGCGACATAGAAATGGTCCAGCCAGCAAGCCGGGATACGGCTGCAAGGCAAAATAGGGCAAAACTGCGGCGTCGCGTCAAATCGACCAGACCTACGCGAGATTATAGGAATTATTTATTGATTTCGTTTGGAACACATTTTACATGTCACGGTCCCCGCTCCCACTGGCGATCAACGTTTCTTTCCTTCTACGAGTGAGGTACTGCATCAGTACCTCCAATCGGCATGGTCTTTGGGATCCAGGAGCTCAGAGGAAGAGGAGACGCCAGCAGCGAGGGCAGCTCCATGCATCAAGAAATCGGCACCGTGGCGGCCGTACATCTGCCTCTTATTTTGGAAATTCATACGCGAGAGTTTGGAACTCCCGCGTCGAATGGTAGTCTGTCTTCGCGCCAGACCACTAATAAATGTGTCGCTGCGAAGGGATGCGTACCCTCCGCGCACTCCTCTCGTCCTCGAGCGATTTTGGCGAGTCCGGCACGCGCCGCGACTCGTCACTTGTTGGCTGGATACGCGTGCGAACGGTAGCGCACGAACTATTGTAATATATTGGAAACCGTATTGGAAATATTATATCGGAACATAGGAATTAATTGGAAAAGAAGGAAGGACGTTATTTCGGTCCTTAACACGGAGCATCGCGTACTAGAGGTGGGTCAGTGCATTTTGATATTGTACTGTCAGGTGCCGTGACATAATAAATAGTGTTTTTGGTAATTATTGGAAGAAATTCAGGCCTTCTGCCACCACGAGGCGGGATCCTTTTCGTCTGGCCCATAGAGTATCTCGCGGGGTCTGCTCGGTTTGGCTACGGCCAACCGAACGAAAGAATCTAACTTTAGCCGAAAATGGTATTTATTGTATTTGATTTTGAATAGTTTTTTGGGAATATTTAATTTATTGGAAAATACGAGACGTGCCTCAGCCGTCCCGTAGCGTAAGAGTGAGAGAGACGACTCACTATTTTGGCGGCGTGACGCGTAGCGTTCACGCCCATTATTTGTGAAATTGTAATTCCTTTTGGAAAATTATTTTGGATTTATTAATAATAATTTAGATTGTATAGAATCAGTTGTGCCAGCGAGCACGGATTCCCCTTCCGGGAACCATTTTTTTGTAAAACCGTATTTGGGAATATTGGAGGCTCCGAGCCTCCTACTGTACTCGCCAATCATTTTATTTTGTTTAATTAAAGCGAGCACATTATATATTATATCGGTTTTTGGGTTTTGCAGTTATTTTTGAAGATTCCCCCCTCTTAACCCCCCACGACCTAGTCTCTCGGATTGAGCAGCTTGTGCGAAGAGTATTCGCGTCGAATAATTGATAGTTTTCTTCCTCTTGGCCCTTCAGGCAGTAAAAGAAGGGCCTGGCGCCCTAGTGCATTTTTGGTGTATTTAAGGGTGTCGAATTTGCTGAGCGTTTCTCCGAGATAATTTTCCCGAATTATCTCGGAATAAAGAATCATGTCACAGTACACACATCCATGCGACTCATCAACTTTTTAAATGAAGCGCATAAAAAAAATGCAACGTCAAAAAATGTTTACAATAGAATCAATCGACCGCAAAACAATGATTTTAAATATAAGTAACGCAGTGGCCGAGAAAATATATGCTATTTCCCTTATACGTGAATAATTGTGTGAGAAACATACATCAAAATACAACCATTTGTAATCGATAGTATTACAATAATAAACGATATTATACATGAAACATCTCTCATTTATTTATTGTACAACGGTAATACCAGATGTGCCCTTCCATATGATAATTTCGTCTAAAGTGCACGGAAAAAAATATTAGTTGCCATAACCAAGAAATGAGTTGACACAACCAATCAATTATTCTATTTCCCTAGCAACTCAAATGGTAATACCAATGATTTGAATAATAATACCGACGATTCGAATGGTAGTCCCAACTATTCGAGTGGTAGTCCCAACCATGGAGGATAGAGTAAAGGACACCGAACGTAGTGCTGAGCGGATGGTCGATGAAATGGGCCAAAATTATTTCAGCTTTCGCCGATAGAGGCGCAGCGTACGATTAGATCCCAGAGAGCGGGAATTTTGAACAGAGCATTCTTCTACGTTCGTACTTACGCGATCATACTCGAATACATTAATTTTACACGTAATTACGGATTGACTAATTATTGGATTCTGTCCTACTATCACCTGGAGGCGCTTTAAGGATCGTTGAGTTGTGCGTTTCGTCGAAAACCGTCGTATCATAGGGGGCGAGAAGTATAGCATCTCTACGCGAAAAGTATAAACAAGTTATTTTAGTTTGTTCAGATTGCAAGGCGATTATTGCCAGTTTTTAAGTAGGTAGGTGATGCTAATTGTCCAAATTCCAATTATAACAGAAATTATATGAGATAAACGATATCGAGTAACTGAACACCTAACGTAAAGCGACGCGGCGGCGAAGCGCGTAAATACAAGCTTCGTATTCGGAAGGTTCGCGGATCGATTCTTTCCTCATGCATTTTTTTTTATCAAGAATGTATAATTATTGTAACTAATTAAGTAAATTTTGGGTCGATTAAAACATGAACTGAAAACTGAAAAATAAAAGGTGGACATTCCGACACTTTAAAACGGTATTTGCTCTAATTAAAAAAAAAAAATGCTTACATAAAAATTTGATCCGTCATTCTTACGGTCACGAACGCCCTTACTCAACGCGTTTCGCTATTGAGTCACTTTGGTATCGTTAATCAGTAATTCAATATCGTTTATCTGTACCAAAATGTTGTTTAACAATTGTAAGTATATAAATTACTTACCGCTAGCTATGAAACGAAAGAAAAATAAAAGGATATTTCGATACTTTAAAACGGTATTTGCTCTAATTTAAAAAAAAATTCTTGCATAAAGATTTGATCCGTGAACCTCACGGACACGAACGCCCTTACTCAACGCGCTTCGCTATCGAGTTACTTTGGAATCTCTAATCAGAAATTGAATATCGTTTATCTGCACAAAAATGTTTTTTAACAATTATAATTACATAAATAACTTGCCGCTAACTATAACTTACGTTGCAGAAGTATTAATCATTTATTTCAAATAATGCAGGCATTTTTATATTATACGGCGTGGCGTTGACCAAGGAGGTGGTGCCTGCTCCATATTTTTACGCATCTGGGGACATGCATAGCGCAAAATCGCCCTTAAGG
This sequence comes from Ephialtes manifestator, assembly GCA_963970395.1. NCBI lineage: Eukaryota > Metazoa > Arthropoda > Insecta > Hymenoptera > Ichneumonidae > Ephialtes > Ephialtes manifestator. The sequence continues at coordinate 14,506,580 of OZ019980.1, forward strand.
GTACAGATAAAATACCACAATATTCCTGCAATGCAAATGTGCTGAAAGGAAGTAGCCAAATACATGTTTTTGGCTACTTCTGGAAAAGCTAATTTAAAAGTTTGCGGCAACGGGACAGCCAATGACAGGGTAAGGCGCGCCCACTGGGCGGAGCTTGTCCGAGGAAAGCAATTTCTCGATCGCAGATCGCAGCTGACTTAGGACCGTGGGTATCGACCAAGCGCTAACTTCACCGTGGAACTCAACGATTGGAGCGACACTTGTAGTGACAACTGGAACTAAAACGTAGGCCCGTTTTGTAGACCAAAATTCTAGACCTCGCGCCATAAGCGTTCGGTCTCCTTTACTCTAGTCTCCATGGTCCCAACGATTGGAGTAGTTAACCTAACTAATCCAATCGAGAACTAGTCGTGAATAGTTGAGGTTACTATTCGATATGGTTGAGGCAACTAATTTTTTAGACATTGTGTACAGCAAGTGGGAAACGTCGTTGTCACAAACAAACATTTCTTTCCGTGTTGAATATTTCCGAAGTGCGGTAGGCGATCAGATTCAAATTTTGCAGAACATTTATTAAATTGTTGGCGAATATTCTATAAGAATTTCAGAACGATGGCATTTAATGTGCATCGTCCATAGGAACACCTTAAGTCATCCAGATGTAAATATTCAAATATTCTGGCCAAAAGCAGGGTCGCATCTGGCCAGCCCAACCAGGAGTGCCTGACCGATGTCTGATCCCGGCATGCTATGGAAAACATTAGTCTAACCACATTGGAAATGTTGTACTTATGCATGATCCGGGCGGAGTCGAGACCTGATTTAGTTAACCGGATCCGGAATCCCCGATCGGTGCCTGATCCCGGCCGGATGGGGAATATTTTAGGCTAGCCAGTTTTGAAATGTTATACCGATACATGATCCGGGCAGGATCAGGGCCTTATTTGGATAGCCTGAACAGGCATGCCTGACCGATGCCGCTTCCGGACCTGATGGTACTTCAGACAATTTGAATTAATTACTGCTCAGGCTAGAGGGGACTCTACGAAGAACTGGAAACTGAAAATTCTTGAATAAGGCATACGTAGGAATAACCTGATAAATAGATATAAGTTTAAAATAAGATAAGGTGCTCCTTTAAATGGTGGCTGCATGAAACCATTTTAAATGCGTTAATGAAAAATTAGTTTACAACGCTCAAAACGCCTTTTTGAATTTAACTATTAGAGATTTTATCGTATCACTCAGAGTAAGTTCATTAAAAGTTGTGGTTTCCCATGGTGAGTAAAACCTTGGAGTTACATTGTACGTCTGAATTTTAATATGAGTGTCTCAACTTTGCCCGTATTCCAACTAACCCGGTCTCCCCCAGTGTGCAAATCAGAGAGGATTTTAACTGTTTACTCGGAATTCATTTAATTTCATCTAATCCATATTAAATATTTTATTGGTTTACTACTTAATTAATTTCATGCATTTAGAGGGGCAAATATTAAGAGTCATGATTACTTGAGCAGTTATGCTCGCTTGTTGGGAAGTATGCAAGATATTGGAGTCATTTGCAATTGGTATGAAATATTATCGAAATCATCTTGTTTGATATCCGTATCAATAGATGTCCATGGTTATATTAATATAAAGTGAACCATAAAATAATTTCTTCACCTAATATGTTGGATAATTGCCTTGGAATCGATCATTGCTTTAATAAAAAAATGAATAAATTATTTAAAAATTACGTTCTGAATTGATATTAGTAGTTAAATTTTCGGTGGACATACACAAGCTTTGGTGGTCATCATAAATACCCATCTGATTTCCTCCGAATTAAAATAACTAATAGTGTTGCATCCCAATACTGGGACAACGTAAAAAATTATATATAGAGTATATAATAAATATATATATAGTTTTAAACATAGAATTGGGCATATATAGTCGGTTTCAAATTTATATACAATTTATACATAAACCCAACTTTACAGGTGATCTTATATGTAAATTGCACATAGATTGTATATAGAGATTATACAGACTATATATCCAATTCTATACGTCGGACTATATATATATAGTATATTGCGGCCCGAGGGAGGAGAAATACATTTCTCGCGAGTGTGAGTTTGCAGCTTAGAAAATGTTTCCCTGCCGAATATTGCATAGATTTCACGTTACAAGGCGAGAAAAGAGAGTGTTTCGTGCGCGAAGCGCACGGTAAACCTCACGTTCCGTGCCACAGTGACGTCAATTTTTTAAATTGAGTCTCTCTCTTTTTCTCTCGCACACAGGTTCTGTCCACATGGTCGACCATTGGGATGTTTACTTTGCTCGAATTACATGATTTACTTTGGTATCCATGGCCATAATTATGCTTAAACCGCAGTCGTCCGACAAGCAGAGCCAGACCAGAAGCAAAACAGACAAAAGAAGATGAATAATTCCCGCTGGGTTCCGTGATATTACCTGAAACTGCATAAGTACGATAGTATAAAAATTGAAATCTCTAAAATTACTCATAAGATGACATAAATTGGACTACACATTGCAAATTGCATTAAATTTCTGGTTCACGGTTCACTTGTAAGAAACATGATTTATTGCACAAAATAATAGTATATTATGTAACATGGGCGTAAAGGACGGTTTTATGCCCGCGTGCTGATCAGCACAAGGTCGTAAATCATACGCCCGCGTTGCATACGATATTTTTTGCAATAGTGTGCGGAAAATTCGTGCATGTAAATAACTTATTATACCGCGATAAATCAAGAAATTATTGAAGTGGGGTGCGAGGCAGGCGCAGGAGGCAAAGCCCCCGCCGGGGGTTTTGGGGCTGCGGAGCCCCCCCCCCCCTGCAAAAAAACACTTTTTGTTTGAAAGAAAAACGAACATTAGGTTTTAACTTAAATTAAAAATATATTTAATTCATATTAGATTATATAAAAATATATAAGTGATACAGGAACAAAAGTATTGTTCAGTATAAATAATTATAATAGTAATTATAAGAATTATAATTATAAGAAACGAAATCTAACAAAATTATATATCGGATATTATCGGTAGAATCGGCAAGGTAGAATTTGAAGCATCCGAAGTATGATAAGGACCCTCCCGTTTTCTTTTTCTTTGTATGAATCGGATATTTAAACACAAAAATCCGAGTTTTTCATTTTATGCCCGCATTTTTGGACCCGTTTAAACGCGAAAAACCCAATTTTTCATTTTACGCCCGCAACTTGTAAAATTGATTTTTACGCACGGTGTTGAAAAAAGTAGCACTTTATACCCGGAATATCGAGGTGTAAAATCGAATTTTACGCACACTATTGCAAAAAAGATATAATGCGTTAGTGACCGGAATTGCACGATTTTTCACAAACGCTCAAGATAATACAATATTGTAATCGATACCCATCGTTTCTTTTCTATCATCTTACTATGTTTTATGCATCTTCTCGAAAATGTCGTGCTCTCATCTCTCCTAGAGATCAATACCATATTGAAAGTACCTAAATAGATTTTCTTTCCTCCACTCACACATTTTATTGCGTCAATTCTCGGGAGATCATTTGTTTTTTGTTGTACCATGGAACCCTCGAACATGATTGAGAATGTTACGAGGGTTCAAGTTCGTCGATAACCGATTCTGGAAGATATCGAAATTTATCATGTAGCTCGGTAAATCTGTTGAAGACCCCATGTGTGAGTTTGCGAGTGGGCGTGCATGGCCACGAAAGAGGGTAGTTGATTTGCTTGGTAAGATGGAACGTAAAACACCAAGAAGAGGAATCCAATAGCCCATATCTTTACCAGGAGAATCTGCGCACCTGCCACTTACGGTATTGTCTCGGTCGAAAGGCAATTGCAAACAAGTCTGCGATACGACCAATATTATGGAGGAGCTAGCTTTTCATCCCTTATGTCAAGAGATCATTACTGCCGTGTTTTCACAAATGCAACCCATATAGGGTTGTACAAACGGCCCAGGACTGGCCAAGTGATTGCGTCCATTGTCTTGGAATGGCACGCGCATGGCATCCGGCAATGGCTCGTTGCTCGATAAATATACCTAGATAGACGTTTGGTGGCACAGAGTCAGCATAAACACGTCACACAACGGCATGCTATGTCGGAATTAACGTAGCGATGTACGTCTAAATTGAGCTATTATGTGACGGCATACCGAGCCATCTTATCATTACGCCAAGGCAAAGTCATATTTGTGGTACTTAAATATTATGGCGTGGTGCACTAGTGGTACTACAATGTCGCCATGCTGTAAGTTCAGATCATATCTTCTCTATGGTGCCATAACTGCTCCATGTGGTACCGTTGAGTATCTGAGGTGTGAACGTCATTCTATTACTATGGTGCCATTTTTGCTGAATATTTGGGATGATAATTGCAGCACGGTAACAGCATGATGTGCTAATGGTGGCACGCCATGGTGAGCTGAAAGTCGTTATCGATCTTTTTTTATTGTCAGCTATGAATCGTAAGCGTTTTATTTCTTTGTATCTGTTACTTGTATTATCCTTTGTTTTAGTTATTTTCTTGTGTAACATTTCAAAACGCGAGTCAAAAGAATAGGACAGAACAGAATCTTTTATCTTCTCCGATATTAAAGGGTCGACACACCCGAGAGGTTTGACACATTCGAAGAGTAGACCCTTCGTGTGTAGTCGAACTCAGGCAGCTTTGCATTCTTAATATACGTCGAGGCTCCAAAACACTTGCGAGAAACGGTCCGTCCGTTCGCCATCTAATGGTATCATACAAAACATTGGTACCTAATGCTCCGTTAGATGGCGAACGGACGAAGCGTTTCTCGCAAGTGTTTTGAAGCCTGACCGTGTATAAGAATGCAAAGTTGTCCTGGGTTCGACTACACATGAGGGGTCTACTCTTTGAATTCGTCAAACCTCTTGAGTATACCGACCATTTAATATTGAAGAAGATAAAAGAAACTGTTCTGTCTTATTCTTTTGACTCTGAATTTGAAATGTTAGACAAGAAAAAAACTAAAACAAAGAGTAATGCAAGTAACATATGCATAAAAATAAAACGCTTACGATGTCTAGCTGACAATCAAATAAGATCCATAACGACTTTTGGCACAGCACAGTGTGCCACCATTGTGTTCTCACCGTGCTGCAATTATCATTTCAAGAATTCTGTAAAAATGGCACCATGGTATAACTGAATGACGTTCATACCTGAGACGTTCACACTACGACATGGACCAATTATGGCACCATGGAGACATGATCTAAGCTTACTGCATAGCGCCAGTGGCATGCCAGTAAGCCTTCATCACGGCACGGTATGCCGTCACGTAATAGCTAAATTCAGGCGTACATCGCTACGTTAATGCCGGTATAGCATGCCGTTGTGTGACGCGTTAATGCTGCCGCTGTGATACGATAGGATACTTCCACGGCACGTTTGTCTGTCTAGGTACTGGATGCTAAACTGGGATGAATACTGGTAGTTGTATATAGGTCCAGTGCTAGGAGCCAAATGCTGGCCAGGAATGGTACCAAACACGACCACTAACGGGTAAGTAACAGCTATAAATATTCCGTATAATCAATTCGGTAATTAAATATTAATTTGAAAAGATGTCTTTCATCACGGACCGTCTTCCAATGATTTCAATAATACAATTCTATGATTAGAAAAAAAGGGAAACGTTCACAGATACAATTTTGTTATATATGAATGTGTAAATAAAATTGAGTACACGGAGGTTTCTGAAGCCACTGATTACAAAACTTAACGTTGAATTCAGAAATTCAAAACGACAGAAACTGACGTAATTTGTTAAAAAATTTGTACTCAGGATTCTCAAGACAGCTAATTAAGACAACCAATCTCAATTCTAAACTAAAATATAATAAATGGTCCATCCAAAATCGCCCAAATGCCTAATTTCGTTTACACCGTTTATATTAAGGTTATATTAATCGTTGACATCAATGGTTCATGTCTGCCCAAGACTTGCTGTTATGCGTGATAATGACCGTAAATACTTTAATCGAATGAAAATATGACATTTTTACATGTTTTCAATTTAGACACATGTTTTTTTAGTATGAAAATCCTACAAAAATATGACTATAGAGAATATAAGTAAAAACAAAATGTTCCAAAAAATGTTCTGTCTTTTCTCATATCACCACTAGTGGTGGTTTTTGAGTACGTTTTTGGGCTTTCGGAGAAATTTATGTCTTTAATTTATTTAAATCTTTTAGGAGAAATCTTCGAGAAGAATTATTTATATAGAATTTATTTAATACACAGATGCAGTTTCGAAAAAAATGTAAAATAACGAAGAAGCAATGTGCGAGATTCGACTTTGCATTCTTCCTCGTTTTTTTTTTTTTTTTTTTTTTTTTTTTGCTGTGCACACTAGAAAAAATGTTACCGTGCTTATAACGTCTAAGTTTAAGTCGTAGTTGCGTGCTGTACTTTAGTAACGTTCTACAGTTGCTCCTCTTCATGCAACCAAGGTTTATTTTACCTCTCGTTCCCTGTTCGCACGCGTTTCGCGAGCCACAAAAGATTTCGTGCGAATGACCAGAGGGAACTTATGCAAATAGCATGGCTCCTTTCATATGTAGGGTTTACAAGTTCTCTGTGGGAAGCTGTTGTCTTTCACGCCGTAGAGTCCGCGAACGGTTTATTTTCAATGCAGAAATTGTGCAGGCGCTCGCTTTGTTGCTTTGCGTGGATTGCAAAAGAGAGAACAGAGTCGTGGTGGTAAGAGGAAAAGCTCGAGATTGAAGTTCTATTGTACTCTGTACGTGGAACAGTTTTTAAAAAAATTTATTTGATATTGAACTTAACCCAATAACAGTTACAGAAATTGAAACTAATCACAAGATCGAATGAGGTGTGTCTTCAACGCAAGGAGTACGCCAGGAAAAATTAGCACCAAGACTTTGTTTCTTCGCGATGTACTAGACTTCAGAATACTCTTATTGTAATCGTGCATTGGTGTATGCTCAATGCTTGAATAAGGCATTGTCTTTTCCTGACTAATTTCAGCTAGTGCCTTTGATAATTCAACGATTCATTGTTCATGTCTATTCTGAGCTCTTGACTTAGAAGTTTGGCGCCTTTCTTCCCCATATATAGTCGAGTAATGCTGGAATGATTACAAGTGGAGATTATACTTATGAATAGTCCAATTCCATGTGGCTCGTGGGATATTATGCATAAATTGAACCATTCATTAGAATATCTGGTAATTATGTCGTTCTGGGACTAAACGTGAATTTCACAATAACGTTTCTGGGGTGTAAGGTTGCTAGGTTTGTGAACACCTTTTCTTGTGTAATTAAAAATAGGAATTCCATTCCCGATTGTGTAATGACCAGGCGGAGAGTTTGGGGAAGTGTAGATATTGGCATTGCGGATGGACCGACGAAGTATCGAAGAGAGAAAATATATGGTGATCACCGGGAATCGAACCCGGATTTTCAGGTACTAAGTAAGAGCGCTAACCACTGCGCTAATGTCACCTATATATTTCTCTCATTCGAATCGTCTTCATATATGCAATGTAGGGCCGTCACAATTGCTTTAGCTCTTCTTGGAGGATTATTATGAATCCATTTATGTTTTTCATCCACTCGAATCTCTAATAGTAAGGATATTGTGGGGCCATAATCTTTCCAAAACGTTACTTTGTACTAAGTAAATTGTCATGTTAGCCGGGCTGTCTTCTCTTAATACAAACTACTAGTAACACTAAAAATAGTGTCATTTGTGATAGAGTAATTGAAAATGAAAATCATACCTTCAAGTTTTTCAAATTATCTTGATCTATAAGATATAACGAATTCATAAAGCTCCATTATCTACTCGAATCTCCAGTATAGTAAAATCTCATCGTACTTTCATCCAGGTTATAGGGCTTCACGTTTTCATTTTTCGAAACCGTTTCTTATACCTGATTCGTTCCTCATATGGTTACATGGCGCATTGCACTCGAATCTCGATTTTAATAACAACCCCCACTCAATGTTAGCCGTACATTTGTAAGACACATAGGGGAGAACTATCGTCATTGGACTACTTAACACAAAATGCTTGAAATTGTCTGGCAAACGTTTCGCATTAGAAGAGAGTTATTTGGTTGGTTGTATGGTTCGGACTGGTTCCGGTCGATCTGCAGGAGCTTGACCATACATTAGAAGACAAGGTCCTGCAGGACAAATGCATTAGAAGAGAAGTTCAGTGATAAAACCTTTCACCGTGATCAAAGGACCGATTTTACAAATGAACCACCCAATTCTGCGTATTATTAATACGTTTGTATTATCGTGTGCACTCACAGTTATTTTTTTAAATTTCAAACCGAATATCAGAAGGGTATTCTTGTTATTGACTTTTTTTATTCAGGCCCAAGTCCATAAGCATAGATGCCAAAGCTCGAGTCATGTTTTTTGCTTTCCTCATGCAATTAACATGTTATTGTAGCTCACGTAATCTACGCACTCCTAGTAGCCTTAAATTGATAGTTGGGTTCGGAAACGCTTAAAATAAAAAGGACCTGGTATTGGCATCTAGAATAATATGACTAGGAGGCTCAAAGAGGCTCCAAGAATTCTGGATCCGACGAAGGGAGGCCTCAAGAGGGGAGCCTTGTAATACATTTTTCTTAGAAGGGGGGGGAGGGGAACATATAGTAACGTGGTAACATAATTCCAGACCAAATTTCTGCATGCGTAGCTTGAATTTGCGAATCATAAAAACTGGTTCTATCGAATTCCCTGTTATTCGAATAAAGACCTAAAAAATTCTATCGATGAGGAAGATGATTTCTAAAGTTCGCTATGAACAATGCAGGGTTTTTATGAATGGTACATTAAAAACAAAATAACGGTAAAGTAAAGGTGAGGTGAGACGACGGACCCCCATATTCCGAAGAACTTGGGGAGGGCTAAAGGATCGAGATTAACATAGAAATTTTTTTTTACCGTTGAAATCAGGTCTCCCGAGTGCTCGGTGAGGCGAATCTCTGGAAAATAATCACAAATCTGATTTGAGAGTGCTAGAGGGTACGAAAGCTGGCTTTAGATCGCATTTGCATTCAAACCTTGAGCCTCGGTTTGCCTGTCGAGTTTCATAGCCGTTGAATCGTCGTCATCTTCCATTTCCCCTCGTCGACAGAGCACGTGGGAACAAAAAGCTCTGTAACTTCGGCAACCTCCTACTGGCCGTCGACGGGTTAGCATGCTGAACAGTAAATGAGATCCTCGTGGGCGCGTTTGCGCAACGACCGTCGGTCTAACGTCAACTAACAATGTGCAAAAAAGGTGCATGGCAGAGGTACGACGATCACGCGCCGGTGCAGATGCAGTTTACCGGGGCACATAATTCGCTTTTGACTTTACCCACGGATTCTGATGAGGCTTCCTGGAATAGTGAAGGGAGAGAAAAAGCCAGAACGAATGGTTTGGAAGGTCTGTCAACGGAGACTTCAATTACGCGAGAGCGGAAAAAGCTAGTCGTAGCTTTGGTTATTCCGTCACAGAAACAATACTGAAATATAGCTACATACCAACTACATGTTCTGTGAGTGAAAAATTTCAATTTAGAAATATCACTACAGCGTTTAAAAATTTATGTACACGGTCGTAGAAAGTTGCAATGGTTTCATTGAAATAGAAAAAAATTAATGGAACAAATGGAACAATGTCTGATTCAAAATTTTAACCCTCCGTTAGCCCTCCGAAAACTCCAAATCCGTTGACTAGACCAAAGCCGACGCCAGTTTCCCCCTCCGTATAGTGATCATGCTTGGAGGTTCAACCGTTATTTGCTGCCCTCCGTAGAGCCTTCCTGACTCCGTGTAGACCCTCCTACGACATACTCGCCCTATTCATAGGTACAGAACCTCCGTTGAGCCTATGTAACGTATTGAAATCCAGAGAACCCGAATTGAGATACAAACATAGAAAAAAAAGATGCCTTGATGAAAGCTTACGAAGAGTTCAACATCTTATTGATGTAAGTAATATCTTTTGAAGAAGAAGAAGTTTCTCACTCATTATCGTACTTTCTTTACATATAATTCTACTGTAATTGTACTGGCAAAGCTATATCTCGGTTGAGGCTCCGAGCGAAGAATCTTTCTTTATTTCAAGAAGATATAAATGTATTCGAATTTAATTTCGAATTTGTCTTTAATTTTAAAGAAGCAATATTAATAGTTTCTAACAGAATAGGGAACAATTTTTTTACTTCGTTGGAATCTCACATCATCTTTAAATGTTATATGCCTTGAATAGAGATTCATTCTTTTATCGAATGAAAATTTTATATAAAAATATTGTTCTTATTAAATAAAAACATATTATATTCATGACATTATAAAAAAGTTTAATAAACGGTTTTGTCTTTCTGAACTTGTTTCTTATATTCATATTGTAAATAATTAGACTTCTATTAATGTGTGGGTAAATGGAGGGAGTAATAGTGTATGTGGAAGGAACTTTCGCAGGTCAACGAAGGGTATGGGAGGTTCTGTGGTAGGCTCAGCGGAGGGTCTAGGAGATTCTGCAGTAGGCTCAACGGAGGGTCTGGAAGGTTTTATGGTAGGTTCTATGAAGGTTTTTTAGGGTGTAGTTCACCCTTCGTGACTCTCCGTTAAGCTGAGATGTCTACTTTCTTCAAATATTAATTTATGCGCGATACCCTCCGTTCACCCTGCAGAGTGCCGTCTTTAACACTCCAAACTACGCTCGTAGATCTCATCTCATCTTTAGGTTAAAAGGGGGGTAAAAATTTCGACGCGAGTATCTACACTAGAAAATCACAAAATTCTAAAGTGCTGTGAAAAAATTTGATTGGAAAAAAAGTAAGTATAACACTTTGCCTTTAGAGCTCAATAAAAATTTCAGCGGAGAGTGGAAAAAATCCAAACATACGTTAGGTTTTTAAAACAAAACTCACAAAAGCGAGATGTTGCAGAAAAACTCCAAGTAGTGCCGGACTCCAATTCACGGTCATTAAGTCATAAGACTACGACGAATTGCTCTTGATCACATAGTATTCTTTGGGCTCTGAAAGAAAATTTCCAGATAGTAGGATTTCCTGGATTTCAAAACGCCGGAGAGATAGCACTATAAAATATCAGAGTTCGAAGACCTTAAACTATTGATGTGAATAAAGTATCCTGTTGGCGCAAATGCTATAGGAATATGATTCAATGTTATCTATCGCTATGTAATTAGTCTTTTAGTCGTCAGGTCACCAAACAGAATTTGTTTCTTTTATTACATAGATTTGCAAAAAATTCGTAGAAAAACAATTGATGTAAGAAATTAAGTGTATGCTGCCACGTTTAGGTCGTAGAACACTGAACACGATTTATTTTCATCCTGTTGACGTTCATTCATGGGGGGTTATATTGTCATTGGTATGTCGATTTATGAACCGTGCATTTAAAAAACACTAATTCAGAGCATTTTAAGAAATCCCGTCAATGGTCTTAAGGTCGTAAAACACCCGTGCAGAAAAATAGTTGGGGCTTCTACTTGGCCCTTTCTATTTTGTCCCAATTCTATTAGGGGCCCAGTATGGAAATATAAGTACAATCCTACTAGGCTGGTTACGCTTCAAAGTACGGGACTTTTATAGATTTCCCCATTAGGGCCTATGAAGGCTGCCCTATTAAACCCCTACTAAAATAATAAAGAAAATTGATTGAAAAATATTAATATTTGCTTATTAAATCGAGTAATCCTGCATTTTAAGTAGATATTACATCTTCCTCTACACAATGGTACATATTAATCACTGAAAAAACATATAAAAATTTTTTGACATTGACGGGAATCGAACCTGAGACCCGCCGCATGATGCTGTTGCAGTGCGCTTTAGCTCACTCGTCCATTCAGATCATATGATTATACAATTTTTTTTCTATTTAAATATCGGTAATATGAAATATAAAATGAAATTCGTATAATATAGTCAAAACTTTATAGATTTATATGATTGCGTCTGCTGTGCTAATAATAGAAGCACATTCAGTTATTTTTCACGGCAATCGGTTATATCAATTAAAAATGATACATTGTATCGTTTTTGTGATTTATAAACATATTCGACAAAGTTGCTTATTTCATTGCTTGCGCGCATTAGTTCGTTAGTATTTGGGTGGACGAACGTCTGACTGACCTGAGGGTTAGTACTAGGGTTACCGCGTGGCTGACGACTGATGGTCAATATTTAGATGGGTGACCGCTTTGCTAACTCTGACTGTCAGTCAGAGTAAGCAAAACTGATAACCGCCTAGCCTGACAGTAACTACTTAGATGCATGACCGCGGGGCTGGCGACTGATGGTCAATACATAGATGGGTGACCGCTTAGCTGACACTGACCTTCAATAGTTAGATGGATGATCACCTGGTTAACTCCGACGGGTTTCAGTAAGGGAATAATTTGTCATACCTATTGCAGAATACGTATTGGAAATATAAAAAAAATCAAATTATAAAGGGCCTATTAAGTTGCCTATACAGTGCATATACAGAGTTGTTTGTAAAGGGTACCTTTGTAGGCAACGAAGAGGCTCAATATCGGTGACCCTAGTGAGGGTTCCACATTTGAGCCTGATTAGGCCCCGAAGTGGAAATTTTTTACTATATATTTAATCGCGGCTGCCCGAACTAATTTCTGCACGGGCAGCGAGACATGGAGGTCATCCCTATATTACTTGCAATGCCATGAAATCATGCTTTTAAAATGCAGACTTTGTATACCCTTGAGATGGTATTAGAGAACGCGTTTCTAAATACAAGATAAACCCTAGTAGATCAAGTAAGTTTCGTTTAAAATTCAAAGCGTTTAAGATTTCTAGCATCACAGTCGTTAACTATTCTTCAAAAAAGTTTAATTGAAGAATTTAATTTTTATAAATTCATTTAGATCCCTCAACCCACTGCCTCCCATATATTATACGTACAGAAATGAGATAATGGAGCTTGTAACCCAGCACTGGTTTAGAATTGACTGAAACATGTGAGTCGTAACGGCTGCCGGCAGCTGGGCATCAAGGCTGTTAGTATCCCGACCTAGTACCAACTTTCTATCAATATTGGTTGTGAGCCTGGGCACAAGACTTGGCCGCCAAGGCTTATGGAGCTTTACCTGACAAATTGAGTCAGCAATGATGAGCTTAAAAATGATGCGATAAAAAGTCAGTAAGGGATAGTGGACTCCCTTGTACAACAGGTCCAATGTAACAGTGTGAGATTTCGATGTACTAGTGTTGCGAAATACTGATTGTTGCTATCATAATGTTCGTATATAGGTCGACAATTACATGTGATCTGAGACATTTCTTACTTTACTGCCCTAGGTGTGTAATATACTATTATCGTCATAGTAAATATTAGAATTTCTATGTTATAAATATCGAATAATAATTCTTACCTGAATGCATAGATGAGGAAATAACGGTCAACCGTTTTAAAGTACTCAGCAAGGTTGGCCCAAGAATTGAATTTACCGAAAAATGGGAGATAGGGTTTTGCCAGCGATCTGGTGTTTAATTTCAACAATACATACAAAGTAGTTACATGCCTAACTTTGCAATGCGTTTGTTAAATTTTGTTCCGGCTTATTTATTTTGTACAGGAATTTCACGAAGTTGATAATGACATGGATGAACTACAGGAGCGTCCACAGAAGCGTTTGAATTCGCTTCTCACAGAAACTGAATATCGCAGACGCAGCAAGAGCGAACATTCAAATTATCTGAGAGATTTGTTGGGAAAAGACAATTTCGAGAAAGCCCTCATTGAAGAATACGCACACAAATCTGAATTATCAGAACAATCATCGCTGCTACTCGTTAATATAATTACTTCTGATTAAATAACAAGCTGTGAGAGGTATCCTTCTTATATAATTAAAGATTCATTCGGGATGGACAATATTCAAATAAAATTATATTTAAAATTCTTTACAATTTGAATATCTATGGTTAATTGTAATAAAATATTAGAATTATTACAGTTTTATGTATATCAGTAATGAATTAAAAATAATTAATGATTAGAAATAATATCATTGGTTTCAGTTCAAAACTATTGACAGTTATTCAAATGGAAAAGTATTTCCAATACATTGTTACTCAAATTTTGCCTTCTCTGTTATTGATCTCGCGTAAATCATGGAAATAATGTTTATTATTATACCAGCTCTCTGACGGTAACCGCCTATTTGACGAAGGAAATACTGAGTATCTTTCCGAACGAGAAAGCAGAAACGTATTTTATACCTCCAAAGACAACGTGTCACTCTGTAGATGGTAAATCACAACGGACTCGTGGAAGACTAGTGGACAAGTTCCACAATAACTTGCAGTTATACCGCAAAATGTGTGGCTATTCATCGAAATCGAAAGCAGAACATCCGGAAGAAACAAGTAATAAAATACGAAACATTTTTCTTTACAGCAATTTCACTTTTTCTTTTTTATGTAGATGACGGTGTAGAACATAGTCTTCGTTGGCTCGACCACAATCCGGACTTTCCGGAGATCGGGACACACTGGAGAATAACGACAAAGACGCGACTCGACGTGCTGATTAAAACAAAAGGAAGTGTATCTGATTACACTATCTGACACTATATTCGTTACATGGGATTCTTTCTTCGAGAAATTCTTTCGTATAAGACAAACAAAGCAAAGCAAGGGAACTAATGCAACGTTGTCGCAGCTGCTATCGGACAAAAACATCAGTCATCGTGAGCTACAGTTTTTACACATTTTCATATGTCGAGCGCAATTATTGTAGTTAATTTGTTCATGATTCAATTTCAGACGCCAAGGAATTCATCCAAATAATGCTGCTGGCGTTTTTGGTTCCGCCTCGAAGTGGAACAGCAACAAAAAGAGGTTTTTGGAAACCATCTACAGAGGAAAGCCAGCAAGGGCTTGTGGTTGACGTCAAAGTGAGTCGAAAACTCAAGTATTGTTGCTGATTTACATTTAAATAATTATAAAGAACAATTTGAACCAATATTTACATGTATAACTCATTAGGGATAGGGTTTAATTGGATAAAATAGTATTCAAAATACTTTTCGCTCAAAATAATTATGAACAATTATCATTTTAGAGTAAACACATTTTTCTTGAATAACAGAATGATATTGATCCCAGTAAACACGGTTATGTTACAGCAATATAACCCAATGTAACAAGTAACATCACTTATAACTTACATGTAAATGATTATTTCCCACTTAACAATGTTACCATGTTATGTAATATGCGTTACATAACCGTTACAATTTCGTTATATTGCCTGTACAGTGCATAATGTTACTAATGTGAAATAAGTAACGCAAAAGTTACGAAACCGCAACTTCAAAAGGTAACTTCACATGAGGCTCTTTTGTCGACTGAAAGTTCACAAAAGTCCACTGGTTGCGAAAACGCTACCCTTAGAAGGTCAAAAAAATAGCTGCTACAATTAAAAGCAGAACAAGCTATTGGCGAATAATGCCAACTACAGTTAGGGCACCTCCGAAGGGTATCCCTCTGTTTCCTTTGAACTGCGAAGTCGCTCAGTCTTGTACACGCTAGGGTCACGAACCGCTTGCGTGAAACTTTTGAGTCGTTCGCCACCTAGCGGACATAGCATTCTCTATGAATATGTGACGTTCGTAGAACGTTGCCACGTTACATAACTGTAACATAACCGAACTATTTCCAATTACAATCAAGTTACATTACAATTGTTACATACATGTTACATTACAGTTACACACTTTCGTTATATATCTGTAACGTAACTACGGCATATAACCCTAACATAACGTAGATGTTTACGATATTACAAAACCAATGTAATATACATGTTACGTAAATGTTATATTCCCTTGCAACGTTTTTGCAATGTTACCACATTACGTGACTGTAACATGACTGGGCTATAGCCGGAGTTGCATTACAAACATTACATACAGTGTAGCCATGTAATACACAAATTATGGTTTCAAAATTGAAAAACTATCATCAAATGCTGCAGAACATCGTTTTTTCCAGTGCCCGCGGTTGAGAAATTAATAAACAAACCATAACCTAAATTTGTCATTTTTTGCAATATTTTTCATAAGTAAAAAATCTAATTAACTCACAAATTCGAATGCAATTCAACATATATATGTTTTAACTTATTATGAATTCCTGTAAATACATTTAAAAAATAAAAATCGAAGCAAGCTCTTGGTCGAAATTTTGGGTCATGGTCCATAATCTGAAATGTGGCGATGGAACATCTAAATTCCCTCTACTCTCAAAATTCGTTCTGAACCTCCTGCCACTGCCGCATTCCAGTGCTAACGCGGAGCGAATATTTTCGCAAGTTAATCTAAACAAAACAAAAACAAGGAATCGGATGGATACGCCGACATTGGTGGGATTATTGCTCACGAAATCATTAATGGGTGAAAAGAGCTGCTTCGATTTTGCAATTTCTCGAGATCTTCTAAAAAAACACAACGATTCGATGTACGTTCGAGGAAAAGAGGGGTAATTCCAACGGTTGACCTTCGGAAAGCTTTGAAGTCGGAAAACTAAGTCCATACTAATGTTTATATTCACATTCACAGACCAAGGTTTATTAAATATTGAACCACACAAAATGCTGCAACTTAGTCAAACGCGTTGGCTATCCCTGCTACCAGTGGTAAAAAGACTCTTAGAACAATACGATGCACTTCTTGCATATTTTGCGAAGGCTGCAGCGACTGACAAAATACTAGCAGCGGAAACTATTGTAGGTAGATTACGGGAGGATTACGTAAAGCTATATGGGCGAATCTCCGGAACCTTTAACTTTCATCATTATGAAAAAAAAATTCAAAAAATTAAAAGCACATCTGTTTAATACACTAATTATGGTTTCAAAATTGAAAAACTATCATCAAATGCTGCAGAACATCGTTTTTTCCAGTGCCCGCGGTTGAGAAATTAATAAACAAACCATAACCTAAATTTATCATTTTTTGCAATAATTTTCATAAGTAAAAAATCTAATTAAATCACAAATTCGAATGCAATTCAACATATATATGTTTTAACTTATTATGAATTCCTGTAAATACATGTTTTACAATATTTACCACATTCTTTTCTCAACTGCAAATACACAACATATAAACTTTTTTGGCTTTGTTTAAAATTTTTAGTACTAGCCTTTTGCTGTAATTTTTTACTAAATCTATTCTTCGTCCTCAATATTTCTCTCTTCCTGTCCCTCTCCCTCTTCCTCTCCCTACTTCTACTGTACTCTTTTGCAATTTTCCGGGGTTTGTTCTTTTTTTTGTTATTTCATTTTCACTGAAGATCATTTTATCATCGCTCAGAAAGTCTGTCAATTCATTCAATTTTCTTTTTCTTGTTTTTGGTTCCGCAGCTTTTTCTACAAATAAAAATGATTTTGGATTCAAACTGAAATGATCACAAGGTGGATTTGAAATACATTTTGTGCATGATAAATAATTTAAAAATATTTTGTGTCGATCTTCGCGTGTCCAAATCAATTGATGCAACATCTTTGTGTTCGGAATTGTTTTGAGATTATCAGTAACCGTTTTCACGACTTTTTCAATTTCGTTGTTATCAATTAAAAACATTCTTACTTTCGAATTTTGTTGCTTCGAAACAACGCGAATCATATCTTCAGCAGAGATGATGTCAGTATCATACATAACTGCTTTATCACAAATGCCTTTGACAGTTCCACCTGTACCATCTGCACAACTTTTTTCGTGACCAGCAGTTGAAAAATTCCAAGTCGCGTGACTCAATCCTAGTTCTTGGCATCGAGCATGAAAAAAATAAAAATTGGTCTTATTTTTGTTCTGGGTACTGGGTCCGTCACTCTGAAAGTGTATAGTGTCTAAATTCGGAATCAAAACTTTTACAAGCTTCAAAATGGGAACCATGTGAGCCCAGATTGATGCAGCATCATGTCGCAGATTTTCGGAAACTGTGCAAAAAGATATACACTCAGTTTCTTCTTCCTCTTTTTTCTTATAAAAAGTGGCTCCAGTGTGCAAAGAAATTTGTTTTTGAGAAGCTCCGAAATGCACGCTTTGAATTTCTTTTGCGTATTTACGGCGATAGTTTTCTGAACAGTCAATGACGATCATGGCTTCATTCAATTTCAAATTTTTCTGAATGTGTTCTAATTGCTGGTACTGGTGTGTAGTATTAAACACATGTTTCAAATACAGAGGGAGTTGCACATTTAATTCTGAAATGATTTCTGAAATTGTGCCCTCAACTTTGTTCTTCTTTGTTATCTTGACATTGAAAATCTTGTCCTTAGCACCCACTCTGGTTTCATTCACGGTCTGCCGCTGATAATAAAATGATAATTTCTGACCATTTGTGTTTTCCGGTTCAGTCAAGCATAAATGTTTACAATCTTCACATGTCCGGTAAAAGCAAGTTTCTTTCGCCTCTGAGCAGAGTATTGAAGAAATAAACTTCTTTCTGTCCTTGCCGGAAGTAACCTGTAGAAGTGCAAGTTTTTTATAAAGCAGATCGAAGTTGGTGTGAATTTTGCATAGACACGTGTCTCGTGAAAAAAGTCGCCGATCCAAAACCCAAAAAGGTTTTAATCTGTAAAAAGTGGCTCGAGAAACTTTGATTTTTGATTGTAGATTATATTTCTTGAATAGATTAGGAATGGAATCCAACAAAAAACGTTTTCGCATCGTCTTGCCATTTTTCGTTATGGAATCCTTTGCACCTGGCGCGTTGGCTGAATTCTGATCTTTCACTAAAAACTGTTCAATGCTTTTTTTCATCTCCATACGCAAATGACGTTTTTCCGTGTTACTCCTACAAAAAATCAAGTCACTGTCTAGAGGATTCTTCCGTTGAAAATATAAACTAACAATCTCAGAGAATTTTTTTCTCATTTTATATTTCTTCACGACTCGTCCTGTTAAGCACTGAGAAAGAAGTGATTTGCTTTTTTCGCTCTTCATCTGATCTTTCCGTTCTTTCAACTGACTCACTAGAACTTCTTTAAACAATAAATTCTCTTCTACAGTTTTTGTCCCTTGTTTCATTATATTTTGAACATTTTTTTTCAGTGGATCTTCAGTTTTTACTTCCAATTTTTTTTAAAGTCTAAAATATCGTTTTGACCACAGTCTCGTTTTTCTTTCAGACTCCTCCAACTTTTGTTTCAATGTACGAATTTTTTTTCTGAGTCTGTGCTCTATCTTTCTTGATGGAAATTTACGTTGTTCACAAGGTTTGTCAATAACATCCAATTTCGCTTTTCTTTTTCTCATGCGTTCTTTTCGTTTTCTATTTCTATTATTCTCTCTTATGCGTTCTTTCGCAGATTCACTAATTTTTTCAATATGTTCATCTGCCCTGCGTCTCGCACTTCGTATTCTTTCTTTCTCTTTTAACATTTTACTTCTTTCAGGATCCTTATTCATTTTTTCCCTCCAGTTTTTCAAAATTTGTGATCCCCGTTTTCTTCTGGCATCGTTGTTTGCAGATTTTGTGCATATTTTATTGGAAAGCACATTTGCTGCGACATTTTCTGATGATTCCGCCGTGGGATAAGTTTGTCCCGTTTCCCTTATAGGTTCAGTTGATAAATCTTCTGATAATTGCGCTGTGGAAGAAGTTTGTTCCGTTTCTTGCGAAAATTTCATGGCATCATTGCTCGTCGACAAAAAAGCGCCATTTGGAGATCTATTTTCTGTCGAAGAGATCCTAATTGAAGAATTATATATGTACAATGTTAATTATGTAAACAATTCATCAACGATAGCTTATGATAAAATTATCTTTACAAAATTTCTTTTCCTTTTAATCTGTAAAGTCGTTTTTCTTCATTTCGCTCCTCTCTTTTTTGTGCTTCCTTAGCTCGCTTTTCTCGCATTTTTTCTTTTTTTTTGTAATAGTTTCTTCTCTTTTGTGGATTCGTCCATTTTGAGGTGCTCTGATTTTACAAATATCTTTATAAATTTCAATATAATTTCAAAAAACCATTATAATTATATTTACAAAAAATGAATTTAAAAGATTAAAATATATACTTTTAACCGTATTTAATTATAGTTTTTATCAATATATTCAATAAAAACCAAGTTTATGTTACTTAATTTGAATTTTTCAACATTGATTATGACAAGATTTCGGTTGTGACGGAATTTCGGTCGTGACATTTAATGGTTACATCAAAATCTTTAAAAATAGTCTAAATTTATCAAAGCACACTTACCCACTGATAAAGGAAACAAAAACGATTGTGTGCATATAAATTTTAAATGAATTTATTGGTAACTGTTCAAGTCCGCGAGGATTTAAATTGTGACATTGTAACCTAGACAGGCTGACAGATAATGTGTCTTCGTCTATAAACAATATAAAGAAATTTTTTTTGAAAATAAATCGATACGTTTTTTTTCTATTTGATTTCAATTTCATGTGCAATACAAAAAATTAGCTTTATATTAACAATTACTTACTTTATTTTTGAAAATTCCGTGATTTCGGTCGTGACACCTCAAATTGAGAGACAAACTTTAACTGATCGAATATGTCAAATTAAACAACGGATGTCATTAAAATATATTAAATCGAATTTTCGAATTAAAAATTCATTGTTTTCCATGTTTAAAGTTTTAATTAGTTAATGTATTAATTACAAAATAGTATAATAAAAGTAAGAAATCGCGAAAAGACAGCCGAAATATTGTTACAGGTATAGTATGTGAAGTCAAAATCAAGGATAATTAATATTTAGACATCATTAAAATCGTAAAAAAAGCTAGTAATGATAAACCGATTTGATAGTTATTCATTTTTTTAGATGTTTTATTATTCATTTAATTGGCTAATCATACGAGAAGTCGTAAGACATATAGATTAAAGATTCCGGAGATTCGCCCATATCTGCAATTCCTCGAATTCGTTCTACCGTTTTTTCATAGCTTGAACATTGAAATGCAGTCCGAAGATTCTAGAGTCCACGTGTTGTATGAAAGGGTAGCGGAGGCGTTCAAAGCGTTGATCGAATGTGTCTTAAAGCCAGACTACTTAACGAGGACTGAATTGGAAAACATCAATGTTAATGATCCGCATACTTACACAAGTCTCGAAGACGTGTACCTCGGTGCTACAGTTGCGGCAGCGTTGTTTCAGAAGAAAAACACTTTGAATTCCGCGGTCATCTTTGACTTTCGGCAGAGGTGTTTGGGTTTTTTTATCGAAGCTTGCCGCCAAATCCAAAAACGGTTTAACTTCAAAGACCCGCACGTTAAAGTTCTTCAAATGTTGTCGATTATCGATGTTAATAACTTAACGAACGTTGGTATGGCACCACAGAATTCGATTGCTCCTCTAGCTTGCAGCTTTCCAAATTTGATCAAAGACAATCAATTGAACGATTTGGATGCTGAGTGGAGAGAAGTCCGTAACATGCAAATAAAAATCGAAGCAAGCTCTTCGTCGAAATTTTGGGTCATGGTCCATAATCTGAAATGTGGCGATGGAACATCTAAATTCCCTCTACTCTCAAAATTCGTTCTGAACCTCCTGCCACTGCCGCATTCCAGTGCTAACGCGGAGCGAATATTTTCGCAAGTTAATCTAAACAAAACAAAAACAAGGAATCGGATGGATACGCCGACATTGGTGAAATTATTGCTCACGAAATCATTAATGGGTGAAAAGAGCTGCTTTGATCTTGCAATTTCTCGAGATCTTCTAAAAAAACACAACGATTCGATGTACGTTCGAGGAAAAGAGGGGTAATTCCAACGGTTGACCTTCGGAAAGCTTTGAAGTCGGAAAACTAAGTCCATACTAATGTTTATATTCACATTCACAGACTGGATCACAGTATCAAAATATAAGTTTAACTCTTTTCATAAGAGAAAGATTATTCATAAAGTTGTGATAGAAAATCTTTTATTACGCGCTTATTGTTTTTAAAACTTTATTTAATGAGGCTTAAGATATAAAAATATAAGTTAACATTAATTGATAAGCGAAAGATTATTCAAACAAATGTGATGAAAAAAGACTTGAAAGTCATTTGTCGTTACCAAAGTTTAATTATTAGCTCTAAAGTCAGTCAGTGATAAAGTCAGTAATAATACGAATACTATTGTATTGGTGGTATTAAAATATAAGTTCACCTCAGTCACTAAAGGAAATATTATTCATAAAGATAAAAATGGGGATACATTTTAGAATAAGGCGCCAATGTTATGACATTTTATGATAAATCTTATAAATAAAAATGTTTGCCAAACGTTCATTATAAGTGCTTTTATTTAAGCCTACATGAAACAATAAAATATTTCAGATGCCCGAAAAAATATATCAAATATAATTCGTACCAAAAATTGCATATGGCGAATATATTTCGGAATATATGTCAAATATATGCCGATAAAAAAAATATCTGAAATACATCCAGAATATATTTCGAATATATTTTTTTATTACATTATCGTCCGAAAAGTTCCATGTCAGAGACAGTTAAGGATATATGACTTCTCATGGGGGGGGGGGGGGGGGGGGGTACTGATGTAACGAGACCAACTTACAAATTTCATGTCTAAGAAAACTAAAGAATTTTCGAAGTGCCATCTGAAGAATTGTACGCTACTCAACGTGGCAACACTGGGAAGACTATCGGGAAACCATCAACGATCGCGAACGGTGAGCAGATCCATTGTCAGGAGGAAATTGAGTTCCCCGCGTCGCTGGAAGTTCGTCGTCAAACGCTTACAGCTCGCGTTTTCCCGGAATTGCACGTGCCTTTACTAATGGGGTTGGATTCGTTGGAGAGATTTGGCCTCGTGGTAGATCACCTTAAGCGCGTGTGGCACTGTTCCGGGGAACCGGAACAACAATTTCATCTCGAAACGGTGGAAGGACCAGACAGTGTTGACATCTGCGCCGCCATTTCCGCGTTAACACCAAGTGAGGTCTCGCGTTTAGAGCAATTTTTGCAACAAGAAATTCCAAAGTTAAAGGAAGCACCGGGAATCACTACTCTGGTAGAGCTTAAAATTCAAATCGTCGACAGTGCGCCAATAAAGCAAAAATATTACCCGGTTACACCGGTAGTACGGGACGAGATGTATAACTAGATGCAGAACTAGATCGTATGTTGGCTGATAGTGTGGTGGAGCGCTCGGAAAGTAATTGGAGCACTCCCGTGGTAATGATTAAAAAGCCGAATGACACTTATGGGTTTTGCCTGGACTTTTGTAAAGTAAACGATGTTTCGAAGAAGGATGCGTATCCTCTTACGTATATGGACCAAATTTTGGATAAACTACGCGTAGCCAAGTATATTTCCACTCTTGTTTTAAGGCAGGCTTATCATCAAATACCCCTTGAGCAAAGTTCGAGAGCTATTACGGCTTTTACAGTTCCCGCTAGAGGACTCTTTCAATTTAAAAGGATGCCGTACGGGTTGTCGAGGGCTCCAGCCACTTTCCGGCGCTTATTAGATCTCCTAATAGGTCCGGATATGGAGCCACACGCTTTTGCTTATCTGGACGACATTATCATTGTCGCTGAGACGTTCGAGGATCACTTGAATTGGCTTAAGATCGTTATGGACCGGATCGTCTCGGCGGGATTGCTAATCAATCCAGCACAGTGTGAGTTTTGCTGCCACGAGGTCGAGTATCTCGGTTTTATTGAAAATGAACACGGTCTTCAAGTCGATTCTGAGAAGACTGCGCCAATCAAGGATTTTCCGGCACCGGAGAAAGTTTCTCAGCTGCGTAGGTTTCTGGGAGTAGCTTCCTGGTATCGCCGCTTTGTGGAGGGTTTCGCTACTGTAGCAGAGCCACTTTCCAGGCTCACCAGGAAATTAGAACCGTGGGTGTGGGCGGACGAACAACAGGAGGCGTTCGGGAAATTGAAAGTCGCGATAGCTAATCCCCCGACTCTCGCAAGGCCAGATTTTTCAGTGCCGTTTGTGTTACAAACTGACGCAAGCTCTTGTGAATTAGGAGCTGTACTCTCGCAAACGTTGGAAGGTGTGGAACACCCAATATCGTATGCGAGTCGTTCTCTTTCCGGGGCCGAGCGAAATTATACCATATCCGAGCAAGAATGTTTGCCCATTCTTTGGTCGGTGGATAAGTTTCGCGCGTACCTAGAGGGGTACCGTTTCACCGTTATTACGGACCACAGCAGCTTGTGCTGGCTTAGATCGCTGAAGGACGATCCGCCAGATGGTCATATGCAATGATGCAATATAACTTTAACGTTCATAACCGGAAAGGCTCGTTACACACTGTTCCGGATGCCTTGTCGCGCATGTACGAGTCCCTTCGGATAGTGCGGAGGAGCTCGGAGAGGCTACAGCATCGAGGATGTTTGCGGTTGTCCCTGCAGACATCTCAGTTGCGTTAGAAAACACTTCTTTGCAGTTACCGGTAGATTTCTGGTATACTCTGCGCTATCAGGAGGAAGAGAAATATCTGTTGCATCACCGGGATTGGAGGATCGTTGACGGCCGCATGTGTGTCCTTCGTCGTATTACGCGGAAATTAATTGCGGAACACGAAGAATCGGAATGGAAACTCGTAGTGCCGCTATCGGACCGCCGAAGGGTTTTGCGCGAAAATCACGATGTGCCTCAATCGGCTCACCTGGGAATAGATAAAACTTTTAGTCGTATTGCGGATTTCTATTTTTGGCCGCACATGCTGCGCGATATAGCACGTTATGTCCGTCATTGTCACACTTGCCAGCGTACGAAATCAAGGCAAGGGCCTGTGTTGGGTTTAATGGGATACCGCGTCATTGAACAGCCGTGGACGGTAGTCGCTGCTGATATCATGGGACCGTTTCCGCCCAGTCGTGCTGGTTTCGCGCATGTTTTGGTAATTCAAGACTTATTTAGCAAATGGATTGAGTGTTGCCCGTTGCGGAAAGCTACCAGGAAAAAGATTACGAACATCTGGCAGAGTTTAGATTCGCGTACAATACGGCGCACCACTCATCCATTAACTGCAGTCCAGCATATTTAAATTTTGGCCGATCCCCGAAACCTCACCAATTCTATGGAAGGGTGGAGGGTGCGAAAGAAGTCGCTGTCACCCGACCAATGGTCGGAACACATCCGCCAATTACAGCCTCTTCGAGAGAAAATCCAGCACGAACTGGAAATCGCGTACCAGAGACAGCCGCGACAATTTAATAAACATCGAACTATTGCAACCTTTAAAGTAGGAGACATGGTATTGAGACGGCAGCGAGTATTGTCCTCGGCTGCGCAGCATGTAGCTTCGAAATTAGCAACTAAGTATCACGGACCCTTCACGATAGCGAAGGTGTCGTCACCGGTTGTTTACGAGTTAGAAGATGCAAATGGTCGTCGAATTTCCAAGGTCGCGATTGAAGACCTCAATATTTATCATAACCCCTTGTAACTTTCACAGACAACGAAAAGGAAGACGCCGCGCAAGCCGTCAGAATTACCGGGGAATTGCTGAGCGGAAGATCTGGCCCTCGTAGAAGGTTTTTCCTGGGAGCGTATGCTGGAAAAGGCTACGTTGTCGGTATGCCGGCAAGCACTCGAGACTTCGGAGCTGTGCGACCAAACACCTAAGGTCCAGGGATGGATGGGACGTGCGTCGTACGGTCTCTTGCGGTAGAGTCGATGGAAGGGCATTCCAGCTGGGTTGGAAGCGTGGCCTGTGACCTCAACGCTGGGAGGGAAGCAGCAAGAATCGGAGCTGGCTGCACCCCTACCGATGTTGCAGGAAGAGGAGAAGTTGGACCTCGAGGTATGGGACGTACTGGAGGAGTTCCCTGAGGAATTGGTTCGGAAGCAACCGGAGGATCCGAACCTGGTCGAGGAGATGGCGCCGGCTATGGAGGGAGAGTTGGAAGAATCGGAGCTTCCGGCCTTGCCTCAGGAAACGGCCTGTTCCCCGGAAGTGCTGATGGAACTAGGCAGTAAGGAGATGTCGGAGCGTCCTACCCCACTCCCGGAATCCGCTCTGGTCGGTCGTTCCCGAGTGCGAGGGCCTTAGGGTAAATGCTAGAACGGCGGAGAATATGGCCACCGCTTCCCGGTCTGCCCTCAACCCAAGAGGAAGGAGAAGTTTTGTCGTTGGTGTGGCTGGGAAGGCTACACGTTGGCTGACTGCCTGGAGTGCTCTCCAGTGTACTGGGCGGAAGGTGGACCGAAGACCCAGTATTCCCCGGACTCCCGAAAATAAGAATGCCCCGTTGAAGAAGCGCCAAGTTAGACATTCACCAGTATGGGGGATTTGTTTTTTTTTTTTCGATAGAGGGCCGGTTAAAAGAATCCTAGTGGTCGTGGCCGACGACTTATTGGCCGTCCCGGAAGAAGAACGGGTAAAGGACTTTTGTTTTGTTTATTTATGTTTGTTGGAGGCATCGAAAATTTTTGAAGGATGTCGTCCCCGAGTAAGACGATATTTGCAACAAAGTAGGTGTCGTTATTTTCCCTTGTTCAACCCATAACTATAAGGAGCATGTCAGTAGTAGCGAAAATAGAATTAAGGGTTCGCTTAATCGCGTGAACCGGTTGCATGAAATCCATTGATTACTGTGGCAAAGCCAACATTTTAAAGAGCCTGTGGAATCTGCGATAGGAGTTACTGACACGAGCTGTCGCGTATTTGTTCCTGGAAAATTTTCAAGAGATGGAAGGGTCCTACGGCTGAGGACAGCATGTGTGTAAGGGGAAGCCATTTGTAACGCGCATTTTTTTCTTTATTTTTTTTTATGTAACGGCGCTATGAGACGGAGTTTCTTGCTGCATCTTCCAATATCTCGATGCATGTGCTGCGCTTGGGCATTTTCGCTTCCCGGGAACCGCACAAGAGCCGAACATTGAGCAAGAGCAGAGCAGCTGCCCATCCACATTACTTCGTTACATCCGCCGATACATCGAATAATAGCGATATCCTTAGCACGCTTGCTTTTCCGTTTCTGGATTGCTGTGGCCGCTGCATGATTTCTTTATTAGAAAATAAGCTCGAATCGTGTTGCTATTTTTCCCCGGTACATTTTAAGCCCTTAAGCTGCGAGATACGATTACTGAGACGCTTACTACGAGTGAAATAAGAGCAAAACATTTTTTTAATCGGGCGCTAATGTATGCGAGTCCCCGTGAGAAAGTAGTTCTCACGCTAGGCGCCAGTAGTGTCCAGCACATCGCAAGAAATTTGCGTAGAGAGAGAAAGTGGGAGAAGAAGCCGGCCGGCGAGGTGATAGATTGCCGAAAAGTCGTGAAGCATTGTTCGTCGTGCGTTCGTCCACGGAGGTGGTATTTGTCGCGGGGATCGAGAGCGAGCAATTAGCAAGGAAGGAGATTTCGGAAGTCCCAGGATGCAAGGTAGAACTCTTTCGTTTCTATAGTGTCGCGTAATTGTTCGGGAAGCGCTTATGTTTTGTTCGCCGTGATAGTAAAAGTGCCCGTGTCGGTAGCCCCGCGTATAAAGAGGATTGTCGGAAGTCGCGGTACAGAATCGTTACAGACCGCGGGCATGTGCCTCAGTAGTTCGTGTGGAAAGTGCCGCCGATTCCGGATTGCTATTGATCTCAGGGATCGCCGAGTGTTACCCGAGGGAAAGTGCGTTGATGAACAATCGTAGGGTTAAGTGTACGAAAAACCGAGCGCGAGTATCCCTGGAGAGTGAGATCGTGGCTTTTGTTGCAGCCCTCGTGATGGGAAGCGCGTTCCATCGTTCGTATCGGGTGTTTTCGTGTGCGCGTCGCGTAGTTCGGTGCTAGTGCCTCCGCGTCGTTGTTTTGTTGGTGTTAATAATTATCAAAGCTAAAAGTAAAGTTGAGCTTCGGTTAAATTGCCGAAAATTATTAAATATTCGCGGAGGAAAGGTCACGCGCCGAGTACGCGGGAACATCCCTGGACTGCCTGCGCGCGTTGCAGTCGTGTTTCTTGTTTTGTTGTCGCGTTTTAAGTAAGGAAATTTGATCGATTGCGATATACGAGGCTCGGATTTATGTTAACAAGTGCACGTCGTGTCCGAGTTTCTCGTTCCTGGCCGCGCGTTAATTGCCAGAGGTTTCGTGGAATCGTGGCCTAAGATAGTAGGTAGGCTTGCGCGGGTAAAATCCCGGTTACATTTGATTTAGCTCGTGTGCGCGGTAAAATCGTGTTTTTTTAAAAATCGTATTATATTTTTGTGTCGTGCGGATAGGAAATCCCGGGCAGTGAATTGAGTAGCTGTCCGCGATGTTAGCAGCATTAACGTTTTGTGAAATTACAATTACGCCCAGCGGATTTCCGGTCACTATTTGTGTTATTTTCGGAGATATAAATACCGGTATTATTCTTGTTAAAATTTTGCATTTATCGTGGGATTTATTTATGTTAAAAACGAGCAAGTGAGTATGAAAATTCCGAGATTCCCGAACCGCCCCTCTACCAAAAGCCAAGACTGTAGCTAACCGGACAACATATATCTTCTCTCTCTATTCCATCGTTTTTCCGGCAGTATCACGCTATAAGCGTGGCTGGCGCCCTTATTGATAAAATAAACTGTCGAGAAGAAATTTTGTGGCGACAAGGTAAGGCTCGTTAATAATTGGCGTTACACCCTGTAACACATTATCATTATCATTGAAATCATATCGCCTTTATTCTTATGTTAGGTACCAGGCGACATCGCGGACGTTCATGCTCAGAAAGTCAGCAAGATGTTCGACTATGGGTTCACAGTCAAGCCGTACATAGTCGGAGTAGGAAACACTCTGAAAGGTGTTAACAGCTTTTATGTGGTCATCGATCAAGTGCGCTACCGCTTCGTCTCACCAATGAAGGCACTCGATGTCTCTTTCAAGAGTTTCTTCGCGTTCAACGCTCAGATAGATTCCGCACAAGTTCGGATTTTTTTGCAACGTGGCCTTTACCGTTGTCACACAGTACACGACAAAATCAAGCCACATATTGCGAAAATCCTGCAGATGATGGGTATATAGTAAAGATTTGTTTAAGACACAGGAACCTGCGAACTGTAGAATCGTGGCAAGTATGGCATATCTGTGTCCTTTTTGTACCGAGAAGTCGGATGAGATGAATCTATTCTTCGCTCATCTTAAACTTAAGCACAGCACACGTTTTAATGAAGCGATTCAATGCAAACAATTTCAATGTTTGAGAACTTTTACTAACACCTACAGTTTTAAAAAACATTTGAAAACGAAGAACGTACAGACTCTCACTGTCCACAGTCAACTCGAATAACATTAGAACTTGATAGCTTTTGCGATATCGAAACTTCCTGTTTAATCCCGCGTAGAAAAAAATAATCTTGTGAAGAATCTTTTAAAGAATCTTTAAAAAAAGTCTTGTAAGAATCTTTATAGGAATCTTGAAAAGAATCACGTATAGGATCCGTCGCAAGATTCTTTCTAGGATTCCTTTTAAGATTCTTTCTATCCGAAAGCGTTCTGAGAATCTTTCAAAGAATCTTCGAAAGAATCTTGAAAAGCGTCTTAAAGAGAATCGTGAAAAGATTCCGTCCATTAAACAGAAAAATCGTTGAAAAAATCTTAATGAAATTCTTCAGAGGAATCGAGCGAAACCTGTTGTTGCTTTCCCTTGGTGTCGAGACAGTACATTTCGGTACGTCAACGAAGGGTAAACCACTTGTGTATAGTCGAACTCAGGACAGCTTTGCAGTCTTATATACGTTCAGGTTTCAAGTCACTTGCGAGAAACGCTTCGACCGCTCGCCATCTAACGGAGTATTGTTGAGTATAGCGTACGATGCCACTATGTCGATACGACACGAGACGAGTAATAGCGAATTCTCGTCTCGTCTCGACAAGTTCAAGTTCTCGTCTCGTCTCGAACCGACGAAAACAAGTTCTCGTCTCGTCTCGAAAACAATGGCGAGATATATTTTTCGTCTTGTTTCTCGTAAATCTCGACAAATTCTCGAGACTCTCGACAATTTCGAATAATTCTCGACAATTTCGAAAAATTCTCGAGAATCTCGAAAAATTCTCGAGAATCTCGACAAATTCTCGAATATCTCGAAAAATTCTCGAGCATCTCGAGAAACGCGAGAATTTCGAACATTTTACGAGAATCACGAACATTTTTCGAGAATCTCGAGAATCTCAAACAATTCTCGAGATAAGACGAATAATTTTTATTTCTCGTCTCGTTTTGTGAAAATAACGCTTGGTCCGTTGCAGTGGCGTAACGAGCATGGGGGGGGGGGGAGAACTGCTTTCGATGGGAGATGAGCCCTCGGGTCCATCCACTCACTACGCCACTGGTCCGTTGGCTACTATTGCAAAAAATATTTTATTTCACTCAGTGCGTAGAACGCGGTTTTACGCACGCTTCGGGTGCGTCAAACGTCGTTTACACACCTCGTGAAATAAAATTTTGTACGATACTCATGCGAAAAACGTGTTCTTAACTCGTGTGATTGCAACACTCGCCTTCGGCTCGTGCTACAAATTCACACTCGTCAGAAAAAGATTTTTCGCACTCGTATCGTAATGTACTATTCTCAATCTTGAGGTGAGTAATTCCAGAAAATTGCTTTCTCAAAGTTATCTTTCCAGACGGAGAGAGATTTTTCAAGACATTTTTTTCTTATTTGCTGGACTTTTTCAAGGTTATCTTTCCAGTCACAGAGATTCTTCAAGAGTTTTTTTATTCGCTGAGCTTTTTCAAGGTTATCTTTCCAATCGCAGAGATTTTTTAAGACAGTTTTTTTAATCGTTGAGCTTTTTCAATGTTATCTTTTCAGTCGCTGAGCATCTTTGAGACCATTTTTTTTATTCGATAAGCTTTTTCAAAGTTATCTTTTCAGTCGCAGAGATTTTTCAAGAAATTTGTTTTCATTCTCTGAACTTTTTCAAGGTCTTCTTTTTAGTCACAGAGATTCTTCAAGACAGTTTTTTTATCCACTGAGCTTTTTCAAGGTTATCTTCTCAGTCGCTGAACATCTTTGACCATTTCTTTTATACGCTAAACTTTTTCAAGAGCAACTTTCTAGTCGCAGAGTCTTTTCGAGACAATTCTTTTTATTCACTAAGACTTTTCAAGGTTATATTTTCAGTCGCAGCAAAACTGCAAAATTATATTCAAACACACAAAATAATTTGAATTCGAATTTCGTAAGTTTCGCCGAAAGTCTAGCCGAGAATCTCGTCGAGAGTCTCGTCTCGTCTCGAAGAGTCGAGACGAGAATTTTTTGGTCGAGACGAGAAATTCTTGGCAAGACGAGACGAGAACGAGAAATTTCTCGTCTCAAACGGTATCACTAACTAGGTGACATTAGCGCAGTGCTTAGCGCTCTTACTCAGTACCTGAACAATCCGGGTTCGAAACCCGGTGATCACCATATATTTTCTCTTTTCGATAATTCGTCAGACCATCCTCATTACTCATTACACTTCACACACACCTTCCATATTCTGTCCTTTCCGACTGTTACATAATTATCGAAAACACTTTGGAATTATTCGGAACTTGCGGCGTCGATGTACTGAAACAGGCACTAAACGATAAAAACGTTATCGATAACGACCTAGATGAAATGTTAAATGCTATTGCTGCCCCCTTTGCCTGTCTTGAGACTGAATATTTAAGACAGAAATATTTTACTACTGCAGAGTACTTAATACATCCAGTGCCATTTATAATCGCGACGGTTCCGTGTCGTAAAACTCGTAGAGGCGATGAAATACTTAATTTGAAAAATTGTACTGGGCAATTCATACCAAACCGTGCAATGCTAAAACAGTATTTGATGTTAAAAAATGTTTTCGATTATATTACGGACTACATGGACAGAATGAAAAACACAGGTGGTGGAAAGCTAATAAACTTCTCGAATGGTTCAATTTGGAAAGATATTGAAATTAAGTTTGCCGGAAAAACTATACTGCCATTATCAGTTTATTTTGATGAACTGGAGATTAATAATCCATTAGGGTCTCACGCTGGAGTTAATAAAATTGGAGTAATTTATTATAAAATCACAACACTGCCGCCTGAGTACGCCTCGAATCGAAATACACGTGAATGGCTGCTAAAGGGAGTATACTTTGCGACAGTAATTGTCTCAGGTGATAATCTAGGCCTGCATTTGTTATAGGGCCTCCATGAAAGTTTTAACTGTAATCATTACTGTAGATTTTGGCGTGAGCACAAAGTAGTTATGAAAACACAGACAAAAGAAAATAAACGAATGTTATGTACAGTTCAGAATTACTCTGAAGACTTAACGAATCTTGAGAACGGTGTTAAGCAAAAATGTTTCTTTAATGATTTGCCGTCTTACCATTTTATTAAGAATTGATATGCCGATCGCATGCACGACTTTTGCTGAAGGAATAGACAGTTATGTAATACCCGAGTAGAAATTCAGCTACGGGGAATAGCAGGCCCTAGCGTGGTAGCCGGATTTAAATCTAAGGCCCCTGCATGGCAAGCTTATACGGGCCTTGCAGGAAAGTAACGCAGCGCATGATCAGGGCCAGATTAAGTTTTCCAAATAAGGGCCGGATAGAGGATGCCCTACTAAGCCTCTACTTATAAAAACGGCAAATAAATTACAAAATAATTATCTGCGCTCATCGAATTCGATTTATTTTGCACTTTCTATTGGATATTCGAGCTTATTTAGTTTTCAGTACATATTAATTGCTGAAAAAAAACACGTGTAAATTTATTTGCCGTTGGTGGCGATCGGACCTTGATCCTCTGGGTGACAGTTCTGCGCCTTAGCCCACTCGGCCATTGACATCTTAGAAAGTTTATATATTGATTGTCTATTTGAAGTATACTTAAAATGAAATCACGTCAAGACTGTACATCCATTTATTGTGACTACGACCGAAATATTTAAAATTCAAACATGATGGGGCGGTCCCATCCAGGTACTGGCGTCGACGGTCAGTACTTGGATAAATTTCAAAATAATTCTAGCGGTACAGTCCCGTAAAACGTGAGTTTCAGCGAAAATTTCGAATACTTCTCGATGGGATAAAGATGTGAAAAAATCCACGCACACGCAAGGTGCTGAAAAGATGGAATTTGCATAACAATAATTTTTTAATGTTTTTAACGAATGCCGTATCTAGCCCTTACACGAAACTGATAATGTAAATTTACGGCAGATTTTAAAAAATTATGCCATACGAAGACCGTATGCGGATCTGACCAAGGAAAGTAAAGGTAAATTGGACAAAAACTTGGTCCAAATGCCACAGGAAGACCTTATGTGAAACGGATAAGGTTGATGAATGGCATATCTATATGAGGTTACCATATGTCAAGCCTGGCATGGACCTGAACCGGTGGAAAGACGGCATTTTTAAGTACGAATGCCATATCTCAGTCTTACATGGACCTGCACGGAGAAAAAAGAGTAGTTGGACCAACACAGCTTTAATGAGTTGGCCAGAAATGAGTTGCTACAACGATTTACTTGGTGGCTATAACAATCTCGAATAGTTGTCGTGACATCGAAAAGTGAGTTCGCCCAACTCTCTAGTGAGTTCGATTGTTATGTGTTGCTTTAGCCGTTTATGAAGGATATGTGGTATAGGTGCTTCGGCGAATGACGGCTTATGACTTTTTTCTTTTTTTGGGTTTAACGTTTCGCCCTGATCAGGGCCTCTTCAGAAACCATTTATTGTTGTTATATTCGATGAGTTTGTGACCTCATACTTGTTTATGTCTCACATTTGTATATTTGCTGTTTGACAAATAGATCTTTTCCAGTGCTTTGTGATTGGTGACCGGGCTCCCCGGTCTTATAGGTTAAGCCTGTCTGTGTTGTATGTTCTTAAAAGTTTAACACTATGGCTTCTTTTTATACATTGCACTTGTATTTATTTTTGACTTTTGCGTTGGTCCGCAACGAGCGAGTGCTCGTTGCGGACCAACGCAACGAGCACTCGCAGCCAAATATTTTTCTTTTAATCAAAGCGTGCGTGATAACGGAAGTGTGGCGAATGCCTATTTTCGTGAAGTTTCGCATCACTATTAGACATAGACATTTTTTGCAAAAAAATGCTATCGATAGACTTTTTTTGCAAGAAAATGCTGTCGATAGACATTTTTTACAAAAAAATGCTGCTGAAAGAAAGATTTTCCAAAAAAATGCTTTCGATAGACTTTTTTGCAAAAAAAAAGCTATCGTTAGACATTTTTTGCAAAGAATTGCTATCGATGCACATCTTTTGCAAAGAAATGCTATCGATAGACAGGATGCCACACTCATCTTAGAATGTACTCTTCGACAGATGAAATAAGACATCGAACACTATAACCTCAAACCGTCTTAATTTTATCAACTATAATCTCAAACTGAATTAACCATATCAACTGTAACCCCAAACTGTATCAATTTCATCAAGCATAACGTCAAACTGCATTAATTGTATCGACTATATGTCAATTCATTGCATTTTTAATAAATACGCACAATTTCTACCGATAGCCGGGTCAAATCGTGTTTTGTTTGGCAAGTTAGTTGTGCCAACTAACCGGTGGGTTGCATACAATCGTAATAGATGGTCACTGCAACCCAGCCTATACAACTAACTAAAAGCAGTTGTCTCAATTCACAAAATTCGAGGTTGTATGGACTTACGAAAAGTGAGTCCGTGCAACTACTTCTTGGGTGTACCCAACTACTTTTTTTTCTCCGTGTGAGTAGGTGAATTTACGGCGGCCCCAAAATAAGGTTACCGTGCCTAAAACTGATCTGGCCCTCGTGTGACAGCAGGCATGCCTGATGAAACTTCTACTCGGGTACACGCCATTCTGAATTATCTTATAAATATCGAATCATGTCTGTCGCTCGATTTATTGAATCAGAGAATCAAGTTCTTTGATCATGGCTATACAGTGTCAAACCAAACTGTCCCTTCTATTAAGGAAAATGATTTGAACAATGGATATTTCATTTGCTCGGCCTCAGAAATGTCGTACTTGGTAAAAATGTTGGATCTAATGATCGGAGATCTTATTCTTCGCGGTAATAAAGTTTGGAAACTGTACATAAAACTTCGTGAAATAACATGTATTTTGGCACGCGATGCTATAGACGAAGCCGCGTTATACAAACTAGACAATTTAAGGATGTTATACAAGTAAACAATTTTGAAGATTTTTGTCCCAATATTTTTTATGTTATAGAGAAAAGCACGACATTAAAAAAAAATATTTTTATAAAATTTTTACCCACATACTTTCTGAGTTATAAATTGTCAAAGTTTAGCGATTTAACATAGGCAGTATACGGTGGAGGATGAGGACTGTCGTGTTTTCAGTGAAAGCGCATGTTGGCAGAGAATATACCATGATAAATTTGTACTTTTCGTGTACATTGGAGTCTGAGCTTTACAGAACACTGAAAAAATCCGCGTGCGCCCACATTTTATGAAAGATATTAAGGTAAATGTCCCCATTCCCGTCCATGCTCCCTCTGCCGACCACTTCGACGGAAATAATTATTTACACGAGTGCTGCGCAAAAATAACAACAATTGAGCATAGTACAATATTCCGAGGACCCTATGTGTGAGAGTATTGCAACGTAAAGAGTAAATACAATAACACAATCCAAGTTTTGTTCGTATTTCCAAACGCTTGTCGCGAACCCATCGTATTCTTAACAGTGAGGTTAAGTTGCGTTGACCGCTTCAATAGTCCGTACTGCATCCGGAATTTGTAAAAATCGAATAATTTTTAGTTCAAACGATAGATTATGAGTTCAATTACTGATTCAGCTAAAAAAAGAGTTATAAATAATTTATTTTTCATTTTTTTTACGGTGGTCGAAGTTAGGCACAACGAAATGCCTGGCTGCCCCCATTACCGTAAACGTTATTTAGGCAGTCAAAAAAATTTCTTTATTACAAGGTATACTTTCTCGGTGATAAAAAAGATTGATATAATTCAATTCTTACAGGATCGCTGCGAAGGACTTGGACTTTTTTCCCTCACTGATCAAAATTTTAAAATAATTCAATTTTTACAGCATCGCAAAAAAAAAGTGTATGTGGAGACGGAAATGTAACATAAGTTCCGAAAAACGAAGTTTTTTTATAATTATGCAATACAAATATTAATAGGACAATCCCGGATCATGTTTATTTATTTTTAAAAAATTTTTATTACTCTTCGGGATCTCCGTTTCCCTAGTGGTCGAAAATGGGGTCATCGCTGGTCGGGATTGGGAACAGCTGTGTCGGCAGAGGGGACACTAATAAGCATGAATTAATCAGCCTCTATCTGGCGAAATAATTGGCGGAATCGATTGAATAAACCATTTTTAGAAAGAGAATTAACTGAATTTTACAGTGGTGCAAAAAAAATCTCCAAATTTAAATTCGTCACAACGAAAAAAGACATACATTTGTGTGGTTGGCCTTATAGGGTACGGGAATGGGGACATTTACCTTACGTTAAAAGTAAACATTGTCTTTTTCGCATCTCTCTTGTTCATGTATGTGCATGCCGTTCGCACAGTACCTCCGTCTCCCGCCGTGCGCCACCTTGCCTATCCTCCCCACGGTAACTTGTATAACATCCTTAATAACAGAACATCATAAAGATTATCAAAAAATGTTCGGGAAACATTTAACGCCCAAATTTCACTTCGTTCTCCATTACGTGCGCGTCATTCTTTGCGTTGGACCGCTTGGACCAGTATCTTCCATTCGGTTTGAAGGTAGACACAAAGATTTTAAGGACCAAGCGCAAGTTATACGGTTGCGTACAAATATATGCTATAATTTGGCGTTAAAAAATCAGTTGATGTTTAGCGAACGATTACACGCGCAGAGAGGGTTCGAGAAAAGGATAATAACCGGTCCTACAGAGGCAATGGTATTAACTGCGCTTTGTGAGTTTAATGTTCTGAAGAATTACGTATCTGAACATTTTTGGACCAGAAGCTTTACTAGGACAAAACACGCAATTGCTATTTGACTCACAGATCCGGTGCACCAATTTATGTCCTATGGAAGTGAAACAGCACATTTCATAACCACATTGTTACAACCACTTTGGTATGTATTCTGAATTGATCGAGGTAGAAATTTATAGCCTATAGACATCTACATTCTATATATTATTGAACTGCCTCTCGTTCGATTCGTCATTGACAGAAAGAGAAGGAGAATAGGGGAGATAAAATTTGTAGGGTGGCTGGTTTTCCAGATAGAAGACTATGATTAAATTGTCCGCTCGATTAGAGCACGAGATTGCTAGCTGTTTCCCATTTCAAATACAGTACGTCGATGTCTGGTATATTATCATCGATACTTCCTCTTCTCCGTCGGTCTCAAAGATTTGAGGGATCTTCGCTGTCGAGTTAAATGAAAATTTAATTCACGAGTGAGTGAATAAAAAATGGTTGTAGGTAATCAGACGAGGAATGATCGATTGATTCGACAAAAAGTTTTGCATTTTATAACTGCAATGCTTCTTTTTTCTAGCACCCCGAGTGGAAATTCTGATACTAGCGCAACAAGGGCGTTATCAGGTAGGCCGTAGTTCCTTATCAGGCAGTGTCACGGCAACCAGACCGGGCCCGCTGCCAAAACGTAACGTTGTGGTTGATACGTCCGTGTGACCTCGATCGTGTTGAGGCCATGATCGGGGTACTGTTCACGCCATAATCGGGAAAATTGCTCAGACCATGATCAGGATACCTGTTCGAACCGTGATTAGGCTCGAGTGAGGCCCCGACCTGGAACTGTCCAGGCAGGAAATTCATAATGTATAAATAAATTAAAGCACGTGTTATATTTTTGTTTTCTTTATTACTTTAAGTTTTTCAACTTAAACAAACTTTCATAAAACATTTAATGTTAAAGAAATATATATTCTTTTTGTACCTCTGGCCTTCACTATGCTCATTTTTATGTTGTTCGCTGTCCTGTCGATAGCTGTCTTTCTTCATGTTGTTACTCCGCGTACTTCCTCCTTCGCTACTGTCTCCATCAGTATCTTCATGTCTTTTGCTGTCTTCATCACGCCTGTTTTTACTTTTCTTGTGACGCTTACTCCTTTAATGTCCTTCACTGTCCTGTTAGCTGTCAGCTTCATTGCCTTTGCACCAGGTTTTTTTTCTCTTCTTGTATATATTTAAATTAGTAGATGCTGATGATTCTGTAAATAAAAATATTTCACACGTCTCATTTCCTTTCGATCTTACAATCAAAACGTATGTAAACGCACGTACCTGCTACAAAATCCAAATTAGAATTTTTCGTATCCACAGCTTTATTTACAGTTCGTCATCTGCGTGCACGTATACGTCCTAATTTTCACCGCTTTACTTCGAGACCCATATTCACTGCATATTATTTAGCGAGAAACAGAGAAAGCTGAGTGAAAGCGTACCAAAATTGCTCCGACTTCTCGATTGTAATGTACCGTAAAAAAACTCGCGAAATGAATAATAAAGGATCGAAACATACATCTAGTAAGGGCCGCGTACGGTTTCCTGATCGAAATTGGTGCATAAGATGGCGCTGGGGCTAATACGGAATGATAATACGTATCTAATCAGGACCTTGTACGGTTTCCTGACCAAAGTTGGCCCGCGAGATGGCGCTGGAATTATTACGGCATGATAATGTATATGTAATCAGGGCCGCGCACGTCGTCTTGACCAAAGTATGCATACCATATGGCGCTTGTGTATTATCAGGCTCCTCTCTCCGCACCAAATCAGGTTCCTGTAAGGCATTCCACAGAAACGCAAGCCTTAAGATTTCCCGATCGCGTCCTGACTAGTCCTCAGGCACCCGTAATAGAATTTCTACTCGGGACGTTCCACACAATATTACCAACTTATTGGTAAATTTTATAAATGCCCAGTCGTTTACTGACTTTTAGAAAATAGTTGTGCTCTATACGAATCTTTTTAATTTCAAGCTATTCACAAGTACTATGACTAGTATAACATTAACTAGTGTAGTAACCTGCACTCCATGACCAGTACAAAACAGAAATAAGAAATTACGCCGGTAAAGTTGGTGTAATTTTTTTTTTCACAAATAAATTTCTTGAACAAATGAAAAATCCACTTATGAAAACGTTTCACGTTTTGTGTTTGTATGTCATATCAAGGTAAAAAATGTCACATGTAAATATTTACTTTTATGATTCGGTCCCCCTTAATCCGACGAGTGTAAGTTATTCAGGCATATACTTACAAAAAAAGCTACTCAAAACTTTTACAAATCAAATTTTTAGGGGTGTGCGGGTAGCACTTCTTTCGAGTCGGGTCGAATCGAGTAATTTTTATTTTGTTCGGGTCAGGTACCCGAATTTTTCAAGTTTCAAGAATTTTTTCACTCGAATAGTTTCGGGTACTCAAATAAATTCGGGTACTCGAATAGTTTCGGGTACGCAAATAAATTCGGGTACCCAAATAGTTTTTATATTCAATATTTTCATGTTGTTTTAGGAATTACGTTTAGTAGCTGAAAATAAGAAGCAAAGGGCGGAATTATTTAGAAAATGGAAAAATCTATAGGACACGATCACTCGATCTGGATGCCGACACCGCGAATAATACAAAAAAAAGTTGTTTAACGCCACACTCAACAAAATCTAATTAACTAATCAGGGGAAAGAAGTAGACCGGTGAAGGCATAGAGGACGAGTCCGTCTCTGACGATTGCTTATGCACAGCGACGCTTATGCGTCGACTGCAACACTAAAAACTGAGAACCATACAAAGTTATACAATATATGTTAACAAACATCTAATTGAGTGCAGAAACAACGCGCATATGATACCATTCTTGCAGCTGCAGTAAAGCTGGTTCATATGTCATGTATAATATATGAAATGTAAATTTATAAATCGTCTATACATACTAAGTGAAGAAATGATTAAATAGTATTGATTTTTATGTTGCATTTCCCCCCGTCTGCAGGCATTACGCCTATTACAGGGTCGGCCCGGATCAGTAGCCAGTCCCCCCTGGGGGTCTGATCCGGATCAATAACCAGGCCACCGTGCGGCCGCATCCGACTTCCCCCTCTATGTGGTATTTGCCATAGCATTTCTGCTATGGGCATAGGGAAACTGCGGAAAACCTATGCCGATATAGCCGGTCTCGAGTTCGCCTCCCGGCATCAGAGCTACGTCACGTTTCGTCGAGAACGTAAACACGGACTACA
This sequence comes from Ephialtes manifestator, assembly GCA_963970395.1. Classification (NCBI taxonomy): domain Eukaryota; kingdom Metazoa; phylum Arthropoda; class Insecta; order Hymenoptera; family Ichneumonidae; genus Ephialtes; species Ephialtes manifestator. Next base: position 14,546,819 of record OZ019980.1, read on the forward strand.
GCTGTATACATGTGACCCCCACAGGTAGAAATACCTGTGTGGGTCTCATGTATCCATCTGAAGCTTCATCGCGCCCGTATTTATATTTTCGACGAAAATTGACGGCACCGGGAATCGAACCCGCGACCTACCGATTCTCTGGACTAGAGGCCAGTGCAAATTTTGTCAGCCTGAGAACGTGTTGAAGGCCACACTACGGGCAACATCGAATTTGACCTCACAATTAATAGTGAGTGCCGGATGGAATATCCAATGACACATGTTTGACGATTTCAGTAGCAGGAGATGTTTTTTAAATATTTCATTCTTCATTCATTCTTTAGATTTTCATCTCTTTTTTCTTCTATCATTATCCGCACTTCACTAAGCTGACCTAACTTCCAAAGCGTCCGCAGTCGACTTAGCTGCACTGTACCGCATTTGCAATGGGCACAGGGAAACCGCCGAAAACAAGTACCGGTACAGACGGTCGTATATTCTTCTGGTTTCTCTGTGTATATACAAAAGTAATTTATTAACGTGTAGACACCGAGGTCTAAAATAAAAAATTTTCTTAAAAAATCATAAGAAAATGATTTTACCTAAAAATATTTAAAATAAAATTACTACGCAGTGTAGGACGCTCTTTTACAGAAATGGCTATATACAATTTACTAGACGAGCACTGTAAACAATTTTTTTGAAAATTAATGTACCGGTTATAAAGCTCGGATGCATATGCCGGATATTAATTTTCAGATGCGTTCGTCATTGACAAATACTATATTTGTATATTAAAATGGAGAGTACGATACTAACGTATTGTAATTTTTAAATACCAGTATCGCAGAATTTATATACTGTTCTTAAATTTACAATAAAAGTAAATTAATATGGAATTCATATACCCGATACGTAAATCTCATGTCGTGTTGTATATTAAATTTACTTGCATTTTTAATAGTGAGTATAATATTAAATTGATTTATAATTCTGCTAAATTCATTACGAAAGTCATATTAATTAATACTCAGTATACTAAATACGTCATACGAGCAGGGTTGTGAAATTTGTAATGTAAAAGTAATGCATTACTTATTACTAAAAGAGTGGATAATTGAAAGCTGAATCCATTACCCATTACTTTCGGAATAAGTAATGGAACTCGGATACATTACCCATTACTTTTTTAATAAGTAATGTAACTCAGATCCATTACCCATTACTTTTATAATAAGTAATGGAACTCGGATACATTACCCATTACTTTTTTAATAAGTAATGTAACTCAGATCCATTACCCATTACTTTTATAATAAGTAATGGAACTCAGAACTATTACCCATTACTTTTTGAAAAAGTAATGGATCCAAGTTACATTACTTATTACAGAAGTAATGGGTAATGTATCCGAGTTACATTACTTATTCGAAAAGTAATGGATGATAAATCTGAGTTATATTACTTATTAGAAAAGTAATGGGGGATGAATCTGAGTTACATTATTTATTTAAAAAGTAATGGGCAATGAATCTGAGTTCCATTACTTATTAGAAAAGTAATGGGTCAAAAATCTAAGTTCCATTACATATTTACATTACTTCTTGCAAAGTAATACAATAATATGTTTTTTTTTTTTAATTCGGGATAGTGGAGAGAAAAACGTGTTTTCCTTTACGTAAAAATGTCTCAGCCATTCAAAGAATATAGTATCAAAATAATTTAATTTTCTGAAAGTAAATTATTTCGTCGCTCTGTTTTTTTTTTAAACATAAGACATTTTTACTTGAAAACATGTTTTTCCGCTTTTGTGTCTTCATACAGATCACGTTTTCCCAAAATTATTTAGAAATGAGAATTTCTAGTTTTATCACAACCATATATTAACATAGAAAGCCGAAATCAATTAACATACTTCCTTATCTATAGAGGTACCTCTGTAAAGAGCGAAAAAAATGAGAAAGCACTTTGCGAAGTTCCGCTTCGCAGCTTTTTTTCTCCAAATTCATGAGAGAAATTATGAAATAAAAATACTGAATAATTAAATTAAAAGTATAAGGGATTAAATGAAAAACTGATATTAAAAAAAAGTTGCTGGCGTATTCGCAACACTCGATTTTTTCATCACGTTTGTCACTGGCGTGAAGTTTTTATTGTGAATTTACTGGCGTATAGTGACTAACTACGTGAATCGAAATTTGAGAACTTTGGTCATTAATTGTAATCTACATTTCGCGTTATAATTTGTTAAGAAGCCGTTTTCAAATTCAAATTCAAGCAAAGATTTTGGATTGAATTTCAATACCAAACCCAGGATTCGAATGCAGAAGACACACACCAAATTTCATTGCGGTCCTTAGATTTTCTCAAAAGTTATTGCACTTTCGGACACACAGGTGCCAGACAGACAGACAAACAGACAGACAGACAGACAGACAGACAGACAGACAGACAGACAGACAGACAGACAGAAATGAGTAAATGTGTTTTTTGGAATCTAGGACACTCAAAACATGTATGTCCATCAAAATCCAAGAGTCGAATTTTTTTTGGATTGCAATACTTACTCTCTTTACATACTTTGTATGTGATGAGAAAGTAAAAACGATAAACCTTGTATTTTCGCGAATTGCTGGTGGCATATTTATCAGAATTGTTAAATCTCGATTAAAAAATCGTTGTTGGGTGAATACGTTTTTATTAACATTTTTTACACTTTTAATTTATTTTATACAAAGGTACCTTTGTATAAAATTAATACTGTAATTAAGTTTAATACTGTAGGTAAACAGTCATGTGTACGGTGTTCATCGCTCAATTTTCGTAAGACCCGACCCCGAACGCACATTGATTACAAAATCAAAAACAAAAATAAGAATTTCTCTCATCATTCCGACGTTTTCGTAATATGATTATTAAACAGATCGTCATGATTACTCATAGTTTCTGAAAAATCATTGACAAACTCTGTTTTACCTAATATTATGTTTTGGTATAATTATTTGTACGGTGAAAACTTCTTATTAACTAATTCGTAACTCATATGATAACATCGAGATAAAATGTTTAATGCGACCGCGTCCAATATTACGCAATTTCGTGATAATTGCACTAAACATGTCAGTTTTTATCGATCAGGTATCATAATATTTATTTGTACAATGGGAAATTCATTAACACATTAAGTGTTGTATCACGGTAAAAAAAGACGCTGCGTCACAGTGTCTTGATTTTGCTCGGTTTTATTCATTTCTGCAATTTTCATATATAATATTTATATGCATACATATATATTGGATATATATATCCAAGCTGTGCTCGATCGATATAGTTGAAACGTTTGATATGAGCAAGAAGTCAATATTCTCGAGGCGGAGATATGTCTTCGAGCACGTACAGAAAAATGTAGGGTTCTCCCCTAAATTTATTAAGTAATCGAAAAATATGTAACGTTTGTGAAGCATCATAATGCGTATCTCGCTGTACTACACACGAGAATAGAGGTTATTTTCGAAATTCACGTACACAATATTTGGAAGTGATCGGCCGACGCATATAAAATATATGAAAATGATTTCATGTTGACAACTCAAAATTAACTTGCAGCTTATACAAAGTTCGCAGTTCACAGTAATGTAAACAGCTACTCAGTAGATAAGAAACCGAATCATTTCTAGATGTGTTTCTTAAATGTTTGCAAACCAGAGTCGGTGGCTGAGCCCTAGACAGTATATCTCGAGAACTCACGGCAGTAGAGATTGAACAACCCCATCACTGTCCGCAATTCAGTTGTAATTTTTTGAGGCATTGACTTTAGTCAATACTCTCGATTCAAAATGACTGTCACTTAACCGATTATATTTCGGAAGATCCAACATGGTGGCGTAACTAAAGAGGCGCTCTACAGGGGCTGACGATGGCAACGGCGTGTTAAATTTGCGGAATACTTTTCGCATCACTTGATATCGATTCAGCATAGTCAGCTCCCTATCTAGATCTTCCAAATACCGGGTGACCTCGACTTCCGATGTGGCGTGGTTGACTGAACTCTGAATATTGTCAAAGATTGTCGGGTTGTTACCAAAATCCCAATCATCAGCCGCTGCATTCGTAGTAGGATTAGCAGATATGTTTCCCTGGGTTTCTGCGGATAACGCGTCTACCAGAGAATCATAGGCGAGTTTCTGCTGAGCAGCAGGCAGACAACGAAGCCATCGAATTTTAAATTTCGGGTGGGCCATTGCTGCTATTGCAGCGGCTTTCCCTTCTCCCGTAATTTCAAACATTTGTTTGAAGCGGGTTTCGAGACCTCGTATCGTCGCCTCTACAATTGGACGGCAGTCCGTTAGGGTGTCGCCGTCAGCCAGTAACTGCAACTGTCTCCTGAGCTGGACTAGAGTAGGAAGGAGGTACCCATAGTGGCAATATGATTCTCCTTGCAGAAGATCAATTGCCTTCGCGAGGTCTTGCGTGCATCGCAGATACTCCTCCATATACGAAAAATCGGCAGTTGTGAGTGGCTCGCGGAACACCACGTATATCTCGTCCAGAGCGCGACGACGCAAGAGCATTGCTTTGCACGACACTAATTGCTGGATCGAGTCGAACAATGAGTTCCAGCGCGTGACTACAGGGCGTTTTAAGCAGACGCCTAGATAGGTTCTTAACGCCTCACTGGTTTTGGGAGAGCGCAAACTTTTCCATACACAATTGCACTTTCCCATGACGTTGGAGTGTATATCGGCAAGAACTTTTGACCGTGAAATGGCCTTGGCGGTATCGGTCGTTGCAATCAGATTGAGCGTGTGGCTCGCGCACCGCAAGTGCTGTGGCAATTGCTTCCCACACTCATTGCTGAACTCTTCATCGATATTTGCGGGATCTTCAGCCGCAATCTCGCTAGACACCTCAGCTTCTCCATCGTCAGGTAAAGGTGCGTCTGAAAGAATGACGTTGTTTAAGAAATTGAACATACCGATATAGCATTTTCACACAAATTGAACATACCGATATAGCATTTTCACACAAATTTCACATACATTGCATAAACATTTGAGATGAAGATAATATTCTAAGGTACATCACATGTTTGTAAGTATTAGACGCAAAACAATTCATTTTTTTGGGATAGGTTAAAAAAATGGTATATAAAAAATCTAGCTAAAAGTTTTGTAGAATACAAGTTTGAGAACTTCGCGATAATGTGAAAAAATCAGTCCCGTTGAAAATATTAAAAACATTGATTCTGGGATGCTAAGGAGTTATAAAAATCAAAAATAGTTTGCAAACCTTAACAAAATGTATTCACTTTTTTGCGTAATTAATGTTCCAATTTTTTTAAATGACTCATTATTTAACGATTTTTTCAAATTCTCCTCTTAACCCGCAGTGCTTAAAATGTAAGAAAAATTAATGTGACGTTCTTAGGAAAGTACTTTCTTATTTTTCTGATTTTATAAAAGGTGTGGATTTTTTACTATTTCCTATGTTCATGAAGACACAATATCTTACAAATATGTCAGTACTCGGCGATAACATTCGCATGATTCAAGTATGTGCGTAGAATATGTTCTGGAAATTCATGCATGTATGAATTTACATGTATGTAGCATAAATGTCCATTAAACCAAGTACAAATATTATACCGAGAATCTGATCCTACTCTGTTTAAGTAATCCGGTGTAAAACGGAATGGATTAATTCAAATGATTGAATGGATGAATTCTTAGGAATATTTGAAAAAGAATAATGGATGGTTCATGCGTCCTGATGATTATGTTTCCATCAAAGTTGCAAGTAAAGTTAATAGATTAATTCTTACCTTGCAAAGTTCTGTCTAACGCATCGATACCATATTCCTTAAAGGCTTTGACAAAGTTCGAGCCGTTGTCGGTAACGGTAGCTACGAGTTTTTCGCTGATATTAAAACTCGCGTGGATAACAATCAAGTTTCTCGCAATGGCGTCGTACGAGTGGGTCCCTGGAAATCGCTTGCACGCAATGGCAGCCGATTTACGGTCTAGAGTTTTTTCGTCGATCTACATCCACAATGAAAGAAAAGGTTTATGATACTTTTTGAGAAAGGTAAGGTTTTAATGACGTTTTCGTTATGGCTGATTTCATACAGAGGTCTTTAAAATGTTAATCACTTATATCTGAAGAACTAATCAAATGAAGTAGTCCGTCTTTGATTGTTGCAATTTTTTACAAAATGTATGCAGAAATACATATGGATTTTATAAAGTTTTTTTTCTTTTTTAAAGGACGCGAATGTTCAAGTTTTCGTAAAATTTGCGATAGTACGCTTAATAGTTCTTCACAAGTGCAGGTATATTTAATATTGGTTGGGATTAAATTTGGCCGCAATTGACGGAGAGGTTTGGATTTTATGGTTTGTGAATTTTTGAAAAGTTACGTTACTGCATTAACTTTTGCAAAACATAGACTAGGAAGCCCAAATTTTGCACGTAAGCAAAACAATATTCAGTGATGCTACACGAAGAGAAAAAATTAGGATTTTCCCCTAAATTTATTTAGCGAACGAAGATATGTTGGAAAACTGGGATTCAGGCCTAAACGTTTGTGGAGCTTTATAATGCGTGTCTCGCTCTACTATAGAACGAGAATAGAAATTATTTCCGAAATTCACGTACACTAAATTTGGAAATGATCAGCCGACGCATATACAATATATGAAGGTGATTTCTTGGAGTCAACTCGACATTTACTTGCAGCTTATACAAAGATTGCAGTTTATTGCTATATGCAAGTTATAATAGAAACATCTACTCAGTAAATAGGAAATACCTGCATTTCTAGAGGGGTTTCTTAAATGGTTGGCGTTACAAACAGGAGTCATAGTTTTTTCTCTCTGTGTAAGATACGTAATTAAGTGGAAACTTTAGTTATATTAGTACTTTTATATTGATATTTTCGTTCGGTCACAATACGTACCCAATGCAACGTCACTCCTAGAAAACGTCGTTTTTTCCCTGACCACGCATCGGCTGTTGTGCAAACGTATTCGGTCGTCTTCATGATTTCCTTCATATCCATGAGTTGTTGCTCAGCAAGCCGATTAATACGTAGCAATAACGTGTGACGTGTCAAGTGTACAACACTCGTTTCCTCTTTCTTGATATTGATATCTGCAAGATACTTGATGAAGGAACATGCGATACAACAAATGTATCATTTATCAGTAGCAAAGCGAGTTTTACCGTCAATTATTTTCCGGAATAATTTATCCTCCACGATACTCAGTGGCGACATGGTGCCTAACACGAAGGCTGTTACGTTTGTCTCGAAGACTTCTTGCGAGAACGCACAACCCCACTTTTTCCGGTCGATATTTGCAGGTCTTTTATGGGACGAAGCGTAGACCTTATATTTAGCAAACTCATTAGGATGTTTCCTCTGAAATTTAAAGAAAAAATATTTTTTTCACGATTTTCATGTTAGGACACTCGGAATGGTCGAAAACATCGAGAAAACTGGTTTGAAAAAATGTCCGTATGCATGTATGTATCTGCAGGGATTCAACATTTCAATCACCTATAACGCTATAACCGTTTGAACGGTTAAGCGAAAATTTCAGTACACCTATAAGAGAGCAGCCCTTCTTCAACTGTTGCAATTTTACGAAATCTGAGAAATTTTTTGCACTTTTATAGCTTTTTAAATTTTCTTAAAAAAAGGATGTGCGGGTTCTAGCTTTCATAAAATTGGCGATATTTTGCTAACTAATTCGTCACAGATGCAGGTATTTTTCATGTCATTTAGTATAGTATTTGACTGAAATTGGAAGAGCGGTTCGAATTTTATAGAGTTTTGAAATTTTCGAAAAATTCACATTGTTGCCCTAACTTTATCAAAACATGAGGCACCAAACTCAAATACTGTACATGAAATCGGTACTACTTAGAAATGATTAGTACATACTTTGGATTTTATAGAGTTTTAAAACTTTCGAAAAATGCACATTATTGCCCTAACTGTATCAAAAGATGAGGCAACGAACTCAAATATAATACATGAAATCGGTACTATTTAGAGATGATTTGTACCTAGTTTTGTCATAATCTGCAATGTGATTCATATTTCCCAGAATTTTATCTTTCAAAAAAATTATGTTATGGAACTAACGTTAGCAAAACATACGTTAGCGAACTCAAATATTATACATGAAATTCAGCAATGATAGATACACAGGTTTATCGTAATTTGTTATGTGTTTCCGATATTTTATAATTGGAACTTATATTTTAAAAACAAGCTGCAACGTCATACTTTACAAATTGTTACCTTATTATTTTTTATTTATTACAAAGCTTCCTTTATAAGGAAACCCAAAATCAATTATCGTACTTCCTTATAAAGGCTGTGTCAAACATAAAAAATAATGATGAAGCAATTTACAAAGTTCTTTTTTTTTAATTATTGAAGTATTCGAAATTTCCATTTTATTTCGGTATTGAAAGTAAACCCATCTTCATAAAAGCTACTCGAAAATATTTTGTTCCCGAGTTTGCTAAAATAAACTCATGACAGGCACTCTACGCGGGGGTACAATGGAAATTACTTTTTAAAATTAAAACAACTTACCTTCAAATGTGTAGTCAAATTCGACGTAGTCCGCAGCGAGGTTTTGATCTTTTTTTTCGGCGTACAAATTTGGCACTCAGCCAAAATTGTACCGTTAATATCTGATTCCTCGATGCAAACTCGGAAAAACTTGCCATCGAGACAAGGCCGCTTGGAGCACTCTACCTCCAACGAATCAGGCGTCTCATGGTCTGCGTTGTTCACCGATATTTGGCTAAGTCGTTCAATCTGCGCCTCTAATACGGAAGCGGTTTGTGATGGATCTGAAATGTGAGCGACTGGTTACCACGCGTTGTTATAATGCAGTAGGGTAATTGAAACCATCAGTTTTCAATGGAAAGCAACGTTTATCTTTTATTGATATTATAAGATTACGAAAAAAAAACAACTTTGTTTCCTCATAGAGGAAGCCTTGTTTTCGTGAAATTTTTTTTTTCGGGATTTTCATATCAGTACACTCAGAATTGCCCAAAACGTCGAGAAAAGTGGTTTGTGCGGAATGTCTGTATGTGTGTGTGTGTGTGTGTGTGCGTGTGTATGAGCACGTTTCGTTGTTTACACGATACTGTCGCAATTTTTGATGAATGTTCTTCCTCTCAAATTTGGCATGTGAGTGGGCTACTGTTTGGGCTTGTAGTTGACGCGAATCGGTTCATAAATTCATATTTCGCAGCATTTTGAAAATTTGGCAAAAATTGTTTTTACGCTATAACTTCCGTTAATTGAGAGATATCGGGATGAAATTTTGTACGTTAATAGACCACCATCAAACCATGATCTGTACCAAATTTGGCAAAAATCGGTAAAGCAGTTCTCATGTTATTGCAATTTCAATTTTTTTCGAATCTCTGGAAGTACTTTATCTCCTGGAAATTTTGAGCCATCCGACCGCAATTTTTAACGTGTCATTACATTTATTGATTATCCGTGATGAATTTCATCGAGGAAACTGCCATTATGTCGATACATTTCGATTATGCTACATGAAAATATAGAAAAATGGCGTAACGAAATTTTTTTGTTTTTTTTTTTATTTTTGCAGAAATATCTCAAATTTTGTTCACGTATGGACAATCATGGACCAAGTTTTGAGTATAAATTTGACGCAGATCTGTCAAGCCGTTTCAATTTTATGGCATGCAACATTTTTAAAAAAATCTCGTTCCCGCGCTGGCTCGTGCAAATTACGAGATATGGCGTTCTAATTTAAACCCCACATCGACTATTATGAAACAAAGCTTGAGTATGAATTTAAGACAAATCGGTAGAGTGGTTCAATTTTTTCGATTTCTACTAAACAAACGGAAAAAAACGAATCAGGTTGTGAACCCAAGGGACACATGTTTTTTTTTAATTTATAGGTGTCGCTATGGATTTCGTCAAACATCGGAAAATAAGAATAAAATACAACAAGGATGCAAAGTAGATTGCTTGCACATTGCTTCTTCATTATTTTTCGCTTTTTACTTATTTTACTGTTTATTAAAAACTGATAGTTACCACTGTTCTAGTACTCTTTTTCATTCGATACCCACTTCAATCATATAAATAAATAGCACAGAATAAATATAACATTTAAAAAATTAAGATCTAATCTACAAACAAAAAAGAAAATTAGTGTGACGTCATTTAGTCACATTCCAATATAGAAAACCAACATTTCATAAGCAATTCAGCAAATAAATATATTTTTTTTAACTTTAAATGATTCATCAAGAAGTAACGAACCGTCATCCCATTCCCTAATCAGGCTCAAAATAGTCATAACTAGGTGCCGTATTTTTTTAAAAGATTTTGAAAATAATTAAACTGGTCAAAAATTCAAAAATGTTGATTTTTAGATTTATTTGTGTTAAAAAATATGATTTGGAATTTTTCGCTCATTTTTTGCGATATTCTCACATAAAAGTACACTTGTGACATGAAGATCTCGATTATTTTCATGAGAACTATAATAATTTACACTGTAAAAAATGTTTGCGTTTTGGCAAAGCAAAGGAGTATAGATTTCGTAAAAATCGGTATAAGGAGTCTAAATTAATATGTTTGCATAGTAAATTTCATACAGATTGATCAATTCCGATAATGTGGTGATTGAAAATGATAACACGTGATTATTAAATCTATAATGACTAAAACAGTAATCAACACGCATTTTAGTAATTTTAATGTTCGATTCGAAATTTAATGGACATTGTCGCATTGAATGTAAAATCGAAGTTACCAAATGTCGGTTACTAATAATTAAAAATACCCAGCAAAGTATTTGCATTTTGTCTACATGGGTGTATTAATTTTTTATTTATTTTTTTGCATTTTTGCGACCGAAAAGTATGAGAAATATACAAAACTCGTTAGAAGAAATAAACATTACTATAGCTGCTTAGTACATTTGATATGCGTCTGTGGATTTCACGTATCCGGTTATATAAAATTACAATTTTGCAATACGAAATCAATCATTATTTCAACCGTGAAATAAATCAATCATTACTAAATTAGTGAAATAAATCAATCATTACTAAATTAGTAATGATTGATTTATTTCACGGAAATTATTTGTGGATTTGTAGTGCTCGATTTGAAATTCAATACACATTCTGCAATAATGAAAAAATCTCGTACTAGATCGTTAATGATCTTACAGATTATTTGTTTAATTTTAAATTAATTATAATGTTTGATAAAAAATTGTGCCGTCGTATTATCGAACGCTAGATTTTTTTTCCAATACCGTTGATATAAAAATTCTATATTAATTTTTACAAGATTTCATACACAGTTTATGCATTTGGTATATTCATATAAAAAAAGATTTGTTGCACAGTGCAGTAGCTTCAAAAGGACACGAGTTTTATGAATTAGTTAAAACTCGACAAATACTATAAAACATATTTACCATCACGTTGTGTGTGTTCGGTGGAGTGAGATGGGGCATCTATTTGAGGTACTTCGGCGTCTGTTTGTAAATAATGATCCTCGCTGTCAGACGCTAGACTCGTGAAACGACGTCGTTTTGGAGCAGGGCCATTGTCTTCGTTTGCTGACATGGCTTGCCTTTTATTGTAGCACTATGAATGATTTTCAATTAAAAAAATTAAGTACAGCCTAGTTGTATCAATTACAGGTATATATTTTTTTAAAGTGAACTTATAAGTAATACATTGAAAAAATAAAATAAAACATGACAGCGAGGAAGAAATGCCGCGATTTCATCTATGCAATATTTCTCTCATAAATGCATTGCTCTTTAAACATAATTAAAGGGTTTATATCGAATTAACAGATCACTAGTATTTAAAAAAAAATTACAATGTTATATTCAATGTAAAAATCATAATCAATTTCTACGAATATTCAGATTAGTAGAACATACCTTTGCTGCGACCGCCGACCGTGATTGACTACACTACACTGATTCACCTTTTTGAACAATGGGAGGGATAAAGCCACGTGGAAATGATGTGGTGGGGTAATCGCTTATACTATTTTTCGCAAATTCTTCGCGGCGTGTAAGCCAACAAGTGTCCTTGTAGTACAGATGCGAACAAAATTTTTTGCCCAAACAACAGCATGCGGCATTTTCCTGTATGACTTTCCGAATAAATTTTGAACTTTTGAACTTTGTATGCATCATTCAAAATTCCAAATTGAGAATTAAAAGAGTGCATGTGAAACTTTATGCATATGTACAGTACATAAAATTTCATACGCCTTTCCATATATTTTTACATTTTTGGAATGTAAAACGCCACAAGTGGTTTAATTTCGAAATAAAATTTGCAACTGAAGAATCAAAATATTCATACAGTGCATTTTTTAAATAATTGTCTATGTGACTATTACACATTTTTAAAAAATTTCCATACAAGGTAATCTTCTTGCAGACTGGTCCATAAAGTTTCCTATAGTGCATATGCATGAAATTTCGAAAAATATTTTTTAACAATGTAAGGGTACTCACATTCATCATCCATTACTTTTGTAATAAGTAATGTAACGCAGATTCATCACCCATTACTTTTCTAATAAGTAATGTAACTCAGATTCATCAACCATTACTTTTCGAATAAGTAATGTAACTCGGATCCATTACCCATTACTTTTCTAATAAGTAATGTAACTCAAATTCATCAACCATTACTTTTCGAATAAGTAATGTAACTCGGATCCATTACCCATTACTTTTCTAATAAGTAATGTAACTCGAATCCACTACCCATTACTTTGCGAATAAGTAATGTAGCTCAGATCCATTACTTTTTCGAAAAGTAATGGGTAATGGTTTCGAGTTACATTACTTATTACAAATGTAATGGGTAATGTTTTCGAGTTACATTACTTATTACAAAAGTAATGGGTAATGGTTTCGAGTTACATTACTTATTACAAAAGTAATGGGTAATGGATTCGGAGTTACATTACTTATTCGAAAAGTAATCCGTAATGAAAGCGGTAACGCATTAGGAAAATAATGCATTCTTCACAACTCTGCATACGAGTCGTGTTTTTAATATGAGTAAACTTTAAGTTTACACCACCCGCGTCCGCTGTTAAATATATTGAAGGTAAAATTACTGCACATGTGAGGAGAGCAGTGGCCTAGTGGATGAGGGCTCGGGTTGGCACGCAGCGGGCCCGGGTTCGATTCCCGGCCGACCGCTGGAAATTTTTCCAAGTGTTTTTTCTGTGATACATGTGACCCCCACAGGTAGAAATACCTGTGTGGGTCTCATGTATACATCTGGAGCTTCATCGCGCCCGTATTTATATTTTCGATGAAAATCGACGGCACCGGGAATCGAACCCGCGACCTACCGATTCTCTGGACTAGAGACCAGTACACGAACCACTAGACCATCGCACCGGTTTAAATGATTAAATAGTAGGAAAATGAGTACACTGTTAAAAAAATCTGTATTAAAATTAATACAAAAGTTTTGGAAGTTTTTTTGCAGATACCGTATATGAAATTTTGTATACATGTGTATATCGCTGGGACCGCTGGGACATGGCGGTCCCAGCGGGACCGCCGCGTACCACGCCGCTCGCGCTACGAACCTCGAATTGCGCGAAAACAGGGGCCACGATGCCCGAGCGAGTCTTGCCTCGTATATCTTCCCACTGCCCATGCACACGGCTCACGGCCAGGTATCGTCGAATTTTCCCTCTCGCTTTTCAGCGACAGAAATCACGTCATATTTCAATGCAATCGGAAGAAAAGAATAGTATGCTACGCGGGAAGGAGTGCAATTTTCACCTCGTGCTCGAGCAGCCCTCGCTTCGCTCGGACAGCTAACCTCGCACTCGGTGAAAATCGCGCTCTTCCCTCCCTTGTAGCATAATGTACTATTAAATTTCAAATCGGGCACTAAAATTCCTAAAATGCATGTTGATTTTCATGTACTAATTTAGTAATTATTGATTTAATAATCATATATTGTAATTTTCTATCACCAGATTATCGAAATTCATTGATCTGTATTAAATTTATTACGCAAACATATTAATTTCGATTTCTTATACCAAGTTTTATAAAATTCATACACGTTTGTATAGGAAAAACTCGAACATTTTTTACAGTGTAGGTGACGGCGGACAAAAATTGGGGCAGTTTTTCAATGTTTTGCAGACATTATATCCAGTACCCGCTGTTGCATCGACTACCCAATTATATCGAACATCCGTTTTTGCATCGAGCGCTGATTATATCGGATACTCGATTATATCGAGTACCCTATTATTTCGGCTATTGAAAAAATCTCGGCTTGACGAGTACCCGACCCGAGCCGAACCTCGAGTACCCAAATGAATCGGGTACCCGCACATCCCTACCAATTTTATAATATTGTAACAATTTATTCAATTTATTCGTGGAAATGTAATGGAGTTCTTTAAGAACTTTGAAAAAATCGCAAATATTTTTAAAGTAGGAAGAATTTCAACAATTCGAAAATGTTTTTCGTGCATCCAAAATTTTCGACGAAAAACAAACTAGAAACACGAATCTTATTAAATCTCATAGTGTTAACGAGAACCTCTATTTTCAAAGTAAAATTAGATACTTAATTATAGAAGCTGATAGAATCGTTGGTCGGGTGAAAACATTGGATACGAACTGTGAAAATTGGGGTCGTCAATATCCCTTGAACGACATAGCAGGGGCAGCAAGAATTGTCTAGAGGCGTTCGAAGCTCCAGCACGGAGGAGCCGCCTCATAAATTTTCATTACGATAGACGTCCTTATATCGGTAAGACATTCTGTATATGTGTTGGTCGAGACGCGACGACATTCCTTCCTGAATTTATTTCTTCTCCATACAGTATAAGCTCTTTCGAGGCGTTTCAAGACGATAGAGCTTAGTCAGCAACGAAGAGACGGAAGCTTGCAAAGTATTCTGCAGTCGATACTGTCCTTCCATACGAAGACCTCGACCTTTGTCAACAGCAACAACAAATGCCACTTGGCTATTGCGGGGGTAGTAGTCAAGATTTATATCCGTAATCGGGCTGACGTGAGCAGTTAAATTAAGTAGTGTGTACGAGTACCAAACAGCAGACCCAACCGCAGCAAACACGAGTTTAGTGTAAAGTTGTAACCACCCATTTCTTTTGAACTTACATTATTTGTTTCTTTATGCCTTAAATAATGTGATTTTCATTATTATTTAGAATAATTTACCACATTATATACAAAATATATTATAACAAAATGAAATTGTTTTAGTCATTTATTTCCACTATGGACAAGCAATAGGGATCGTATTCTAGGCTGAAGGATAATTATATTGCTTTTGGGAAGCATCCTCAGATATTATACAGCTCGACATTCGGAACAGAAAATCAATCCCTTTCGACACTCGAGTGAGAATAATGCCATGAGACAAAGGAAAAACAAGGGTAAAATAAGAGACACTGATATCACGAAAGACATCTTATGGTTGATGTTAAATATTCTGGGATGACTCAAGAAGGGAGAATTCAACAACAATAGGATGAAGAATGAAATGAGTCTCTGGACTATATTCAGAAAATAAATAATATAAGCCTGGGCTATGCTCAGAGTATGACGTGGCAGACAGACGCAGCGTTGGGAGCTACACTAACTGAATAGCTAGGATGTTTGCACATCCTTGCGGTAAGAAAGCTGTAGTAAGAGCGCCGCTTCGATCGTTGCCTTTGATCGTCAAGGCGAATGTAGGTAAGAATATCCGTCAAAATAAAAAAAACCATGGAAAAGCGTACGGAAAAATTATCCTTGGAAAAAAAGTAGACAAAACAACCGATAAATACATGAACTCAAATGCTAAGGTATTACAACTGAACGTGGAGTCTTTTCAAGTTTCCCTTTTGTGAGACTCGGATAGAACTTGAAAGACGTACAACAACATACCCGAACAAACAATATTCTGGACCAAACTTATATAATAAATACACAAACTCAAATCAATAGCATAGATAAAATGATAAAACATTCTTAAAAGTACAGAATTGTCAATGGTTCCGACCTTTAACCTCACATCGGGGCTTCGCCCATTCATCCCATGGATTTATACGAGGCCACAGAGAAACTGCGGGAAACCTGTCCGATACAGGCGGTCTTATTTTAACAGTGCCTTAGAATTCATTACTCAGAAAAAATGCCTTCCACTCAGCACTTGACTAGTGCGCGGCAAAATGACGTCTAATTTATGTGACAAGAATTAGCTTTAATCTCTTACTATTGAACTTACCTATTGAAATAAGGTGTAATAATCCCATACTACCAAATGCCTGTAGCAATTCTTTTGCAGATATGATAGTTTCAAAATCCTTTTCTCCGTGTATATTTTTGAAGATTTATCTCACAAGATACCGAATAAAGTTCCACATATTGTAATAATAGAATCGTGTACATAGCATCTTCATAGATTCACTTCACCCTGCATATTGGGGTAGGTGTCGCCCTCGTATCCGGATCGCCTCGTGAGTCGATATGAAATGCAAACAGGCAGTGGTGTCTCTATAATACTAAGAAAATGTTTATGACACCGAATGTACTCTCGGACCACTTTGAGGGTCAGGAACGAGGGTAGACAGGAGAAAGGCTTGCAGCAAACCCCTTGTCCAGGGCGATGATCTTCACGTGCCCGTGGACCTACTGAAGCTGTGAACAAGCCGGAATATATGCGTGGACACGTGCTCTATAACCCAGCTCTAAACCAGAGACCCAAGAGTAATCTGGTGTTTAGAACCCTGCTTCAGTATCCCTTCTCTTCCCTAACGTCTGATGGATCATATGACTTGCTATAATTTCCAGTTAGTTTCCTGCATTGCGTAGGACAGTTGTGTTTGTCGCTTTGCACACAATTTCCCAAGTAATCATTCAGACGAATCTCATTTGCATCGAGTGCCCAGAATTTGTGCTAAATTCTTTTAATTACAATTGCACAATGGTCACTCGACTCATGCTGGTTTGTCAAGACAGCACGGGCGACTGACCTGATTGAAAAAAGGCATTTTTTGGGTATATCAGTTAGGAACTACAATACTCAAAATTCAGACTTCATTCAAACATCAAAGTGACCAGTCGATCTTGGGTCAGACTCACCCATAAGTAACGGAATCGAGACGAGCTCGATATTGTAATACACTATATTGTTATTTGCTTAAATTAATCTTTTTAACATTACGTTATTTACCTGAGTCTTACTCTTTATTGGCAAACGATCCTGATAAATAAAATATATTGTTATGAATATGGGCAACATTCATACAACTAAGCACACGATAAACTCGCTTCAAAACCTAGCAACGAAACATCACAAAAACGGACAGTCTCGCTCGCAGTCTCGTGACAGTCTTTACGAAATAAAGTTTCCGTTGGATAATCGGTGTTTTTATTCACGAGAATACAACAATATGTTAAATCGACCTCCGTGCGGGCATAACACTATTTTGTTGAGCATGGGCCTTTACAACGTTTTGGATGAATTGCTCCAGTTTTGCAAAAGCTAGAGTGAAAACGATGATTTTTCAAAAGATTTCATCAAAATAAGGTTTCCTTTCCGAGGAATCCAAAATTACTGACGCAATTTTATATTGTAGTCTATTGAGAACTACGATAAAAATTTATTATTTCAGGGTTCAAATGTAGAATTTTTCTATCGGTTCTGTCAGATGATGATCTTGAAGACGAAACTGAGCGTCTGAGCCAAATTGCCATAGAGGAGAACGAAAAAACTGAACTCACCCCATTAGAAAAGGCATGTGCGAAACGGTCTATAATAGACGGGACGTTTTACACACTCGTCAAAGAAGGTTCAGCAATTGACAAAGTGATTTTGGCACGGTGCAAATTTTGTCAGCCTGAGAACGTGTTGAAGGCCACACTACGGGCAACATCGAATTTGACCTCACAATTAATAGTGAGTGCCGGATGGAATATCCAATAAAACATGTTTGACGATTTCAGTAGCAGGAGATGTTTTTTAAATATTTCATTCTTCATTCATTCTTTAGATTTTCATCTCTTTTTTCTTCTATCATTATCCGCACTTCACTAAGCTGACCTAACTTCCAAAGCGTCCGCAGCCGACTTAGCTGCACTGTACCGCATTTGCAATGGGCACAGGGAAACCGCCGAAAACAAATACCGGTACAGACGGTCGTATATTCTTCTGGTTTCTCTGTGTATATACAAAAGTAATTTATTAACGTGTAGACACCGAGGTCTAAGATAAAAAATTTTCTTAAAAAATCATAAGAAAATGATTTTACCTAAAAATATTTAAAATAAAATTACTACGCAGTGTAGGACGCTCTTTTACAGAAATGGCTATATACAATTTACTAGACGAGCACCGAAAACAATTTTTTTGAAAATTAATGTACCGGTTATAAAGCTCGGATGCATATGCCGGATATTAATTTTCAGATGCGTTCGTCATTGACAAATACTATATTTGTATATTAAAATGGAGAGTACGATACTAACGTATTGTAATTTTCAAATACCAGTATCGCAGAATTTATATACTATTCTTAAATTTACAATAAAAGTAAATTAATATGGAATTCATATACCCGATACGTAAATCTCATGTCGTTTTGTATATTAAATTTACTTGCATTTTTAATAGTGAGTATAATATTAAATTGATTTATAATTCTGCTAAATTCATTACGAAAGTCATATTAATTAATACTCAGTATACTAAATACGTCATACGAGTCGTGATTTGAGTAAACTTTAAGTTTGCACCACCCGCGTCTTCTGTTAAATATATTGAAGATAAAATTACTACACATGTGCAGGAAGATTTTACAGAAACGAGTATAGAAAACTTACTACTCGAGCGCAACGTAAAATTGATGTACAATTGTGCTAAACTCGTTAAAAAGTCGTGTTTTTAAAATAAGTTAACTCTAATTTTACCACACGTACATTGAATTTTCATTTCCTTTGGTATATTACATTGAATTTCCTACTCGGGTTTAGTAAAAATATATTATACGGGTTTAGTATTAATTACTATACAGAATATGAATTTTCCAAATATTTTTTACAGTGTTAAGTTCTACGGATCAAATAACAGTCATGGAGGGTTATTCTCTGTGCTGAGATGTTATCATAATGAACTGTATGAACTATATGATCACTTAGAGAAACAACATCCCAAGGGATTCCAAGAATACAAAGAGTACTTGGCGTCCAACAGGACATTATTACTCGCTCATCGGAAGAAGTGGTCATGTACCTTCTCCCAAGAAGTTTGGGAAGCGAATGTTACAGCATACATTCTGGATACAATTGCACCACTCAGCATTGTCGAGAATAATTATTTCAGGAAGATATTTGATGGTAAAACTTTCATTGCGTAACAAAGTATTGATGTTAGGCACGCCAAATTACTGTTTTATATATCTTGCAGATCTGAGCATCAAGAAAAACGGCATCATTTTGAATCATACGTCATGGCTCAAGCTACTGAAGCGCATTAATTGTTTTGTTGAGGAGCAGATGAAAGAAATTAAACCTATCGTGCAAAAGACACAGCACTTTTGCACCACAGCAGACGCATGGGCTGGCAAGAAGTGACGGTTTCTGGGGGTGACTCTGCATTGGGTGAGTCACACTCCCGTACACTGAGAGAAAACTTGAAATCCTGACAACCTCGCGCAGTGGTTGGAAAATATTACTTTGGCTCAAAGAAGTAGAGGTTGACACAAACACCCATTCGTCGAGGCAATACAATGCATTTCTTTGAGACAACTACTTCATATAATTGAGCGTCAACATAACAATGTTTTGGATAAACATTGATGCTGTTGAACGAATGGTAGTGCAGTTGACTTAACCCCGTGCGGGGTTAAGGCAACAATTTTCCGGTACTTAAAACGCGTGCAACGAGTGGTTAAGCCAATCATGCGCGTCATTTCAATCAGGAAAATGATTTCTATGAAGCAACTGTATCAGAATGGTTACGAGAACGGTTTTATGCTTTTGAAAGAACCTCGGTGCAACTGGTTTCTAAGAAATATAAGGTTAATTCAACCTCACGTCCATTTGTGTGAAAGCTGTTTTTGAAGATACGAGTATTGACTTTAGAGTTATCCCGATGGTCACCTCTATCCAACTACTGACTGCCAGAGACAGCCAGGTAGTCACCCATCCTAATACTGACTCTCAGGTCAGTGAGGCGGTCATCCACCCAAATACTAACAAACTAATTCGGGGTAACAATGAAACAAGTAACTTCGTCGAATATGTTTTCAATAATTATTTTGTAATTAATTTTTCCACTTTTTTTAGACAGAACATATATGTGCATACGATGCACATAATATGTATATCCTCATGGATATCCAGTGTATGTTCGATGTACATGAATAGGTGTCTCCTTTACAGATACATTTCATATATATATAATGTGATACGACGTGCATACGTATATACATAGGACATTCTATATCCGCAAATGTTTATACGATGTATATGCAATGTATGTGAAAATGCTCTATGGGTCTGATCGATTTTAGACCGAAATATGAATCGTCTAAGAAAGTAGGGAAAAAATTAAGAAAAAATAGAAATAAAAGAAATTACTCGCTCGAAGCCTCAAGAAAGATATAGCTCAGTACAATCACAGTTCAATTACATGTGAAGAAAGTACGATAATGAGTAAGAAACTTTTTCTAGGTTTGTTGTAACGAGTGAATTGGTTTGCATTCCTCAAAATATATTACTCACACCAATAAGATGTTGAACTCTTCGTGAGTTTTCACCAGAGCACATTTTTTTCTATGTTTGTAGGTTAAGTAGGGTTATCTGGATTTCAATAGGTTACATAGGCTCAACGGGGGTTCTTACTTCATTTAGGGTGAGTAGATCGTAGGAGGGTCTATGGATAGAGCGAGTAGGCCGTCGGAGGCTCTACACGGAGTAAGAAAGACTCTACGGAGGATGGTAAATAACTGTTGAACCTCCAAGCAGGGTCTCTGTCGGCTGTACGGAGGGTGAAACCGGCGTCGGCTTTTGCCTCGTCAAAGGATTTGGAGTTCCCGGAGGGCTAACCGAGGATTAAAATTTTGACTCGGGAAATGCAAAATCCATTATTAGCGATTTATTCGTGCTCTGACTTGTCGTGGCGAGAAACTGAGATTTAGGCTAAGTTCGTGTTTTATAAATTTCACAGTTTTGTCAGGATTGCAGGAGGAAAACCCCGGGCAGTGTAGCACCTGTGGAACCTTGCCCTGGTAATATAAAGTACAATTTTTTTTCATATCCCGGGAAAAACGGTTCATATATAATCATATATAATTGTATATAATTTCATGTATAGTTGTATATAATTATATATAATTGTATATAACGTAATATATCATTGTATATGAAAACATATATGAACATATATGAGTTTATATGTACATATACAGTGGTATACATGATCATATATAATACCAAAACCGCCAGCTTGCGATGTCATATATGAACAGATATGATCATATATAGTTATATACAACTATATATCGCCCATTTTTAGCGCATATATGATTGTATGTGGATTCATATACAAATGTATATGAGCGTATATAACTTTATATGTATATATACATTGGCATATATGACCCTATATATGACCATATATAACACCAAAACTGCCTGTTTACCATGTCATATATAAACAGATATGATCATATAGGATTGTATATGAGATCTATTCTGTGTGTCGACTGTGCAATATATGATCATATACAATCATATATGACTGCGCACAGAGAACTGACAGCTCATGTATGATCGTGCACGTATGATTATATGGTATTCCATAATCTATTGTTATATAATATTCACGAATTATTTCGATGTTCACGTCTTATTTATACACGGATGTAAAATTTGTTATATGGTTATATAACTAAGCATTTAATATCCGTTTTGTAAATGCGTGAATCATCCGGTTTTGTTTGAAGCGCTCAAGTTATAGGTATTTTTGCATATGCGGTTCTTTTCTTTATAATCACATGCTCATTCGCAACGATTAATGAAGATATTTGGCTTTCCTGGGCGGACGTTTCATTAAAACCTTCCACTTGATGAATTGAAACGGTCGCATATTAATAAGAATGATCAAGATTACTATACTAAATAATATCAACATAAAAGGATCGTGATAATCGTTTATTGTAATAGTGCACAGAAATTAACACGAACAGTTCGGGACCTTATACGTTGTACATATAATCGAAATATAACATTAGTAATGATATTTCTTAACCGTATATCGTGATGAAGTTCAACTTCATTGTATTTTTACATTACTTTCTTCAAGAGATTTGGTGTCTTGCAAATATACTCTCCAACTTTCAGAAGATTATATCTATTTAGGCATCGTCTTATATAATCACATATAACTATATATGATTGTATATGCTCAGATACAATTATATATGATCATGCATAGTCATATATGATCATGCATGATCATATAGAGACAAAATTCATATACAATCATATATGAGCAGTTTATATATGATTATATATGATCATGCATAGTCATATATGATCATGCATGATCATATAGAGACAAAATTCATATACAATCATATATGAGCAGTTTATATATGATTATATATGATTATATATGAATCGTTTTTCCCGGGATGTAATTAAATAGCACTAGCACGGGGGGAGGGGGCGTGGTCTATACCGGTGTGAGTGAAAATAAAATTTGTTTCATTTCTTTTGTTAGTAATCAGTAAATGCAAGTCAATGAGAATTGCAGAAATTTGATTTTATAAAAATATTAATATAAAACTTGTGATTGAAAGTGGAAGCCAAGAATTGATATCTTGAGCAGAAATAATTTCGTTTTTTTTTCGACCGGAAGTCGGATTTGAGAATTCTGAATTTAGAAACCGACAAAATTGACATTTAAAATATTTTGGTTATTTTAAATGTCAAAACCGATAGCGGACGGTAAGACTAGTCACCTTCTAAACAGTTGGTGACAATCAGCGCTGTTCATGTGAAGTTGTTTTATCTTCGATGCTGTACCGATGTATTTTACTTTAGGGGTCACATCTAGTCAGAATTTTCGAAAAAATCGATTTTTCATTTTCGACGGATTCTTAAAGTATAACCTTTCAAAAATATTCTCTGAAAATTTCAAGTCGATCTGTTCAAAATTGAGCGAGTTACGGCCGTTTTTACAGTTACGTTCTGCGAGCCGCGCGACGCAGGTATCACGGAGCAGGTGTGCGCTCCGAAAAGCGGCGGTCCATTGCATACAAAGAGGACCGTTATTTCCAATAAAGGACCCAAATTTAGGGTGGTGGTGGTTATAACAACGAGAGGTATATATATATATTCGAAATCGAATAGCGTCAAAGTACAGCAGTTGACTCCGAAGCGCTCACTATGTTCAGTTATACGTGTTCTTCTAATATTTGAAGTTTAAAAAAATGAATCGTGCGAAAGCCTCGAAAGAATTACGAGAATCGGCGAATGTTCGGAAGTCGCGGCCGAGAAAACGTAAAAACGTTTTCAATCCAAAAACTGTCGAACAAGAGATGCCAGTTTCAGCGCGTCGGTGAAAAAAATGAAGCGCAAAGAAGATCTGTTTGCCCCCGAGGACTATTCGATTGAATATCGAATACTAAATTATAACAGTTTTCTCGACGATTGCGACTTTCGTGAAGTGTAAAGACTGCGGTGGTGACGTGAAATTTCAAACGAGCGCAACGCGTGGACTAGGTTTTAAAATTGTGATCATGTGTGACAACTGCGACGATCGCGAAATTCCACACTGCTCGTACGTTGGCCACAGGTATGGAATAAACAGCAGGTTTATATTTGTAATGAGGCTTCTTGGCCTCGGATTGGCGGGTGCTCGAAAATTCTGCGGACTAATGGACATGCCGAAATTTCTTTATCAGTCCACCTACGATATCATTGTAAAAAACATTCACAATTCTGTTATTACCGTTTCCGATATAATTTTTAAAAAAGCTGTTGCCGAAGAAAAGAAAGATGTCAGTGAAAAAAGCGATGGTGCAAGATCGACTGAATTAACGGTTTCTGGTGATGGAACGTGGAAAAAACGCGGCTTTACTTCGTTATTTAGAGTTTCTTCAATTATCGGTTACCATACTGGAAAAGTTCTGGATATTGTCGTGAAAAGTTTATTCTATAAAATTTACGCGGAATTTATGAAGAACCCTGTTGAGAAATAAGATTTAATAGACTTTTGAATGCGCGCGCCACAACGATTAGTGCGCAACTAGTCGCTCAACGTCATTATTACTTTTGTACTTGTCTCAGTCTACTATATACAGAAGCGCTAAGTGCTACCATATGTGTGTATCACATGTACAAATAAATCTATCTCAATTATTTGTCCTTTGCAATCCTGTGTAATTATTGTCTTCAGCCCTGAAATCCCAACGAACCCGAATCCGTGTGCTCAGCAAACCACACAGGATTTTCCTGAAAAATGAAGCTTGACGGTATCGTCGAAATGTTTAAACGTACAGAAGAAAAATACGGCATGCAGTACGTTAATTATATCGGCGACGGTGATTCCAAAACATTCACCGGTATTCTAAACGCCTCTCCTTACGAGGGAATTACTGTAACAAAAAAGGAATGCATTGGCCATGTCTAAAAGCGAATGTGACGTAGATTGCACGAATGTGTAAAAAAAATAATGGACTTGGCGACAGAAACAAGCTGACTGGGAAAATGATTGACAAATTGACGGTATATTACGGTTTAGCTATTCGTCGTAACACAGGTTCGGTGGAAAATATGAAAAAGCGATATGCGCAACCTTTGATCATTATAGTTCAACCGATGATCATCCGCATAATGAAAACTGTCCGCCCGGAGATGAGTCTTGGTGCTCTTGGCAACGAGCTTCCGCAAACGGAAAACTTGCCTTTTA
This sequence comes from Ephialtes manifestator, assembly GCA_963970395.1. Classification (NCBI taxonomy): domain Eukaryota; kingdom Metazoa; phylum Arthropoda; class Insecta; order Hymenoptera; family Ichneumonidae; genus Ephialtes; species Ephialtes manifestator. The sequence goes on from OZ019980.1 coordinate 14,571,829, forward strand.
TCAACACGAGTATACAGCTCTACCAGTCAATGTTTTAGAAGCAATAAAACCAATCTACACAGAACTCTCCAACGAAATCTTACTGGAAAGATGTAAAGGTGGTTTTACTCAAAACAATAACGAAAGCTACAATCAACTCATGAAAAATAAGTCCGAAGATTTTACCGACTGGGTCGATTGCGATAAACATAGCCGCCCATGTAGCTGCATGTATGTTCAACGAAGGATGTGCTTACTTTTGACAATGCTGCAAGCAATGGGAGTAAGCTACGGTCGAAATTATCATGCGTACGTGACGGAAGACGACGAAAAGCGCGTGGACACGGCTGAGACCCGCGCTCAATCTAACGCTCGTGAAGCAAGATTATCGCGAAGACAGCGCCGCGCTCAATCTAACGCTCGTGAAGCAAGATTATCGCGAAGACAGCACCAAATTGGAATTTTAGAGGCAGCTACGTCTGCAGAAGGATTGTTGTATGGGCCGGCCCACATGGAAATAGAAATATATGCACGCTATATTCGACGTATAGAACTTTTTGGCGCTAAACGTGTATGAAATATATTTTACATATATTCCATACATATATCCCATATATTTTGGATATATTTTTGCACACATATATGCAGAATATATGCAGCATATAGAACTTTTTGGCGCCATATATTTAACGTATATGTTACATATATATTTTTCTATGTGGGGGGCATCGATGATTCAATTTAGAGGTAATAAATTACACTTTATCTATGTATATACCCGACTTGAAACTTTAAACGCGTTTTTCTCGAAACGGCTTTTTCAAAATTGGTGACCACGATATCTCAAAAACGAGTGGACCGATTTACTTGAAATTTTGCACACTTTTTTTTATTATCAAAAGGCAGTCCTTAATCGAAGAATTTTTTTTTTATGCATACGTTTTTTGATATGAAGGAAAATGAAGTGAATTTTCTATAAGATCTATAACGTACATTAATTTTACGTGCAATAATAAATTTCAAGTACAGAGCTACTGCTATTCCAATAACATTGAAATTATTTTCATGTGTACTAATCTAGAATTTTTAACAAATTAGTGCTTGACATTTAAGAGACTTTTTTTTACAGTATACATTAAATTCGAGGAGTTGTTTTTGTTATCTTGCGCCCGAAAGTCGGATCTATGACTTCTGACATTCTGATATAATCTTTTTCATAAAAACAGAGCTTTTTTCTGAGAATGCAATAAAATATACCTTACTTTTTCTTGTATTGTGTATGCAGATAGATGAAAAAACGTTCGCAATAAAGTCGGCTGCCATCGCATGCAAACGATTTCCGGGGACGCACACCTATGATGCGATCGCTCGAAACTTGAATGAGATTCATGTTTCTTTCAATCTCGACGGTTCTAAGGTCGTAGCTACGGTTACCGGTAATGGTTCGAATTTTGTAAAGCTTTTATAGCGTTTGGTGTCAACGAAGAAGACAAGAATTTGCTAGGTGGGTAATACTTTATTTAAATATCTGATAAACATATGATTTAAAAAATAACAATCACAATCAATACCTTGCATTTACATGGAAAGAAATATATAAATGGATACTCTGAATTTTCGAATAAACTCTTCATTTCAACTAATGATATATTTAATTGCTTGTTTTGTTGAATGAAATCTTATTGACTCAATGAAATATACAATGTTTACGACTAAACATTGTGTTGATTCAATAAAATTATCCTATGAAAACGTCAGACAATATACATATTCATATTATATCGTCAATCCTACCAACTAAATATATCGTTGAATCAAAACAATATTTGTTTCGATGTTGGCAATATTTGTTTTAATGCGGACCATATTAATTCGAACCTGGTTCATATTTAGTTACTTCAATTAAACGGATTTTCAAATGAAACATATGCCTGATTTATTTTCAAGAAAATGATTACATGTATTTTTCTGCTATAATTGTATTGTTTTCATTATTTTTAATTATATTACTTAGTGTCAAATAAAGCATAATTGAATCAATCCGACTTTATCTATGGAAGCAGTTCCACATATGTATAGGTTTAACTAAATAATTCTATTGCTTCAAATATATACATTAAATGCATGCAATCATTTATTTATTTGACTCAACGCAATATATTGTTGTTTTTTTAACCATATGTATAGTGACTTGAAATACCAAACTACGTGAGTCGATTATATATACTACCAAAAATATTTTATTAAAACAAAAATGGTACGCCAAGTGAAAAAAGGCATACAAAACAAGGATGCAAAATAGAATCTTGCACATTGCTTCCTCATTATTTTTCGCTTTTTACAAAGCTACCTCTATGAGGAAGTATGTTATTCAATTTTGGCTTCCTCATAGAGGAAGCTTTGTAAAAAGCGAAAAATAATAAGGAAGCAATGTGCAAGGTTCTACTTTGCATCCTTGTCTTAATTAGATAAATAAACATGTTGTCAATTCGCTTTTTCTATTTCGTTGTTCCGTTATCTTGTTATTATTAGAGCGTTTCCGAAAGTAAATGTGATAACGTATATTTTAAAAAATAATTCAACATACCATAAAATCAAAAATTTCATACCGTTCGTCAGTAAATGATACATATATAATGGCTGAATATTGTTTCAGTTGTATTCAAAATTTGAGCTAGCTATCTCAAGTTTTGCAAAAGTTACAATAGAGCGATAATGTCAATTTTTTGAAAAATTCAAAATTCCATAAAATCTGAACCACTTTGCCGATTCGAGCCAAATTCAATACCAAGCAACATTGAGTGCACCTGCTGTTATAATCAACTATTTAGCAAAATAGACTAAATTTTACGAAAGTTAGAGCGACCACCTCCTTTTTTAAAAAAATTCAAAACGGCATAAATTCAAAATTTTTGTACAGATTTTGTCGAAAATTGCTACAGATGAAGAAGGTATGCTGCCACACTTGTGTGCCAAATTGGCGCGCGATATACTAAACGGTTCTTGAGTTATCGGCGTTCGAATTTTCGGAGTTGTATACACACACACACACACATAAGTATGGAAATTTTTTCTAGATCACTTTTCTAGACGTTTTGGACTATTCTAAATGTCCTGACATAAAAATCGCGAAAATTTTTTTTTCATGAAACCATAGCTTCCTCTATGAGGAAGCAAAATTGATTATAAAAATCCCTTGCAAAAATAATAGCAAAATCCAATATATGAGCCAAGTAAAACTCGCTACAAAAAAACTTGGCGTGCCAGCGACTAGCTCCCTAGTACATGGTTTATTGAAGTCAGTGCGAGAATTAGTATATTACGATACGAGTGCGAAAAAACTTTTTCTGACGAGTGTGAGTTTGCAGCACGAGCCGAAGGCGAGTGTTGCCATCACAAGAGTTCAGAAAACGTTTTTCGCATGAGTATCGTACAAAATTTTATTTCGCAAGGTGGGTAAATGAGATTTGATGCACGCGAAGCGTGCGTGAAACCACATTTTACACACTGAGTGAAATAATAATATATTTCTATATAAGAGGCCAAAGGAGCGTTTTGCACACGTGCAGTACGCAGAACGATCCTTTGGCCTCGTGTATCGAACCATATTTTTCTTTACGAGTGTAATGCAAAATCCGAGTTTGTCCGACGTTTACAAACATGCAAAATGAGCTGCACCTTCAAGCATTGAGCAACATTCAGGGGACAGTGTGCAAAATGAGGGAGCCAGTGCGCAACATGTTTTGCCTACTAGTGCGTCAACTGGCCATTTTACATGTCTGTGAACGGTGGGCAAACGAGAATTTTGCATGTACGAGTAAAGAGAAAACAATTGCTAATTGTATTTCGAGTTTCGCAATACCAAACCTGCAGAGTGAGTTCAGGTTACATCCCGAGTAGAAATTCTGATACTGGCGCAACAAGGGCGTTATCAGATAGACCGAAGTTCCTTATCAGGCAACCAGACCGGGGCAATCAGACCGGGCTCGCTGCTAAAACGTAACGTTGTATTTGATACGGCCGTACCCTCGGTCGTGTTCAGGTCATGATTAGGGAGACTATTAAGGCCATGATCAGGTTACTGTTCAGGCCATAATCGGGAAAATTGCTCAGGTCGCAATCAGGATACCTGTTTGAGCCATGATCAGGCTCGAGTAAGGCTCCTACCTGGAACTGTCCAGGCAGGAAATTTATAAATGAATTAAAACGCGAGTTATATTTTTGTTTTCTTTATTACTTTAAGTTTTTCAACTTAAACAAACTTTCATAGAACATTTAATGTTAAACAAATATATATTCTTCTGGTACCTCTGTCCTTCACTATGCTCATTTCCATGTCTTTCGCTATCCTGTATACAGTTTTCTTCATTTTCTTCGCTATTCTCATTTTTATGTTGTTCGCTGTCCTGTCTGTAGCTGTCTTTCTTCATCATCAGGTTGTTACTCTGCGTACGTCCTTTGCTACTGTCTCCATCAGTATCTTCATGTCTTTCGCTGTCGTCTCCGTGCCTGTTTTTACTCTTCTTGTTACGCTGATAAATACTCCTTTCATGTCCTTCACTGTCCTGTTCGCTGTCAGTAAAGAAAGATAGGCTTAATATAAATATATATTTCAAGCGAGTCAAACAAAATTCAATGGCGGGAGTGAGTGAGGGAAGGTTGCGTAAATAAATCAATTACAAGTATTTCGCGGAAAGACAAAGACAACTTGCCTCGGCATAAAAACTCACGATGCAGAGAGAAAAACCGGGGCAAGCAAATTATGTATTCAACCAAATAGTTTATGACTGGAAATTATACACAGAAAAGAGATTCTACTGCCAAGCTAAAGATAAGTAATAATCACAAAAATAGATAGAAAATAGACCGCCGCGACCTACCTTGTTATCGCACGCACTCTAGAGAGCTCTCTTACCTTACGCAAAGTCTGGACCGCACTTCGAGTGGAATGGAATACACGTTCTTGGCTCCAGGTCGCCTCGACGTCTCGAGGGAAACAAACCTGGACCACGAGCAGACCCTTGGGAGGCCCTGCCGCGCAGGCGATTGCCACAATGCAAACCGGCACTTCGAAGGGGGTCGTACGTGGCGGGATTCCCCAAACAAAGAATTAAACGCACTAAATAAACTCACTAAATAACTGCAATAAATAACACACTAAATAATCGCAAATAAGACCCGATAATGACGCAATAAAGACGCTACTTCCACGAGCTGCTTAGACCACGACCGAGATCTTCCGATTATGATTAGATTAAGAAAGATTATTCCGAGCAAGACGTTCGTAGAACTGAATCGGTTCTTCCCGGAATTCCCTACAGACCCGCGTGAACCGGGGAAGAGTCCGCGCGAACCCTCGTTTCTATTATGTCCGCGTATCCGGTTGGCTTACAGTGCCACGGCGCTCGGCGAGTTTCGGCGCGAAATTCAAATGCCCTAATAAAGCCGAACAGTCAGCTTCATTGCCTTTGCTCTCCATCAGGTTTTTTCTCTTTTTGCATATATTTAAATCAGTAGATGTTGGTGATTCTGTAAATGAAAATATTTAACACGTTTCATTTCCTTTTGATCTTACAATCAAAATGTATGCAAATGCACGTACCTGCTACCAAGTCCAAATTAGAATTTTTCGTAGCCACAGCTTTATTCACAGCTCGTCATCTGCGTGCACGTACACGTCCTAATTTTGGCCGCTTTACTTCGGGATTCATATTCACTGCATATTATTTTGCGAGAAACACAGAAAGCTGAGTTAAATCGTGCCAAAATGGCTCCGGCTTCTCGATTGTAATGTTACCTTAAAAAAACTTGCGAAATGAATAATAACCCAGATAGGAAAATGTCAGCACATTACAGGTACCGTGTCAGCTTGCACTGACACGGAGGGGCGGCAGATCGTGATCATGTACGACGTCATTAAGCAGCTTCGTGCCGGCACAGAGTGCTGATCCCGTAATGGACCCACTGTAGAGTCACAATACTGACACGTCACCGGTTGAGAATCCGGCACAGTGAAGGCACGTATCCATTACAGGTCATGAAGTTGAGATATTAATGTGGCATCACGCTGTCATTCCAATACAGTTTCCCAAAAAAGCGCGGTAATAGAACTGTGATAGTATATATCCAGTACAGCGAACCACAGTGTGTCGCCACACTACCTGCCCCAAATAGACACAGGCCGGCATCGTGCCGTCGCAGTACGGTCACATGCCGACACCATGCCATCACCGTGCACGCACGCCATGCGTTCAAAATTTTTCGATATAACACGCCGTGCTGCCACCATGCCGTCACGGCGTGCCACACCGAAAATTAAAAATTGTTTGTACTTTTCCTCTGTCGGCACCCGTGAAGAAAAATATTAGGGTTGCCCTAAGATAACTTAGGGCCCTATCGGGCTTTAATGTGGACACCATAAAAGGGAGTTCCATATCACTCCCAATTAGGGACCTACTAAGGAAACTGTAGGGTTTCATGCCGATATTTAACAGGGCTATATTAGGGCAATTAATTAAGGGCCCAGTCAGGCTTAATCATGGCACCAAGTAAATAAATCAATAATAATTTCGCCACGTAAGGGCCTCATAAGGCAATTCTAGGTTGCCACGGCCAAGTTTAATAAGGGCTTCATAGGGTAATCACTTAAGGGCCCAGTCAGGCTTAATCATGGCATCATATAAACAAATCAATAATAATTTTGCCAGATAAGGGTCTCCTTAGGCAATTCTAGGTTCCCATGTCGAAGTTTAATAAGGGCTTGATAGGGTAATCACTTAAGGGCCCAGTCAGGCGTAATCTTGGCATAAATTAAACAAATCAATAATAAATTTGTCAGATGAGGATCTTATATGGCAATCCGAGGTTTCCGTGGCAAAATTGGTGGACACCTATCCAACTAATGACCGTCAAAGTCAGCCAGGTGGTCACCCATTCTAATAGTGGCCCTCAGGTCAGTCAGACAGTCACACACCTAGATACAAACGAACTATTTCGCGCAAACGATAAAACAAGCAATTTTTTGGAATATAATTATAGATGACAACAACGATACAATGTACCCTATTCGATATAACCAATTTCTGTAAAAAAATAACTGAATGTGCTTTCATTTTTACACATCAGACGCAGTCATGTAAATCTATCAAGTTCTGACTATATTACATTAATTTTATTTCATATTTCATATTACAGTCATTCAAATAGACAAAAAAATTGCATATTCATATCATCTGAATGGCCAAGAGAGCTAAAGCGCAACGCAACTACACCATCCGGAGGGTTCTGGGTTCGATTCCCGTCAATGTCAAAAAAAAAATGTAATATGTTTTTTCAGCGATTAATATGTACCATCGGGTAGAGAAAGACGAAATATCTAATTAAAAGTGCAGCATTACTCAACTAAATAATAACAAATATATATTTTTAAATTAAATTTCTTTATTATTTTAGTAAGGCCTTAATAGGGCAGCCTTAAAAGGCCCTCATTATTTTGCCTTTAAAGGCCCCGAAGAAAAAAGCGTGACCATCATTTGCGAAGCCCGATGAGGCTTCCACATAAGGCCCCTAAGAGAATTAGGGAATATTAATCGGGGCCTTGGAAGAACCCTGATAAGATTTCTTCACGGGCAGAGCCCGCCATGGAAAATCATGTTTTAGTTTTATTAATTCTTTAAGATCTGAAATTCTGAGTCGAGGAAAAAAGACAGCATGCCGGCGTCGCACTTTTCATCGAAGGAATACACAAATCAACACCAAGGGTCATCATCTTCAGACGATAGCTCCCTCAAGTACAGTCGAATCCTAAATATCTTTGCAGTTTTACAAGCACTTCGGTTTCGAATCGCTTGCGAGAAACGCTTTAGTCAGTGCCGTCCGGGACTGCGTGTCGTCAGAAATGAATTATGGGCGATCGAATGTAGCGACACTGTGATAGCACAACGTGCTGAATCCGACATTGTGCCAGCACCGTTCTATCATGTCGTGCAGTATAGAGAAACTGCACGATGTGCTGGAATGGTGCTAAAGCCGACACTGTGTCAGCACCGTTCTAGAACCTCGTGCAGCATAGAGAGACTGCACGACGTGCTGGAACATTCGGTCGAACATAACTACATGGTGGTACCGACACGACGAGCCGTGCCGCCTTCGTGTTGCCTTCTAACTGGGAGATGAGCCGCACCCACACTTGCATCGTGCATCAGTGTTTCGCATAATGCCGCTAGATGGCAAATGGCTAAAGCGTTTCTGGCAAGCGATTTGAAGCCAAAGTGCTTAAAAAACTGCAAAGATATTTAGGTTTCGACTACACTTGAGGGAGCTATCGTCTGAAAGTGATGGTCCTTGGTATTAATTTTTGTATTCCTTCGATGAAAAGAGAGATTCCTTTCGGATCTCAAAGAATTAATAAAACTAAAACATGATTTCCCATGGCGAGCTCTGCCGACAGACCAAGGCATAAACAATTTTAATTTTTCGATATGGCACACCGTGATGGCATATGTCTATCTGTGGCAGATAATGTAGCGACACAGTAGCATACTGTCAGGAGAAACTGTGGCTCGCTGTGCTGGACATATTCTATCACAGTTCTATTACTGCGCTTTTTCGTGAAACTTTATTGGACTGACAGCGTGATGCCACGTTAATATCTCAACTTCATGTCCTGGAATGTATACGTGCTGTCAATCTGTTGCTTGCTAAGCTATTTATGAAATGGCAGTGTAACAGCACAGGGGCGTCCGAGCAGTACGCACGGTGCCACGCCAAGTTGTGTGTGTGCCTTCAATGTGCCGGATTCTCAACCGGCGACGTGTCAATATTCTGACTGCGCAGTGAGTCCATTGAGGGGACAGCACTCTGTGCTTGCACGAAGCTACTTAATTAATGACGTCGCACATGATTGTGATGTACCGCCATGCCGTATGCGTCACAAGCTGACACGGTGCCAGAAATGTGCGGACATTTCATGCCTCGAGGGCACAAAATTCTATCTGGGAAAGGATCGGAACAGACATACAGTAAGGGCCGTGTACGGATTCCTGATCAAGATTGATGCACAAGATGGCGCTGGGGCTAATACGGAATGATAATACGTATCTAATCAGGACCTTTTACGGTTTCCTGATCAAAGTTGGCCCGCGAGATGGCGCTGGGATTAATACAGCATGATAATGTATATGTAATCAGGGGCGCGTACGGCGTCCTGACCAAAGTATGCACACCAGATGGCGCTTGGGTATTATCAGGCTCCTCTCTCCGCACCAAATCAGGTTCCTGTAAGGCATTCCACAGGAAGGCAAGCCTTAAGATTTCTATTCGCGTTGTAATTGTGCATGATCCGGGCAGGACCAGGGCCTGAACAGGTATGCCTGACCGACGCCTCATCCGGACCTGACCCAGATAGAGACATGTTGGCGCAGTGACGGCATGGGAACTGCCCGAACAGCACGTTGTGCTGGCAGAAATGCGGTATGTGCAACGTCATTAGGCAGTGTTATGACGGCACGGCAAGATGTAATCCGGTACTGTGTCGGCATAACTCCGGCACAACGTGCTAAATCCAGCTCTGTACCCACACGGTGCCAGCACTTCGAGACGCTCCACAGCGTGCCGGAGTTGTACGGGCATAAAGTAGGATTACAGCCTGTCATGTCGTCACAATTCTGCCTAGAGACGTCGCACGTTCCGCATTTCTGCCGACACGCCGGGCGGCACTTTATTCTATCTGGGGATGGTACTTCAGGCAATTTGAATTAATTTCTGTTCGGGTCACTCTCTGTCTTTTGTTTTCCTGTCTCTGATTTATTATGTTTTTATGTTTGGTGTCGTTGCTCGCGCGTGCTTCGACTTTCATTTCATTACTTTTCTCACCTCCGGGCCGAAAGCGACAACTTTCGTTCCGCGCAGCGGAACGAAGTTCCCGGTTTTCGGCTCTGTCGATGAGACGTTCGCCTCGCCCGACAATTACATGTGATCTGAGACATTTCTTACTTTACTGCCCTAGGTGTGTAATATACTATTTTTAAAATCTTTCTTCAGTTAATTTCTTTACCTAACCTAAAAGTGAGTGGGTCGAAAAAAATGGACGACTCCTCGTCTGAAGGTTGTGTCGACGAAGAAGAAATTTTAAGAAATTTTGACGAGGAAGCAAAAAAATAGTACTAGTCTTACTATTACTAGTAGTAATAGTAAAAAAAATAGTAGTGAAAACTACCGTATAAAATCTTCTGATCGGTACCTGCTAGTTTATAATACTTATAAAAAGTGGCTAGAGGAAAACAAAAATTATTTTTTAAAAAGATTTATCTTATTATCAGATATTTTCCACTTGTATGTTATTTTGTATGTCTTTTTAATGCCCGTCCCGACCAGCAAGAACCTCGGCTGTGCCTCGGATTTGTAAAAGTCGCCCCGCCCCTCCCCCGGTACTTTCGGTCAGGGATCAAGAAAAATAGCATACGACCCACGGCCAGAATGTTGGATCCCCTAGCGCATGTGATATAGTGGCCGCGGCGAAGACGAGGAAATCCAACTTTCTGGCTTAGGGTCGTAATATACTATTTTTGAGGTTTTCATGTCTGACACTCAGATAGTGATGCGACGAGCGAGACGAGTCGAGAAAATGACACAATCGAGATTACTTCTTGAATGTTCGAGCGAGAAATTTTCTCGTCTCGATTTTGTTTTATCAAGCTGCTCGACGTTCAAGACTCTCGCTTGAACTTATCTCGAATCTCGTATCCCGCTTGTCAAACGTATATTCTGTCCGACTTTATATCGCATAATCGTGTGAATAATTTGGAGTGATGGGAAAGGGGGTAAAAGTAAAACCGAAACGAGTAACCGACACTAATCCGCCGACCGTCGAGGTCAAGAAAAAACGACAGAAAGATAATGCTACGACAAGCCTGAGCGAAGCTGTCCTGGAACCGCAAATCTCGACATGTTCGACAATCGTTTTTGAAAATACCGACGAGATCGCTCCATCGTACTCGAGCAGCAATGCTGAAGAAATCTGTGACGTCGCACCAGGGTCCTTAAGTCGAAAAGCCAGCCAGCTGCTACGGTCACAGATTTTCGAGTTCGGCGTGAACGAGAATAAGGAAAAGGTCGCAACCTGCAAGCTTTGTGCACCCGCCGTAGTGACAATAAAAATGAAAAATTCGAACACGACCGGAATTAAACGTCACCTGGAGAAATTTCACCCGGAAGAGTCCTCGATTATTTATCCTGTCTCCACTGCTCCAAAACAGGTGTGAATATTAATAATAGGATGTCTTTTAATATTCACAACTTTTCGAGATTTTTTACGATGATGTTTAAGGTAGTTCGAGCGGTATAGACAGGAAATGTGGGAGTTAGAGAGATTCAGGGATCATTTCTATCGTTTCCAAATGGAATAAAAATCTGAGAAAAATCAAGCATAGAAGGTGTTTGAAACATTGGTTTTGCGTAATAATAATTCCAGAAAGTTATTAACAAATTGATTTTAAAAAACCTGTTTAATATTTTCCCCGGCATTAATTTGTTTTTGTGATAAAAATAATTCGTCAATTTTTCCCAACACGGATATAATTTTTTCAATATTTTTAGATTTGTCCAAAATTGTTTATCAAAATCACAAAATTTTGAAATCACGAAATTCTCCCTGAACTCTGAATCTCACATTTTCTGACTCGGACTACCTTAAAAGTAACGTCATAAACACTGTATATGACCGGAAAGTAATTTTTTTAGAATCGGAGCACGAGATGTGAAAAATTTATTCAGGAGATCTTTGACAACATGACAGTCGATTGGATAGCGAGAAAATATCTGCCGTACAGTTTTTTCGACGACGAATCAACACAAGAATTCTTCCGCTACTTGAATGCGGATGCCATTCTACCGAAACGGGACGTGCTCCGAAAGAGAACTCTCGATAGGTTCCAAGACGCGCGAAAGGCTGTCGTAGAGATTCTCGGGAAAAATTCGTCGAAAATATCATTCACTGTGGATGGTTGGACGTTTGTGGCTAATGAGTCCTACTACGGCATCACAGGTTGATAATAATAATAATAATAATAATAATAATAATAATAATAATAATAATAATAATGCGGCCCTAAGAGTGTTGTACTACCACCTTCGACACTCTTACGGGGTAGACGAGACGCCACTGCTTCCCTACGCCCCTGGAGATATTGAGTCCGTCGTGGGAAATGAGAAGTGCCGTATTTACTGGAACTATTCATTTCCCACTGTCAGGCAAATAACAGCCAATAAACCTGACATTGTCGTCTTCGACCACGAGATACATGCGATCTTTGTCATCGAGTTCTCGGCTCCGGGCGAGTCTAACATCGCTACTAAAGAAGACGACAAGCGGACGAAATATCAGGATCTCCTTTTCGAGCTTCGCGGGCTATACCGAGGGTACACGGTCAAGCTGGTGATACTCATAATCGGCGTTCTCGGCGGAATGAAGCCGTCGTTTGTCACGAACCTTAAGATCATCCCCGCCTGTCGGCAGAAAGCCGACTCACTTGCGGGTCGAATGCAGAAGGCGGTCATTCTGGGTTCGCTCCGTCTACTTAGGTCACACGATTCTGGACTGACCTGACTGCTTACCTCCGGGTTGGAGGAGCAGTCAGGCAGAATGATTTTTATTAACCCGCCCGTCCTGTAGGTGAGTCGGAGCCCTGCGGGGCCGGTCGGGCATTTTAAATTTTACGAAACGGAATAATAATAATAATAATAATAATAAAGGAGACTCAAGGGAGGAGGTCAAGGAGACTCTCCGCGGCAGGTATAGGCAGCGGCTTAGGCAAATTTGGAGTTCCGAATTGTCTGGGCGGAACAAGATCGCTGCTACCAACATGCTTGCCGTCCCTGTCCTTCTCTACTCTTTCGGGGTAGTGAAATGGAGGCGAGACGAGCTGCGTGAACTCGACGCCAGCACACGCAAGATGATGAACATCCATAGGAGTCTTCATCCTAGATCTTCCGTGCCCCGTATATACCTCCCGCGTCACATGGGTGGAAGGGGCCTACTTGGATTGGAGTGCCTGCATGATCGTTTGGTCCTCGGTGTAGCTTGCGACGTAATCGGAAGTGCGAATCCTCTCCTGTCCTTCGTGAATGATCATGAAAGGACGGGGGTTGGGGCGTTTTTATACAGGGCGGCAGAGAAGGCGGCAGAGAACCTCGGTTTGGAATTTCGTGTTGGTCGGGGCGGCAGAAGGTCGATTAATTCCATCATCGACCTGGAACCGTCCCGGCGTAGGAGCACCATCAGAACCGCCGAGCATAACACCCTGCTCGAGCGGCACGTGGGCAAGGCCATGCACGGAGTGTTCTTTCGGCACATCGACAGCATGGACTTGTCTGCTCGGCTGACTTTTACATTCTTACAGTCAGCCGGTCTGATGTCTGAGACCGAGGGATTCATCATTGCCTGCCAGGATGGCGTAATTAACACGCTCGTCTACCAGAGCCAGGTGATGGGTATGCAGGTCCCTGACACACGGTGCAGGGCCTGCAAACGATCGCCAGAGACACTCATGCACATACTATCTGCATGTCCCAGCTATGCGGTCTCTGGCTATATCCATCGCCATAATGCGGCCCTAAGAGTGTTGTACTACCACCTTCGACACTCTTACGGGGTAGACGAGACGCCACTGCTTCCCTACGCCCCTGGAGATATTGAGTCCGTCGTGGGAAATGAGAAGTGCCGTATTTACTGGAACTATTCATTTCCCACTGTCAGGCAAATAACAGCCAATAAACCTGACATTGTCGTCTTCGACCACGAGATACATGCGATCTTTGTCATCGAGTTCTCGGCTCCGGGCGAGTCTAACATCGCTACTAAAGAAGACGACAAGCGGACGAAATATCAGGATCTCCTTTTCGAGCTTCGCGGGCTATACCGAGGGTACACGGTCAAGCTGGTGGTACTCATAATCGGCGTTCTCGGCGGAATGAAGCCGTCGTTTGTCACGAACCTTAAGATCATCCCCGCCTGTCGGCAGAAAGCCGACTCACTTGCGGGTCGAATGCAGAAGGCGGTCATTCTGGGTTCGCTCCGTCTACTTAGGTCACACGATTCTGGACTGACCTGACTGCTTACCTCCGGGTTGGAGGAGCAGTCAGGCAGAATGATTTTTATTAACCCGCCCGTCCTGTAGGTGAGTCGGAGCCCTGCGGGGCCGGTCGGGCATTTTACGAAACATAATAATAATAATAATAATAATAATAATGCATTATGGCGATGGATATAGCCAGAGACCGCATAGTTGGGACATGCAGATAGTATGTGCATGAGTGTCTCTGGCGATCGTTTGCAGGCCCTGCACCGTGTGTCAGGGACCTGCATACCCATCACCTGGCTCTGGTAGACGAGCGTGTTAATTACACCATCCTGGCAGGCAATGATGAATCCCTCGGTCTCAGACATCAGACTGGCTGACTGCAAGAATGTAAAAGTCAGCCGAGCAGACAAGTCCATGCTGTCGATGTGCCGAAAGAACACTCCGTGCATGGCCTTGCCCACGTGCCGCTCGAGCAGGGTATTATGCTCGGCGGCTCTGATGGTGCTCCTACGCCGGGACGGTTCCAGGTCGATGATGGAATTAATCGACCTTCTGCCGCCCCGACCAACACGAAATTCCAAACCGAGGTTTTCTGCCGCCTTCTCTGCCGCCCTGTATAAAAACGCCCCAACCCCCGTCCTTTTATGATCATTCACGAAGGACAGGAGAGGATTCGCACTTCCGATTACGTCGCAAGCTACACCGAGGACCAAACGATCATGCAGGCACTCCAATCCAAGTAGGCCCCTTCCACCCATGTGACGCGGGAGGTATATACGGGGCACGGAAGATCTAGGATGAAGACTCCTATGGATGTTCATCATCTTGCGTGTGCTGGCGTCGAGTTCACGCAGCTCGTCTCGCCTCCATTTCACTACCCCGAAAGAGTAGAGAAGGACAGGGACGGCAAGCATGTTGGTAGCAGCGATCTTGTTCCGCCCAGACAATTCGGAACTCCAAATTTGCCTAAGCCGCTGCCTATACCTGCCGCGGAGAGTCTCCTTGACTGCCGCAGCGTCCTGTAATGGATTCTGCGACACTCCGAGGTATTGATAAGACTCTCCGGCGTTAAGGTTCTTAATGACGCTCCCGTCCACGAGCTGCGCATCCTCCGCAAGACGCCCAGATCTTCCGCGTACTAAATGGACCACTGCGCATTTGTCCAATCCGAAGGCCATGCCAATATCTCGCGAGTAGGTATCCACTACGGCGAGTGCGAGGTTGAGATCGCTCTCACTGGAGGCGTAGAGCTTCAGATCATCCACATAAAAAAGGTGGGTGATCTTGTGCCTCCGGTTGCCGACAGGTCCACACCTGTACCCGCGAGTTTGGCGCAGGGCGAGAGATAGCGGCAATAGTGAGATGCAAAATAGGAGTGGGCTTAAGGAGTCTCCTTGAAAGACCCCCCTCCTGTACTGAACCAACTCTGTGGACTGAGTTGCCCCACCGATGGAAATGGTGAAGCGAGTCCTCCAGAGCGGTAGTAGGTGTTCTATGCATCTCACTATGCGGGGATGTACCGCAAGACACTCGAGGAGCCTCACAACGAGCTGATGCGACGTTGTGTCGAATGCCTTGCGGTAATCGATCCATGCCATGGACAGGTTGCGTTTGTACTGGACTGAGTCCTGTGTGACGGATCGATCTATCAACAGATTTTCTTTGCAACCTGCCACGCCCCGCTTACAGCCTCTTTGCTCGTAAATCTCTCGCCATACTGAATCCCCTGTCTCAAGTATTCGCTCATTCAAGATCTTCGTGAATATTTTGTAACATACGTTGAGACAGGTGATCGGCCGATAGTTTTTCGGATCGGACAAATCTCCTTTCTTCGGGATCAGCACAGTGCGCCCCTCCACCAGCCAACTCGGAATAGGCATCTCCCCGTCCAAAAACGAGGTAAAAATCCGGGCCAGATATCGGTGTGTTGAAGAAAATTTCTTCCACCAAAAGCTGTTAATTCGATCTGGCCCGGGGGCCGAGAAGTTCTTCATGCCCAAGATTGCCTTATTGACTTCATCCTCGCTTACTGGTGGACACTCTCCTTGCCGTTGTTGAACGCGTTCACATAAGGCGGAGAAGAGCCCCAGTGCCGGAGTGTCCTGCTTGAACGAGGGTTCCTGTCCATATAACTCTTTCCAGTAAGCTTCGACTTCCTGTATCGACGGAACCTTGTCCGGCGGTTGCGTTTTCTGTTGGAATAAGCGTGAGGGAGTGTGGCGAAAAAGATGGTCGTCTCGCCACCGCCTCAAACGCTTCTCTAGGGACTTCTTAATCTCCACTAGAGCCCGCACCCTATCAGAGCAATGCTGCTTTATGGTAAGCAGCACTGCCTGATTGAGTGTGTGGTGTTGGCGACGCAAGGTGGCACATATGCGCCGAACCTTGGGCGTGAAAGCCTTGCCAGTAGATACGTAATCCACCACACACTGGATGCGGGACGCATGCCGCCGGGCCATCGATACCTTCTCCTGGAGCTGTTGTATGCGCCTTAGCGTCTTGGCCTGATAAGCCTCATCAGCTGGTCGATGACTCGGCACAAGAGAGGCTGCGGCGTCATACACAGCCCAGTTGATGTCAAGGAGGTCGCCACATGCCGGAATTCGTCGAGACAGATCCTCGTTCGCGGCCTTAAGCTATTCTG
The DNA here is from genome assembly GCA_963970395.1 of Ephialtes manifestator. Taxonomy (NCBI): domain Eukaryota; kingdom Metazoa; phylum Arthropoda; class Insecta; order Hymenoptera; family Ichneumonidae; genus Ephialtes; species Ephialtes manifestator. Next base: position 14,588,530 of record OZ019980.1, read on the forward strand.
GCCGCAGGGAAACTTTGAGGTGGATATGTTTCCGCCTTGTCCTCATATCTCTCGCGGCGTTCTCGGCTCTTGGCGGGTCACCCGGAGGAGGTGGCAGGTCAGGATGTTGGTCCGCATCTTCGGGTGCGATCGCAATCTCCGGTGGCCGCGCCATGTCGAAACCTTTCCTACGCAGATAGGCTACATAGTCTCGCAGGGCCTGAGGCGAGAGATTAGCGAGATCGGGATGCATCTCACACCACCGATCGTGCATCCTGCCCATGTATCCTATCTGCGTGGGGTCGCTGTCACGATAGCAGACCATCAGATCACGTCTGAGTTCGTCCGTCCACTTGTGTCGTCCATTTCCTGCCAAGATCGTCGTAGCGGATCTGGTCCTTGAGTCCCCTCCAACTGATCCGTGGCCGCCATCCGAGAGCGGCCGATTGTGAGGGGCTCTTCTCGAGCTCGCCTGCGGAACCGAGATTGTTGAAGGGCGTGCCAGGTGGTTAGCCTAGCACACCCCCCGACGGTATTAGCCACGAGCCGAAGCCCGTGCCCAGGGCACGCCACGAGGAGGCTACCGTCGGCCCCCAGCAAAGATGTTGTGCTGGGGAGTGCCCCTGGTACCCCTGGTGGGGTAATAACAACGACTACCACCTTCGACACTCTTACGGGGTAGACGAGACGCCACTGCTTCCCTACGCCCCTGGAGATATTGAGTCCGTCGTGGGAAATGAGAAGTGCCGTATTTACTGGAACTATTCATTTCCCACTGTCAGGCAAATAACAGCCAATAAACCTGACATTGTCGTCTTCGACCACGAGATACATGCGATCTTTGTCATCGAGTTCTCGGCTCCGGGCGAGTCTAACATCGCTACTAAAGAAGACGACAAGCGGACGAAATATCAGGATCTCCTTTTCGAGCTTCGCGGGCTATACCGAGGGTACACGGTCAAGCTGGTGGTACTCATAATCGGCGTTCTCGGCGGAATGAAGCCGTCGTTTGTCACGAACCTTAAGATCATCCCCGCCTGTCGGCAGAAAGCCGACTCACTTGCGGGTCGAATGCAGAAGGCGGTCATTCTGGGTTCGCTCCGTCTACTTAGGTCACACGATTCTGGACTGACCTGACTGCTTACCTCCGGGTTGGAGGAGCAGTCAGGCAGAATGATTTTTATTAACCCGCCCGTCCTGTAGGTGAGTCGGAGCCCTGCGGGGCCGGTCGGGCATTTTACGAAACGTAATATAATATAATACGTTTCGTAAAATATAATATAATAATAACAACAATAATAATAATAATAATTATTATTATTACGAACTCTCCCGCCCCGCCCCCTCGTTACACATAGTTATTATTTTTCATTAGGCCATTTTATTGACGCCGACTGGGTTTTGCGATCGTTGGTGATTGATTTTTCCCCATCAAATGGCGCGCATACCGGACGAGACATCGCGAATATTTTCCACGAGACCCTGAAAATGTATAACCTGCAAAGTAAACTCCAGGGTATAACGCTGGACAATGCTTCGGCGAACACGCGATTCATGGCAGAGCTGGCTCTACTCATGGACACCGACGGTGAAGACTTTGATCCGGTCAACCAACATTTTCGATGTTTCGCACATGTGTTGAATCTGGCTGTAAACGACATGCTGCGATTAATCGAAAATGATGTCGATCTAATGAAGGACTGCGGAGAAGATTCCGACGAAGATAACCAGATCGAAGACGAAGAAAAAGAGCTACGGAATTCGCAAAACGTGCTCACAAAAATTCGGAAACTCTTCACTAAATTGAAGTACTCCGAGCAGTGGCAACGGAAGCTGCAAGCGTGTTGCGAAACAACGGACGTTCCGTTTCAATCCCCAAATCTCGGTGTATCTACGCGATGGAATTCTACACACGATATGATCCAGAAAGCTCTGAAAATGAAAGAGGCTCTGAAATTATTGTGCGAAATCAACGCCGAATTAAGAATTTACAGGCTCTCTGAAACTGCGTGGGCGCTCATGGCGATTATTGTGAAGGACCTACGCAATTTCAAGATTTTATCGACTGCTCTGGGCAGCGATACGTACGCGACATTGCCCCTGGTGGTAATCGGCATAAATATGCTCCTCGACAAGCTCGAGAGGCTTATAATCGAACATGGGCAAAAGGAGGATCCAACGGTCGTCGAGAATTTGGTTTATGAAGCGCGTGTTTCGGCGAGAGATAAAATTCTCAAACATTATTATAAGTCGAACTGGATCTATTGTGTGACGCTTATTTTGGATCCACGTCACAAAGTGGAAACCTTCCAATTGACGTCTTGGGGCAAGGAGATGTGTGCGGAATCGATCGAGAAGTTTGAGGACATATTTAAACGGCAGTACTACAAGTCGAGACCACAGGAAACTCGCTTAAATATTTCTGAAGCTCTTCAATCGCCTGAAGAACTGGACGATGATGATTTGCTCGACCTATCATCGCTCTTCGAGTCATGTAACTCCGCGAGCAGTTCGATGATCGCCAGCAGCTCCAGCGATAGCTGGCGTCGAGAGTTAGACTCTTATTTTATGCAGAAACGTGCCGATAAGGATGTCGACATCCTTACCTGGTGGAGGATGCACGAAAAAAAATTTCCTGTTCTAGCTGCTATGGCACGAGATTTTTTAGGTACGATGGCAACGTCTGTTCCAGTCGAACGTGTTTTTTCTCGGGGATCGTTAGTCATTCGGAAACATAGGAACCGTCTGACTAAGGAATCGGCAAGGGCGTTGCTGTGTTTGCAGTCGTGGACATCGTGCAGTTTGGCACAGGAAATTCAAGTGCAACTGAAAGCGTCCGACGTTTAATAAGTCGACCCTAATAAAACCCCTGTAACCCTGCGAAAAAAATAAAATCTGTCATGACTGTTCAGATATTTATTTCCTTAAGTTTTCAATTGTAGACTTAAAAAAAAGAAATCTCTATTCCGTAACGGTTTCGTTGAATCATTCACGTGTCGATTTGTCGATTCTGAACCATCATCGACAGTCTGGAATTAATTCCCGGGGCGGAACGGCCCTTAACAGGCCACGGCAGCAGCTCCGATTCTCTCGTTCTCGGAAGAATCCCTGAGTGACTTGGCGGAGGAAGATCCGCGCGAGCTGACGCCTTCGCCAAACTCCGCCCTGCTGCTAGAGGGACACACGAGGATACGAACGCCGAGCCACCCAGTGCTCGAGACTCGAGTAATCTTCTCGAGTACAGGGCGCCTTGAAGCGCGAGCGGCGAAATCGCGGTGCTCGCGGTTGCCGCCTTTACCGTATCGATAGCGTGATAGCGATTCGCTCGTGCTTCTCCACGAGTCAGATCCCCGAGAGCGCTCTTCCCGAGAGCGCCTTCTTCACGGACCAAGGTGTTCATATTTCGTTGCGAGGACGTGAGCGCGGGCGAGAGTGCGGGCGTGCGGGCGCCGATTCCCCGCTGACCGTTCGATTGAGAAGGTCGGCATCGCTGCTTAAGAGCCCGAACGTCCGGGCGAGCTCGAGCTCGAACGCGAATCCTATAAACCTATAAACCCATTTCGTCCTATAAAATTATCGGAACCGAAAAAATAAGTGTGCCGTATTCTCCCTCGTAGAATAGGACAAACTCACGATACTGCCCAATATTTAAGTTTCTCGCTTGATCTCGTTTGACAGGTCGAGATGTTTCGAGACGAGAAATTCCGAGAAAGTCATGTCAAACAACCAATACGAGAATTTCGAGACAAATGACAAATGCAAGCGAGATCGATCAAGACGGTCGAGATTCTCGATTCTCGTCGCATCACTACACTCAGAATGATCTAAAACGTCGAAAAAATTAGTTTAGATAACATCGATGTGTAACTAGATGTGCCTGTGTGCACATTCGAAATTCGAAATTTCAATCACCCATAACTCAAGAACCGTTTAATCGATTGAGCTGGATTTGGCATACAAGTTCAACAGCAGCCCGCTTTTGATTGCTGCATTTTCGTCAAAACATGTGCAGAAAATTGTATTTTATAGCTTTTTAATTGTTATTATTAGTTCTTTTTCAAAAAAGGGTGTGTTCGCTCTAACTTTTGTCAAATTAACTATATTTTTCTGAATAGACCTTCATAAATGTAGTTACAGTCAGTGTTGTTTATAATTGATTTCGATTTTCGTGATTTTGATTTTATGAAGTTTTGACATTTTTTTTAAATTTTAAAATTCTGAAAATTGAATTTTCAGTAATGGAGCCGAGCTCCATTACTCCATTACTCATTAAAAAAGTAATGGGTAATGGATTTAGATTCAATAATACATTTTTTTAAATAATACGATAATGCATTATTTTTGACTATTGCATAATTGACGTGGAGTCGTTTATTTAGCATTAGCAAAGCATTCATTTTTCTTGATTTCTCTCCCCTTGCCCAATATCCTTTTCATCGAACTGCGAGCCAGAAGTGGAGGATTTCAAAGTGGATTCCACCTTATGTAAATGACGCCGAATGTGTCCATCGAAATTTTGGCAAACGATATTATTCGAACAAAAATACACTCCTACATATTATTGAAAAGACTATTTTATTATCGAAGCAATAATGAAATTAACACAGGATAACTGGGGATTATTGCACCGAACTTAAGATTTTTTATTTTCATACTTTTGCCATAATCTGCGAGGACAATCTGCATGAAGTCCATGAATTTAAACAGAGCAAGCTTCTTGCGGATTCGTAATTAAGTCTATTCAGGTGTTTTCTTATTACCAACGAAGCTGTGGAAAAAAATCGTTCGACAGCAACAGATGTAGCTTGTATAAACAAATAGTCGCGTGCCATCATAGCTAGCGTGGGAAAATTCTTCTCATTTTCTCTCCACCACGATAATACATTAAAGTTTTTATTGGCGCATTTAAGTCGTAAATATTCATTTAACTCAGTTCGCCACTCCATAGTCGTATTCGAGCCTCCTACTGATGCATTTGATTCCAAAAGTGATCCTAAATCCGTTACGTCATCGTATGTACTATCATTTAGAGTCGGAACGGTTAAGAACAGTGTCGGAGGATCGAATTGATCAAGCGGTTGTGCATCGTAATATTTCGCACGATATACGTAACGTACTCAAATTGCTTGATCGATTCCATCTCCATCTCTTTACACCATTCTGTCTATTGAAATGTTTCCATTTTATGTCGAAGGTCGAGTATAAGTACTACGCAGTAAATCCAATAAGCCTTTTCATAATGCTTTAGTAGCTTATCTCGGGCAGGAACATCTGCTTGACTGATAAATTCACTTACAGGGTTGGTAATCGAAGTTTTCTGATACTGCAGGATGAAGGATTCGAGTTTATCAATCAACATATTCATGCCTATGCCGACTAGCGGCAACGTTACATATCTGTCGCCACCAAAAGCCGTGGATAACACTTTAAACTGGCGTAGGAATTGGATAAGCTCAGTCAAGAGTGACCACTCAGTTACAAACAAATGGCATATTTCAACTGCAATATTGTTTTCGCACAGCAAAGTAATCGCCTGCTTCATCTGGAGTGCAGCATCGATCATATCGCACATCAAAATCCACCGCGTTGCGACTCCAAGATTTGGCGAGAGCATTGTAGAGTTCGTCGTTTCGCAACACGTCGTAAGCTTACTATTCCAGTGTTCAGAATACTTGATCTTTTTGAACAAGTTTTTAAGCTTAGTTAATACGCGTGAACAGTTATTGTGATTGTCCTGGCTATCGTCAAGTTCGTCTTCCTCACTCGTTTCAACTCCTTGATGGATATCAGACTCAATTAAACAGAGCATGTCATTTACTGCTAGGTTAATGATAAGGACAAAACATCGAAAATGTTGGTTAATTGGGTGAAATTCTAAGCCTTCGGAAGCCATAAGCGGTGCAAGTTTAGTGATGCCGCGAGAGATGAGAGAACGAGATGAGACGAGACAAAAAAAAGTCGTGAGAAAAAATTAATATTTTTCACGGTACACGTTTATTTTTGGATTTCATATTTTTCCCTGTCAAGTAAACCGAGATCAAACCTTTTCTCCTTTTAATTTAGATTTAATATTAGAGAAGAGGGAGACCGACACTGATGGTTGTGCGGTCGGTGTACGGCTCTGGCGATCCCACGAGTTAAGCAGCATTGTTTGCGGCCATAACTTGGATGGGTGACCGTTTAGCCGTGCACCGGCTGGCATATCAATCAGTGAGCGGGAGGTCAGTTTTTCTGAGACCTCGGTGTCTACACTTAAGTACTTTACTTTCGTATATACACCGGGAGATCAGAAGAATATATGGCCGTCTGTACCAGCACGGGTTTTCCGCAGTTTCCCCGTGTTCATGGCGAATGCGGTACAGTGTAGCTAAGTCGGCTGCGGCCGCATGGAAAGTTAGGTTAGCTTAGCGAAGTGCGGGTAGGGAGTGATAGGAGGAAGGGTGGGATGGGCGGTAAAAGGCGATTGAAGCCATACCATGGAAAGAATAAATAAAATAAAAAAAAAATATTAGAGAAGAGGGTGGATTGGAACCCGGAATTTAGACACAGAAGAATGGAAAGACAGGAAAAAGGTGGGAAACATATAGTAATATTTCACACAAGCGAATAAATCAGTGATATACACCTTCTTTGACGCTTCTCCATAAATCGGGACGTACTGCTCAGGTTGGTACCGTTCAAGGTGTCGTTTTACCCCTGTAGTATTTCCGTTAACCATTTTTATCGACTTGGTGGGACACGCGCACAATTTGCAGGTGGCAAGTTTTATATTATTTTCATCCACACTGATAGTGACGGCTTTATGCCGGAGATTTTTTGAGGCCGAATATGTTTTTGGTTTCGGATCGTTCCTAGGGTTTTCACATAAACCCGGTTCCACCCTAGTAGTATCCTCGGCAGAGAGCGTGAGACGATTACCAGGAATTTCTTCCAAGCGATTTCGTTTTTCTTCTGTAGTTTTATTTAAATGTAACAATTACGAGAAACGAGCGAGAATCTTGTGTCTCGTAATTTCAATATAAGAAAATTGAGAGGAGACTCAATCTCACTGTCAAATTTAAGAACGAGAATGAATGTCGCTATATTTTCGATATTGTACTTTTCTCATTGAGTTGACGATCGAACTCGTGAAGTGAATCTTGAGATCTGTCTTGTCTCGGCTTGTATCGCATATCCGCATCACGAAGTATGCGTATCTCATAACAGCACTATATTTGACAAAGTGATGTTCACTGTAATTGAGAATTCCAATGTATAATTGACAAGCAGATAACAGAACAAATATAGGCAGAGGACTAATTACGGAATCATTTGTAGAATCCAATGATTGATATTCATCCGGACTAGATAATAGGATTGAGAGCGATTCATAGAATTGAAAATAAATTTACTGCAATTTGGTTATTGCTTCAGTAAATACCTCTACAATTTTACGAATCGATCTGAAATTCTGCAATTTGTGCCACAGTAATCAAGTTCCACAATTGAATTTCTCATGCGGTGATTATTTTTAATAGTGTGTGTATGCATTTGGGCACTTGTGCCTACAAAACTAATGAAAGTTAACGGTGCCTATGCTCGTGAACATTTTTTATACACGGTGCGAGAAAGCGCCTTTTGTCGTAGGACAGCACGAGCGTAAAGGAAGGTCTTCACTCGTGTGTAGTGCTGCGCTCGTTTCTAACTGTTGTTGAATTTAAACCTCGTTAAGACTTCCTTTTAATGTCCTTGCCACACAAGCAAATATTCAGTAGCATCGTGCGTTAAAAAATTGCACCATGTGTGGGCTTTCAACTTTTAAGCATGCTGTAACAAAATTGTGCCTCTGATCTAACTTTCGGTAGTTAGATCAGAGGCACAAGATTCAAATTTTTGAGACCGTCAGTTGTAAATAAGATGTGCTGCACTTACCATCAGCTCACATGGCAATTAATACTATTCAAGAATTTCCTTGCCACAGGAATGAGTATTGTGCGAAGCACCGTTTAATGAGATTTTCGTTTATTACATTTGATCTATTGTATGTGTGTGAAACTCAGTAGCAGAACATAACAGTTAATCATTGTATATTACTGTTGAACGCTCGGCTCGCTTTCAAATTATTGCCCATTACTGAGAGTGCGTTGCAAGAGTGAGCAAGAATGCATCGAAGCTGGGGCGATTACGCACGGTTTTTGCTGATTGATTCGGTAAAAAAAATGTAGGTACTTTAGGTTGGATTTTCCGTCCAAAAGTCGGATCTATGATTTCTGAAATCAAAAAGGAAAAAAGTCGCTCTCTTTTAATCATTATAAAAAGACTTGTAACCGGTACATTACGAGATACAATATGCGACTTCCCGAGTAGAAATTTTGATACTGCCACAACAAGGGCGTTATCAGGAAGTCCGTAGTTCCTCACCAGGCAGTATCAAGGCAACCGGACCGGGCCCGCTGTCAAAACATAACGTTGTGGTTGATACGGCCATGGTCGTGTTTAGGTCATGATCCAGCAGACTATTCAGACCGTAATTGGGGAAATTTTGCAGGCCGTGATCAGGCTCGAATAAGGCTCACACCCGGTGCTGTCAAGGAAGTAAATTGAACGGCGTATTATAATTTTATTTTCTTTATTAATCAACTTTTCGACACTGAAACATTTGAAAGGTGGAAAACCATCAACATTAAGTCCTAAGTATAGTACAGCTTCTCGATGTAGATTTTGGTTCACGCATCTCTTGAGGTGATGTGAAATTCCAAAATAAACAAATTCGCCAATCTTTTCATCTGTGTTGCCTTCGAGTACCTGAATGTCATACTTTGCAGTCTGAGCTTTCAAAAAAGTTTTTGAATATGTACTTTGGCAAGTGAGGCAGAACCCTTCTCTTTAGAATTTCAAACAATTTGTCCAAATGTGTGTGCGGAATCTGTCACTCTATGGCCCACTTTCTAAGCTCAACAATCTCATCAATTTCTGCATCTATATCCTCTACGTCACTGAGAGTATATCTGTCACTATTCTGTCCATCGCTCGTTCTACCTCCTTCGTTGTTGTCTCCAGCAGATTCTTGATATTCGACAGCATGCTGTCTACTGCTGTCTTCATCTCCTGCGCTGTGCTCATTTTCATGCTGTTCGCTGTCATGACTATTTTCTTCGCAACACTGGCTACCGCTGTCCTGTCTGTGGCTGTCTTAATTTCTTTCGCTCTGCTCATTTTCATGTCTTTCGCTGTCCTTTTCTCTGTTTCTCTGCGTACCTTCTTCGTTGCTGTCTCCATCAGAATCTTGATTTCTTTCGCTGACCTCTTGACTCCTGGTTTTACTTTTTTTGTCGCACTGATAAATTTGATGTCCTTCACTGTCCTCACTGTCAGCTTCATTTCCTTCGCTACTCTCTCCTTCCCTCTCCAACAGGTTTTTTCTCTTCTGTACTGGTTCTGTAAATAAAAATGTGTCACACGTCTCAGATCCTTCCGATCTTATAATCAAAATTGTTGTAAACGCACGTACCTGCTGGCAAGTGCAAATTCGAATTTTCCGTTTCTGCTTTATTAACAGCACGCCATCTTTGTGCACGTATTCGTGCTAATTTTCATCGCTTCACTTCGCGGTCCACACTCACTGCCTATTATTTTGATAAAAGCTGAATTAAAGCGTGCCAAAATTGCTCCGCCTTCTGCACTGTAATATAACCTTACAAAAACTCACGAAATCAATAATAAAGAATGGGAACATGCATCTAGTCAGAGCCGCGTACGGCTTCCTGATTAAAATTGGTACACAAGATTAATCTTAATAATGGCGCTGGAGTCAATACGGAATGATAATACATATCTAATCAGGGCCATGTACGACTTCCTGACCAAAGTTGGCTCGCCAGATGGCGCTGCTATTAGTACAGAAGGACAATAAATATCTAATCAGGGCCGTGTACGGTTTCCTGACCAAAGTATGCACAACAAATGGCGCCTGGGTTTTATCAGGCACATTTCGCCCGTACCAAATCAGGTCCCAGTAAGGCTTTCCACAGCAAGGCAAGCCTGAAGATTTTCCGATTGCGGCCTGTCTAGACCTCAGGCAGTCGTCATGGAATTTCTACTCGGGTTGAGAACGATTGTGAAATATTTCAAACATCTTTTATAATATTTTCGCAATATTGGATTTTTGCAAAGCAATATTTCGGTAGTATGTGGGACATTAGGATGAGTAAAAAAAAATTATTTATTTTTTTACTGCAAAAGTATGTATTCTGACCTTAATATTCACCCACTATACGAAATCAGCGACTTAATTTTATTATAATTTTTTTAATTCGACATTTGTTGAAAAACAGAGATCGCGATTCAGACACCTCTAAATGTTATTTACCAGTGAATTCCTTTGGCAAGTCGATTGTTAGATCAGCCCCTCGAGTTTAAGCCATGAAGACCAAAAAAGTGCGATAATAAGCAGTAAAAAGTAGAAATTGACAAAACATTTATTTAAATGAAAACAATTTTTTAAAAAATCTTTACTACCAAAGTATGCATACTGAGCTCAATATTCATCTCCTACATGGAATTCGAAACTAAATTTTCTTATGTTTTTTTTATTCGGAATTTGTTGAAAAAAAAAGATTGCGTTTGAGCCACGTCTAAATATTATTTGTCAGCGAATTCTTTTAGCGCAGTCAATTGTTAGGTCAACCCCTCGAGTTTAAGCCATGAAGACCCAAAAGAAGTGCGATAATAAGCAGTAACCCGAGCATTAACAACTTTTTCTCAATTTCTGCTTCTTACTGCCTATTATCACACTTTTTTTGGGTCTTCATGGCTTAATCTCGAGGGGTTGACCTAACAGTCGACGGTGCCAAAAGAATACCCTGACAAATAATATTTAGAGGTGGCTCAATCGCGATTTTTATTTCTCTACAAATTCCAAATACAAAAATAACATACAAAAATTTAGGCTCGAATTTCGTATAGGAGGTGGATATTGAGGTCGGTATACATAGTTTGGCTGTAAAAAATAAAATAAACAAATTTATTTAATTGGAAAAATCATTTTTCTCACCTCCGGGCCGAAAGCGACAACCGCTGCGCGGAACGAAGTTCCCGATTTTCGGCTCCGTCGATGAGAAAAATCGTATACACCTCTCGGGCAGTAAATAAGAAAGCCTCAGATCACATGTAATTGTCGGCCAAGGCGAAGCCGAGGAGATGAGATCTGAGACATTTCTTACTTTACTGCCCTAGGTGTGTAATATACTATTTTTCAGTTTCTGCTTCTTACTGCTTATTATCACAGTTTTTGTTGGTCTTCATGGCTTAAACTCGAGGGGCTGACCTAACAATCGACTGTGCCGAAGGAATTCGCTGGCAAATTATATTTAGAGGTGTCTCAATCGCGATCTCTGTTTTTCAACAAATGTCGAATTAAAAAAATTATAAAAAAATTAAGTCGCGTATTTCGTATAGAAGGTGAATATTAAGGTCAGAATACATACATTTGTAGTAAACAAATATATTTTAAAAAATTTTAAAAAATTTTGACACACGCTAGTGGGACATGCATAACCGTAATATATAGGATCGATATATTAGAAAAAAGAGTATTCACATTCGATATGTATAGGAAAGTAAGCGCGCTGAACGGGTCGTGTGAAAAATGAGAGGATGGAGATTGTGGTGATGCAAGAAAACTGAATAGTGGAAGTAGGGTTACTGAAATTTTGTCGCAGAATTCCTTCTGTTAGTCTGAATCCGAGGTAACCAAAAAGCAAAGAGCATTAGCATCTTTAACGTATATATTAGAGATCCCGTTTCTGCAGCATTAATGAAATTATATTACTTGTGCAGGACGTTTCAAACAATATGGTGAATGATTGTCAATATGAAATCATGATTTCATTTATCTGCCCGAAATGTGATTATAGTTCTTGTGGATGGAAATCAAATATCGATTGACGATAGGGCTTGTATCAGTCATTTTGACATGTGTATGTGTGTACGCGTGACACACGTGGATTGCGATATATGATCCCTATTGCTTTGAGTCAATTTATTGCTTTTACCAGACCCCGATTACGTTGAGAACATCGGCCAAAATGTACCTGACCCCATTGACTCTCTAGTTCTGAAACACACATCGATTGGCGTTGGAATCTGAGGTCCTTCAAAGGTCACTTGACTGTTGCATCTGGTAAATGTAAATGGACCCCATTTACTCGTAAAATGATTGAAACACTGTGTGTGAAAACCCTTCCTTAAAAAATTAGTGTGTAACATATCTCGCATTTTCCATATAAGTATTGTTGTCGGTTTATTCGTTCTGATTGGCTGTCGGATTAACTGAAACTCGTTCTAATCGATGAGCAACTTCATACGTGTTAACGTATTTCGTCAGTTCTCGGGCATGCAAGGTTTGAGGATTTGTTTAGGTTACTTCGAGAAGGGCACTGCTACTTTGTCGCGTAAGGACGCTTAAAAAAGATTGTAAAAGCCCGACAGAGCGAATTGAGTTGAAGTGTAATGCATAAGAAAAGGGGGCCGTACTTCAGTCGAACTGTTTGCCGTGCAAAAAAAAAAACGTAGACGACACAAGTAATTGAAGGGAAACCTCTTGGAATCTAAAAAATCGGATCTCTGGTGAGTACAATGCCCGTCATCGATGCCTGGTTTACCCCTTCCGTTGTCATTCTGAGATGAGTAGTCAGGTTTCCAATCTAGCTCGAAAGTACAACGATTGTTACTTCGTGGCGCTGCGAGCACACGAAACGATGGATTTGGACCGAATGTCACGTGGGAACTGTCAAAGTTATGAACTGTCAATTTGTTCAAACATATGTTGATGGTGATAGTATAGTGTATAATAATGTGCATCGTGATTTGCATCGTAGCAAAAGATTCATTACTTATACAATTCTTTCGCAGATTTCACAAGTGAGAATAATCGTTTATGGAATTTTGTTGTGATCGATTTTCGCATAGTGCGACATCGGAAATCGATAATTTTGCCTGAAAAATAATTCCACGCAATAGCAGTTGACATTATTCCGCAGAACTTTATTAATATGAAATGAATTATATTAGCATCCGGTATTTCATTATTATATTTCTCAGCATTATCGTTGTCGATGGGTTCATCTATATTTACTTTAATAAACTGAACAATAATCCATTTGATTGAACTTAATACACTTAATTGAATAGCAGCTTTGAATTTTTACTTTCGCTGGAAGTTGTTTGTTGTCGATTTGACAATAAACAATTGCTGCGAAAGGGAGAGTAATTTTTTTTTAACCAAAAACCATCATCGGATGTACATGCACCGGTAACAATCGGTAGTTTCAAACATAGATCGGTGGTCGAGTGGAAAGTCTGCGGCTTGATATCCAGAGGGTTTGAGGTTCAAAACCAAATAATTCTGTTTTTATTTTTTTATTTTTTTCTCTCTCTCTCTCGAAGAATTTGGAACCAAGGTCAGAGCAACGTGGGAGCAAAGGGAATGTAAGGTGAGAACAATGTGAGAGCAAGGGAGGAGGAAGGTGAGCACAATGTGAGAGTAAGGGAAACGTAAGGTGAGAATAATGTGAGAGCAAGGGAGGAGGAAGGTGAGAATATGGTAAGAGCAACGTGAGAGCAAGGGAGGAGGAAGGTGAGAACAAGGCGAGAGCAACGTGAGAGCAAAGGGAATGTAAGGTGAGAACAACGTGAGAGCAAGGGAGGAGGAAGGTGAGAATATGGTAAGAGTAAATTTAAAGCACAGTGAAAGCTCGAAACGGATTAGTCTAAGAATTGTCGACCACCGTCATACTTTTCTTTTCACGAACAATATTTGATCATGAAAATGTATAAAATTGCAGAGTTCACTCCAAAACTTTATGTAAATGTTACCTCGTAAGATGAAACGAAATGTTGAAGTAAGAAGAGGATTTGATCGCCATTGACTTCCTGTAGTTTCTTTATTTTTTTTAATATTCCATTACGGTGTTTTTGTGTATGAAGCAGCCGTCCTTTATTCTCCCTTTCGCAGGATTTTATTTGTAGACGATTTCACAACAAATAGATACTTCGAAAGGGAGAATATTTTTTTTTTTTTTTGACCAAAAACAATCATCGAATAAACATGCACAGGTAACAATCAGTAGTTCCGAACGTAGACCGGTGACCGAAAGGAAAGTCCACGGCCTGAGTCATAGAATTTAAACCACTCGTACGGTGTGTGTCAAATTCGTACCTGGCCTATGCGTCGTGTCAATTCGTGAGTGAATGAGATTTAAACTGGGTATCACGAATTATGCGAAAGCCAACGCGCCAAAGAAAGTTTTCGAAGAATTAAACATCGTATAAAATTTGAACAGCTCGACTTATAAGGTAAACGACCATTTTCAAAATGTTATCTGCCGGCTCAACAGAAGTGAGCTATGTCTGCAGCCATTGTCTTGTCACTATCGGTAAGATCTCACTATTTGAAAAATGTAGTTTTTTGTGTCTTCGAAATAGTTTTACGGGGAAAAGTTGATTCAAAGAGTATTATTGAGAATCGAAGAATACGTTAGCATGTGCAAAAAGAACAAATAATGAAGGTAAGCGACTCAATTACTGACCGTGGTTTAATTACATTTAATTAATTAGACCACATAAATAAATTTTTACAGATTTTTATGATACCGAGAAGTGTTTGTGATTTCCTCTTCTTTTTCGAAAACTTATGCAAAGCGAGCGTGAAGCGACAGAACTATCTTAAGATACTTCTTCATCTTACGAAGTAACGCTTACATAAAGTTTCAGAGTGAAATTCGTAATTCTATGACTTGAAAAAAAAAATTGTTTGTGAAAAGGAAAGTATGACAATAGTCGACATCCTAAAACCAATTCGATTCGAGCTCACTGTGCTCTCAATTTGCTATCACCTTATTCTCACCTCGCTCCCCCCTTACTCTCACATTGTGCTCACCTTCCGCCTCCCTTGCTCTCACATTGTTCTCACCTTACGTTCCCCTTACTCTCACATTGTGCTCACCTTCCTCCTCCCTTGCTCTCACATTGTTCTCACCTTACGTTTCCCTTACTCTCACATTGTGCTCACCTTCCTCCTCCCTTGCTCTTACATTGTTCTCACCTTACGTTTCCCTTACTCTCACATTGTGCTCACCTTCCTCCTCCCTTGCAATTACATTGTTCTCACCTTACGTTCCCTTTACTCTCACGTTGCTCTGACCTTAGTTACAAATTGCTCGAACTTTGCTCTAACCTTACGTTTATCTTGCACTGAATTTTCGTACTCCCGAGGTGTTCCACGTAACATAGAAAATTAACAACCAACTTTGAGTATTGAAACTTGTGCTCCACGATCGTGAATTGGCCGTCATTTCTCACAACCACCAATCGACTTTGCATTGTGACGACAATACTCCTGTTGTTGTGCTCCAAAGTTGGGAACAAAAATGAATATCTTTGTTCGCAGGGACTTTTTCGTCGTCAAGTCGACAACGGAAAAGTGCTTGCGAGAAAAAAAAAAAGAATTATTTGGTTTTGAACCCTAAACCTTCCGGATATCAGGTCGCAGACTTTCCACTCAACCACCGGTCCATGTTTAAAACTACCGATAATTACAAGTGGATTAGTGATCAGTTTATTAAAGTAAATATAGATTAACCCGTCAAGGACGACAACGAAAATGCTGAGAAATATAATGATGAGATACCGAATGCTAATATAATTCATTTCATATTAAGAAAAGTCTGCGTAATAATATCAATTGCTACTGCGTGGAATTATTTTTCAGGCAAAATTATCGATTTCCGATGTCGCCCTGTGCGAAAATCGATCACAACGAAATTCCATACACAATTTTTCTCACTTGTGAAATTTGCGAAGGAATTGTAAGAGTGATAATTCTTCCGCTACGATGCAAGTCAGGATGCATATTATTATACACTATACTATGACCAAAAACATATGTTTAAACGAAATGACACTTTAAAACTTTGACAGTTCCCGCGTGTCATTCAGTCCAAATCCATCGTTCCGTGTGCTCGCAGCGCCACATCCTGATTTTACCAAAACTAGTGGATTTGTTTAGATGGGAAACGTCATGAACGGAAAGTGTCAACCAGGCATCGATGACGGGCATTGTACATCATGAGGCAGTGGCCATGGAAAGGCTGAGAAAACGAGCGACAGAGAGGAAATAATGGGAAAAGAAATATGTAAGCTAATTTTCGTGAATGAAAAATATTATGCACAAATTAGTATATTGAATTTAAACGTGGAAACGTGATAATATACATTTACCGTCGAGACAGATAGGTAGTGGAAAAAATGGAGGCAAATATGGAGACAGCCAGGTAGAGGACCAGTTTATTTTTTGCTTCCTCATATAGGAAGCTTACATTTTATTTCCATCGTCCAAAAATTCGATTTAGAGGAAAATGTTCAGATGCAAATAATGGAATAAAATAATATAACATCAACTGGGAAAGCGCTCGAAGCGCGCGAATAGTCTAATCATTTTAAAAAATCATATGAAATCAAGTGGATCATGCTACTTTTTTGCTTCAGTCAACACACTCTGCGCCTGAAATATATACACTGAAAAAAAAATCGAGTTGGGGCACCGCCGCCGAGATGGCGTGAGCGAATGTCGAAAGTCGGTGCCAGTATTGCCAGATCAGGGGATTTCCCCCTAGATTTAGGGTTTTTTTAGTTGGGTCAGGGGACAATCAGGGGGAAAAATTATTAAGGGAATTTTTTAGGGGATTTTCAGAAAACCTAGAATTTTGATTATTAGTATGTAATGTTTATTAGTAATGTGCGTAATATGGAGTCTTAGCCGAGGAGACAACAAAAACGATTGAACATAAATAATGAGTCCTCTCTCCTCCCTTTTGTCTCCCTTTTTCTCTCTTTCTCTTTTTTGCTCGCACTCGTTATTTATACGAGGAGAATAACAAAAACGATAAGTACTAATAAAATTCCTCTTTCGCGCTCTCTCTCTCGCATGTTCGCAGTCTCGTTACTTGCTCGAATAGAATAACAAAAAGGATTGCACATAATACTAAATTGAGTACTTTCTTTCTCACGCGTGCTCTTACTCTTGTTATTTGCTGTCTTTCCTCAGACAGCATCAGATAAAATATCTAGGACTCTGACCTCCTCGTCATGTGCTATCTCGTACTCCGTTTCGGAATTGAAGCGCTTTAGCATAGCAGTCGTTGGTTTGAAGTTACAGCATTCCAGGTCAGGAGGGCAACGAGCATGCAAAGTGGCCTCAACCATCGAAACCGAAATTTTATTGCGCAATTTGTCTTTGACAATGTTTACGATAGAAAATGCCCGTTCAACAGCGGCATTAGAAAAGGGTAGACTCAGTAGCCCGGGAACGAGTTTCGATATATTGTCGAAACTTTGGTTTCCACCTGAATCGATAAACTCGCTAACCTCTGCCCAAAACCGTTCAGTGCTGGAAAGATCAGCGAATGCAGCCCTGTGAAGCAGGTTCCATTCTTTCACAGTTGAGTCGATGTCATTGCAGGGAGCATGCTTAAATTTAGCTGGGATATTCGTAATATCTGTTTTCACTTGAGATGACGCAGATTGCGGTGAGCATATCGAAATTAGATCAAAGATTTTGATATTATCTGGAACTCTCTTTTGCTATTGCGACACCAAAACGATCATGAAATCCTTACGGCGCTCTTTAACCTGCACAACTGAGTCTTGATGAACTGTAGCAGTTAGGACGTTAAATTCGTACCCGTAATTAATACATTCGGCAGACATACAGAAACGCTTAAAATCAAATATTGATAACTTTGATGAGCTGCGATGGGACGACGAGTATTTGAAGCAACGAAAATATGCAATCATTCAGATCTCGAAAAAGTTTGATCGGGTCCACAGAATCAGATTGGAACAATCTGTTCAGTCCCATGATACTCTTAAGCGTCGATACGAGGAATGTTAAGTGTAGCTTATTCTCGGGTGTCGAATACATTCCGTGTAGCTGAGAAGCCGTGTAGCACCGCTCTTTGTTGCTTGCGGTAAATTTGAAGTACAACTGTAGTGCGTCCCATTGATCAAGAATAGCATCAACAGCTTGAAGCCTAACTACCCATCGAGTATTCGAAAGTTTCACGATTTTCTTCTTTACCTTGTCCTTGAGAGTACGATAAACGTCCACGTATTCGATTTGACGTTTTGTACTGACCGAAAATCACGAGTGGGTTTCTCGCACAATAAAATCGAGGTGCCTAGGCAGGACTATACACGCTTCCTCTGCTGCCAGATGCAACGAATGGCAAATGCACGTGATCACGACCAGCTCAGAGTTGATCGTTCGTAGTATCGTCGTCACGGAATGATTCACGCCTACATTCACACTCGCTCTATCAACCCTCAAACCTAACAGCTTTTCCGGCTTCAGATTGTCACGCTTCAATTGCTCTAAGATCGCAGCGGTAATAGCGTCGGAGGTTCTGGCTGTCATCTCGATTAACCGATACACGGTAGTTACAATTTTCTTTTTCGAACGACTGAAATAGCGAATCATGAGGCACAGGATTTTCTTCGTATCAATCGTTGTCCACTCGTCGATGATGAGCGAGAAGTACGAACTCCCAATGTCCTCGAGGAGGTCTTGCACAATACAGGGCGACAGTATATTTTTTATCAGCCCTGAGCATTTCGTTCTGTGCAATTTTATATCTTGAAGCACTTGCGAATCGGCGTCAATATCTTTGATTACAAGAGAGAGATGATCAACACCCTTTATAGAGCAATGCTCAGCCACGTAGACAGCAATCTTCAACTTCGGCATTTTTCGTTTCGATACTACGATTCTTCTGGCACTGCTCGTGTTTCTTCGACGTGGCATACTCTCCCAGTCCTCTCTTGTGTGCCGCAAGAGTAGTGTTGCAGACTGCATAAAACGCTTTTAGTTTTTTAACCAATCTATATCGTCATAAAAATGAGAGAAAGTTAGACCAAACAACTATTACGGTAATTTACACTACTTAATAACAAAATTTGGACAATACAGTCCATATTATGTCGAATGTAGATTATTTTCGTTAATTTTTCTTCTTGTCCAATTGCAGGTTAAATTACCTTTGAAAGTTGTTTCGGACTCCCAACTGGCTACGTACTTTTGTACGTACGTTTTGGTGTTTGACACCTTAGGCATACTGTAATGTTTAACTCGTTACATTGACAAATAATTAACCTTAAATAATTGCACGAATCGTTGCGAGAACTGAAAAATTATCTGAAGATAATCCGCAGTGAATCGTTACCATATATATTTCAGTGAACCCCCACGAGGCACGAATGCGATGCGTACTAGAAAGGCGGTAGAAGAAATACTCGGCAGATGTCGCAGTGCGATTTTAGGTTATTTCGGAAATTTATCATTTTATAGCCTTGGGCACTTATTAAACGTATATCGATATATGCCAGGTGAATATAAAGATAGCAGAAAACGTTAGGAATACAACTAATTGCCTTTCTTTGCAGCAAATATTTTTATTGCCGATATCATTTTTCTTATAAGACGGTCAACTAACCGTCATTTTTTTAAATTGCGGTCACTTTTACCGTTCCGAACGGTACTGGTGCGGTGGGGTTTATTTAGGGTATTTTTAGGGGGAAATGAGATTGGGTTAGGGGATCGCCACACGGACCATCTGCCCGAGTAGAAATTTCATCAGGCATGCCTGCTGTCACACAAGGTCCAGATCAGTTTTAGGTACGGTAACCTTATTTGGGGCATCCATAAATTCACCTGCTCAGGTCCATGTAAGGCCGAGATATGGCATTCTACCTTAAAAATGCAGTCTTTCCACCGGATCAGGCCCATGTCAGGCTTTACATACGGCAACCTCATCGCCATTCATCGACCTTATCCGTTTCACATAAGGTCTTCCCGTGGCATTTGGACCAAGATTTCGTCCAATTTACCTTTGCTTTCCCTGGTCAGATCCGCATACGGTCTTCGTATGGCATGGTTTTTTTTTAAATATGCCGTGAATTTACATTATCAGATTCGTGTAAGGGCTAGATACGGCATTCGTTAAAAACATTTGAAAATTATGGTTATGCAAAATCAATCTTTTCAGTACCTTGCGTGTGCTGGATTTTTTCACATCTTTATCCCATCAAAAAGTATTCGAAATTTTCGCTGAAACTCACGTTTTACGGGACTGTACCGCTAGAATTATTTTGAAATCTATCCGGCTACTGACTGTCAAACGGTAGTACCTGGATGGGTGACCCATCATGTTTGAATTTTGAATATTTCGGTCGTAGTCACAATAAATGGATGTACAGTCTTGACGTGTTTTCATTTCAGTACACTTCAAATAGACAATAAATATATAAACTTTGTAAGATGTCAATGGCCGCGTGGGCTAAGGCGCAGAACTGTCACCCAGAGGATCAAGGTTCGATTCCCACCAACGGCAAATAAATTTACATGGGTTTTTTTCAGCAATTAATATGTACTGAAAACTAAATAAGCTCGAATATCCAATAGAAAGTGCAAAATAAATCGAATTCGATGAGCGCAGATAATTATTTTGTAATTTATTTGCCGTTTTTATAAGTAGGGGCTTAGTAGGGCAGCCTCTATCCGGCCCTTACCTGGAAAACGTAATCTGGCCCTGATCATGCGCTGCGTTACTTTCCTGCACGGCCCGTATAAGGTTGCCAGGCAGGGGCCTTAGATTTAAATCCGGCTACCACGCTAGGGCCTGATATTCCCCGTAGCTGAATTTGTACTCGGGTGGCAATACTGGTCGGAGCTCTGTCTACGCCTCCTGAGAAAGTGGCGCTGCCGCGTCGGTGATCGGACAATTCCGCCGTGCAGCGTACCGTTCCCCCTACGACGGTGCTGCTCGTTTCCCGCCGGTGCTCTGGGACCACCGCTATCGGCGTTCGCTCACGCCAGTTCGGCGGCGGCGCCCCATCTCCGTTTTTTTTCAGTGTAGTATATTTTGCGACAAGTGTGCGGAGTAGGTGATTCGAGATGAGTGTGAGATGTGGCAATCACGCGAGGCGCACTTGTCATATACTCTATTTTTTTAAATACCTACCTGCGAAGTTTCGTTTTCAAGTTTTATTTAACCTTTATTTTCAATACACTTTTTGTGTATCATCAAGCTGACAGCAAGATAAGTGAACGTCTTTATATACTTCGCACACGGCTCGATGAATTTCGCGCACGGTGAACAACCAATCACATGAAATGTGATAATTAGTGATGCCGTTGAGACGAGACGAGACAAGAATTCGCTATTTCTCGTCTCGTGTCGTCTCGACAAGTTCAAGTTCTCGTCTCGTCTCGAACCGACGAGATCAAGTTCTCGTCTCGTCTCGAACCGACGAGATCAAGTTCTCGTCTCGTCTCGAAAATAATGGCGAGATATATTTCTCGTCTCGTTTTTCGGAAATCTCGAGAATCTCGAAAAACCCGAGAATCTCAAACAATTCTCAAGATAAGACGAATAATTTTTATTTCTCGTCTCGTTTTGTGAAAATAACGCTTGGTCCGTTGCAGTGGCGTAACGAGGATTTGGGGGGGTAGGGGGGCGGAACTGCTTTCGATGGGAGACGAGCCCTCGGTCCCACCTAGTCACTACGTCACCAGTCCGTTGGCTACTATTGCAAGAAAATATTTTCACAATCTTGAGGTGAGTAATTCCAGAAAATTGCTTTCTCAAAGTTATCTTTCCAGTCGGAGAGAGATTTTTCAAGACATTTTTTCTTATACGCTGGACTTTTTCAAGGTTATCTTTTCAGTTGCAGAGATTCTTCAAGACAGTTTTTTTATTCGCTGACCTTTTTCAAGGTTATCTTTCCAGTTGCAGAGATTCTTCAAGACAGTTTTTTTATTCGCTGAGCTTTTTCAAGGTTATCTTTCCAATCGCGGAGATTCTTCAAGACAGTTTTTGTATTCGATGAGCTTTTTCAATGTTATCTTTTCAGTCGCTGAGCATCTTTGAGACCATTTTTTTAATTCGATAAGCTTTTCAAAGTTCACAGCTGTGGTTGCGAATAAGGTTGTTTGGTAATGTATCAACCCCAGATCAA
Source organism: Ephialtes manifestator (assembly GCA_963970395.1). Taxonomy (NCBI): domain Eukaryota; kingdom Metazoa; phylum Arthropoda; class Insecta; order Hymenoptera; family Ichneumonidae; genus Ephialtes; species Ephialtes manifestator. Next base: position 14,610,559 of record OZ019980.1, read on the forward strand.
AAATGTTGTTCAAAAGTTATATAGTTGATTATTTGAAATAAGGGTAGAAAGTCTAAGCTGAACATTGCTTCAACGTTTCTTAACACCTTTCACAAAGTTATCTTCATGAGGAATTATCCATTACTGGCTAGCACATATTCAAATTCTCTATACTCTTTATACATAAATTTATAGCGCCTTTTGGATGGCAATGTGAAAAACCTGCGAGAGATAAAAATTTCACGTAGCATTGCGTTAATGAATCAAGCACAAATCATGAGAAATTTAATTTGTTTCGGCAACTATAACAGCGGTATGTGTTTTCAGGTATTGTGATGTGTATGTATAAAATAATGGAAACATTTAAATGCTGCAGGACCAGGTGATCGACCCGTTGTCCATAAACACAGCTTGAATAAAACTTTTCTGAAGACAGTCTGCACATTGAGATCGGGACTTCAAAACTAAGACCTCACTTATTTTCCTGAATACTCCAAGGAGCTGGTCGACATGTAGCCACCTACACTACTTCAGCCTTGTTGATTTACGTCAACGATCATCTGCACTATTATTATGAGTCAAAAAATGAGGAATCATTGATAATTCACCCAAGTCGTCGATTCAAGTAAACAAACCAACATCGCAGTTCACCAAAACAGTCCAACATAAGTTATCAATCACTCCACCTTATATTCTAGAAGGGCACGAAGGAAAAAGTGAGACAAAGCACTCGTCTCGATCGGCAGTTTAATATGGCGCTAAGAGGTACCCTCTTACTGTGGTCGGTTATCAAACGGTCGTAAATTATTCGTTTATAGTCGCGTCGCTCCTTAACGTGAGCAAGACGACGACAAGGACTACGAGGTAAATCGGTCGGAACCGTAAAGCCGTTGAATCGTTTAAATACAGTGAGCCACGAGGCAGGCTGGGCTTTTACGACATTGGGTCGACGAAGCTCTGGATAAAGTAAAAACTGAGAGTCTGAAAGCGAGGTTGGAGTACTAACTTCGTGAGATGAATCGAGAAAAGCCAGTTGAAGGATCTGAATTGATAGACTTACGGAGGTTTAACTCGTCGGTTCTCAATGAAAAGTGCCCGCGACATCACGCCACATAGCTTGAGTAGTGCGTCACAATATTACTTCATCAAACAAATGGAAGCTTTTAACGAAAAACGCATTTAATTGTTTGTTAAATTGAATTAATCGAATATTCTATTTGAATTAATGGTTCACTTAAACTCCATTGGTCGTGGTTTTTTCACTCAAATTAAATCCAGCATTTCCTAATTCAAGTTATATATGAAGAATAATAAGATAATCTGCATTGTTGTGAAAAGGATCAAAACATTTTTTTCTACGAACCCGCAGTGTTATAATGTGTAATACATACACGGAAAGAAAAAAGTAGTCGCGATAACCATTTCCAGCATATGCTGTGCAGCAGATTAGTTACAGAAACTAAATTGAAAAAGTATCCTTAACTATACGTGATTGGTAATCGAAAAATAGTAAGTAAGACGGCCGAGTTGGTTTCGACAACCAATCATAATTCTGTCCTTACCAACAGCCAGGCACTACCGGCGGCAATAATTGTAAACACGATTCGAATGTTACCGGCACCCTACGTGTTGGTTTTAATTACCAATAACTTCCCTCCCAAAACTAATTGGTTTGTTCTTGTAACTAATATTTTTTAGTTCGCGAATGACAAAGGCTAACAACGCCATTGTGTTATATGAAGAACGTGACGTGATATATCGAAGTGCGAAGTGACAAGAAAAAGAATTTCCAACGGACCATACTAAATATAGGGTCTTATAGTAAATAGTGTTAGAAGTAGATGCTCTTCATTTTTAAAGTATTGGGATTTGGTGATGATCTATGCCATTATGTATTGTAACGCGGCACTTCGCGTTACGCGGTGTCCGTTGCCTCTCTCCCCCTTCGACGTCGCCCGCGACATAAATCTGATCCAGCCAGCAAGCCGGGATACGGCTGCGAGGCAAAATAGGGCCAAAAATTACGGCAAAACTGCGGCGTCACGTTAAATCGACCAGACCTACGCGAGATTTATAGGAATTATTTATTGATTTCTTTGGACACAACTTTTCATGTCACGATCACCGCTCCCACTGGCATTCAACGTTCCTTCACTTCTACGAGCCAGGTACTGCATCAGTACCTCCAAGCAGCATTGTCTTTGGGATCCAGGAGCTCAGAGGAAGAGGAGACTCCAGCAGCGAGGGCACCTTCACACGCCAAGAAATCGGCACCGCGGAGGCAGCACATCAGCCTCTCGTTATAGAAATTCATACACGAGAGTTTGGAACTCCCGCGTCGAGCGGTGGTCTGTCTTCGCGACAAACCACTATCAAATGTGTCGCTACAAAGGGATGCGTACCCTCCGCGCACTCCTCTCGTCCTCGAGCGATTTTTGCTAGTCCGGCACGCGCCGCTACTCGTCACTTGTTGGCTGGACACGCGTGCGGAAAGTAGCACACTACTGTATTATATTGGAACCTCGTCTCAGAAATATATCGGAAAAGAAGGAAGGACAGTGTCTTCCACTTTCAAGGAGCATCGCGTAATAGAGGTGGGCCAGTGCATTTGGTTTTTGTACTATACGGTGCCGGGACATTAAAAAATCCTTTTTTTTTTGGTAATTATTGAAAGAAATTCAGGCCTTCTGCCACCACGAGGCGAGACAATTTTCGTCTCGCCAATAGAGTATCTCGCGGGGTCTACTCGGATTGGCTACGGCCAACCGATCGAAAGAATTTAGTTTACTTGAAAATTGGATTATTGTTTTTTTTAGTATCTTTGAATTGCATTTAATTATTGGAAAAATTACGTTGGCACGCGAGATGATGCTGCTATTAGTACGGTATGACAATAAATATGTAATCACGGCCGTGTAAGGGTTTCTGACCAAAGTACGCACACCAGATGGCGCTTGGGTTTTATCAGGCACCTTTCGACCGTACCAAATCAGGTCTCAGTATGGCTTTCCACGGCATGGCAAGCCTGAAGTTTTTCCGATTGCGGCCCGTCTAGACCTCAGGCCGTCGTGATGGAATTTCTATTCGGGGACGTCCGAAATCAGGACGAAATGTGGTGATGGCATTTTTATTTACAAAATATAATTTCATTTTAAGAAAAAAAATAAATGTTTTATACTTGAACAATACAACGTGTATTTTTTTATGCTACATTTTTGTAACCTATCCCTATTCTGCCTTTACATACCTTTACTTTCTATTCATTTAAGTATCATTTTAATTGCACGAATTTCCGAGATTCACTAGTATACGATACAGTAGTAAGTACGTAACAGGCCTAGCAATCTTCAGTATGCTGCGTTTAACAAGCAATGTATCGTTGGTAAGTGACACGTGAACACAACTGGCATCGTTTGCCACACTGCATTTTAGACACGAAGTACGCGTTTAATATACTGCATGGCAATCATCGCCAAACTGGTCGAATAAACCGAATTTACAATGCTGCATGGGAACCATCGCCATATTTTTTAAATTATGATTGTCAGAAAATTCTGTCCGTATGGAACTTGGACTTCCCATTCATCCCGCTCGTGTTTCACTCCATATTGCTAATTAGAAACTGTACGACCAGCGAATATGTTGGTCAGCACTTCAATACACTTTCGGAACTATGGCCTATTGACACGGGCCGTTTTATAGAAAATAGACATTAATAGAGCTTACTTCGTTTTTCATGGTATGGATAATGCATATTTGCTACTAACAGACTGATAGTGAAACAAGCAATTCGGACTGAATAGTATTTTTCCAATAGTAGCTAGATGGAAAATAATAATAGTAATTCTCATATGTAGCATAACCACACCAAACAAGGTGTAGTTAGAATCAAATATATCCTAGTTTTTCATAGTATTATGTATTATATTGTTTATCATGTTTACTGATGTTAAACTTTTAATTGTTGACATTTATACTTCGACTGGCGGCTTCTCCAGAAATTCTTATGTATTAGTTTGATGCCAAATATTTCTAAGATAGAATAAAATGACGAGTCACGTTATTTAAATAAGTCATTATCCAATAATATTTTTTTCGGTTATTCAACAAAGCTTTTGTGGGAGAAAAGATTTTGTTTAGTAGACAGAAATGCACATGTTTATTAATTTCTTCAAGCGTATCAAAAATATCGAACGTAAAAGCATTCGAATTTTATGTCATGGTAACTGTATCCTGGTACGTCAGTGCCAGTTTATCTCATAAAAATAACTAGACCGAAACTCAATTTGAATGGAATCTCAGGACGAAAAAAGGTGATGTATAATACACATTATAAAGGAAATAATGGAATCTATAATCCATTTTTTATGCTAAATCCACGATAAGTAATAATTCCACAGACTACAAAAAAATCCGTACTGATTAAGAGGGAATGCCTATTAAATTCCTTTCCAAGCATTAACAAGCTGTTCCTATTTTGCAGAATTATTTAATTACTTTTGAAGATGAACAATTTTGCAAGCAGCGTTTTTTAAAAACTATACCAATAGGAGGGGTATAATAATGAAATGTGATTTCGACGTTTGAAAATGGACGCCATAATGATACTTGCATAAAAGTATTCGGATATGGGCTGAAGTGAGGGATGAATCGGAAGGTGAGGTGACGAAGAATCTTCTACTGGATAAATTATATAAGCTTGGCCTTCGTCGTAGTCGAGTGGCGTCTGCGATTAGATCTGGCACTCAGAGTAATAACTTCGAGTTACCCCGCAACCGCTGCTGCGCGCCGCCTCCATTTCAACTCCGTTGAAGCTCTCTAGGGGAGGGCCATCTCGGCTAAAGTCGAATCAATGAAGGAAATCTAGAAGGCACAGTTGTCAGGACTCGTCCAGCTGCGATGTCCACGGTCAACCGTGATTAATTCACTCTCGGAATATACGGAATATAAACTCGCGGTTGTCACCATTAATTAAACCTCAAAGCATTGAATGATTCACGACAGTCTATGTTTTATCCATCTATAATAGGTGCTTCAGAAAAATAAGCGTGGAATAATAACCCAAAATAAACGCAATCGAAAGCAATAAAATTTGCTGTATAATTAAGGGAAGGAAATCATATCAATATTGCTGTTTTTCATTATAAGATATCTCACTAGTTTATCTACCGATGTTATTTAGAAGAATATATTCTTTTGTTTGTTTAAGGTTTCCTCCGTTCACTCAAAGTGGGCAATATCTGCCATTTTCGGAGTTTCTGCGGAGGTTCACCTTCGATTTATTCGGCTGGCCTGCCAGTTTTAGGTTCAGAGGTCTAATTTTTATCTCGGGATACCCAATAGAAATCGGTATTATCTATATTATCTAATGCACGTTTTATTGGTATTTTTTCATGTACCTCTACAATATTCAACAGCCGAATACGACATGCAGTATCTTCATAAATATCGAAACTCAGCCTCGATTTACAAAATGCTGTCGGAACAAAAATTTCCGTGGGCACCGTGCCAGTTTTCGTTGGCATCATCTTCAGCCTCTTGTTATATTTTACTGTATAGAATGACTGTATTCGTGAATGAAAAAAAGACACCAGAACTAGCCTCGAGGGATTACAGTAATATTTCATGGTTACTTTAAAATTCTTGGAACCAGAGCTTCTTGTTGAGTTTTGAAGAGGAAAGTACTTTAAATGTTGAGAATAAGCTTTGATAAATACCCTAAGAGCTAGATTAGATTCGGAATATTTGGAAGAAAATTTAGTTGAAACATATTACGAATTTGGCATCTACAAAAATAAAAATACATATCAGTAACTTATTGTTAGAAAAATCCAGGCTTGTGAGCCTATGAATGACTTCGAAAAATCAGGACGTGGGAAGGGACCTCGATTCTCCTGCACAGCGATATTGCCGACGTCGGCGGCGAGATATTTTTATTATATGGACAGATAACGACTTTTCACCAATATTTAAAACTCCAACCGTAAAATTACGTTAAGGAAAAATTAAAAATAAATATCTATCTTGCACCCTCAAGTAAAATTGTGAATAATTGACGACACCTTCTCACATAAAACGGGGGTTGAGTATTCTTTATTTTATTTAAATGGTAGTTCTTTATATTTTTATGAAAAGCAGTTTACATTATTTACAATTATACACTGTTAAAAATCTGGTGTTAAAAATGACACCAGGTCGGTGTCTATATAGGTCCACACCGTCTGTAGTGTTAACAAGCGGTGTAAATCGAATAGTGTTAAATAATAATGACACTAATTTAACACCACTAGCAATCGTATCATTAGCACCACCTTAGTGTTAATTCTGTAACACCAGCGCGGGGTTAATGTTTTTACACTGTACAGGTGTTATAATTTGAAAATGTTGTTTCAAAAACTTGTGTAAATGAATTGCACCAAACAAATTTACTAGTAATCTCTTCTATTTCAACTATAGCATATTCTGGAACCATATACATGTCAGCACTATCATATGGTTGATTAATAACATATGCACACTTGTCCTTTAAGGGGAGGGAGTCAGGTCAAAATAATTAAATTTGTAAATTCAATATCATCCAAATTCTTTTGCATATAAAAATGATTAATGAACTATATTGTTGGTACTCGATAAAAGGATTTTTTACTGCCATCTGACTTGCGTGTGCCTTTCCATATTATCTTAAGCAAAGGTCTTAGGTGTCCCACTCTACGCGTGATTCAGACCAAACTGCTAGGCAGATTGGGCTAGTTGAAGTCTCATTTTCTTCTTCATAAAAAGATACACCGGATAAATGGAGCAAAATATTTTTTTTTCATTCTGAAAGCAAAATTAATAACTGATTTAGAAAATAGCATAAAATTTATTTAGTAATAATTATGTCACTTGAAAAATATTACCTTTTATTAACTTTTGCTCCATTTAGCCGGTGTATTTTTTCATGAAGAAGAAAATGAGACGTCAACCAGCCCAATCTGCCTAGCAGTTTGGTCTGAATCACGCGCAGAATAGGTTTCAAGCCAAGTTTCGGCAAATGGCATCTAAAGCTTACCACTCAAATAAAAATGTTTATGCTGTTTTCACCTTTGGGGCACCTCAGTACCTTTAATGAACAAAATAAAAATATTATTTGCAAGTCAGATTACAGAATATTATTAATAATGTTATTAATAAATGTTTTTTTTACAAATAAATAAGTAAATGAATGCATAATTTGAAAAAAACCTGTAAATAATATGGGGATGATAATTTATATTGACAATATCACTGATTATTTTTTCAACTCCAATTTCGACCAATCAGAGCGCGGTATTCAACATCACGTGGTACAGCTAGGGTAAAATTATATCGATAATTTTTCGAAAATTTCCCGGCTCGGTTGCTAAGCGATAAACAATAATTTTTTTGACACTTGTAACCTCTGCGAATCTTTAAAACGTCAAGGTACTATTAACGGTCGTCAATATGAGTGAGTCAAAAAAGCGATTTGGTGATGAATCGCTTCAGAACATCGCTAAAAAAATAAAACAAAATGTCCCGGCAAATACAGAAAAGAGTAAAAAATCGATTTGGGCGCAATTCACTGCATTTTGTGCAGAGAGAAAATATGTGTTGGATGCAACATAGGTTTTTGTTCTGATTATGAAATTTCCTTGTCAGAATGATAATTTTTGTCTCATGGTGCAATTCCATTTGTCGCAATTTGAATAGAAAAAATAATCCCCCGAATACCACTCGAGCTTCGAAATTAATCTGATATTTCCCTCCAGGTTCCCTGCAAACAAATAAACTCGTCAAGTTTTCCAGAAAAATCACTCGCGCTACGCGCTCGTGATTTTTTAACCTGGAAAACTTGACTCGTTCATTTGTTTGCAACGAACCTGTCAGGAAATATCCGATAATTTCAAAGCTCTTGTGGTATTACAAGTGAAAATTTATCCGGTGCTGACACATTCACAAATGTGCTGCACAAACATGAAATCATCACTTCATAACAAATTATACATATCTGATCACTTGAGATGATTGTTGATTCTGTTTTAAACACTATTGATTGAAAAAAAACCGTAAATGGCCAACGGAACTAAACTAATAACATAATATGAACGAAAAATAAAAACGTCAATTCGAGGTTATGCGTCTCGCATGTAGCAGAAGTAACTTCTCGGGGCAGTAACACGCTGCGCATGCGATACGCGCTAAGATATCACAGCGCATGTCCCATTATTCGCGCGAATTCGAATATAATGTAAGTGTTACGTGTTGCGTTGAAGACATCACACTGTCATCGCGTCATTTGTATCGCGTTTCGCTAACTGGTTTTAAAAATGGTAAACAAATAAAAATTTATTTACAAATACGTAATAAACTTTTTATTATATAGAAAAAAATCATTAAAAAACAGGTATATTGCAGATGTTACGTCAAGTTTGCAAAAATTAAATAATTTCGACAATCTTACACGTTTTGCACGTTAACGAAAGAATTTACCGTGCGCTAGTTAAGAAATATAAAATGTTCCCTGGACTACAACTGACGATAGTATCGTTAACGCAAGCCTGTTTTCGGGTCTAATCTTTCGAAAAATAACCCAGGATTAGGCTAAAGATTCTACTTTTGTAGAGGTGAAAACGAGGATAATTTGTGTATTTACGATGATATATATATATTTTCCTTACTTACGTTGTTATACTTTGAACTTACGTGATATTTACCGTGTAATTGATCTTGTTACACGATATGGAGATGGCCTCTTCTTCTGGTCAGTTGTTCGGATGATAATTCCGTAGAAGTCTTGGGTATCGGAAAATCGCGGGATGACGGAATCAAATATGAGAGATGTTTAATTTTGCAGCTTAATGGTTATTTATTCCAAAAAAATATAGCGCAAACGTAACTCAGTATTTTACCGATATCCACCGAAAAAGTCGGGGGCGTACTTAAAATGTTAAACAGTGGTTCGATAAATTGGCGTCGAATTCTAATACCATGATGTAGGAAAAACAAAAGTTTTTGACTTCTAACTCCACTAGTCGTGTTACAATCGGAATATTCACGCAAGTTTTCTCAAAAGAATTATTCAAAGCATGAGGCTGCTTGTATGACAATGGGTCAAGGAGTGACAATACCTTTGACCGTGATAAAGATCGGATGGTGCGTGGAAGATGAGGCGGAGCAGCAGGAGCCCCCGCTGCAGGAGCAGCCTCCCGAGACCCTCTTGTCCGGTGCTTTTATACAACTGTGTACCCCTTCTCCTAACTTATTTCTAGAGTCTACTTTTAATTAGGCTACCAAATGCGTCCCCGCGCGTTATTCGGAAGTTTGGGAGGGTGACATATGATTCTTCAATATCGATACACCACGAAGGTGTTACGGCCAATCTAGCAAACGCTTCACCTATACATGTCCCCTAGCAAGATGATACTTGCTTCCCATTGTTCCTCGCGTCTTCGGGTCGGCTGAGATTAAGTCTCGTATCTGATAGGCGAATTTCGTATCGGACGTTCCAGTTCTATTTTGATTGGAGAATAAATTATGCCCGCTTGTCTTTCGCGAGAGCTATTATATTGTGAACTGGAAGATCGAATAACGCAAATAATTTTAGTAACTGTTTGCTACATATTTCATAAAATGTCATGCTTGTGGTTAAAATATATTTGTTAATTAATATCATTTCTTTAATTATTTTTATAAATTCCAAGTTTAATGATTAAAAAGTATTGCTTAATTTGTCAAGATTCCATCATTATTTATTTGGAGGGAGAGTATTTGTCATAGTCGACTCTTCTTTATTCTCGATCGATTACGTCGGAAAAATTATCAATGGAGAAAACTGAACAATAATTAATTTTAGTAATATAATAAATGAGATCACCGACATTTTTGTGCCAAACAATCTTTTTGGAGAGTTTCAATCTCAAGCCGAAATTCTGAGAAATAAAGTTACTCTTTATTTGATTATCAGTTTTTCGGGGGAGATATCAGTCGTTTAATTAGTCCCGTATGAGGGTTGCTAATAATAGTTCTTAGATGGTTGCAGGATTTTCCAACAGAACTCATTTCTTTCCGACGAAAAGGTCGCGTGAACCGGGCAGAAGCCTCGTGTTAGATTTTAGGCTCTCTACTTTTGTCATCGACAACGAGAGAACTCTTCGACTATTATATCTTCTTAATCCCCGGCCACTTGGCTAGTGATTGAACGGTCCAGTGCTGGCGCAGCGATTCTCATTTGAATTCTTTCTTGAATCTTTATGATAAAGTTTCCGAAGCAAATTTTCTAAGTATTTTCGAAATATTTTGCGAAGTTACGTCGTGACGTAACACAGAAATCGGCCATTTTTTCGACTTCAGGTCTAAGATTTTGCAGGTTCAGAGGTTATACTTAACTAAACGAAACTGCCGAAGAGAAAAAAAAAATATATATATTTAATTTTTTTTTTCAACACCCTTAATTATTTTGTGTGAACAAAGAATCTGCCATAATGTCTGCATATAACAACAATAAATAAATAAAGTAATTTAAAATTCAAATATAATATTGTGGTAATTTTTACGACTTTTGAGAAAATTAAATATGAATGGTACCGTAGTAACTTAGCCATTTTTGCGAATTCCGGCTTATAACTGTACTAATAGATAGATTACATGGATATTAATGTTTTCACAGAAAAAAAAGATCGATTTTTTTTAAATTTTTGACCTGACTCTCCCCCTCCCCCCCCCTTAATGTTGGTAATTCAACAACTAAACTAAAACATTCTTTGCTTTGTGCTACACTAAATGCTTGACACTCGTGGGTACAATGTACAGCTATCTCCTACAAATCTTCGTAGCCGATGAGCGGTTCGTTGGTGTCATTTTGATCCAGCGAACTTCGCCTTAAAATTTGACTTTTTTGATCGTTACATCCAGAACGGGATAATAATACTTGTCACTCAATTTATATTTATATTCTACAACTCTCGCACAAACAATACAAGCAAACCGCGATCTTCTAGATTCCTCGATACACTGGTTGCGGCCATTGATCATGGCTAAAGTTGGCGCTCCACCATGTGCATATGATTGACACCAAACAGTGCCAAATTAACACTCGCTCGTATTACGACACGGGCTTAAATTTAACGAAACCGTAGGTATCAATTTTACACCGCAGAAAGTGTTACACTTAACACTCTAATGGGTAACACCAACAAAAAGTCCACACCAGCGTCATTTTACACTGCAGATTTTTAACAGTGTACTCCAGAATACGACACAGCATTTTTTATTTCTTGTATAGAAATTCTTCATTATTTTTAATTGAGCAAATAGTGACTTTTTATTATTTTGCTTCCTCATAGAGAAAGCTTTGTTTTCGCGAAATTTTTTTTTCGAGATTTTCATGTCAGGACACAGAATGGTCCAAAACGTCGAGAAATGTGTGTGTATCTGTGTGTCTGTGCGTGCGTGTACGTGTGTGCGTATGCGTGTGTGCGTGTGCGTGTGCGTGTGTGCGTGTGCGTGTGCGTGTGCGTGTGCGTGTGCGTGTGCGTGTGCGTGTGCGTGTGCGTGTGCGTGTGCGTGTGCGTGTGCGTGTGCGTGTGCGTGTGCGTGTGCGTGTGCGTGTGCGCGTGCGTGTGCGTGTGCGTGTGCGTGTGCGTGTGCGTGTGCGTGTGCGTGTGCGTGTGCATGTGCGTGTGCGTGTGCGTGTGCGTGTGCGTGTGCGTGTGCGTGTGCGTGTGCGTGTGCGTGTGCGTGTGCGTGTGCGTGTGCGTGTGCGTGTGCGTCACCAGAACTGTGGGGACCATCGTCGTGCCAGCTACGGAGCCCAATGTCGGCACAGTTAAATTAATTGAAGGAAGGAGATTGAAGGTTCGATCGACGCTGGGCAGTAGTCGGGTTCCGATCGTCGGCTGCCGACTTGCTGCCGACATACCGCCGAGTGTCGCGTTCCGATCGTTGGCTGTCGATTCGACGCCGCCTGCCAGCCAAACATCGCTCGAACGTTTCGCCAACTCTGGGTCATCGTCGAACTCCGATTGTTGTCTACTGACGAGTTGCCTTGATTCAGCCAATCGTCGGCCGTACTCGAAACGTTGGCTACCCGCACATGGGAAATTTACGTTTCGCGGCAATATCGGTTCAGTACTGGTAGTCGACGTTCCGTCAAAATAATTAACTAAAGTAGGATTAAAATTAATAAAATAATAAAACTTATACCATTTTTCGTAATTGATAAACGAATATTAAGCAACTCCATCGTTTTTAATTTTAAAAAACGAAATCATTGTGTATAACTCAATTTATTGAGTTAAATAATTTTCATTATTTTTCACTATTGTTTTATTTTTGCAATAAACTTCTAAAAACTGTTATACCATCATAACACCATTAAGAGTGCATACGGTATTAATGAAGTAATACAGACGAGTGATATATATACGCAATTCGACACTAAATTTTCCATGATGTGGATAACCAAGTGGGTAAGATCGTGGACTACTAATCCCAAGGTTGCAGGTTCGAGTCCCATCACCGCCGGAAAAATTTATTCTAGGATGTCCAAAAAATAGTGGTGAAAAATTCATTAAAAAACAGGTTAGAATGATTAAAAAGCATTAGACGGCTGCGCAGTTCGATAATTTATTTTTTTTAATTAATTTTTAATATTTTTTATTCGATATCGGCTCAGCGTCGACACCCAGTACTGGGCCAACGTCGTTTCAAATGTTGCGACAATGTCGCGCCGACGTTTCCACGTCGGCCGGCATTGTCGTTCAGACCCTGGCCCAACTTAAAAGCCGATTGCGGCCCGACGCTTAGGTGTAACGTTGGTCCGATGTTATCATCCCGGCGTTAATTGGCTGCTGGACCGAAGTTGGCGAACAGAGTCGGGCCGACTTTGTAACGCAGGCGATCGTCGTCGCGCCAACGTCTGCCCAGCTCTAAAACCACACATGGGAATTTTAAATGTATCTTCGTCAAGTTTGGCACCCAAGTGGGCTTCCGTACAACGACACTTGGGATTGTAGTTGATACGAATCGGTTGAAAAATTCAAATTTTACAGCATTTCGAAAATTTTGAAAATATCGTTTTGACGCTATAACATTCGCAATTTCAGAGATATTGGGCTGAAATTTTGTACAAAAAAGGACTACCATCAAAACATGATGTGCTTATAATTTTATGCAATTTCAATTTTTTTAAAAATGTCTTCAAAGACTTCATTTCTGTTAATTCTGAGATATCCGGCTGGAATTTTCGACATGATGTCACGATTATTGATTGTTAATAATGAATTTAGTCAAAGGAACTATCGATATGTCGGTAAGATACGATTTTGGTGAATATAAATTTAAAAAATGCCAGCACGAAACATTTTTTTTTTAATTTTTCACAGATTTATCTTACATTTTGTTCACATATGGACTATCATCGAAAAATATTTGAGTACAAATTTGACGCAGATCTGTGCAGCCATTCAAATTTTATGGCATTATGAATTTTTCGAAAAATCTCATTCTCACGCTGGCTCACGCAAATTAAGAGATACCGGGTTCTAATTTGGTCCACATATGGACTACTATGGTACAAGGTTTTAGTACAAATTTGAAAAAAATCGATTACACGGTTAAAATTCTTCGACACTTCGAATTTGTAAAAAAATGTATAGAGCATAAACAAGCCTGCAAAATAGAACTTTGCAAATTGCTTCCTCATTATTTTTCGTTTTTTACAAAGCTTCCTCTATGACGAAGCCAAAATCAATTAACATACTTCCTCCTAGAGGTGGCTTTGTAAAAAGCGAAAAATAATGAGGAAGCAATTTGCAAAGTTCTACTTTGTAGGCTTGTTTAGTTTTGCTTTTTTCAATTCATTGATAAGTGTTTGTAGCTCGAGAAATGCGCAGAGATACGGAGTCCCGAGGGTATAGTCGAAATATACTGTCTGAGGTTAGGAACAAGGGAGCGAAAAGTAGAAGGTATGAGAGTGGTGGCTAGGTTAAAGGGTAGGAATAAGAACAGGTCGAAGGTATTTCGAAAGAATGAGATAAAATGAGAATGCAGGATATGTAGCGGACAGGGTATAACCGTGTGGGACGAAGTTAACAGAAGCCGAGGAAAAGCGGTCATTAGGTAGAGGAAAAGCGGTCATTAGATAGTGCAAAAATGGTAGCTAGCCAAGTGCGGATACCGTGGGGGACATACACTGAGAGAAGAGTTTGTTAACAGTTAACAAATCTTGGTTAAATATGGCGAAACTAACCATTTGGTTATTCTTATTGAATCTTACTTGAGCCAAATAAGATTTGTTAACTATTAACAAATGTCAGCGAGCTTCATTTGCGACAAGCAAATTTTATTTAGCTCAAGTGAGATTCAATAAGAATAACTAAATGGTTCATTTCGCCATATTTAACCAAGATTTGTTAACTGTTAACAAACTCTTCTCTCAGTGTACAAACAAAAAAAAAAATATAGATATATAAATAGTGAAACATTTTGCAAATTTGTTAGGTTGCCTTTTCGAGAAATAGGGACGTAATTTTCCAATGAAGGTCTTTTATTCTGATGATTTTATCTAATTTAACTCTCATGATGATTATGATTATAAGAGTTCGTGTATTGAACTGGGTTTTAGGTTTGTATAGAGCCGTGTATAGAGTTTTTCTGGTGCAACGAAATTACCTCAGACATCTCTATACCACCGAAGGGGTGAAATATATTTGATTACCGGTTTTGGATAAAGGTTCACGGAGAGTTTCTTGACGAGGAAACAAACTGGAAAAAAATAGAATTTTAATTACGGATATTTCTGATATTGTTAGATTTAGATATACTCACGGATCGAAGAACGAAGTTGAAGGCAACTCGGGATATTGTAGCGTGAAGAATTCTCAATTCATCTAGTGAGATGGGCTGTGCTTAAGGATTTTAAAAAAATGTGATTCAATATGGAAAAGAAAAATTGCCGAACCTCGTGAGTCGGTCTACCTCCAGCTGTTCTTTTTCAGAAACGATGAATAATAATTCTGCTGCTAGTATTTCCGTAAACATGAGTTTAATGAATTCTGAAGGAAGAATTTCGATTGACATTTAGTTCTAATTTGAAATCGTGTTATACATCACGAATGACGTACAAGCACCAAAACTGTTTAATTGATTCTAATCTCGTTAGTTTTATAATAACCTTGTGGGTTTTTATTATTGTTCGTCTCTGTTTGTGAAATTTTAATTGCAGGGTAGATGCACCGTTTTTGGTCGCCGTTGATCCAGTTTTGGCCACCAAGTTTGAAAGGTCAATATTATTAATATTGTTGAATCCAGAGTAAATCGAGTGGATAATCTTGTTAATTTTTATGAATACGATCGAGCTATTAACATGTGAATATTGGCAAATAACGATTTGAAATAAATTAGTGTAAAAATGGCCACAACTGATACAGTGGTCATAAACGGTGCATTTAAGTGATCTCACACAGAAAAAAGGGTGTAGTTGTAAGAACTACGGAATTGATACGTGCCAACCAACAGGCATGGTAAAATATGGCATTAGTAAGTTATTGCCTGTCAGAACCAACCGATTGGTAATGCCAATTAACCGATTGATGTCAACCAACCGATTGGTGGCGCCAACCAACCGATTGGTAGTGCCAACCAAACTACATCTAACGCTCCAAGCATTTAAAGGTTAGTTTTTTTCTACTAACCCGTTTTCTCCGTGCACCGCTTGCCCTCATCCCCCGCAGATTGAACCACACCTGGAATTCACACTGTTCACCACGGTGAAAATCATGGTCGTATCACGATAGAAATCGCAAATTCTCTCATATCGTTGAAGCTTTTGAGCTTGCGGACCGTGATTTTGTAATAAATAACGGTAGAAATCACGCACGACGGAATTTACGATGCCGTGGTATTGCGAAGAATCATGGCTTAAATCACGGCAGATTTCATTGTTCGTTGAGCCGTGATTTCGTTTATAATATTTTGCAAAAATCTCGGACCGAAAGCTCAAAAGCTCCAACGCTCCAGAAGCTTTAAAACCAGAGACCGTTAATTCCACCGTGAAACGACCGTTTTTTTCGATGTCAAAAATTCACCGTGATAAGACCGTGGTCTGATCTGCTTGCACTGAGAAAGAGTTCATTCACTACAACAAAATATATTTAGTTGAGCTGTTTCTTGAAATATTTGTTAACAGTTAAAAAATGTATTAACAGTAAATAAAAATGAATGTTCTCATACAGTGCCGTAATTAGGCATATGAACGCCCTGTACAGACCACCTATTTGGCGCCCTTCTTTACCACAAATTACAATGACAAAAAAGACCATGGTATTTCCAACAATAATACCATAGTAAAAAATTTATAATATGTGGAACCATATTTTATAGTTGAATCAGCTTTTATATGGTTTACCGAACTATTGTCGTGAAGTTAAGGAAACTATGCAGTTTGGATAGTGAATCTAAATATGCGCCACACTTAAGAATACTATAACTTATCGTTAAAACTGTAACAATAAAATTATGATATATTTAACACATTTATGAAATCAACACTGAGAGAAAAATATGGTCAGAGTAACCATATTTTTACTTAACTTTTTTACTTAAAATATGGTCGGAGTAACCGTACTTTTACTATAACATATGCTTCCCTGAGACGACGGTAATGATTTATTGTTACCGCAACAATAAATATTGTAACCAACGACTAAATTATGATACGAATAACTATTTGTATAGTAGAACTCACTATATTTTACGTGTTTGTCTCATGCATTTTTCTCAGTGTATGGTTATCGTAACCAATAAAAATATAGTTACTATGTACCATATCTCGTAGCTATGTTAATTATTTCTTTATGTTAGTTGCAACTATTCGTTCTTTTACTATTTATAAAGTATTTTGAACGGTTGTAGAACAATAAAGGCATACAAAATTCATTGTCATTTTCTAATTATGTTTATTTATTCCTATCATCCAGTATAGTAAATGATAAGATCGATTAGTAGTTCAATATATTTACTATTTTTTGCTAGTTTCACAATCCTTTTGTGTATTATAACAAAGGTATGGTGTAGAGCGAACGCTTGGATGTGGATTTCTTCTTCTTCTCCTTTCCTCCTGGCTATGGCCATCTTTGGGCGGCATGGGCCACTGGATGTGGTTTATATTTATCGTGGTCTACCATCACATTCGATTTCGTTGATAAAACGAAGTGTATATGGCAAAAAGTGTTTTGTTTATAATTACATGTAATATTTATATTTTTACCTAATTCACTGATAGTAGTGAACATGGAGACTAGAGTAGAGGAGTCCGAACGCATATGTGATTCCTCCGAAAATGTGGTCGCGCAATCGTGTGAAGGCTACGGTTCCGAAACTCGCCACCGCTGTCGCCTCAATCGTTGACGACCGAAGTGAAGTGCGCGTTTGGTGAATAGCTAATGATGTGAAGTATGCATAGCGAAAGTGCACCGCCAAGTCGCCATTACCAGCCATTATTCTCCGCTTTCCGTACATTTCGATGTGTGACAGTTCGTAATTTGTGTTTATGGTATTTTTATTCTTCATGTAGCTTTAACAAAGGTAAGTCACAACGTTAATGCATTTCCTCACACGCGAAGCGAAGGATGCGAAAAAACGGCGGAATAAAAAAAAATGTGAAAAATATAAAATTAAAAAAGGAGCATTTTATTTCATAAAAATAAAATGTTCTATACTCGCGCGAGAAACTTAATTTTATGCAATCAATAATGTGTCTATTGTTTTTCAGACATAAAAGAATGGGGAGGATATGTGCAGTGGACGGCTGTGACAGCGGTACGTATAAAAACTTGGCTCTACGGCAAGCTGCAGGTCTGGCGCCGCTTGTGTTATTCAGTATTCCAAAGGTAAATGGCTATTTTATATTTATTAGCTTACATTAATAGAACTTAAAAAAATGAAGTCGAGGAAAACACATTAATGTAAACTTTCCTTGTTCTTTTTTGTTTCGTTTATAGCGGAACAACGCCTTGAAAACGTGGTCGGATGCTTTGCGACGGAAGCTTCTGCAAACGGATTTCATCTGTGAACGACACTTTGCAGAGGACGATGTCAATGCACCGCAAACAAGCTAAATTGTAAAGGTCCAGAGCTTCTGCTCTGTTGTCAATAAATGTTAATGTATCATTCGGTATATAATTCGACGTTGAACTTTTTTGGGCGATGGTAATGTTATAATCAATCAACTCTGTCATCTGTAAGTATCATAGAAATCTTACGCGGATATAATACAAGAAATAAAAGGAGAAAATACTGGCTGGTCTCTCTCTATCTCTCTGATCTCAGTCTGTCTCTCTCTCTCGGGAATCCGCGACCGCAGCGCCTCTGCCGCCGACAGCTGACATAATTTTCACACGATTTCGCGACCATCTTTTCAGTACAGCGTTCGTCCTCCTTTACTCTAGTCTCCATGGTAGTGAATTTAGAAGAGCGGGATATCGGCTTAGAGCGACTTTTTTTCCCAATAGTCACTGTCGCCGCTGGTCAGTTGCGAGTCGGACGTCGGATTTAGACAAAAATAAGAAATGACGAAGATTGAATATTCCACCTCTTATAAAGGGGCCAGATGACAATTCGCTCGCGAGAAAGTTCTATCCCGTTGGCCATCTATCGGAACCGAGGGAACTAGACAGTGCGTGAGATTTACATCATGGACGCTTGCGGACAAAAAATTGATGTTGAATATAACAATAAAATATTGATGCAAGTCTCACGTGCTGCCTAGTTCCCTCGCTTCCGATAGATGGCCAGCGGGATAGGACTTTCTCGCAAGCGAATTGTCATCTGACCCCTATATAAGAGGTGGAATATTCAATCTTCGTCACTTCTTATTTTTGTCTAACTCCGACGTCCGACTCGCAACTGAGCAGCGGCGACAGTGAGTATTGGGAAAAAAAGTCACTCTAAGCCGACATCCCGCTCTTCTATATTCACTACTATCAGTGAATATAGTAAAGATATAAATATTAGATATTACTTATAATTATATACAAAAGACTTATTGCCATACACACTTCGTTTTATCAACGAAATCGATATTGAGTGTGGACCATAATAAATGTAAAACATACTATTCACAGGAACTCATTTCACATGGTATATAAATCCACATAAAAGCGTTCGCTCTACACCATGTCTGTGTTATAGTACACAAAAGTATTGTGAATCTAGCAACAATAGTAAGTATGTTGTACTATGGACATCATCATCATTGACTATACAGTATGGTAGGAATAAATAAACATGACTGGAAAATAACTATATATTTTATATGCCTTTGTTGTTCTACAATGGTTTAAAATACGTTATAAATAGTAAAAGAACGAATAGTTGCAACTAACATACAGAAATAGTTGACATAACTACGAAAATATGGCACGTGATAACTATATTTTTATTGGTTACGATAACCATAAAAACATTGTCGTCCTCTCTGGGAAACATAGTTTATAGTCAAAATACGGTTACTCTGACCATATTTTTTTCTCAGTGTAAGCATGTGTAACGTTGCCACGAGGCGAGGGCATAGTAGAACAAAATTTCGTTAGTGTCCCATCTCACCGACATTTCTTGCCTCGTCGGCATCACTAAGCATTTCCTCGGAATGAAAATAAAATAAATGCAAATAACAGGGAAATAAAATAACGATAAAAAGTTCTTGAATGCTTTTTATCTTTAGTAAGTCTACTGGCGATCGGGCGCTTCACGCCCGACGCTAGGTTATTTTCGTTTAATTTAATTTCGTCTAATCTGTTTCCTCATAAAGGCGAACTTCTCATCGCACCAGACGTTGACATTCGGATAATAAAATTTTTCATTTGTTAATTGACGGGTGTAACACGGAGAGAAATTTCTGTGCTGTGATAACATAAAACGAGGTTTTGCGATGCCGACAAATCAGTTCTGCGATGCCGCCAAATCTTTTTGCTGGGCTGACCAATCTTTTTGTTAGCCTAACAACACGATTTTTGTTGTCACTATTTTATGTTGTCACGACACAGAAATTTCTTTCCGTGAATGTGTGAATATAACATTTTCTTCGTATGCGACTATTATCGGTAAATTTTTTAGTAATGGAATTTTAGGAAGCACATCTCGGGTCTGAGACAGTGATCGCTAAATTCAAAGCGCGCGAAACCGAAGCCCTTTTCACAATTCCCCCTATGAATGCATTTTAGAGCTAAAATTTTCGCTGAAACTGGCCAAGAATGTCAGAGGCCATAACGTTACTATGATCGGTTGCTATCATAACAGAGTCGGTTGTTATAGTAACAAAGTCGGTTGCTATTGTAGCAAAGTTGGTTGTAATGGTAACAAACCCGAGCAGAAATTTGTTCTGGCTGAGGTCCGGGCCTCATCGGGTTTTCCTTAATTAGTAATCGTGCCCGGATAAGGCGGCTCTATCGAGTCTATATGGCATGTACTGTCATTCCTGATCTGGCCGTGATCAGGCTACAAAACCGGGCGTTATCAGGGTCCCTATCCGGCCACGATCAGGCTGCTAAACCGGCCATGATCAGGCTCCTGATCGGGTCCATAGTAAAAAATGAGAGGATCCAATATATATAAAACGTATAACGCCAGTTTAATTATTGGAAATTTATTCTGGTACCATACATGGTCGCGGAAGCTTTAAAAATGATGTATTACTGCTTTATTTTTTAGCTAACCAAATTGACGTATAAAGGACTGATAATCTCGAACAAATCGCCAAATAATGGGGTTCTTTTGAATAGTGGAACTATCCTGCAGATCCAAAATATAAACTGTGACACGATTTTTCCCTCCGAGATAACGCGGGAGAATTATCTCGGAAAACCGCTCGACATCAGGCACCCAGCAATTTCCAAACGAAACGCTAGGGCGCCAGGCCCTTTCAATTTGCACCTGGAGGGCCAAGAGGTGGTTTTTTGCGACGCGATTTTACTCGCGCCCGCTGCTCAGACGCAGAGACTAGGCAGCGGGGGGGGGGGGGGGGGGGGTATGAGAGGGGAGTCTCTAAAATAACGGCAAAGCCCGAAACCAATATAACATGTAGTGCTCGCTTTAATTAAACAAAATGAAATAATTGACGAGTACAATAGGAGGCTCGGAGCGTCCAATATTCCCAAATGATGTTTTACAAAAAATGGTTCCCGGAAGGGGAACCTGTGCTCACTGGCACAACTGACTCTATATAAACGAAAATTATTATAATTAAATTTAAGATAAAAATACCAAAAAGAATTATTGTTTCGCAAATAAACTATAGAGAGAGTTCTCTCTCTCGCACGCTACGGGACGGCTGAGGCAAGTCTCGTATTTTCCAATGATTAAATATCCGCAAACAAAAACTATCCAAAATTAAATACAGTCGATACAATTTTCCGTTAACATTAAATTCTTTCTCTCGGTTGACCGTAGCCAAACCGAGCAGACCCCGCGAGATACTCTATTGGTGAGAAGAAAAGTGTCTCGCCTCGTGGTGGCGGAAGGCCTGAATTTACTTTTATTAATAATTGCCCAAAAAACTATTTGTAATGCCACGGCCCCTAACAGTACAATTTAGAATGCACTGACACACCTCTATTACGCGATGCTCCGTGATAAGGACCGAAACGTCCGACCTTCGTTCCAATTAATTCCAATATAATATGTCCGATACAATATTTCTGATGTGATCCAATATTCTAGTACGCTACTGTTCGCACGCGTGTCCAGCCAACAAGTGATGAATCGCGGCACGTGCCGGATTCGCCAAATCGCAATAGGGCCAGGGGGCCCGCGGAGCGGAGGGATACGCATCCCTTCGCGCGACGATAGATCGCGATCGGTCTATCGCATCATCGAGCTCCGGTCATAACGCGGGAGTTCCAAACTCGTGCGTTTTTCCGTCGGGCGGCAGATCTTCTGCTGCCCTGCTGATAACTTGCTTTGGAGGATGTCGTTGTCTCGTTGTTCCGACTTTCCTCCGTCCGAGTTGCTGCTTTTCCGAAAATACAATATCGATCTGAGGTACTGATGCAGTACCTCGCTCGTTGGTTGAAGGAACGTTGAGCGTCAATGGGATCGGTGGCCGTTACATAAAAGGGTTTTCCAAAAAAAAAAATCAATAAACAATTCCTAGAATCTCGCGTAGGTCCGGTCGATTTGACGCGACGTCGCAGTTTTGCCCTATTTTGTGGCCCTATTTTGGCTGGACCATTTCTGTATCGCGGGCGACGTCGAAGGGGGGAGAGATGCAACGGACACCGCGTAACGCGAAATGCCGCGTTACAATACAAAACTCACGACGAAATCAGAATAAAAATAAAAGGAACAGTAAGAAGTGTTAAACGATTTATGTACATATATCCATGCGACTCAAGAATTTTTAAACTGTGACGCGTAAAAAAACGCACACGGAAAGAAATTTCTGTGTCATGACAACAAAAATCGTTTTGTTAGGATAATACAAAAAATTCGTCAGCCCAGCAAAAAGATTTGTCAGCCGAACAAAAGATTTATCAGCATAGCAAAACTGATTTGTCAGCCTAACGTACAAAATTCGGACCTTCCTAGATATATCAGCGGTAAGTTGTAAATTCGACAGTGCCGATAACTGTCGAGGTGATATTGACAGGTGACAGATTGGAAAACAAAAGACTCTCGAAATCGAGCGCGAGCGATGAAGCGATGATATTTACAGACTCCAGACTTTATTATATATAATAATAATAATAATTATCTTTAGTAAGGTTATTGTTGAGCTATGACTATAACGTTTCTTTATGTCGATCGTCGGTCCTCTCGTACCATGGGATTTATGGATGATTTTACACCTAAATTAATTCATAATTAAATAATGTCGCTGTAAGTCTTTATTTGGAATTCGACAGGCATTACGTCAATAGTTATTTTACCAGTACAAATAGTTTTCAGAAAGTTGGTAGCATTTTCTTACAATATTTAATCGAAATACTGCAAAAGTTGTATAATTTTCCTTTCACAACCGATGATGCAACAATTTTATAGTGTTTTTAAAGTAATCCATTCAGTGTACTGTTTTAGAGAATTTTTTTGTCTACTTGCAATATTGGCTTTTTCTACAGAGAGAATAATAAAAGACTTAGATACCCTCGGAGAATTACTGAATAATCCAGATGACCTATCGGCGGTAGTTCCCTGTAATGGCACGTGTATGAAGTTAAAAAATCAATATAAGAAGCAAGTAGGTTTTTTTTCAGTTTATATCAACCATTAAAAAATAATCACTATTCAATTTCTGCAATCGTCACTGTCACCTATTTATTGTATACGTTACAACAGATTTTTTTTGTTCTGCTCCACGGGATTATATAGTACGTTACGATATGAGTGTGGACAAACTTTTATAACTACTTTTTCTATTGTTATTGTTTTTATTTATTTATGATCAGAAATACTTTTTAATATGAAAATCTCAGTACATGTACAATAAATAGAGTGTACTGATAGGTTTCCGAAGTCTTTATATAAATATGACCTCTGTTTTACAAGATTGAACGTGGAATTAGTGCTCACACGGACAAATCTGAACTGTCGCCCATCAACATCCCATTGACGTCGAATGAGATACTACCGTGCCATCTGAATGATTTTCTGAACTCGACCGAACGCTCTGTGGATCTCCCAACCGACATCCAGCTTGAGCCATACGATACCAATATATCGAAGGCAGAAGTAATATTCGATAATGACCAATTTCTGCAGAGCGCTACTTACAACACCTTAGACGATTTATCGATTGGTGAGGCAGTAGTCTTACCGAATTTATGCAAACTGGGAACACGCGATTGATCCAAAGCCGAAGCTTGGCCAGAAGCGAAAAAACTAAGTATCGCAATGCACTCGATATAAATCTCAGTGAGATTTTGGAACCATCCATTGGGTCCATCGATCGTGACAATTTATAAGCACATACAGGAGCTGGACACTCAATGCCATCTTATCTTTGCGACATTATAGTTTTGCACTTTCTGAAGAACGGGATTTGGTACGCATATTATTATTTAATAAATCGAGCACCCATTTTTACGACTGGCCTCGTAAAACTTATTACGAAAATTGCACATTTTAATAGCTCGGCACTGATCAACGACGATTTCGAGCAACCAGCCGAGAAAATTGGCGAAATTTTCCCTAACGAATGCACAGAAACATATTACGTACCGCCAGTTAAGAAGAAAAATGCAAAGAACAAGAAGTCGGGTATTTCGAAAGGAAAATTGGTAGACACATATCGCAACAAAACAACCTTCATCCGCAAGGTTAAGAACCTTGAGAATCAGTTGACAGAAGAGACAAATGAATTGTTAAACTCGGAAGATGAAATGCACAAAATACAATTCTTTATTACGTATAAAAATTATGATAATTGTACACCTTGCACATTTGTATGATTCAACTCAGAAAACGCGGCCGCTGAAAGAAGCCGGACGTGGCTCATCCACAACAGAGACGATGAAGAGGTGCAACATCATTGGGCTGCATCGTATTATTTGCGACAAGCGGACTGCAAAAACGACAAGTATAAATTTCTTATGGATATCTTCAACATGTCACCTATTTAAAAAGAAGCGAAGGGTTATCATCTGGTACGTAATGCACTTTACAACTTCTATAATAACGGGATGCATGAAAACGCTTCGATTTTTTGTTTTTAAAGTTATTATTAGTGATTAATTTATACTGACAATGCCCATTTTTATAGATCGGCAAGGATTTCTACGCCCGATATCCGAACTTCAAGGATTTGCTAATCGAAGGATCGGACTCGTTGTTCACGAAAATCTACTCTCTAAACAAGAAACCCCTGACAGATATCAACCATTTACATACAGAGTTATTAAAATCTGCAGATGTATCGAATGGTGAGTGATAATCTTCTTTTTATATTAGTGTTTTTCTTTGTGGGCTGAAATCATTTTTAATTTGTTGTTTCAAATATGATTTTAGATAGTAGGACAGCTGTACAGCTGAACTTGTTACCAACCTTGGTTGCTCCGAAATCGAATAAAGTCTCTATCCCTTTTTCGAATAAAGAGAGTCGAAGGACCTATTGGAACCCGGGAAAAACGATTCATATATAATCATATATAATCATATATAAACTGCTCATATATGATTGTATATGAATTTTGTCTCTATATGATCATGCATGATCATATATGACTATGCATGATCATATATAATTGTATCTGGGTATACATGATCCTATATGAGAAAATATAATTGTGTATAATTGTATCTGAGCATATACAATCATATATAGTTATATGTGATTATATAAGATGATGCCTAAATAGATATAATCTTCTGAAGCATATAAGGTCAGTCATGATTATATATGATCATATACAATTGTTACAATGTAATTGTACATATATAATCGTGCCCATAATTATATAAATCGTCCGACGATTTCATTTCATATAGATTTAGTAACATGTAGACTAACACAAATTATTGAATCCTTAATACTCATATTTTTATTACCTTAATAATACATATTTTCATAAAGTTGGATATCCATGTATTATGCTCATATACATTTGTATATGGATCCACATACAATCATATATGCGCTAAAAATGGGCGATATATAGTTGTATATAACTATATATGATCATATCTGTTCATATATGACATCGCAAGCTGGCGGTTTTGGTATTATATATGATCGTGTATACCACTGTATATGTACATATAAACTCATATATGCTCATATATGTTTCCATATACAATGATATATTACGTTATATGCAATTATATATAATTATATACAACTATACATGAAATTATATACAATTATATATGATTATATATGAACCGTTTTTCCCGGGTAGACTAACACAAATTATTGAATCCTTAATACTCATATTTTTATTACCTTAATAATACATATTTTCATAAAGTTGGATATCCATGTATTATGCTCATATACATTTGTATATGGATCCACATACAATCATATATGCGCTAAAAATGGGCGATATATAGTTGTATATAACTATATATGATCATATCTGTTCATATATGACATCGCAAGCTGGCGGTTTTGGTATTATATATGATCGTGTATACCACTGTATATGTACATATAAACTCATATATGCTCATATATGTTTCCATATACAATGATATATTACGTTATATGCAATTATATATAATTATATACAACTATACATGAAATTATATACAATTATATATGATTATATATGAACCGTTTTTCCCGGGAAACCTTCAATCGCCGAGTGCAGAGAAGGCATTTTTGTACAAGTCAAAGTACGATACTTTAGATTTGGCGCAATAAAAAGAAGCCAATGATTCGCTTGTTTTCACTGATATGAATTTTGTGTTTCAGCTGCCTGGAGATAGAAAAAATGTTATTAGGGAGAAACGGACGAAAATTTCACAAATAGGGTTAACCCTTCACCCATTTATCACCGCCGTTGGATCCGATATTACAATTATCGAAAATTCCTACATATCGATTGATGAAATCATCTATGAAGATCCCTCGCTGCTAAAAGCGCCCGATCTTCTCTGCAAGACAATTCTCGCATTCGAGACGCAGTATTCGCTGCAGAGTGAGCATATTTGCTATTTAATTCAGTGGGGTGTATATTGTATACACCTCACTGAATTAAATAGCAAATATGCTATATCCACACGGAGTGCGATACCAGGATCCCGTTCGTTTATACACTTTTAAACAAAGTAAAAAGACTCGATTGAATCGTGTGAAACCCGTTGCACACTTTTAACCAATAATGAAGTGTAAGATCTGTTTGTCATCGTCACGTAATAACCCCGAGGGCTGTTGGCTCACATGAAAATCATGCACCTTCGTGAATCAACGTATAGTTGCGTGTATAAAAAATGCCTTCGTCAATTTATTTCTATCAGTACATTGCGTAAACATATTTCAAAATGCATCGAATGTGTAACGAAAAAAAGAGTAACGCTGGATAAAGATAAAAAACAAGTATTGACTTTTCTAACTGCAAACGAGTATGATATTACTGAGGAAGATACGACTTTTGTATCAGTGGACGATAAAAATATTGAAAAAAGTATGTTGAAATTCGACTGTAAATTATACGATAATAATTCAACTTCGAGATCAGTTGTACAAGAAGTATACGAAAATTCTACGGAACTCGTACAAAACGTGACTAGCGTATACAAAAGACTTTTAAAATCCGCACTCCCTTTCACGAATTTCACGAAATAGTTGAAAGTTCGTTGACAGCAGTTGCATTTGAACATTTTAATACCGAATACAATCGAATGCAGTATTTAGAAAAGTCGAAACTGTTTATTCGGCCTGAAAGTTTCTTTATAGGTGAAATAAACGATGATAAACGAATCGATGGTATCACAGTATTCTCAAAGAAAGAGTGCAATGGGCATTTGATAAGCCTGCGAAAAGTATTAACAGCGTATTTAGAGCTACCAAACGTTTATGAAACGATATCGAACTTTATGACAGAGGAATTTGCTTGCGAGTCCGGATGTTATACGAGTCTGTTTCACATTCATATACCGTTATTGGAAATTAATAACGTCGTTTAATGGTTTCCAGTACCAGTAAATCTAGTTCGGACGGTCCCGAAAGACGATAGCACCTGGTTAGGGTTTGTTAGGGCTTCCACAAAAGGGCTTCCATATTAGGGCCATGTTACAATCCAATTCGCGCAATCAATGAAACAAGCAACTTCGGCAGATCTATTTATAGATGGTAACAATGATACAGTGTGCCATATTCGACATAGCTGATTGCCGGAAAAATAACTGAATGTGTTTGTATTTTTACCATATCAGACGCAATCTCATCTCATAAATCTAAAAAGTGCTAACTATATTACACTAGTTTCATTTTCTATTTCATAGCACCGACATTCAAATAGACAAAAAAAATTGTACAATCATATGATCTGAATGGCCGAGTGAGCTAAGGCGCACCGTAACAAGACCAACTGAAGGGGCCCAGGTTCGATTCCCGTCAATGTAAAAAAATTTAAATCTGTTTATTCAGCGATTAATATGTACTATCGTGTGGAGAAAAATGTGTAATATCTAATTAAAAGTGCAGGATTAATCGATTGAATGAACACAAATGAATTTTTTTTTAAATTACATTCTTTACTACACCAACATACTAAATTTAAAGAAAAACGCATATTAAAAATAATATATAGTATGTGAGAAAAACTGTTCACACATATATGATTTTTAATGCACTTTGGTTACAATAATAAAAAAAGTGTTGCATAAACAAAACACACTGGTTTATTACCGTTAGAGCTGTTCATCCGTTTTTAGTATACCACCATACTAAATTTTACAGTAAAATGCATATTTAGACTAGTATACAGTACGTGAAAAAAATGATTCAGTCGTATGTGAATTTTAATATACGTTTCTTACAATAATTGATAAAAATGTTGTAAACATCGAACACATTTTTCCATTAATGTCAAAGATTTGTACTTAATTATTGTATACCGATTTTATAAATATTACACATGTATGTATATGAAAATTAATATACAATACGTGCATCCGAGCTTCCAATATCGGTATAGTAATTTTCATACAAATTTTTTTTACAGTGTGGAAACCTGGCATGGATTTTGCTAAAAGTAAGAGTGAACAAAGAGGTTTGATTTACTTGACTGCAGAATTTCAATTCTCCCCGATCCCTTCGCTTATCATCTTATTCACGATTGTTCTGTTGATCCGCATTAATATTCGCAATTAACACATAATCCGCTAACCCAATATAACGAAATATTGTAAAGTCAACCAACTTGGGAATTCAAACCTCGCGCGCCCGATATGCTTGACAAAACTGTCATTGCAACTGTTAAACGTGTTAAACACGAACTCGGTCTCGGTCTGGATCTGACCTCGCGCCAATTTGGACCAATCACAGCGCGAATAACAAGACAAGAATGGACCAACTGGCAATTCGATAAAATCTCGCAACATACTTTTTAGAGAAGGATCGATCTCGCTGCGTCTTCTTCGATCTCTGAAAAAGAAATTGTCTACCTAGAAAAATTGATAAAATCTCAGAACCAACTGTACATTTTTAATACTTTATCTGAATATCATAAGAATCCCCATGGAAAAAATTAGATATGTTATATATGTTTTTGCATGTAAGTAAAAATATATTCAATATACAGTAGCTGGTATAGTCAATATACATATGTAATTTATTCTAAATGTATGTATTATGCATCTCTTTTGTATATGATATATATTTTTCAACACATAGAAAAATATATGTTAAAGTATATTCTAATATACATTTAAATTACATTCTAATTGCATTCAACATATATTTGTACATGTATCTTTTCGTATATTTTCCAATATACGGAAAATATATTTATTACATAATTTAGATATATCCAGAATGTCATTTCAATATATTTATTATTTCACTAACTATGTAAACGTGCGCATAAAAGATATATTGAATAATATCGCGTGTCAATAAAACCTTAAGTGAAGAAAATATGCCTCATGCATTTGAAATTAGACAGAACATTTGTTTGTTCTAAAGAACAAGTTGATTACAAGTTGATTTATTACTAAAGAATACTACGAATAATACAATTTTAACACTGCATTAAAAGAAAAATTAATATCAAATTGGCTATTTTATGAATATAGCCATGCGGATATAGTCATATGGATATATACTGACTACATTGGAAGTAAATTAAATGTCCAGTTGGGAAACATTTCACATGCATGCTGAATATACTTTATATATAACTTTAGTATGTACATGAAATATATCCAAAACATATTGAATGTATAGTTGGTATACATTTAATATGTATCTCAAATATATTTTTAATATAATTTTAGGATATATATGAAATATATTGAAAATATATTCAATGTATAGCTTACCTATATTTCATACGCATATGCAATATATTTCAGATGTATCTTGGTTGTATACATGAAGTTCATACACAGTATATACAACATATACTTCAGATATACATCTTTAATATTCAAGAATTATATTTTTTTATGAAAAAGTAGATATTCCATACATATTCGAAATATATATCACGTTTATTTTTTATATATTTCACATATATGATAAATATAAAAAATATATCGCAAGTATATTTTGAATGTATTTTTCAATACATCGAAAAATATCATTTCCATTGTACTTTATTTCCATGGGGGAAATATGGGCTCGTTAAAAGATATGTCGTGCACCAGGTACGAGGCGTTCCACAAGCAAACGAAAATGTATGCGCGGGTGGTCAGCTGCAACAAAACTGCAATTGCAGCTCACATATCGGCTCTTAAGGAGGTTGGATACCGTCTTTCTGGAGGGGAGGTGCGCGGTTTGCCGGGGAGGTAGTGTGCAAGAGAGAGGTCCGTGACGCGCCTTCACTGGCGTACATTGTTGTACTATTCCAGCAGTTTTGTTTTTACGTTTTCTCGGCAACCAAGCAGACGAATCATTTCGGTCTTCGTAAAAGTTCTTTTCGAAAAAACAAGAAATGATTTGGTTCTGTTATCAACAATTGTTTATCATTTTTATTATACTTTCGAGCATAACGTTGAAGGTGCGTATAGTTGTCGCTATGTTGCCCATGCATAAGAGTGTAATTTCAATAATTAATTTCTCGATAACCATCTAGACGATTGACATGAAATTTGGCATGGAGATGTAATTTTTATCTACGAATATCCTCAAAAAATTTGAGAGCATGTTTATCATTTTGAGTTGGGTATCCACCCTCCTTAAGCGAGAAGGGGATTGCCGTTTCAATCGATGTTGGACGTGCCGTGGGCGATCTAACTGACAACGTCGATTGCGACAATTTGCCGGTTATCGACACCCGAAGCTTGGAAGTAACATGGCTTAGACTAAACGGTGTTACATGTACACGAAAATGTAGCCTTTATCTAAAAAACAATGAGAGGAATGACACGGTGTTTGTGACTGTTGTTTATATTATTGTAACCGAGTTGAACAAATATTTTTTTGTTTGTCAGCAATGTATAACGATAGGGTTTAATAACCACCTAAAAGCGTATGAGGTCGCAAAGCCGCAAAGTAAAAAAAAGTACAAGTTGTTGCGCCTCAATGATAAGATTTATTTAAGACCTGTAAAAATACATGTCACTTCCGACGGACGTAATGTTGTGTCTCGAACAGATCTCACATAATATTAATGTAATTTTTTTTTTATGTTGCATTTCCCCACGTCTGCAGGCATTACGCCTATTGCAGGGTCGACCCGGATGAGTAGCCAGTCCCCCCTGGCGGTCTGGTCCGGATCAGTAACCAGGCCCCCATGCGGCCGCATCCGACTTCCCCCTCTATATCGCATTTGCCATAGCATTTCTGCTATGGGCATAGGGAAACTGCGGAAAACCTATGCCGATATAACCGGTCTCGAGTTCGCCGCCCGGCACGGGAGCTACGTCACGTTTCGGCGAGAACGTAAACACGGACTACAGCTGTATACATGTGACCCCCACAGGTAGAAATACCTGTGTCGGTCTCATGTATACATCTGGAGCTTCATCGCGCCCGTATTTATATTTTCGACGAAAATCGACGGCACCGGGAATCGAACCCGCGACCTACCGATGCTCTGGACTAGAGGCCAGTACACTGACCACTAGACCATCGCACCGGTTATATTAATGTAATTAAAAGCGCATTAAAAATAACTCAAATAAATATAACTCTAATTAAATATACGTTTATTTATTTGTAGCTTTACGTTTCCTTGGACCAATCCAATCGGAAAGTACATCCAACAAGATGTACCGTTCTGTCAAACTATGCATTGGTTGATTCAAATTATTATAATGGTAACTATTGATAAGTGTTTGAGAAATCGTTTGAGTGGTTTCTCGGATGGTGGAACGGGTGATAAAAATAAAGTTTCCTCTACACAGGTTTTCATAACAGTAATCTCGTATATTCTTCAAAACAAAAACACTTGAGAACGCAAGGTGGCGATGAGTTGACCGTTGAGCGTTAGAGATACCGAACCGATTATATTAATAGATTCGCGATTATTTGAGCGTTGAGAATGTCCCGAAATGAATCGATCAGTTGTTATTGAGCTGTCGACTCGATGAGACACACGATAAACGAGAATTTCGAGGTGAGAAGACTGTAAAAGTGAGTTAGTAACACGGAGCGAAGTGAGCGTTGCGCGATCCGGAAACGGAAACAATAAATCGGCCATTGCCACGTGGCAGCATGTCGCGCGCGCGGTGCGCGAAGCGCATGCGTCGGCAGTAGATATTAAGT
Source organism: Ephialtes manifestator (assembly GCA_963970395.1). Taxonomy (NCBI): domain Eukaryota; kingdom Metazoa; phylum Arthropoda; class Insecta; order Hymenoptera; family Ichneumonidae; genus Ephialtes; species Ephialtes manifestator. The sequence continues at coordinate 14,642,903 of OZ019980.1, forward strand.
CGCCGCGAGGTGCTGCCGAGCAGCGGTCACTCAAGCAATTCGCGTGTTTGGAGGAGGATTCTCCAACATTCTCCCCGCCATCAGCAATGGTTTGCTGATGAGTCGTCGCCATGGTCCGGTTGAGAAGTCGGTAGTGGTGAGAGCTTGCTGAGTGGCCGAGTGAGAGTGGTGGTAGCCGTTTTAATGGTCGCCACCCTGGAGAGTCCGTCCTTGCCCTGGTGGAGTTCCATGACTCTGGCGAGTGGCCATTTGCATGGCGGTAGACGCTCATCTGTAAGTAAGACAAGAGAGCCGACCTTAACGGTGTTAGAGGCATGATGCCATTTTGAGATCGATTGTTGTCTCTGCAGATAATGAGCAGACCACTGCGCCCAGAAAGATTGCACTCTTTGTTGAATGAGCTGCCAATGAGCAAGACGAGCAGTGTTGAGATCCAGCAACGAAGGCTCTGGCAAAGTGGTGAGCGCACTCCCAATGAGGAAGTGCCCCGGAGTGAGAGCTGAGACGTCAGATGGGTCGTCGGTGAGCGGTTCGAGCGGTCGAGAGTTGAGAATCGCCTCGATCTGAGAGAGCATCGTGGTGAGTTCCTCATAAGTGAGCAACGTGTCTCCCACGGTTCGCCGGAGATGGAACTTGGTGGATTTTACGACGGCTTCCCACTTTCCGCCCATGTGTGGAGCAGCCGGGGGATTGAACCTCCACTGACTGTGATCCTTTGAGATGATCGCTGTGATTACCCGGTGTTCTTCCGAACTCTGATTGAACAGCCGACGTAGAGCTGCGTCTGCACCAACAAAGTTCGTGCCGCAGTCCGAATACATGGTGTGAGGAATTCCCCTTCGGGCAGTGAAGCGCCGATAGGCAGCGATGAACCCATCCGTTGAGTAGTCGCCGACCACCTCCAGGTGGACAGCCGATGTTGAGAAGCACACGAATACGCCGATCCAGCCCTTGTATGTTTTAGAGCCTCGACCTTTGATGTTCTTGACTGTAAGCGGTCCAGCGTAGTCAACGCCCGTGTGTAGAAACGGACGTGAAGGAGTAACTCGCGAGAGAGGTAGTTGGCCCATCAGTTGCTGGGCACGGATCCCCCTCTGACGAGCACACACAACACACCTTAACACGTGCGATTTGACTGGCGCTCGACCTCCGATGATCCAGCATGTTTGCCGGACGTGCGCCAGGGTGAGCTGAGTTCCTCCGTGCAAGGTTCTCTGGTGAGCTTGTTCGATGAGTAGAAGTGAGAGCCTTGCGTGTCGTGGAAGGATCGCAGGATGCTTTCCTTCCGTGGTGAGTGCAGAATGGGTGAGTCTTCCTCCAACTCGAATAACACCTTGCCCGTCGACAAAGGCTGTAAGTCGAGCGAACGGGTGGCTGCTGGGCAACGTCGATCCCGACGTGAGCGTTTTCAATTCCGATGAGAAAAATGCCGATTGAGTGGCCTTGATCCAGAACAACCTGGCCTGCTCCATGTCGTCAGACGGCACGAGAACAATCGGCTGCTCTAGCTCCTTGCGCAATTTCCGAGCGAGTCTGAAACACAAGGCAGTGAGTCGAAACAGTTTGTGAGCAGACGAGACCTGATAAATAAGGTCCCAATGATAATCGACTTTCGGAGCAGCCACGAGAAGTGAGATACCGGGACGAGACTCATGTGCGCTGAGACTCTCCGGCAGCTGAGGTTGAGCAGGCCATGAGCTTTGCAATTGCGTCATCCATGGTGGTCCCGTCCACCATAGTGAGTGGTCTCTGAGCTGAGCAGTCGATACGCCTCTAGATGCGCAATCCGCAGGATTGCTTGTGCCAGGAACATGGCGCCACTGAGCATCTGGCTTGAGTTCCTGGAATTGCGTGACTCTGTTTCGCACGAAATCCTTCCAGTGAGAAGCGTGAGAGCGTATCCATCTGAGCGTTATGAGCGAGTCCGTCCACAGATGAGTTTCTTCCGTGTCCAGCTTGAGTGTAGCTTGGACGTATTTGGCAAGTTTTGCCAGTAGCAGCGCTGCGGTGAGTTCCAACCTCGGGATAGTGAGCCTTTTGAGCGGTGCGACCTTGGTTTTGGCGCACACCAGAGAAGCCTGAGTGCCTGTGGACAGTGAGAACACGGTAATATAAATAACCGCGGACATTGCAAATTGAGATGCGTCAGAGAAGCCATGAATAACAATTTTCGAATTGCTCCATGTGTTGAGCCAACGAGGGAGTGAGATCCTGGCCAGGTTTGAGAGATCTTCCCTGAGCTTGAGCCACCTTCCCGACACGTCCGTCGGCAAGGCGTCGTCCCAATTGACCTTGTGCAGCCACAATTCTTGCAAAAGCATTTTTGCTCGAATCGTCACCGGTGAGATGAACCCCAGAGGGTCAAAGATTTGAGCCACCTCTGAGAGTATGAGTCGCTTCGTGAGCTTACCGGGTTGAGCTGAGATGTTTGAGGAAAACACAAACTTATCCTCGTGAGACGTCCAGTTGATTCCGAGTATCTTGGTCGCGCAATCGTCCAGTGAGATTGATGTACTTGCAGTGCTCGCCGGTGAGAATTCCTTGAGCAACTTTGGATCGGTTGAGTGCCACTTGGCCAATGGGAAACACCCCGCGTCGCACAAGTTCTTCAGCTGGTGAGCGATCTCAATGAGTTGAGCGGATGAGTCGGCTCCTCCGAATATATCGTCCACGTATCTTCCCTGTGTGAGTGGTGGCAAGGCCAGCGGAAACTGATGACCTTCGTCTTCTGCCAATTGTAGCAACGTCCGAACTGCTAAGAACGGCGCGGCTTTCGTCCCGTACGTCACCGTAGTGAGCTGGTACGGCACCGGGTTGCCGTGGTCGTCGATCCACAAAATTCGTTGCAGATCCCAGTCGTACCGATGTACTCTTATTTGCCGAAACATCTTCGTGATGTCGGTGGCAAAGAGATGCCGATGGAGCCTGATCCAGATGAGAACGTCAGGAATGTTGAGTTGAAGCTTGGCTCCCGTGTGCATGAGATCGTTCACGGAGTAGCCTGAGGTGGTGGCACATGAGCCGTTGAAAACCACCCGCAGCTTCGTTGTTGTGCTGTCCGGCTTGAGAACTCCATGATGCGGCAAATAATAATGAGTGCCGCATTGAGCTGAACTCGTCGACGCCTCGACCATGTGGCCGAGTTGCCTGTACTCCTCCATGAATTGGTGATAGAGGATGCGATAGTCGGCATCCCGCTCGTGTCTTCTGAGCATCTGCCGCAAACAGCGGTGAGCTGCGCCATAAGACTCACCCAGATGAGTGAGTGCCATCTTCATGGGAATACGGACAGTGTATCGTCCAGTTGAGTCTCTTGAGTGAGTTGTGCGAAAATGAGTCTCACATTCCTCTTCGTCTGAAGTGAGCTGGCTTGAGTTATCGGACGGGATCTCTTCCTGTACCCAGAATTGGGTGAGCAATTCTTGAAGAGTAGTATCTTCCCGCTGAGCCGACGCAGTGAGTGAGTGGTACACGTGTGTCTGAGGAACAGACACGGGTCCAAGGACAAGCCAACCGAAAATAGAGAGTTGGGCAATCGGCATCGAATCCGATCCTTTGATAATATTTGGCTTGATAATTTGGCCGTAATAATCGGCTCCGAGTATTACGTCAATTGGCCTCGGTGTGAGAAAGTCCGGGTCCGCGAGTGTGAGATGTTCTAAGTGCGGCCAGCGTTGAGCTGGAATCTCGCAGGACGGCAAGATAGACGTGACAGTCCTCAAAACGTGAGCCTGGACCGGGACTGAGAGTGCCTTGTGAGCTGAGCGTAAAACAAGTTGAGCAATACCTCGTGTTTGAGTTGACTGCAGGCCTCCGATACCGAGGATCGGGATTGTCGACTGCTGTCGTGGAACCTTGAGTTGAGCGATGAGTTGTTCTGAGACGAAAGTTAATTCAGATCCTGGATCAACCAACAATCGAATTCGTTGAGTAGTCAGTGATGAGTCGACGTGAGCGAGTGCTGTGGCGAGCAGCGTAGAGTGAGATGTGCCTGTAGGCACGGCTGAGTTGACGACCGCACCGAATTCCTATTGAGGATTCGTCGCGGGCTGAGACGTCTCCGTGTTTCGAGTTGAGTGAGCCGAGGGATCGTTCGGCCTTGCTGATGCAGGTGCGCCTTCATGCAGCATCGAATGATGTCGTAAGTTGCACTCCTTGCAACCTTGCTTGGAGCGACACATCCTCACGTTGTGTCTGCCGAGACAATTATAACAAAGTCTCTTGTCCACGGCTACCTTCTTCCTGTCTGCGATCCCAAGTCCGCGAAACTTAGGGCACATCACCACAAAATGCTCTGCTCCGCACAGATCGCAAGGGTATCGACCAGATGATGTATTCGTTGAGCTGCCTGATTGAGCCGACGTCGGGTGAGCAGCGGCGGAGGCCTGATGAGCAGTCGTTTTCTTGAGAGGCGCCTTGTTTGCGTGAGCTGTCGGAGGGCAAGCCGTTTCGACACGTTCTAGCGCGCGGATGCGCGACGTCAGGAAGACCTCGAGTTCGAATTTCGGATAATCCTGCGACGATCCGAGTGAAGTCTCCCACGCCTCCCTAGTTGAGCGGTCAAGGTTGCGAGAAATGTGGTGCACCAAAATGCATTCCCACATATTCTCGTCTACGCCGAGTGAGCGCAGCGCGGTGTTCGCCTCCGTCACCGTGGTGAGTAGCTTGTTCAACCCCGAGGCGCTCTTGTTAGCCAAGGGAGTTACACTGAACATGGAGTCCAGATGAGATTGTACATGAAGTCTCTTGTTTTCATACCTGGCGGTGAGTACCTTCCAGGACGGCTCCAGAGACGCAGGAGTGAGTGCGAAACTCGCAATGAGATGCGCAGGAGTCCCCTCGAGACATCCCCGAAGATAGTGGAGACGCTCGACATCCGAGAGCGAGGGGCGGTCCAAAATCATACTCTTAAAGAGCTCGGAAAAAGCCGGCCATTCGGCGTACTCACCCCCAAATTTTGGGAGCTTGATGTTCGGCAAGCGTGCCTGAGATGGAGTCTCCTGTTGATGACCGGACGTTGAGATCTCAGCGTCCTTCATGAGCTCGGCTCGTAGCTTCGCCGCTGCACACTTGAAGCTGGAATATGTGCGGCACGTCTGCATATGGATTGAGTTTGTGAAATATTCATGTTTGAGATGAACCGTCGAACACGAGGCCTCGAGATGTCTGTGTTCCACAATGAACTCCGCGTGTACCGAGTCCATCTGCTCGGACAATGCGGACAGCTGTGTGAGTGAGCAGTCCTGAGATGACTCGGGAAGAGTTCCCGCCAACTCGATGAGCAGCTTTGTGCGTCCAAGCTGCGTGAGCATTTTGAGCTGGATCTCGGCGTTCAGCTTCGATGGTGATGAGCTGCGCGGTGACCTTGAATTACCTCCCTCCTCCCCGCCTGGTACGGTCAGAGTTGGAGTTGGCGCGGTCGAACGCGTGGATGGCGGATCAGGCTGAGCCGTCGCCGTCGCCTTATCCTCCGAATCGGTGAGCTCGTCCTTCATGTTTTGAGGAAAAACGCAAAAATCTGCGAGAAATCCGTTCTCAATGCGACGCGCGAAACCGATGAGCAGTCACAGAGGTTTTTTTTTCCAACCGAGAACCGAACGACGCGTTAGCAAACGCGCCAAAATCTCTATCGCGGATGAGCACAACACGTATGAGATGAGAAGTCAATTAATTTTCGGCGAACGAACGAGAAACACGCTCGAAGAACACACGAAAAATAATTCTCTGTCGCGCAGGAACACGTGGCTCTTGCACGATGAGCAATGTAACGCGCGACACCGATGAACAGTCACTGAGTTTTTCCACACGAACGAGAACCAAACGACGCGGTAGTAAACGCGCGAAAATCTCTATCGCGGATGAGCACAAAATGTATGAGATGAGAAGTCAATTAATTTTCGGCGAACGAACGAGAAACACGCTCGAAGAACACACGAAAAATAATTCTCTGTCGCGCAGGAACACGTGGCTCTTGCACGATGAGCAATGTAACGCGCGACACCGATGAACAGTCACTGAGTTTTTTCCACACGAACGAGAACCGAACGACGCGGTAGTAAACGCGCGAAAATCTCTATCGCGGATGAGCACAACACGTATGAGATGAGAAGTCAATTGTCACTGTGTGCACAACAGAGACGATGCTCGAACACACTATACAATGCTGAGAAGTCCGTTGAGCTCAACCTAGACACCGACGCTCGTGCGAGGCAGCGAAGCGCGATCGACACACACGAAGGATAATTCGCGCGCGAGCGTAGCGTTGCGCGATCCCAGCACACGCGGTCGATGTAGAGTCCGAGAGTCAGCTGCGTCTCGCGCTCGAGACGCGAAACGCGATCCACGGCGCACGAGTCGATGTGAGACGCGAACACGATTCTCGGCACACGCGGGTGCGAGAGAGAGAAGACGATGAGAAGTCTGAGTGAGACTGTGCGTGCGAGCGAGCCACGAACACACTGCACAGCGCGCACTGTTGAGCTGCCTCGAGAGTCACTGTACACTGTCACAGAAACACTGTAGCCGGGATGTTCCACTATCCGGCTCGAAGGACCAAATGTTTGAGAAATCGTTTGAGTGGTTTCTCGGATGGTGGAACGGGTGATAAAAATAAAGTTTCCTCTACACAGGTTTTCATAACAGTAATCTCGTATATTCTTCAAAACAAAAACACTTGAGAACGCAAGGTGGCGATGAGTTGACCGTTGAGCGTTAGAGATACCGAACCGATTATATTAATAGATTCGCGATTATTTGAGCGTTGAGAATGTCCCGAAATGAATCGATCAGTTGTTATTGAGCTGTCGACTCGATGAGACACACGATAAACGAGAATTTCGAGGTGAGAAGACTGTAAAAGTGAGTTAGTAACACGGAGCGAAGTGAGCGTTGCGCGATCCGGAAACGGAAACAATAAATCGGCCATTGCCACGTGGCAGCATGTCGCGCGCGCGGTGCGCGAAGCGCATGCGTCGGCAGTAGATATTAAGTCGCCGCGAGGTGCTGCCGAGCAGCGGTCACTCAAGCAATTCGCGTGTTTGGAGGGGGATTCTCCAACAGATAAGTATTGGTTATATCGAAAGCCAATGCAATATTGAGTCAACTCAATGTTCTGTGAACACTAATAAAGGAAATATTCATTCAAATACAGATTTATTAACAAATCATTATTTGGGCCAATTCAGGAGTTCAAATATACGTTTATTAACTGTTAATAAATCACTATTTGTGGCAATTGAGAGCGCCAAATAAGCGATTTTTTAACTATAACAAAATATTAATTTCGCCATATTTAACATTATGATTTGTTAATAGTTAACAAATCCTAGTACCCACAAATAAACTTTTTTCTGAGTGTCCGTGTCACTGCGAGAAATTGTAATATCTCCCGTGAAACACGAAAACTCCCGAGACTAATCGAGGAGACGAGAGATCGGGACACATAGCTCGGGATAATAGACGTAGTGCTCGAGGTAAGCCCCTGTATGGCATATTTTCTTTTAGTTGGCATATTTTCTTTTAGTATTTTATAGTTTGTTATAAATTTGTTTAAAACGTGCGCGGCGACGGTATCTCACGCGTGGTTGAGTCCACGAGCTCTATTGTGTATGATTATTAGAGTTTCGAGAGTCCCGGAAGACTTTACGGTGAGCCGCTGATCGACATGAGTTGAGTAGAGAAATGTTTTATAGTCTGGATTTTGGTCGGGAGCGATAATCGGGAAATTGTCATTATTTTTAGAGTAATTGTTTTGTGCGCGGAAATGATCGAGAAGTGGTAATGTGTGAGAGTGTTCCGCGTTCTATCTTTTTGATACTGGTGAACTGAGTAGCTGGTTTTTTTTTAAATAAATTTCAAATTATTGTTGAAGTCTCCCGTAAAATTGACAATCTGTTTTCTTTTTATTTCTGCACGAGAACCTTATATTCGAATCCCGCCACTCTGCAACTTTTGACGGCAGCGGCTAGCTAGGCAAAAGCAGCTTGGTCCCTGAACATCGCGAGTTTTTCCCGGCGTGTAATATTTCTCGCGCCTGGCGCCCTTATACAATAAAGGGAAAAGCTCGGGACTTTAGCTTTGTGGTGTTTTGGCAGTTTTTGGGAAATTTATACTACACCGGAGAAAAGTCCTTCAGAAAAAAAGTACTGGGAAAAAAATACCGTGCAAAAAAAGTACCGGAAAAAAAGTCCTGCGGGAAAAATGTCCGAATTTTTCTAATTCGTCTCATCCAAGTGACAGTTGGTACCCGGGGGTTTTTGGCGTCACTGATTACGAATCTGAACTCAGAATTTAGAAATTCAAAATGGCGGATCCAATATGGCGGACCTGGATACAAAGAGTCGGGACTTTATACATCCGAATTTCGGATAAAATCCGAATTTGTAGCCGCAGCACCCAGATGGTAAAATACGAAGACCTATTTTATACATCCCAATTTTGGATAAAATGCGAATTTACATTTTCATCAAACGACTTTTTGCATATGGCCCGTCATATTGGATCCGCCATTTTGAATTTTCAAGTTCTGAGTTTATATTCGTAATCGGCAAACCCCCCCCCCCCGGTCCCGGGTAGTTTCACTTGAATCAAACGAATTTAAAAAATTCAGCCTTTTTTTCCCGATACTTTTTTTTCCGGGACTTTTTTTCTTTACTTTTTCTCTACTTTATTTCCGGGATTCGATCTACTAGAGATCCAGGAGTCTGAGCTTCTTTTTACCTTAGTTTTCCTACAGATAGTGGCCGAGTATCAGCGGCTGGCCAATCATATATGGAAATTCCCTTGCGGTAATCGGCTCTATGAGATAACCGTCTACATCTAGGAAAACTTGTAGCGATGCAAATGAGAGATACATATCCCCCGGTCGTTCCAATAACTTGGTCGGTATTTCTAAATAGTGGAATTTCGAATGGGTAGTAGGGGTCGTTGCAATAACGCGACCTGAGGGCATTATTCTAGGCAGCAAAATGAAGAACAAAATTCTCTTGAGTATACAAAATACACTAAAGATAATTAAAGATAAGACAAACAGTGTGAAGACTAGTACAATACTAATGTTCACAGAAGCTGGGCTTGATCAAGGAAAAACCGTATCGTCGGGCTGGTTTGTGCTCAAGGCTATTCGGGTCGAACCACTTTCGCGATTTGTTAACATAAGAATATCTAGACCTATATGATCTTTCAGGATGAAAAGAATAATTTGAAATAAAAAGAAGATGATACATTAGGCGGGCTAAGGGGGACAATTTTAATTATTCCATGCACGTAACCTCAAAATTTGACGTTCTTCATAATCACATTGAAAGCGAATAATATGTATTTTCTCAAAACAAAAATGGTACGCTAAGTGAAAAAGGCATACAAATAAAATCCCTTTAAAAAATAATAGCGAAATCCAATATATTACCCAAGTAAAACTCGCTACAAAAAAAGCTTGGCGTGCCAGCGACTAACTCCCGTACATGGTTCATTAAAGTAAGTGCGAGAGAAACTATTGCTAATTGTGTTTCGAGTTTCGCAATACCGAACCTGCAAGGTGATTTCAAGTTGTATATCGTACCATACTGATTACTTTTATCTAATTCATCAGTCATTATCTCTACTTTCTTTTCATATAATTTAATCTCACATCTTTCGCTGTTTTCATTGAATGCATCTGACAGTGCAATACACGATCTATTGTCTGAAACGCAATTACCGATTTAGTTTAATTTTTTGAAATTGATATACATAAAACTTTCAAAGATTGGTGTTAATTCTATCGGGGGCTTCGCCCCCCCCTGCCCCCCACCGGGGCTTTGCCCCTCCTCCCGCACTGAAAATTTGCACTGTAGCCCTGTGTAAGTCTTTCTCGAAGGAACCTTACTTTTCTCACGGGCATATAAAAGATTTTTCTTCTCATTTGATGGAAAATTTTTGTCTGTATTTGTTAGCGGGACTGCTGTCTGAGTTGGTCGATCAACAGCTCGGCAGCAGCACCGCCTGGGCACACCACCGATAACCGCATTTCAGAGTTCGCGCATGCGCTCGAACGTTCTCGAGTCTCTGACTCGCTTTCCGGTTTCTTCTCGGTTCTCGTTAACGGTCTCAACTGGTCGCACGCAACTGGTCGCACGCACTGGTCGCACGCACTGGTCGCACGCAATGGTCGCACGCACGGTCTCAACTGGTCGCACGGACGGACTCAACTGGTCGTACGCACATCGGCAATAGTTTTACTTTGCGGTCACCTCATCTTTTTCGGAAGTGTACAACGGTTAGCTCCGGGTAGCTCAACCGGTCAGCGCAAAGACATTACGTACGGGTTAAGTGAACGCGGGTTTATGTAAATTACACCGACATACTCACGGGCGGTTTACTAAGCAACACGTGGTGGCACGTGTGCTTCGGCATAATTGGCATATTATTGGCTAATTTTTGTCACTCGGACTGTACTAGTGTTTTATGGACTGCTCAGGATATTTATGTGAATTTAACGGCTTACTCAATTAATTGTTGTGTTTTATGAAGTTTTGGGTAAAAATTAAAGTGTTTATTTCGAGTTATGTATTTCCTGCCTACGCCATTTATTTATTATATTTACAACACCTGATCCACTATCAACCATCCACGGCATTATTTTACAGTATTCATTCAAAGCATCTGACAACGGAATACATGTTCTATTATCTGATACTTGATTATCTACACTGTAAAAAATGTTCGCGTTTTTCCAATACAAACGTGTATGAATTTTGTAAAACTTGGTATAGGAAATCGGAATTAATATGTTTGCATAGTAAATTTAATACAGATGTATGAATGTTGATAATCCGGTGATTGGAAATTACAACACATGATTATTAAATCATCATTTACTAAATTAGTATATGAAAATCGATATGGATTTTAGGAATTTTCGTATCCGATTTGAAATTTAATATACATTGTTTCGTTAAATGTAAGATCAAAGTTACTCAAACTACAGTTACTGGTATTGAAAAATACCAAGTAAAGTATTTGCAATTTCGTCTATATGGGTATATTACTTTATGAAAAGTGTTTGCGATTTTGCTACACAAACGAAATAAACATTAATATTGTAACGGTACGATATATCCCCAACGACAAAGTCGTTGTTGACAGTACGCGCCACCGTAGAGGATCGACCCAGGCATTAAGTCGAGTCCGTCCAACGGTTCTGTGGCTCACGCCCACTACGTCGACTCGCGATCCTCGAGCAGCCAAACCGCGAGTAACGGAAATCTGGAAAGCTGGCAGTGGGGACAACCATATATAAGCCCGCCGCTTCTTCACCACTTATATCAATTCTTATCTATCTCTCCTACTGGAAGAACCCTCCTAGTATTAATTATTCCGATTCTTGCTTGGCTCGAAACTGCTTCGACACTTTCAAGAATTCTTGAGCACAGCCCAGCTCACCCGTTTGGCTCAATACTGCATTGACACAAACGGTTCCTTCCGTGAGCACGCCCAGCTCCTTTAGGCCTCAAAAACCTACGGTACCTACCATCTTTCTCTATCTCTTAGAAATAAGCACGTGTAAAAAAAAAAGAAAACACCTAAATTAAACTACATGGCTTGATACCGCATCAACACATGTAGTTCCATCTCTTCCTTCCCTGTATGTTCTGATAGTTACATGTATTAATAATACCTCTATCACCTGTGCGGCCTGATACTGCATCAGCACGCATACTCTAAAATTCCTCAATTTAACTACATGGCTTGATACTGCATCAACACATGTAGATCCTTCTTTTCCTCATACATTCTTTTTTTTCAGCAATTATAATCATCTACAATTCCCAAATAACCTGTACGGCTTGATACTGCATCAACACGTACACTCCAAGATACCGCTATTTAAACTACTTGGCCCGATACAGCATCGGCACATGTAGATCCATCTATTTCCTTGTCATCGGTCATAAAACTAACTACAAAATAAAATCCTAAATTACCTGTACGGCTTAGTACTGCACCAACACGTACACTCCAAAACGCCTTACAAAAACTACTTGGCTTGATACTGCATCAACACTCGTAGATCCATCTATCCTAGTAACTGCATCCCGGGAAAAACGGTTCATATATAATCATATATAATTGTATATAATTTCATGTATAGTTGTATATAATTATATATAATTGTATATAACGTAATATATCATTGTATATGAAAACATATATGAGCATATATGAGTTTATATGTACATATACAGTGGTATACATGATCATATATAATACCAAAACCGCCAGCTTGCGATGTCATATATGAACAGATATGATCATATATAGTTATATACAACTATATATCGCCCATTTTTAGCGCATATATGATTGTATGTGGATCCATATACAAATGTATATGAGCGTATATAACTTTATATGTATATATACATTGGCATATATGACCCTATATATGACCATATATAACACCAAAACTGCCTGTTTACCATGTCATATATAAACAGATATGATCATATAGGATTGTATATGAGATCTATTCTGTGTGTCGACTGTGCAATATATGATCATATACAATCATATATGACTGCGCACAGAGAACTGACAGCTCATGTATGATCGTGCACGTATGATTATATGGTATTCCATAATCTATTGTTATATAATATTCACGAATTATTTCGATGTTCACGTCTTATTTATACACGGATGTAAAATTTGTTATATGGTTATATAACTAAGCATTTAATATCCGTTTTGTAAATGCGTGAATCATCCGGTTTTGTTTGAAGCGCTCAAGTTATAGGTATTTTTGCATATGCGGTTCTTTTCTTTATAATCACATGCTCATTCGCAACGATTAATGAAGATATTTGGCTTTCCTGGGCGGACGTTTCATTAAAACCTTCCACTTGATGAATTGAAACGGTCGCATATTAATAAGAATGATCAAGATTACTATACTAAATAATATCAACATAAAAGGATCGTGATAATCGTTTATTGTAATAGTGCACAGAAATTAACACGAACAGTTCGGGACCTTATACGTTGTACATATAATCGAAATATAACATTAGTAATGATATTTCTTAACCGTATATCGTGATGAAGTTCAACTTCATTGTATTTTTACATTACTTTCTTCAAGAGATTTGGTGTCTTGCAAATATACTCTCCAACTTTCAGAAGATTATATCTATTTAGGCATCGTCTTATATAATCACATATAACTATATATGATTGTATATGCTCAGATACAATTATATATGATCATGCATAGTCATATATGATCATGCATGATCATATAGAGACAAAATTCATATACAATCATATATGAGCAGTTTATATATGATTATATATGATCATGCATAGTCATATATGATCATGCATGATCATATAGAGACAAAATTCATATACAATCATATATGAGCAGTTTATATATGATTATATATGATTATATATGAATCGTTTTTCCCGGGATCTCATAAAACACGCCTCTTATACCTGTGCGGCCTGATACTGCATCAGCACGCATACTCAAAACCTCCAAATATAAAACTACTTGGCTTGATACTGCATCAACACTCGTAGATCCATCTTATTCCTGGTCCATTTAACCTTTGATTATAACGGCGTATTATTTCATATAATACGTTATTAGAATCATCGAACTAACCGATTCTCGTCTAGCCCGGACTCTCCTCCGAGCTCGTAGAGGAAAGGTAAACACCTATCCCGTATATGCGCGCTTGGCTTGGAACTGCTCCAACACTCGCCCGCGTCTCGTAAACACATATGGCAATACGAGTCTCTGGCTTTGGTCGAGCTCGATCTTGAAACATTATTGGAAGCAAATATTAAGCCAACTGATTAACGTTTTTGCTTGTCTCCAAATACGTCTACAATTGAAACCTTCGCGGACCCCTTTAGCCTCCGCGAGCTATCATTCATCGGTAATGACTAATTAATGTAATCCCATATAGACGCGTGCCGGTCCTTTCAATAGATAACAGGATTACAAGGGATTGAGTGTTTTTGTGTGTCTACGACCCGACATCGAGACAATCCCTTCCAAGAAAAGTTTAAAGGGAAATATAATGTTTTAAATTCGGAATTTCTAATTAAATTCTCGCATTGATGGATTTTGTGCATCTCTGTCAAAAACTATCAATCCTAGAGAAGCAATAACTCACTCTTTGAGACGTGCAGACTGCATTTTGTGCATCCGCTCTTATTCCATTGCTTTATCCAATAAATTTCTATTTAAACTTGGAATACTGTTTACGAGAATTATTCAACATAATAATTCTAGCTTGATTCATTCTTCTCGAACGATCTATCTTCCTATGATGAGATAACCTGCTCCCTTGAGTAGCTCTCTGAGGAAACCTTTTCACTTATCATCCCTCCCTTATTTTTGTTGGAGCGTGTCCACAAGTGACAACACGCATAGTAAACTCCTTGCATATGAGCATTGCGCTCCTCGTAGTATCGCCAGCTTACTACGTGAACATTAGAATCATTCAATTTTGCTATAAATCGGGTTCTCCCGCATAAATTACTGTACTAAGTCATTAAAAGCAGAATATCGAGGACAAGCCATATATTTTTGCAATGCACTTCAGTCAGTTCAACTCTTCGTAAATAAAACCGATGATGAGAACTCATTTTTGCCTGACTGTAAAAATGAAATTCTGAGGTTTCTTTTCACAACAAAGTTATTTTTCGAGTCCAGTACACGAACTCTGCATTTTTCCGTGTTAAACAACCTTAACTTCTTCTAAATCAATTAATTTCCTAAATTTAGAATTTCAACAAAATCCATTTTGTTACAATATAGTTGCACAGTAAATTTAGTATGCGTGTATGGATTTTACGAAACCGGTGATATACAATTACAACAGATGGTTACTAAATCAATCATTACTAAATTAGTACATGAAAATCAACATGAATTTTTGGAATTTTAGTGACTGATTTGAAATTTAATACACATTTTCCAACAACAACAAAAAACTCGCACTTATCACTTAGCATCGACTTCTGATAAGTTACTCGAGATTTTGAAAAAGATTCCGTTCATCCAAAAATTATGTTCACTTGAAAATATTTCCAACCCATTTTGCGCTCTGATTGCAATTAATTGAATATTTTGTTATGTCAATTATGAGTATGCTTGAGAGAATAATAGTTGCACAACTTTTATGTCATTTAGATATCCAAAATTACTAAGTCGTTGATAGCGTTAGTCGGTAGCGTGCCTGCGTGGTTAGATACTTAGGTAGGTAGGTCGTAGGTTCAAACCCCAGTGTAAGCGAAAAATTTTCTGTGGTGAAAACCAATATTCAACAAGTTCTGATGACATAATTTGCGTGAAATAATAATGAAAAAATAAAAAATAAATAACAAGTACCATGGTCATTTAAGGCTGTGTCTGCCCGTCCGGTAACCGGTCGAATAACTGGGTGTTACTCGTCTGGCTATTAGCGAAATACACTCATTTTTTTTATCAAACATTATTTATTGGTCGAATTTAACTCGTTTTTTTTTAGAAAATTGTTTTTATGGAAAATTGCATCGATTTTTCTTTTCTGGGCGAATGAAAGTATTTTGCCAGTTCGGACAATCCAAAAGATCGTTAAGGAATATATCCGGACGAATAATTAGGCGTAATTTGTCTGGGAAATCTTAAAAATCGTTTAAAAAAACATATCCGGATAAACACACAGACGCTTACGGATATTTGTTGTAAAACACATTTATCGAGGTTTTTGACCATTCTGAATGTTCTGAAATGAAAATTTTGAAAAAAAACAAAGCTTCATCTATGAGGAAGCAAAAGGGAAAATTCGTTCAATACGTGTGAAAAAAAGTGAATGCGGCCGATAAATAATGTTCCATAAATAAATGAGTGAATTTCGATAATAGTCGCACGAATAACATCCAGTTATTTGTCCGGTTACTGGACGGACAGGTACTTAATTAAAAGAACCAATTTTCTTGCCATCGGAAAAATAATTGATGAAGCTTATTATGAAACGTAGTATGTTGTGCGATGAATGGCTAAGTACTGAATTTTTCGGTCCAACCGTTCCTTTATTATCGATTTGTAAATGACTAAAAGTGTGATTTCCATTAATTTTTTCTCTTTCATCTGACTTCAACTCGCTATAAATTGTAGATTGCGCCACAGAAAAATCTGAAATAATTTGCGTAATGACTTTCGTTTGTGCTACGAATAATGAGACTAGTCGAAAGTCGATAACTATCATAGTTTATTTACGACGATAGTTTAAAATAATTGTTCTTATCTCGAAAACAGTCAGACGCATAAGAACGAAAGAAGAACTAAAAATCATTTTGGAAAATAGATATATCTAACATGTAAAGGATTAGAACTTTTCATAAACAGTAATAAAGTTATGATTTTTTACTTCGAGTGGCTTTGATTACGTCGTGCATATACAGAAGCACACACGCACGAGCCGCTCTCCCTCCACGCGCAAGAGGTGGAGCTAAAAACGGGTTTTATAAATATCGTTATTAATTGAATTTGAAACGTTTGAAATTATTCTGGTTGCCGCTTTGCATCCGATAATTTTTTTAATGAATTTTAAGTTTTTTAAAAATGTTCTATTACTATTGCCGGCGAAGGTCGTGAAGTTGTTAATTTTGTTAATAATAAAATCAAAAAGACAATAATTCTAAATTTCCTGTACACTATTCCATAGATGAGATCTCAAAGTACTTTTAATATTTTTCTCAGAATTTTTGAGACATTTTCGTTCGATAAACGAGAAACTTAAAGTTTAGTGACGACATCACAGTCAGGTGCTGCGCTATACCAACGAAGTCAGACGTACATAGAGGCACAGTTCCTGTACTTTGCATGGCCACAACGAAACTGGGGTCAGGCCGTTAGTACCCGACCAAGCGATGCGGTGGCGCTCGTGGCACTGTGTATATGTGTGGCTCACGGACGTATCACAGACAGGCCACCACAAGCAAACTCTCTTTGGCTCCTCCCCTTACGACTATCCTTTTCGCTCTCACACTGCGGAATGCAGAACGTCTGATACTTTAAAGCGGTATTTTGCATTCAGTGAAGGAGGAAAAAAAAGTGTGAAGATTTTATTCGTGAGCCTCACGGACACGAACACCCCTATTTATCATGCTTCTCATTTGTACGAATAACCACTAATTCAAAACCGTTTATCCGAATGAAATTATTATTTACCGATTATAATCACGAAATCAACTTTCCGCTAGCAACAATTTGTATGATGGAAGTATTCGTACTTAATTACGATGATTTAAACAGTTTTATTTTGTACGGCGTGGCATTGACTGAGGCGGTTATGCCCGCTTCATGTTAAAAGATCCCACATCATGCAGGACGTCCAAGGATAGTCAAATAACAAGTAGAAACGAAAATAAACGATCACGACATTAATGCAATAAGAATTTTCCCAATTACAGTAGCCAAATACATGTTTTTGGCTATTTTTTAATCAATCGATTCGAAAAATTGCGGCAACGGGGCAGCCAGTGACAGGGCAATACACGCCCACTGGCTGGAGCTTATCCGCGGCTGCTGATCGTTTGAGCACAGCGCTGCGAAGCGGCCGTTTTCGGTCGAAAACGTTTGGGGCCACGAGCTCCGTAAGAACTGTGCTTCTATGCAAGTCTGACTTCGTTGGCTATACGCGCTTGCGCATGACGATGACTCGCCTATCTATCGTAAACGTGAGTCCGCGTACGTGAGAAAATTACGAACACCAGATATCAGCATTAAAGGAACTGATTTTCTTGCGACAGGTCTCATTTGAAAGAGAAAAATAAATAAAAAATATTGATCATCATACATGTTTCATTAGCGACGTGTGGTCAGAGATAATTCGAGTTACGTCAGTACGTACATGTGAGGGGACATTTAAAGTTGTGTGAGTGCGGCAGCGCGAGTGAAATAGACTTGCTCGGCCAGAATTACAAAGATGCCAGATATCAGCATTAAAGGAACAGATTTCCTTCCGACAAGTCTCATTTAAAAGAGAAAAATGAGTAAAAAAATTGAACCTGATACATTTTTCATTCGCGACTTGTGGTCAAAGGTAATTCGAGTTACAATTTGAAAACGGCCGGTGAGTGGCCACTTTCGGGAATAATAGAGTAGCAGTAACACCCTGTCAAGTCAGACAGAAAATCGTCGTGTGAAGCCAATATTAATTTCTTTTTTAACTTGGCGTCGAGTCGCTACCGCGACTCTTGATACACGGCTATATTCAGGAATATATACACATACGCGATCAGGTTCCATTTTCTACCATTTGTGAATAATCCACCGAGACTGCAGACGAACAATGAAACAGAACCGGGACGTTCAACGAGATTTGGCAATCATCCAGATTGACGGTCAATTGGTATTCTACGACGTACAAATGATCGACACTAAGCAGTGTTCGTGTGACATGAGCATCTGAAAATTCTAATGCCAGTATTGATAGGGAAAGTTCACACATATAAATTATTTGTATAAATTCAATGAAATCGTCCATGACAATTTCACACGGCAAAAAATGTTAATATTAACACTTTAACAGCATAAAAAATTGTATGCGAAGAAACGTATGTAAGTCAACCCTGCACGCCAAAAGAGCTTAAATTTCAATAAACTATTACTATCGCTTAGTAGTTTCAATAAACTACTCATACTTATGTATACAAAGATATATTTACAATATTCCATTTCCCTCATACTGTAGGTGTTATATGTTTGTATTAAATAAAAACTATCTTCCGGATGCTTCGAAAGATTTTTTACTTCATGGTTACCTTTCGATCAAATCGAATTCACAGTAATATGAAAGAAGAAATATATAGAAGGATATGTGAATCGCGCCGATAGGTGAATACTGACGAGTCGCAGCTTGAAAAGCACATAAGTCTGAGCTTTTTCCTAGATCTGCATGTGACGAAACACCTCTTCAGTTCCCCTTTCTCTACCAGAGTATGCGCTCGACCAAGCAAACCGCTCGCAAACATCTAACCCACTGGAATTCGATAAAATTCTTTTGTTCCCTCAGGAAATAAATAGCCCGCAGAGCGAAAACTTCGAGGTTTCTCGCCCAGAGAATATAAATGTGGTATATCCTTTTACTATCCTCGGAAAACAACTCTGGTCGAAGAGGAATGCTATGAAAACTAAATATCAATGGCAGTCTGAAAAAGACATCTATCGTCTAGAGCAGAAATATTTAACGTTACATCACGCACAAATTAGGCCCTGATCGGGCGATGAGAAGGCCCTAACAAGGCCTTAGCAGCAACAGATTAACACCAGATGTAACACTCAAAATTTGAACTCGGGGAATTTACCCTTTAAGTGTGAATATTTACCGCGGCGTAGGAGTAGCTATTTTTCGAAAGATCACTTTTTATTTTAATCCAAATTTAGAGAAATAAAATATCTCTCTGTATTATTAAAAGATCTCGCTGCCGCCGCCACCGCTACCCCCGCCGCTGCCGTGTAGGATAGTGACCCTCAAGGGCCCCCGAGCCTGGATTATTGTATGTGCCTCAAGGACACCCCTGATTACCCAGAATCCCCTGATTACCCAGAATTCCCTGATTACCCAGAACTCCCTGATTACCCAGAACTCTCTGATTACCCAGAATTCTCTGATTACCCAGAACTCCCTGATTACCCAGAATTTCTAAATAGGGGATTCCCGAGGGTAACGTACTTCTCGTGTGATAACGATTCCCGAAGGACAGGGGGTTCTCGAGGGAGGGACGCAAATACACAACAACCGTTTCCATAGCAATGTTTTCACAGCAACCGTTGCTATAGCATTTTTCGACTCACCAACTGTTACCGTAGTAATTATTTTCATGGCTATTGTTGCTATAATGTCAAGTGCTATGGCACAGCGAGATATTTTTCATAATAGATTGAGAGACCTCAGTAAAGTATTTGAAATACCGGGAGTTTGACGGGCTAAGCGACCAGAGGGGACAAACAAAAGGCGATCAAGAGGGTAAACAAAAAACGATCAGGAGTGATGATCGCGACCGGGAGTCAAATTAAAGTTCATCTCGAGGGGACACAAAAGACGATCAGGCGGAAAAATAAAAGACGATCAGGAGTGGACCCAAAGGACGATCTGAAATGGAACGAAAAGTACATCGAGAAGTAAAGTACACACTATCGAGAGGGGGAAACAAAAGACAATCGAGAGGGGAATATCAAGACATGATCAGGATGACTGTCAAAAGACGATCGGGAAGAGAAACTAACGACAAACTGGAAGGGAAATAAAATACGATCGGAAGGTAAAACAGAGGGCGATCGGGAGGAAACCTAAAGACTCTCGGAAGGATGGAAGGAACCAAGGTTACTTTTTAATGGTAACGTAAAGTAAAACTTTGACTAAAAGTCTTAGAAATTAGATATTGTAAATAAACGCACCGTATTATTTACTTCATAGAAACAATAATATTTTATACTATGAGTGTACTATCCGGAGGGATAGACTAGGGTTGCCCGTGGGATAGAGGAGGGGTTCCAGTGGGATAAAGGAGGGGTTCTCGAGGGATAGAGGAACCCAATCTATTTCAGGCGAGTAGTATCAAGTTGGCGATGGAATTGTAAAAATAGTTTCAAAATATTTAACTGAAGTTTTTCGAGCACGCGAGCCACAATAACCCTATGATGACTGTTTTAAAAAAACATCTCGCCGTCGTCGTCGGTTCCGCCGTGTCAGGAATCCAACAGGCCGGGGTCAAATGACACACCCAAGCCGAAATTTTTCTAAATTCCCCAAGGGCCATCGAAGCCTGGATTTTTCTAAATTCCCCAAGGGCTTATATATAATGCATTCCATGGCAAGTGGAACATTCGTGCCCGAATTTTGCGAAGTTCCTCACTAGTCCGCAAGCCCAAATATTCGAAGTCCTTTATGAGCCCAGTAAACACATAATTGAACAGCAATGTAACCTGGAAGTTACTTGTGATTGTAACAATGTAACGCTTGCATTCTGTTGCGGCTATGGAACGTCGGAGTAACATGTGATGTTTCATTTGTTATATGCAGGTAATGTTACTGTTATGTGACATATTTTCGTTGCAGGTGCATAACAAAAGCTATGAAATCGCAACACAACGTGCAAGTAACAATTGGGAAGTTACTTTTGTGACAGGAAGGCAATGTTACAGTTATGTAACGTGGCAACATTGCAAGAACGTTGCAAGGGAATGTAACATTTACGTAACATGTATATTATAGTGGTTATGTAACATCGTAAACATCCACGTTATGTAACTGTTATATGCCGTAGTTACGGTACAGTTATATAACGAAAGTATGTATATGTCATGTTATAGTCATGTAACGTGGCAACGTTGCAAGAACGTTACATATTCATACAGAATGTTATGTCCGCTAGGTGGCTAACGACTCAAAAGTTTCTCGCAAGCGGTTCGTGACCCTAGCGTGTATAAGACTGAGCGACTTTGCAGCTCAAAATAAACAGTGGGAGATACCCTTCGGAGGTGCCCTAACTGAATGGTATTATTCGCCAATAGCTTGTTCTACTTTTAATTGTAGCAGCTATTTTTTTGACCTTCTAAGGGTAGAGATTTTGCAAACCGTGAAGCTCTATTGTGGACTTTCAGTCTACAAAAGAACCTTACGTGAAGTTACCTTTTGAAGTTGCGATTTCGTAAATTTTACGTTACTTGTTTCACATCAGTAACATTACGCAACATGCTTGTAACTTTCGGTTATATTGCTGTTACGTTGCGGTTACATTATGCAACACACTAGCAACATTATGCAAATGTAACGGTTATGTTATGCAAGTGATGTAAGATATGTAGGTTACTTGTTACATAGCAGTTATATTACGCAACGTGCGGGCAACATAACTGAAATGTAACGGTTACGTAACGAATGTTACATAACATGGTAACATTGTTGATTGGGAAATAATAACTTACATGTAAGTTACATGTAAGTTACAGGTGATGTTACTTGTTATATTGGGTTACATTTCTGTAACATTACCGTGTTTACTGGGAGGCCTCTAAATAAACGGCAATGACAGCGCGCGCGGCGCGTAAACCACAATAGAACCTATTAAAAAAATTTTAAAGAATTAAAAATTTAAAAAAACATGAGATTTGAAAAAAAATCTAAATAAAAAACATTAAAATTGAATAAAAATAATTCAATATTTCAAAAATATTGAAGAGAGGTTTTCCGTGTCATAGACGAGGGGTTCACATGGGATAGAGGAGAGGTTCGAGAGGGTTCGGGGAGGGGTGCCCGTGAGATAGGGGACAGTTTCCCGGGGCCATGGAATCGCAAGTGAATGGTTTCATGTTGGTCATGGCATTTTGAACTAGTGGTATCATGTTGGCGATGGAATTGTAAAAAATAGATTCGAAATATTTTACCGAGGTTGTTCGGTTTGCAAAGGAAGCGAGGTTACTTTGTAATGGTAACGTAAAGTAAAACTTCGATTAAAAGGCTTCGGATATTAAAAATAAACGAGCCGTATATTTACTTCATAGTGGTGTAGAAACGATAATATTTTGTAGTGTGTGTTTGAAGATACTGAGTTGGGAAGAAGGGGGGAGGGGGAGATTGGCGCGCAGGGGGGCGCAGCTCGCCTAGTAAATATATATAATAAACTAAAATAGCATTTACAAATGCCTATCACTGGTCAGTGAAGGGTTAGATACGAGGCAATTAGAATCTGTAATAACCATAACGTAACTCCGTTCTTTATTTTATTTTTTTGTAATCGACGCCGCATCCACTGATATCCGTGAGTGCGATATTGGTGATTATAATTTGAGGTGTTTCCTAAAATTCTGCAATATCGTAAAAAAATATCGGGTACATTTTATATTCATCGTAAATCCAATATTATTTGTACCTTCTGAACTACCGGCGCTGCCCTCGTGGCTTGATAGAGACATGATAGAGAGCTCGCCCTCGCCCCTACTTTTAATTGGTCACCGTAAAATTTTCTTGTTACACTTATTTGACATTTTTTGCTTCTTCATAGAGGAAGCTTTGTTTTCATGATAACATTTTTTTCGGGATTTTTATGTCAGGACGCTTAGAATTGTCCAAAACATCCAAAAAAGTGATCTAGAAAAAATGTCCGTATGTATATATGTGTCTGTGTGTGTGTTTGTATGTATGTATGTATACAACTCCGAAAATTCGAACGCCGATAACTCAAGAACGGTTTTGTATATCGAGCTCAAATTTGGCACACAAGTGTAGCAGCAGACCTTCTTCAACTGTAGCAGTTTTCGACAAATTGTGTGCGAAAAAGTTTGATTTTATGCCCTTTTGCATTTTCCGAAAAAAGGAGGTGCGCGCTCTAACTTTCGTAAAATTTAGTCTACTTTGCTAAATAGTTGGTTATAAGCGTAGGTGCACTCAATGTTATTTGGTATTGAATTTGGCTCGAATCGGTAAAGTGGTCGAAATTTTATGGAATTCTGAATTTAAAAAAAATTGTCATTATCGCTCTACTGTATCTTTTGCAAAACTTAAGATAGCAAGCTCAAATTTTGTATATAAATGAAACAATATTCAGCCATTGTATATGTATAATTTAGTGGCGAACGGTATGAAATTTTTGATTTTATGGAATGTTGAATATTTTTAAAAATATACGTTATCACATTCACTTTCGAAAACGCTCTAATAATAATGAAATAACGGAATAACGAAATAGTAAAAGCGAAATCACAACATGTTCATTTATTTAATTAAAATAAGGATGCTAAGTAGAACCTTGCACATTGCTTCCTCATTATTTTTCGCTTTTTATAAAGCTTCCTCTATGAGGAAGCCAAAATTGAATAACATACTTCTTCATAGAGGTAGCTTTGTAAAAAGCGAAAAATAATGAGGAAGCGGTGTGCAAGGTTCTACTTTTTTTTTAATTCACCAATGAATATTTATACTTTATTTATACTCTAATATTTGACGAAGAGAACGATGTCGATTAATTCTCTATTACTAAGATATTTCTATAAAAGTAAGATACATTAGCGATTAAAGTGATATCGCAATTCCCGATTGTTGCCGAAGATTTATATTCAATGCCCGGAGCACTTTCATTGCTGTATGAGCAAAAAGCTACTCCAACTATTGTCCAGTATTGCTGAGGCTAGAGAGCACACAAGACATGACGAATAAAAAGCAGATAGTTATGCGGAGGTCTTGAAACAGCGAAGATGCCTTTGCTTCTCCTTGAAGAAGGAGATGAACCTTGAGTAAAAGAGAGTTCATTTGTGGAGCCGAGCTCGATGCACAAAACAATCAAAAGTGTAGAAGACCGAACAAGAGGCTGAGTGGAAGCCTCATCTGACATTCGCAGAAAATAGAAAGTATGAAAGGGGCTCTTAAAGGAAGACGTTCAATATAACATTGTACAAAAATGCAGGAGAATGGAGATCATGTCCAATATTGAAACACTTTAGTACGATGGTAAAAGGCAAGAAAATATACGTACTCACTTTAAGCTTTTTTAAATATATTTTTCATTATATTTATTTCTTATGTGAAAAATCCTCTCGGGAACGTTTGATTAAGCAACTTCTAATATACTTACACTTAATCTATCCCAGGGTTAGTTCATACCAGGTGAAAGATTATATGGATCATTCAAAATCAAATCAACCACTGACAAATATTCTACATCCAAAAAAAAAAATAAATAAATGCTTGTACTGTCTCTTGCACACCATTTTTGTTTTATCTGTAAAATTTGGGAAATATTCAAGGCTACATGTACATTGCCTTTTCGTAGTTAATATTAACTCCACAATACATAAAATCTTTTTTCTACCTTCTAACTCATGCCTGCAGCAGATACCCACTCACAGAAATGGCAGTGCATTTCCTCTTATCGTATCGAATCTTTTCGTTTTTCGATAAGGAAGAAGATGGTGCATGGCAAGTTCGTTTTCATGAAAGTTTGTTTAGTGAAAACCCCGTTTAAACGTCGACATCGGGCAAAAATAAGTAGTGATGCGGACGAGCGAGATGAGCGAGAAAATGTCGAGATCAAGACTAAGACTCGGAATTTGACAGCTTGATTGTCATTTCATTTCGAGATTATCGACATAGCAAGATTTTTCTCTCGTTCTCGTCTTGAATTTCGCTCGAAATCTCGTCTTGACAGCTGGATATTGTTTTTCTTTATTTCCCTATTATTTTCTTTAGTGTTAAATTATTTCCAATGATATTAATGTTTCAGAAAATGGATAACGCTGAGAAGAATAGAGTAAATTGTGAAATTATTTATATTAAATATCTGGTGCTGTTATTCTAGCCTTAAATCAATTAAATTATTAAATCATTGGAGTACATCCACCGCTACATTAAAGATGAAGGTCACGTTTTTTGTTCAATATTAAAGAAAGTTTTTTCACTTCGTAGAACTACGCTAACTTTTTGAGGTTCCAGGATGATGGTTTCTTAATGATAGACGTTTAGATCGGTTGTTAGGTAGACCTTATCATGTACAGGACACCTATTGAGGTTTAAGTCAGTTTTCAAGGACGATTCCATGTCTACGATATCTACGATGATATCCAGAATTTCAGAACAATCCGAAGTCACCCGTAGTCCTCGTATAATTCGAGACTGAAATCCATTTTTACGTAGTTGTCGTATTCAAACTCAACCTGAACCTTGGAATCTAAGGAGACGACGTATCAGAACATCGTTCTGATACGTATCTTCGTCAATGAAATTAAATACGTATCAGAACGTCGTTCTCATACGTATTTAATTTCATTGGTGAAGGTTTCCGTGATTCAACGGAACTGTTTCGCTCGGTGTAGTCCGTTTACACTAGACAATCAACGTTTGAAGCCCTTGGAAGCCTACACCATACCAAAGAATATGGATGTACATAGAAGTGCAGATCCTATGCTTCGCACCAAAAATGACGAAAATGCGTGGTACTCCAGTTTCTGTGCAGATTCAGGAGGAGCATAGGAATTGCACTTCTATGTACATCCATATTCTTTGACCGTACTTCTATGCCGACATTTTGGAAAGCTGTTAAGCACACAATTTCATTTTCGTGGTCGGTGTTAGAGCCTAACGGAGCATATCCTATCGTATCGTGCGATGCTGTCGTATTCAGAACCATAACATAGCCTCTATTATGTTGACAGTTTATCTGTCATAAGTTTCAAGATCTCGCTCGATCTCGCTTGTTATTTTAAGCAAGATCGAGTGAGGCTATGATTTTTTTTTCATACTGCAAGCTCGAGACGAGAACTTCAGACAAATGACAAACGCAAGAAAAAAACGAGCGAGATTCAAGATAATCTCGTCTCAAGCCGCATCACTAAAAATAAGTACAAAGCGCATTTTTTAAAACAAAACCTTGTAGCTTTTTTTCTTGTAATGAACCGATTTTCAAATGTCGCATAGCGTTTTTAAAAACAAACATGGAAATTATCAAAAATAATAAATTGAACTAGAGTCCGTACGAAAAGTATATTTATTTTGTCACATGGAAATGAGGAAAACACGGTATATGGAAATAAGGATAAAGTCAATGAGACATTGGAAATGCAAAAAAAATGTGTTTGTACGTGGTTTTCGTATATTTTCCAGATTGTGCATAGAGAAAAAATATATAATTAAATGTTATTTACGAATTAAAGAAAAAATCGTTCAATCAACTTATCATCAGACATTTTTTTTTGTAATTTATTAATGAGTCACAATATTTTAATACCTCACTTGGAATGCCCCATATATTTCTGAGAAAACTGCTAGTTTAAATGAAACAAAAAATTTATTGAAGCTCCCACACGTTAGTTGGAATTACACGTTTGCCTTGCGAGTTCGGTACGTTGTGAACCGAGCAGATCTAGAGGTAACCGGCCACCCACTGTAGTATTTGCAGTGTGGGATGCCTGACACAGTTTCTATTTAGTGTTATGGATATTGGCCTCCTTGCCATTATTACACAGATAGATAGATTGCTGATATCGAAATTCAGGGTTTGTATAGGAGGGTTCGAATACAACGGTTATAAATGTATCAATATCCATCTCAATGAAGTTAGGGGTAGCTACTCTGGCCATTTAAGACAACTTCTACTCCTACGCACGGATGTGTGCGTACCAAGATTTTTTTTATATAAATAAATCGAGACCTTCACCTTTAACTGGCTCATTTATATACTTCATTCTGATACTTTAAGACCATCGAAATTTTTGTTCGTCTGAACGATTGTTGGTTGTAAAAGTATACTTACTTCGTGAAAAATGGCCTTGAGGCGTAAGTATCTCATCGAGATTTATAAAAAAACCTCTGCAAATACGAAAAGTAAGATCGGAGAATATTTTCATAAAAGTAAATATTTGATTATTTGATTAAGGGATGAGTTAAATTTAAAAAAATATATGAATGTAACTATTTAAACTTCATGATAAGAATAAGCAATTATGAAAATGATTTTGATTATACATTTAAAGTTGTAATCATTCCATTACCTTCAAATAACAGCTGTTTGTGTGCTTATTTTATAAATCGTTATACATTAATATTTTTCCAACAATCTTTTAAT
The DNA here is from genome assembly GCA_963970395.1 of Ephialtes manifestator. Lineage (NCBI taxonomy): Eukaryota > Metazoa > Arthropoda > Insecta > Hymenoptera > Ichneumonidae > Ephialtes > Ephialtes manifestator. Next base: position 14,670,500 of record OZ019980.1, read on the forward strand.
GACTATAGTGTTAAGAAAATGACGGGTATGATGGTGCAGCGACTGGCTCTGAACTATCGGTCGGTCGAGGTTTTGACATCAGCTGCAGTCGTTATGCAGAAAATAAAAATATTTCGAAATGATGTAGCTCCAATGTATAAATTAGGGTGGTTTTTGCTTGGAGTCCCGATGAATCTGGTCACGGTCGCCGCTAATCGTCTCCAAATATATTTTTAAAAATACTCTGAACAGAGGGCTCATTTTTGCCATTTAAAATACGTGGGATTTCGCAATACTTCCCTTTAATTTTTGTCAGTGATTAAATGTTTACCAGAAAAATTATAACTTTGAGAAATAAGTAACATATATGTCACTGTGCAGTGAACTGTCTTTTTAACAAAATGGTATGTAGTGTTAAAATTTAAATTCCTACAAAATCCGAAGACCTCCATCGATCGTAACTATGTTTTATATCTACCACAGATGGATTCTAGTTCATCCTTGTGAAGAATTTAAGATGAGCTGATCGAAGTTGATTTGAATTAGAACAATATTAATTTTTCGAAAATAGTAATTTCTATACTGTAACGATAATTTTGGATTACATTAAATAATTCTGAAAGTCTAGAATTTGAGACTCGAATAGGAAAGAAATTAATGTAGGCTTCAAATAATAGGTAAAAGTAGGGTTTATTCATAAAAACACACGAAATATATGGTTTAACAATGTGAAATACTATCGATTTTTCAAGTAGCAAGATATTTTTGAACAGTTTATAGAAATTTCGTAATTCTTGTGACCAGTGGCGACATCAGACGGAAAATGATTACTTTAAAGTATTGATTTTATCCTTAAATAGATCCTATTGGCTTGTCATGAATTGGTGAGCTCGTACATCCAATCAGCGCCACGGGGTCTTGACGTGGTGCTATTCTTGTATAGCGCTGTCTCTCTCACTTTCGTGAACCCTCGGACCTCTCACTCCTATGGTCGGTTGCTCGACTTCTCTGTAGTTGGCGCGGCGACGAGTGATGATCGTGGTCGATGCAGGAAGTCGTCAGTAGGGCCAAGATGGCCGTCCCCACGCGACAGGTGGAGCGTCGCCGAATTTTTCAGTTTTCGGTATCTCTGGTTAGAGATTACCGAATTCGTTCCTCGGTGGCTCGTTTGCTTCGTTGCAGTGATTGTGTTCGTGGTGTCGACTCAAAATGGCTTCGTTGGTTTTGTGGGTCGTGGAAAAGATTAAATGCTTCACATGGAAATTCTCGACTTGCTCCTTCCGTTCACGTTATGTGACCAACTCCCGTCTGTCATGCGGTTAACTTCTCTGAAGGTAGTTGCGTTGTATAATCGTGAAATCTCGTAGTTAGGGTTTTTCAGCACCTGCTAACAATTAAATCAGACATCGGCATCTAGCAGTGACCGTTTTAATGGTTTGCTATTTTCTTGTAAGTCCAATCCGTCCACAATTCCCTTGGCTTCCTTCCTTCTGTGTCTCTTGGCTCCTTCTGGTGTTCCTCGGCTGACTGGTTCTGAAAACGATCTAAAGAGAAGTGCCCTTTTGTTGGCGCGCACCCTCCTTTTATACTGGTTCCACCTCTATTTCTGTCTCGCTTGCTCTTCTAGCCTTGTCTGCCACCCTTGTTCCTGTAGCCCATTAGGGGGATAGCCCATCGATTTTCTTGGAAGCGTTGATCGATCCTCGCTCGAAATGTAGTTCGTCGTTTGTATAGCTTTTGCTCGGAGATCACGGAAATCCTACAGATGGCGCCACTTGTATCGCTATCTTAGTTCGGTACTCCTTCTTACATGCTATAGGACGTTATAATACATTCCGAACCTCTTTATAAATTTAGTTAATTGAAAATCCTAAACAATTTGACAAGATGGTTAAATTTTTTCATACATGTTCACAAAGAAAGGGGCGTTACTTTTCTACCGGCGTACCAAATTTCTACTTGTTTATTAAAGTCGTTCCTGAGATACAGTGGTTAGAATTTTGCAACTTTGCTCCACACACACACACACACGTACACACACAACCAAGAACAGCTGATCATCTTGTTGTGCACTCAGCGGCCACTCGAGCGTTAGCGTCGGAGATACGCCAGAGGCCTATAATGAGCCACCATAGCTTCACTCTGACTGAGCAATCTGTCTTTCCAGAGAACTGTCGGGCTTAACGTTCCACACGTGAATGCCAGCTGTTTGCTATGAATCAGCTTTTATAATCACGTGAAACATCGTTTTATATAGTCGTAAAGTTTAGATTAATTTCAACACATTCGTTAAATGTTACAATGTAAAAGTACGTCGGGAATTCAGCCTGTGAATGTTTATGCAGCATGTCGTCTGAATCTTTAACATTCATCGTGATGTCTTTTCATGTGTCTGATTCTCTTAAAGTGAAGCGTGATCGTCAGTGTCCCGTACTCGAATGCGATGGGGTGCCCAAATTATCTCTTATATCTATCTCGATAGAGCGAAAGCAGTTGTTTATAAGAGGTATGTAATTCGGTGGTGAAAAATATTTCACTTGTGTTGTTCCGTATGTGTATCTTGCTGTATCCAAATTAACTATGCGTAGTAGCGTTGTTTGCGTGTCTCCCACTGTACAGGATACACAAACATTCGGGTATACAAAGAGCTGATCGGGTAGCCCATGGTTTATACAAGCGGGTACGCTAACCCGGCGCGCTACACCTCGCTCCAAGCACCGAGCAGCGTAGCAGGGTAGCAGCGTAGCAGCTGAGCAGCGTAGCAGCTGAGCAGCGTAGCACGAACACACGGCTACATAACTATAAATAATTCCGAGTCTGCGAGAAGACTCGGGAATTTAGAGAAAGCTCGCAAGAGAGCTTTCACGCGCGGACTAACTACAAATAATTCCGCGTGTGCGCGAAGACTCGGTAATTTAGAGAAAGCTCGCAAGAGAGCCTTCGCGCATGGACTCGGGCGAGATAGACAGGCGGTCCTATGCCAACACTGTAAGCTCGCTAGAAAGCGCGCGCGATAACAGATCTCGTAAAAGAGCGCGCGTTCGTAAGAGAACAAGCTCGTAAGAGAGCCGGATAAGGTTGAACATTCGTAAGAGAACGAGCTCGTAAGAGAGCGAGGGCGGGTTAAACGTTCGTAAAAGAACGAGCTCGTAAAAGAGCGAGGGCGGGTTAAACGTTCGTAAGAGAACGAGCTCGTAAGAGAGCGAGGGCGGGTTAAACGTTCGCAAGAGAACGAGCTCGTAAGACAGCGAGGGCGGGTTAAACGTTCGTAAGAGAACGATCTCGTAAGAGAGCGAGGGCGGGTTAAACGTTCGTAAGAGAACGAGCTCGTAAGAGAGCGAGGTAAGGTTCAAAGTTCGCAAGGGAAGAAGCTCGTAAGAGAGCAGAGGGGGGGGGGGGTAAGACGCTCGTAAGAGAACAAACTCGTAAGAGAGTAGATAGAGAAAGAGGGAGAGAGAAGCCAAACGCCGTATTTTTCGATTTTAAAATCTTAAAAGGTTCGGCGTCTTGTCGCGAAAGTACGTCGCCAGGCGTTTGTACGGTTTTCTTCGTAGGTAGCAGATCCTCGATTTTACCGGCATGACTAAAACCGGTCATAGGTTCTCGATCGTCGGTATTGCTGCCCACACAGAACGTAGTATCCATTGGACGTCTATGAATGATCCATTGGTCCGTAAAACGTCCACATCCATGGTAGACGATATATGTATCTCTATTTAATGTCTATAGCAGTCTTGTAGTTGGACATATCACAGTGGATAAAAACGGGACATCCATTGGACATACATAATATGTACCACCTTGATCGGTCGGGATGGATATAAAATGGATGTCCATGGAACATTAACTAGAATACCTCGATTAAATGAATCTGTAGTACTTTAAAGATACATCCAATAGACGTTCAAAATTCATCTACAAGGAGATGTATTTGATAAATGAAATAAGAACGTCCATTGCATCATTTCTGCATGATGAAAAATGAACGTCATTCAGGGCCATACGGTGGACATACACTAAACGTCCAGAGGACCGCATTGTATGACTGCACCGTCAATACGTCAACTGGACATCTAATATATGTTCAAACTTTGTCTTCGCGAAAACGTATGTAATGGACGTTAAGGGAATGTCTATTGGATGGAAATACACCAGACATCCAAAAACCCACATTGTATAGCAGCCCGTTTGGTGCATCAGCTGGACATGTGCATAACGGACGTTGTCCTCCATATCCATAGAACGTATATACGTAATCTTAGTATGTTATAGGCGTGACCGAATATTGTTATTATTAATTTTTCATTGACTCTTGGCGGTCTATTTTTTCTGGTGGAATTTTGCGAAGCACTTCTCGGGTGTGAGATCGTGATCGCTAGATTCAAAGCGCGCGAAACTGAAGCCTAATTCAAATTTCACTAATGCGAATCTCTTACAAATATCGACTGTAGCTGCTTAATAAATTAAATCAATTCATCAAGCAGCCACAATCGACGAAATTTATCTCAAACAAATCGTGACGGGTCGTGGCAAAATTTTTTTACAATTTGTTTGAGATAAATTTCGTCGATTGTGGCTGCTTGATGAATTGATTTAATTTATTAAGCAGCTACAGTCGATATTTGTAGGAGATTCGCATTAGTGAAATTTGAATTAGGCTTCAGTTTCGCGCGCTTTGAATCTAGCGGTCACGATCTCACACCCGAGAAGTGCTTCGCAAAATTCCATCAGAAAAAATAGACCGCCAAGGGTCAATAAAAAATGAATAATAACGTATATACGTAAGTCAGATCGAAGTGTGGCTAATCATTGTCTCTACATTATACGTCTAATCTGGATGAAAAGCTAAACATACAGGGGACATCTATATACATTCACTAAACATCCACAGTAAGTAGTAATCAGCACCAATTCTATGTAATATGGTTGTCCCTTGAACATTCTCGTAGATGTTTATTGGACATAGATTTCACGTCCGCTGAACGTATAATATGAACGTCTAAATGTCATAATATATATGTTCGTTGAACGTCTTATGGATAGCTGTTTTCACGTAATCGATGACATCCATAAGATATTAGATATACGTATATTATATACCTACTGGTACGTTCAAAGACCAGCCACATTACCTAGAATTCGTGCCGATTGACACTTTCTGTGGTTATGTGCTGGATGTCCATCGATGTCCCCGGGACGATCGATTCATCCACCATGGATGTTCAAAAGATGTACTATGGTCGATATGTTCTGTGCTACATGCAGCACTGTTCGTTGTCGTCGGTAATCGGCACTAGAGCCATTTTCTTTGCGCGCTCCACAGTGTTTGCGACTTAGTTATTAAAAAGATAGGTTTAATTTTGTTGCGTACGCGAGGACTTCCAATTTCGTTTTTAGCGCCGTCTCGATCGGGCCGCGGCACTGCATTTACCGACGAGCGCATCAGTATCGATGATTCCCGCGTGCGCCACCGTCGCGGTTTCTTCCCCCACTGTAGGTGGGCCTCACGCGCGCGATCGTCTCGCTCACTTTCGTCTGGATCTCCGAGGTGTCGAGTCGCTCAGAGTCTCCACAAAGCGAAATCTTCAGTTTAATCGACAAAATAGTTTTTCGTGCGTTCTCTTTATTTGATATGCGCTCTTTGTTTAAAACGTGTGCGGTATTCGCGTGGATTGTCGTATTTATAACGAACAATGAGCTGTAATTGATCGGGAACCCACGACCGCGAGCGTCCGGTGTTTGTGTGTACGTGCTGGCGTGTTCTGGCGTGTTACCTTTATTACCTAGAGTTTAGTTTGGGGAACGAGTACGCGGTCCAACCCTTCGACGTGGCTCGTTCCAGGGCGAGCGTGCACGGGGCATTCTGAGTGTTGTCCGGGCACCACTGCGTGGGTCTCCCCGAGACGTTGGGGCGCGCTGGCCATCTTCGACGCTTCCCGGGCCCGAGTTCACCATGAGGTTGGTGCAACGCTGCGGCAATAGACCTTCTGTGGTCTTTGTGGAATTTGCGTGGGCAGTTCGGCCCTAGGTAAGAGAGCTCTCACTAGGTTAAGTATTGAATGAGCATTCCATTTATCTTTAATAATTTATTTGTATTGCGATTCGTTGTGCGTTATATCCAGATAGGATTCACAGTTACTTAGTGTGTCGCGCTTCACGCGGCCACCATTGTTCTTTGTTTGCGGGCCACGCTCTAGCCTACAAACCAAATCTTGTAATTATTAAAGTTTGTTATTTTTTTTCTAAATAAATATATTCGTAGCTTCTTTCGGCTTTTCCCTCTACATCGTGAGGGTTTTTACGCCGAAGCAAGTTTCTTTACTATCCCGCGGAACCAGTTGTATTTATTCTTCAACCTTTCCTCACTCATTCCACCTATTTATAATATTAGAATTCCCGTTGCGGTATTTTATTTTTTATAGTTTTGTTCACATAGCTTCTCAGGAACTTCCTTCCCCGCCGCTGGCAAACAATGTACTGAACAGCGTCGAGATGATCGGTGCTAATAATAGTGGTAAAAACGCGCTAACGCCTTTTTTAATTATAATACGTTTTTTGGCCTTCCAATTGTAGCGTTTACGCCGACCACCAGCAACACCACTCCGGCTTACTATTTCACAAGCGGCAATTTGTCGAAGCACGTTTTTATATTTTTTCAGTCGATTTTTAACGCTGCTTTTAATACACATTTAATGAGTGCTTCATCAGTGGTTCGTAGTAGAGCTTTGCGTTGCCCCTTATTAGAATGATCGAGTGCATTCAGCATAGCGGTACAACGTTTATCAAAAAGCGCTCTTCTCGCACGATCTTTAAAAAAAAAAAATGTTGTCATCCTTGTGTACATGCAACGGCTATGCTCTTCTTACGATGTGTTATGATCTTTTGCGTGCTGTTGACTGATGCCTGCGTGCACATGTGCTTGCCTTTTAAATGCGACGTTTCGAGTTCTTCGGGACGTAAACCTGCATACGTTTATCATCGGGAAAAATTGTCATACGACATCGGCAATTATCGGGCGGGGATTGCTTTAGATCCAAGAGAAGATATCCGTGCGATTGCGCTGTTGCATCGTGGTACGCTTCGGTTAAGAAATGTGGATTTTCCGGATAAACTTGACGTGCTAGATGGCGAATTTGTGCTCGATCTCGAGGATTTTTAAAAATTACTATATAGTTTGTGTTCAACGAAATCTCTCTTTGACCATGGTCCTGGTGAAAAATATTTTGCGTGATGAATATAACGCTAATATTCTTATGGTGACTGCCTTTAGTAAAAAGGTCCACAATAGTGCCATTCGACGATCCGTGCATTAAATCGTCGATAATAATAAGCTTTTTTAAAGCATTGTCGTTTGAATAATCGGACGGCTGCGGTATTCCTTCGATAAATTCTATTTTCGATGCTTTTTCATAATCCGCGCCATTATCTCGAGCCGAGTCTGATGGTAGACGATGACGATGACGGCCGTGATGCGAAGTTAATATGGATCGTACGAATATTAGGATCCAAAGTATCACCGTAGTAAAATATGATTCTATCAAACACGACGTCGCACATGGAATTAAAATTTTTAAGAAATTTTTTCACAAAAACCGTTTTTCCACGTCCTGTGGGCCCACATATAAATGATGTCCAAGGATATTTCCATCTTACGTCCATATTTTGAATTCTTATTTTAACACAAAACTCATAAGCTTATGAACGAGCGCGCGTCGACAAGCTTACAACGCGAAATGCGCATCTACCAGCTAGTAACTGTGCATGTAAGGATTAGCCTAGGTGAAGAATAAAAATTGTGACACAACATAGTACACGTGAAATTGTCATTTTTTATTTTTATTGAATTTAAAAAAATACATAGATGGAGTATTATATACATGTGTGTGTGTGTGTGTGGGAAAAGAATGAATGAAAAACACACACGCACGCACGCACGCACGCACGTACACACACACACACACACAAGCGTGGATATAAACACTCGCACTGACGCATATAAAAATACAATTTTGCGTAGTTTTAACGAAAATGTACATGAACAATTGATTTATTTATGAAAATTTACATCAAATTTTCATAACGAAATAAATTGTTCATGTAGCGTTGTTTTTTACATTTTTATATGCTTAATTTTTGTAGCTGAACGATAGCGACAGATCATGGGCTAGGTGGCGCCGCTTGCGGCACACAACACTACAGGTTTTAGAGACGCTGCGCATAATAACGTTGTGTATCGCGGTCCTTTGTATTGACGGAAAACGGAGGGAAATAGACTTTTGACTCACGCAGGGTAAATCGCTTAAAATAAGTTCCCTGATTGACTCAAAATTTATAAGACGGCAGTTTGCGTAGTTTAGGCTGAGACCCTTTACCTTGCAGACGGATTTTACAACAGTATCGGGCTCCGCGCTTCTGACCACCGTATAACCGTAAAACTTCGGTCCGCCCGGAACAAACGAGTTTATACAGGCGGTCTTCCCGTCGCACGATAGTTCGTCCGTCACATCGCCGAGAAGATCGCCTAAGGGTGGTACCCATTCATCGGACGAGCCGAAGCTCTTGTAGATAACCGAGTCGGTATCTTAATACCGACTCTACGATCTAGACGCTCGAGATAACTATAGAGTTTTAAGCACACCAGAGCCGTTGTGAACGCCGATTTTATTACATTGATAAAAGGATTAGCTACAACTACCTCTTCCCGCGATGACCAATTGACATACATGATGTTGTCATTTACCGGTAGTAGTCTATTTACCTCTTTTTTGTTGTCGTGAAGCAGTGACAGTAATTTTTCTCGGTCTTTCACGATTCCCGTGCGCGTTAAATTATCGCGCTGACCAAACTTTCCCCAAAACGAATTGAGGCAAAGTTTATCAACCGAGCGTGGACCGGGTTTTTTTCGCAGTTTCTCAACGTCTAAGCTAATACCTTCTGCTTGAACGTAGTCATTAATGTATTTTTCGAGAGAGGACCTGTCCGTACAATGTTGCGGAGGCCCACTTGCCTCTTGTTTGATTTTTAAAAAGGTGTCAATGTAGTCGGCGAAACGTCTACCGTCGCGTGTCTCGGGATTACACTGCGTCGTTTTGTATGCCCAGATGTTTTGGACGTTTATCATCACGTAGCCGACATCTAATGCCTTGCGTACCTTATCCGTTACCCACGTTCCTGTTAAAGTTCGATCGTTCACGTCGTCGTGCGGACAATCTTTTTGTACCTCATTTTCAGAGCATTTACGACAAAGAGCAAAAAGTAATTTTCCACCACCTCGTACAGGTAGTACGGGGTGAAACAGGTCGCGCGGCGGGAGAATCGTACATTTGATCATACCGTTGATCGTTCTACCTAACGAGTCATACGAACCGTTAAACAGAGTGTCACACTCTGATCCCACGTATATAGTCGGGTGACCCACGGGGAATCTTCCCGTATTCAAAATATATGGGTAGAGTAAACAGATGTCAATGTAGGCGATTTTCTCGCCGGGCGAAGTGTTGTAGGCCGTCACCTGTATGACCACCATAAAAGCCGTCGCGAGGGTTCAGACCCGCTGTCAGACGACGCGGGTGACTTTTTATAAATGCTTTAATGCTCGGGTCACGTTTACACATCTCAACGAATTTACACTCCCACATTTCCACAAGCTCGTAAACGTGAGAGTATCTTAGCGCTCGTTTTCGTTGTATGTGCGAACCGTGCATCGAAGCTATCATTAGTCGTACGATCGCCGCGTGCCCGATTATTCCGGAACCAAGATACACACCCGTGCCAGTAACAACCCTGATACTGATCCACTATACGCCGAGCGTCAAACTACAGGTAACCATCGACGCGAGGTCCTTCGGGTAAGCGGTACTCGTGGTCGCCTGCTGGCTGGACTATCCCGACCTACCTCGCGTTCAACCCAAAGGAGCCAGTCGACGGCTTGCTGTGAATGAACTCCCGAGCGTCTGTACCCTCCGGAAGGTATAACACCTATTGTCTTCGGACTAAGGAAATTACGTCTGTACACGAGTGAGCATGCGGAGTCGATCGTTACAGCCTCGGTGAAGGTGCAAACGTTGCCGGCTTCGAGAAAAATTTTTCGGAATTCGCAGCAAGCGCGACGGAGAATTTCCACGTCCATTTTACATTATTTCACGATTTCATCGTGAAAATTGAACGTTTTATTCTCTCGAACGTGTTCCATATACCACCCGTAAAACTTCTCGCGTTCCCCGATGCTAATCGTGTCGGGAGAATAGTATTCAAGGGCAGGTAGAAAACCGTTGGCGCGCGTGTCCACGTTTTTCGTGTTAAAAAGATGGGGAAAGTACTCTTTCCCGATTTTTTCATCAAACCCGCAAGCCTTTGGTAAATCAGCCAGACACATATGAAAATAATTTAAACTGTCGATAAACACAGTACGTCCAATGCGCAATGAGATTATCGAATTTTCAGTTAAAATTATTTTTGCCGCCGGTATATCTGTGTGACGCTCGACGATATTTCGCAATATAAATTGTGTATCAAAAGCCTTTGCATTGTGAGCGATGCAAGCTATATTGCGAAATTTTGTCTCTCGTCGCACGGAAAGATCCACTAATTCAGCTACAGGATCTTTGACGAACACGAGCTCGCACAGTTCACACCAACGGCACACACCCTCGGGCTTCGCATCGCCTAATTCTCAGCAAATCGTGCAAAGCTGATGCGCTACACAGTGTTACGATATGCTCACGAGCGTCGTCGGTGTTTGTGCTACCTGTGCTGAAACTCTCATCCTGACGCGTTTCAAAATCATAAAAAATAAATAATGTATCTGGATGCGATTGTACCTCGTTTTCCGATTTTTTTCGAAACACGCGATTTAGAACTTGCATATAACAATGTTCATTAGAGCCGTGTAGGTTTTTGCAGGTTTGACAAAAAACTACACCGCACTCATCAGCGCTGTTAAGACCGCGGATCGTCTGACCACAGATGCCACACAAACGGAGAGTCTCGCATACAGATGTTCGCGCCAGTGTATCGCCCTTCCGACGGTTTGATCGAGGCTTTAAATGATTCTCGAAACAAGCCGTGTTAAAAAACATTCGACCGCAATCATCACTCGCTCGTTGCTCATTGTCAACATCGTCGTTGATATTAATTCTATTGTCTTGTCCTGTGGATATCACGAACGGCATCATCAATATCGTTTGCAATATCAACGGTTTTACATCAGCAATATCGTCGGACAAATCGCCGTAGTTTTCAAATAAATTTACCCGCGACTCTAATATCGTATCACTATTATTACTATTTTTACACGAGCCGAAGGTATCGCTCACGTCAAGCTGCGCATTACTACCACCTATTTGCTCCGCGGATAGACAACTAACCTGTAGTGTTGGTGACAGTGATTTCTACGTAACGATGACCATGACGATGACGATGACGATGACAATGACAATGACAATGACGATGACGATGACGATGACGATGACGATGGTAACGGCGGGGGTAGCAGGGCTGAAACGAATGACCACCGTTATTTGCCTAGGAATAGACAAATTACTCCTCCTTATTGCCGTAGTTTGCCTCGAGAACCTGTAGGAATATCAGATCATCGTCCTCATCATAGTAATCTGATTCCTCACTGGGCGCCCCATCGACGTCAAAATACGCAAGAACGTATTGCATCGCCATCTCCGCTAGAGCCTTGACTCTCGCATAGTGTCTCCATCTCGTCTCTGTCAAAAGACTCGACGCTCTAGGCTTTCGTGTATAACGTCATGGACGTCAGCCAACACGATGAACATCGTCTCTTCACGAGCTGCTGGTGCCTGCGGACGACCTGGTGCGTGAAGCTGCAAATTTCCATAAAAATCATCCTTTATATCAGGATCATTTTCATGAAAATCCGGCTCGACTAACACCTCTATAGCCGCAACCTCCGGAGCCCACTCGTGAAGGGGTGGAGACGGCGGGCTATACGATACCTCGCGTATTCCATACCGATTACCAAGCTCAACTTCAGCAGCGAACCCTAGATTTAAAAAAATTATATTTTCATAATTTTAAATGAAAACAGACAATTCCGAAAACGTAAAAATATACTTACATTCGTCGTGATTGTCGAGCTCGCCTCTCAGCACTGTTGAAGCCTCGTCAATGTTGAATGAATCACGGCCTCTTCCTCCTCGTCGCCGTCAACTCCGACGGCTATATACCGCGAGCAGGTACTCGACCGATACTGGGCGCTCGCGATCGTTCATGCACCCGTCGCTGCTGGTGTCGCTTCGTTCGATGAATCGCAATTCACGCTCATCTCGAGAGATGAGTCAAGATCGTCGCTCACGCTTGCGACCGCATGGGTTTGATCGACGACCTGTATGCGGGATACAGAACCCGCGCTTTTACCCTCCTGGGTGGTGAGGACTGCGGGACCGTCTGAATCATCCGACATTTCGGTATCCTCCTCCTGCTCTGGATTTTCAGCGATTAACGCTAATGAAAAATTGTAATTAATAACAGAAGGGGAAATATAAATTTAAATTTAAATATAAATATAAACTTGAAAATCGAATAAAAATATAAATTTACAAAATTTGAATGAAATTAGGAATTTGAAAAATTTTAATAAATACACTTACCGTGTCGATCCCACGAACAAGACGCCGCAGTGGGCGATGAAATAACCTACTATAAATATAATCCGTTGAAAACACCACTAGCATAGGCATTCGTAATGAGATCACGATTACCCTGACGAAACAGAGCCGCGAACTCAGCCCTCAATTGGTCAACTGTTAAGTTACCAATACGCAGGACCCATCGGTAATTATAAATTCGCGGATCACCCTGAATAAAGACTTGAGCGGTTGCCCGCAAAGCTGCCAAGAGGGTCCTTTGGGGTGTGTTTGCAGGCATTTAAAAAAATGCAAATCACGCACACACAAACCAAACCAACACAACCAACGTCGCTTCAAATACTAGGGACACAATTTATTGACCATAAACATATTACTTAGGGGCGCATATGCCTTTTCTCGAAACACAATATAGTTACAACACATCGTCGATGCGTCACTTCGAAAAATGGACCGCCTGACCCTTAATGCTTTCAGATTAGATGTTACTATTACAAGGATAAATGACAACATTTTTAGAGTTTTTGAACTTTTACGAACCAAACCCTATATCCAGACTCGAAAGTATCGCGGCGCAATGTATGAGTCATAAACAAACCTTTTAACTGTGATATGCACGATTTTCAAAATATGATACTCGACCGTTACCAAGAATTGTTATCTCGAGGCAGCGTGAGACAAACCCTATAAGCCACGATTACCCCTTACTGTAAGACACGTATCAGCACTATGCTTTTACGGTCACTCGTTAGAATTGAGTGCCCAGTGACGAGTCGAGTACTCTACATACTTGTACACCGCAGTGTCTTGGTCGACCACACTATAAGTTAATAAAAACTACAAAAACAACTGAAAGTAATATTAGAACATATTAAAATGAAATAGTTCTGTTGACTTTAGTAGGGATGGCGCCGGGAGTATACGTAAACAGGTTTTCCCCCACTGTTGGAGAATCCGTCAGCTGACGGCTCTCTCCGCGGGCGCCCACGGCGCGGCAGCACCTCGCGGGCAGCGACAACGCGACGCTCGCTTGACTCGAGCGCGAGAGTCGCTGATTTGACTCGCGCTCCTGTCACCACGCGTGCTTACCGGCTTTTAGTTGCTTCTTCCAATTTGGTCCGCGCATACGTTAGATTAGTAAACAGCTCTCGGCTTCATCTCAAACAGAGTTTTGCTCAGTTAATTGTTCTGCTCACGAGTAATCAACGCTGCTCAATAACAACAGCTTGACTCGCTCAACTCATTGTGTTTTGCTCATCGTGTTCGACCGGCGATTAATATAATCGTCCGGGAAACTCGATCTTGTTGTGACCGCTCACCGCCATTACGTACTGCTCAACGTGTATTGTTTAAGTGAATATAAGTGCATTATTCATCACATATTTTTGTGCCTCGAGAAACTTTATTTATAACACCTGTTCCACCATCCACGAACCCACTCATTGATTAACTCAACATTTTGGTCCTTCGAGCCGGATAGTGGAACCCTCCGGCCAAAAAGTGTGTGAATTTTCGCGAATTTCGGTGTTTTCGACTCAGCTCAATGGATTGCTCAGTGCGCGTGGTATCTCGTTCGCTCTCTCTCGCTCTCACGGGACATTTTGGACAGCTCACAGTGCGCCCGTGATAGCTCGGTCTCTCTCGCTTTCGCGTACAAAAAACTTTGTGCGCGCTACGGATTTTCTCGCGCTCTCACATTCGGACAGCTCAGTGCGCGTTACGTGTTCGCGCTCTCTCACACATAGAAACTCTCGTGCCGCTCGAATAATCGTGCAAGCTTATCGCTCGCGCGATTTTTCTGGTGTTTTTTCTCTTTTCGGTTTAACCGCGTGCCGGCCTTGTGCCCGCCCGCGCGTCCGCATTTTTCGGTGAATCTCCGCATGCCAGCCTCTGTGCTCGCACGCTCGTAAGCACCTGTCTCCAAATGGAAGAAGGCGACAAGAAAGTCGCGCTCGCAGCGAAGACGTCGCGTCCGAGGACGCCGGCGTTGACGGTGCCCGGTGACGAAAAAACGCTGAGCTCGAAACCGTCAGCTCGCGGGTCCTCTCCAGCACGGTTTCCGGCCGAGCTTGCAGTGAGATTGGCAACTCAGATGGAACGCGTCGAGGTCGCATTCGACGCCATCAAGACCTTGCCGAAAACCGTCGAGAGATATACGGAAGCGGAGCTCACCGTCCTTGAGCGGCAAATAGACGAGGCTCACGTCGAGTTTATTGCCGAGCACAAACATTTTCAAACGGAGTGACCGGAAATACTCGTGAATCACGAGTATTTCACAAAATCGGTTTACCGCGAGGCATGCCGAGCATTCTCAACGTTTACGCGAGCCGCAGCGAAGCTTCGCGCTTCGTTTCCAAGGACGGAAACTCACTCGACTGCTCACTCGGACAGCTCATCAGAAACTCAACACGCTCGCCTCCCAGATATAAAGTTGCCAAAGTTCGAGGGTGAGTACACGCAGTGGCCATCCTTTTTCGAGCTCTTTAAATCACTGATTCTCGACAACGCTACGCTGGGCGATGTCGAGCGTTTGCATTATTTGAGAGGCTGTCTTAGCGCAGCACCGGCACAGCTCATCTCCGCATTCCCGCTCACTGCAGCTTCGCTCGCGCCGTCTCTAAGGATTCTCGAAGAGAGGTACGAGAATAAGAGACTGAACATCCAGTCGCACTTGGACTCGATGTTCAGCATAACGCCGCTGACATCGAAGAGCGCAGCTGGCCTTAGCAAGCTAATTACGACGGTAACGGAGTCCCACACCGCGTTGACATCACTGGGAGTCGGCGAGAACTTGGGCGAGGTCATGCTCGTCCATCACATCTCGAGGAATTTGGACCGCTCAACTCGGGAAGCTTGGGAGACTTCGTTGGGCTCCTCTCAGGAGTTCCCGACTTTTTCAAATATCGAGGTTTTTTTGACTGCTCGCGCTCGCGCTCTTGAACGCGCCGAGACCGCAGACTCGTCTACGAGCAATCCACCTAAGGCTCCGCTCAAAAAGTCGGCTTACCAGGCTTCCACGTCATCTCACGAACGAACCGCTCAACAAGGCAGCTCGACGAATTTCTCCGGGAAATATCCGCGCGATGTTTGTGCCGGAGATCACTTCGTCGTCGCGTGCGCGAAGTTTCGCGCGCTCACTATTTCTGAACGCAGGCAGGCGGTTGTGGACAAGCGGTTGTGCTACAACTGCCTGGGACGGGATAGCGCGCGCGTTTGCCGCTCGACGCAAGGCTGCAAGGAATGCAGCGCAAAGCATCACACGATGCTTCACGAAAAAGCACCGGCTCCTGCGAAGCCGCAAGAAAAACCGGCGGCTTCGAGCAGCAAGGAGGCTGCAGAATAGGAAGTCGGTGCGATCGTCGGCTCAGCGGTGCACTCCTGCACCTCTCACTTAACGCTGTTCGCCACAGCACTAGCTTACGTCCGCTCATCTGGCTCATCTGGTACAGCTCATCAAGTTCGACTGCTCGTCGATCCAGGCTCTGAATTGACGTTCGTGTCGGAACATCTCATCGCCCAGCTCAAGGTTCAACGACAGCAGTCAACGATTCCGATTTTCGGCATCGGCAACTCACAGTCCACGCGAACAAGAGGTACAGCTCAATTTAACCTACAGTCCCCTCACAGGTCTCACTCGGTATCGGTTCACGCGCATATTTTGAAAACGGTTACGACTATCTTGCCATCATTCGAGGCTTCAGCTCAATGCTGGCCTCATCTCGAAAAGCTCAAACTCGCGGATCCGGATTTGCTCATCCGACGGCAAATCGATATTATAATTGGAGCAGATTTTTACGGAGAAATTATTAAGCCAAACATTATTCGCGGCTCTGCGTCGATGCCAATCGCGCAGCTCTCAATTTTCGGTTGGCTCGTTCTTGGCCCTGTATCGCACGAGTTATTAACATCGTACTCTGCACGTACTGCGTCGGTCCAGCAAGAAACTTCAGTCTTGCAGGAACTTCTCACACGGTTCTGGGTGCAAGAAGAATTGCCATTTGACAGCTCATCACAGCTCACTGCCGAGGGAGAGGAGTGTGAGAAACATTTTCGCACTACTCATTCGAGAGACTCAACGGGACGTTACGTCGTCCGTATCCCGTTAAAATTGGACATCAATCAACTAGGTGATTCCTACAGCGCAGCGCATCGCTGCCTGAAACAAACTGTGAAGGCTCGAGCGGGATACGGAATATCGACAACTCTACCAGCAATTTATGGACGAATACGAGACTCTTGGACACATGATTAAGGCGGATGGAAATTCTCACAGCGGCACTCACTACTACATGCCGCATCATGGCGTTCTCAGACCGGGCAGCTCAACAACAAAACTGCGGGTGGTGTTAACTTCAACTGGATGCGAAACTTCAACTGGATATCTCGGACGTTCTCATTTGGATTCGGCTACACAAACATCTCTTCGCCACGGACATTACAAAGATGTTCCGTCAAATCAAGGTGCATAAAGACGACTGGGATCTACAGAGAATTCTGTGGATAGATAGACAGCTCAACCCAGTGCCGTATCAGCTCACCACGGTCACTTATGGAACAAAAGCAGCTCCGTTCCTATCAGTGCGGACGCTGCTTCAACTCGCGGAAGACGAGGGACATAAGTTTCCGCTGGCATTGCCTGCTCTTCAACAAGGCAGATACGTCGACGATATCTTTGGAGGAGAGGATACATTGGAACAGCTCATCGAAATCGCTCATCAATTGAAGAACTTGTGCGACGCGGGCGGATTCCCGCTAGCCAAGTGGCACTCAACGGACCTCGAACTTCTCAACGACATCTCATCGGCGAGCACAACCGGCCTGATCTCACTCGACGATTGCGCGACCAAAATTCTCGGAATGAAGTGGTTAGCTCACGAGGATAAGTTTGTATGCTCCTCAAACTTTCCTGCTCAACCGGGTAAGCTCACAAAACGGCATGTTCTCTCCGAAGAGGCTCAGATCTTCGATCCACTCGGATTCATCTCACCGGTAACTGTGCGAGCCAAAATGCTTTTACAAGAACTTTGGTTCCACAAGCTCAATTGGGACGAAGCCTTGCCACCTGATGTTGCGGCAAGGTGGCTCACGCTCAGAGAAGATCTCACGTGGCTGGCCAGCCTCTCTCTGCCACGATGGTTAAACACTTGGAGCGACTCAACAATTTCGATTCATGGCTTCTCTGACGCATCTCAACTCGCAATGTCTGCGGTTGTTTATCTCACTGTTTGCTCAATGTCCACAGGAATTCGGTCTGCTCTTGTGTGCTCCAAAACAAAGGTACCCCGCTCACGAAGCTCACAATCCCGAGGTTGGAACTCACGGCAGCGCTGCTATTGACAAAACTGGTCAAGTACGTTCAATCGACGCTGAAATTGGACGTACATTCTACTCACCTGTGGACGGACCCACAAGTTACGCTCATGTGGATTCGCTCGCACTCATCACGCTGGAAAGACTACGTCCGGAATAGAGGGTCGCAAATCCAAGAGCTCACGCCTGACGCTCAATGGCGTCATGTCCCAGGCACCAGCAATCTTGCTGGCTGTGCTTCGCGGGGCGTAACTACTGCGCAGCTCAAGGATCACGCTCTATGGTGGACGGGACCACCATGGATGACTCAATCGGAAAGCTCATGGCCTGCTCAACCTCCGCCGTCGGACGACCTCAGTGCACATGAGGTTCGCCCAGGTATCTCACTTGTCGTGGCTGCGCCGAGCGTCAAGTATCACTGGGATTTCATTTACAATGTTTCGACATCGCATAAACTGTTTCGGCTCACAAGTCTTTGTTTCAGAGTTGCGCTCAAGGCAAAAGGTCTGCTCAACACGCAAGTCGTGGAAATAACATCGGAGGATCTCGACCGTGCCAAGCTCTTCTGGATCAAAGCAACTCAAGCCTTGTATTTCGCATCTGAGATCAAAGCCTTCACAACTGGTACATATCTACATCACAGCCACGCATTTTCGCGGCTCACAGCCTTTGTCGATGGGCAAGGCGTGATACGCGTCGGAGGTTGGCTCAACCAGTCAACGCTCAACGAGGAGGGAAAACATCCGGCAATTTTACCCCGTGATGCACGACTCTCGCTCATGCTCACCGCCGAAGCTCATCAACGGACGTTCCATGGAGGAACTCAGCTCACACTCGCTCATGTTCGGCAAACCTGTTGGATTCTCGGAGGTCGAGTGCCAGTGAAGTCTCATGTGTTACAGTGCGTCGTGTGTGCTCGTCAGAGGGGGATCCGTGCACATCAACTGATGGGCCAACTATCTCTCTCTCAAGTTACACCTTCGCATCCGTTCGAACACACAGGCGTCGACTACGCAGGACCGCTCACAATGCAGACCTGGAGAGGCGGAGGCACGAAGACGTACAAAAGTTGGATTTGCGTCTTCGTGTGCTTCTCTACATCGGCCCTTTATCTCGAGGCTGTTACTGACTGCTCACCGGAAGGATTCATAGCTACATATCGAAGATTCGCAGCGCGACGAGGACTTGCTCAAGTTCTTTACTCGGACTGCGGCACAAACTTCGTTGGAGCGGACTCTGCGCTCCGAAAACTGTTCAGCTCAACATCTGAAGTACATCGAGATGTTGCAGCGATGTTATCGAAGGATCGAACTGAGTGGAAGTTCAACCCGCCGGCCGCTCCTCACATAAGTGGCAAGTGGGAAGCCGTCGTTAAGTCGACTAAATTCCATCTTAGGCGCACGGTGGGTGAGACATTACTCACGTTCGAAGAGCTCACGACCTTGCTCTCTCAAATCGAGGCGATACTCAACTCACGGCCTCTGGAACCGCTCACCGACGATCCGTCGGACGTCTCGGCCTTAACACCAGGTCATTTTCTCATCGGAAGCGCGCTCATTACGGTGCCTGAGCCTTCACTGCTCAAGCTCAACGAGTCTCGTCTCGCGCATTGGCAGCTCATACAGCAGAGAGTCCAGTCTTTCTGAGCTCAGTGGTCTGCTCACTACTTGCAAAGGCAGCAATCAATTTCAAAGTGGCACCACGCCTCTAATGTCGTACAAGTCGGCTCTCTTGTTTTGATTTCAGACAAACGCCTTCCACCATGCAAGTGGCCTCTTGCACGCGTCTTGGATCTTCACCCTGGCAAGGATGGACTCGTCCGGGTTGCAACGCTCAAGACGGCGACTACGACGCTCACTCGACCGCTCACGAAGCTCGCTCCATTGCCGTCGCCGCTGCCAGCTCATCAGGAGTCTCATCAGCAACCCTTGCTGATGGCGGGCGGAAATGTTGGAGAATCCGTCAGCTGACGGCTCTCTCCGCGGGCGCCCACGGCGCGGCAGCACCTCGCGGGCAGCGACAACGCGACGCTCGCTTGACTCGAGCGCGAGAGTCGCTGATTTGACTCGCACTCCTGTCACCACGCGTGCTTACCGGCTTTTAGTTGCTTCTTCCGATTTGGTCCGCGCATACAAAGTTTTGCTCAGTTAATTGTTCTGCTCACGAGTAATCAACGCTGCTCAATAACAACAGCTTGACTCGCTCAACTCATTGTGTTCTGCTCATCGTGCTCGACCGGCGATTAATATAATCGTCCGGGAAACTCGATCTTGTTGTGACCGCCCACTGCCATTACGTACTGCTCAACGTGTATTGATAAAGTGAATATAAGTGCATTATTCATCACATATTTTTGTGCCTCGAGAAACTTTATTTATAACACCTGTTCCACCATCCACGAACCCACTCATTGATTAACTCAACACCCACCATACATATATGTAACATATGGTAGGGGGGCTCACACACTGTCTATAAACGGGGCCTGATGCTGGAGAGACCGTCAGATAAACGCTAGAGTGTTCCAAAACTATATCCAACATAAACACGGACGACTAGATTTCGACATGAGTACTTCAGACATAAGTGTAAATACAATGTATCGTATTATGTCAACTGAAGAGAAAAAAAATTGGAATCACCGCTACTTCTGGGCACAACGTATACTCTTAACTTCTCGGAAACCAAAAAAATTAGTGTGGGCTACAATCGCGTGTAAATGGGGAATCATACCGTCAAACTGCAAAATAATAACTCGTCGGGTGGGATAGTATTTGAATCGGCAGCGTGGAGTAAATTACAAGACTGCTATGAGCAGATAGCCACACATTTCACAGCTTCTATAAATTATGGTTAGAAGTGCGACCGAGCCCTACCGTCACCACTCAAAATCGAAGATTTCGAGGTTTTCTTTACAACGGCGTTTGGGTCAAAAGCCGTGGTGTTCGACCGACGTCCTGAAGAACTAATCAGCGAGGAGGCTGACGACAATAACGACGAATCTCAGCTGGATCCGCCAGAACCGAAGAAAAAGAAGCGTAATTATTCACCGGCTGTGGTTATGCAGAAGACATCATTCGATGGCCTGTGCAACGTTACAGTCTGCATCGAGGAACGCTTCAGGCGCCTTCAACGTTTTGCTGCCGGCGTCAAGACCTGTGTTGACATCCTATGCGCCGAATTGATTCTTCATATCCCCGCTAACGAAGTAGTTGAAAATGTGAGCGAAACTAGAGTTAAAGATCTTTTTACACAAAATGGAAAGTCTTTGCATGACGCAGTGCAGCTTAGGATGGACCCCTTTTTCTACGGTCACTTGTTCGACGTTGTGTTCGTAGAGTTGAAGGTATTTTGTATTCCATTTATCACAAATGAAGTGAGGAAAATGCTTGAAGTAAACAAAAAGAAACCGGTTACGGCCGATTAATACGGAAGCTAAAAATATTTCTATTGTTAGTAACCATGTTTTCTGTGTTCGTTGTATATATATTGTGACAGTAATTTCGTGCTCGACGTCTCGCGCGACAGCGCCAACGGAAAATAGACCTAAACGTAGCGAGCCGCGCGCAGGCGCGGAAATATCGATTTTCGAGGTACCCGACGCACGAGCGATATCGAGAGACTCGTCGGTAGATCTTAGGCTGGAGAGCACGTTGCGTCGGTCTAGATTTCTTGCGTTATTGCACGTGAGCGTCACGGCATCAGAATTGGTCGTGTGCGTCCGACAGTCTCACATTAAACAATAGTCCGATTCCGAATAGGAGGAAAAGGTCATCGATCGACGGGAATCGCGTTCCCAAATTTGTATTCGACCAAGCGAGAGGTCTATTCTGTATTGTGTACCACGAGGAATAAAATTGTAAGTAGATTCACGTTACACAAATACTATTGTCTCTGCAACTTCTTTGGGTCACCCAGACCGAACCCTACCACATTTTCAATACGAAGTATTTCGAACAAATTTGATCAATGAGTTATTGGCCTCTAAAACCAATTGGCGCCCAACAATAAAATAAAATATTTTGAGCCCCGGCAGCCAGGCCGCGCCGGGTGAAATCTCTTCTACATATAAATTCTAAATAAAATTGCATAGATCAAAGAAAATATTAAATAAAGAAAGAGAGAAGAGGAGATTTTGTCTCAATATATATATATATATATATATATATATATATATACTAGAATTTTATTGTAGCTCGCGCGCTGCGCGCACTCGCAATCGCCCAGCCCCCTAGGGTGCACCCCCCGCAAAGGTGCTGCCCCCAAGGGTGGGGGGCACCCTTGGGGGACCTATGTTTTTGGAAAAGGACTTAGAAAAATACGGGCTTGGGGTCTCACAGACCCCCCTGAATTCGAAGGACTTCGAATAATTCGGGCTCGGGGCTTGGCCGAAGGGGATGGGGCTAGCCTCAGCGGCTGGGGCTAGCCGCAAGCTTTCAGCCCCACCCCCTTCCGCCAAGCCCCGAGCCCGAATTATTCTAAGTCCCTCGATTCTTGACACGGCGGCGGCGGTGGCGGCGGCGAGATCTTTTTATAATATAGAGAGATAATCCTAATTTAACTACTTATAAGCACACAAAATCTGGAGACACCTTCAAAAAATATTGTAAACATATCAATAATATTTAAATAAACAAATTATAAATATGTAAGTATTCATTTATTCAAAGAAACCATTTCTCACAGACAGTAGAATAAGCATGAAATAAAAGCACGAGCAGAATGAGTATATGGACGCGCCGAACATCTCGCGCTGGCGGGTGAAGGTGGGAGCGCTATAGAAGGGAGGTCGCGGCGGGTGGGGAGGTTCTCGCGGTCTTGGGCCGCTTGCACTATTTGATATCACTCTTGTACGCATCGCCACTTTAGACGGTCAGTCGAATACCACGGAGCACACGGGTCTCTCGCGATCCTTGACCACCAACCGTGACTTACAACAACGCTCACCGGTGGCGCCAACCGTCGCCTCTCAGTCGGAAACCGCTTGGGACTTCCGGCGACACTCACCGGCGGCGTCACCATCGGCTCTCAGTCGGACTCATAGCGGAGCGCCGAGAGCACGCCGTCTCTCGCGATCTTA
Organism: Ephialtes manifestator; assembly: GCA_963970395.1. Lineage (NCBI taxonomy): Eukaryota > Metazoa > Arthropoda > Insecta > Hymenoptera > Ichneumonidae > Ephialtes > Ephialtes manifestator. The sequence continues at coordinate 14,693,486 of OZ019980.1, forward strand.
GGCCATCGGTTGGGACTTCCGGCGACACTCACCGGCGGCGCCACCGTCGACTCTCAGTCGGACCCACGGCCGAGCGACGAGAGCATGCCGTCTTTCGCGATCTTGGTCCACAGTGCGGGTGGAAACAGGAGGAAGGGGGAAGTGGGGTGACTGAGTATGACACGCGTACAGGGAGGGGATGGTGGACAAATATGGGGACCAATTACACGCATACTCTCAGGGGGTGGGTAAACGGAGGAGAGAGGGTGGGCAAATCAGAGGGTTCGTTTGGGAGGGAAGGCGCTCGAGGGAGGGGGGGAAGACACTCTAGAGAGGGGAGGGGTACACCCACCACGCCCTCTGCGGAGGGGGGAGGACGCCCTCTGCGGAGGGGGGCCACGCCCTCTGTGGAGGCGGAGGCCACGTCCTTTCTGTCTTGCTATCTTGGGCCTCTACTACTTCCGCAAGTCGAGGTTCCCCACCGGATGCCGGTCGGGGTCAGCTAGTGACCTCGCAAGTCGGGGCTCCCCACCAGATCCCGATCGAGATCAGTTAGGGACGTCGCAAGTTGGGGCTCCACATCGGATCCCAACCGGGATCTGTTAGGGACTACACAAGTCAGGGGAGAATTTTCTGGCAACCACGATTAAAAAAAACTTGCTACTGGCGTGATCGCAAACCGTGACTTTCTCATCACGATTGTTACTGGCGTCACGTTACTGTCGTGAAGTTAGTTTGTGAAGTTAGTTTGTGAAATTAGTTTGTGAAATTAGTTTGTGAAATTAGTTTGTGAAATTAGTTTGTGAAATTAGTTTGTGAAGTTAGTTCGTAATATTCGTTTTTGTAGTTATATATGAATAAATATCTCTCTATATTATAAAAAGATCGCGCCGCCGCCTTCGCCGCCGTGTCAAGAATCGAGGGACTTATTCGGGTTAGAAGCGGTCACCCATCCAAGTACTGACCACAAAAATTCTGGGGTCTATTTTTGAAAAAATTAGCTTATTTAGGCTTATTTAAAAAAAAATTAGGTCTTTTTTTAAATTTAGTTCTATTTTTGAAAAAAAAAAAAAATTAGACCTATTTTTTAAATATTATTTTACATACTTTGCATGTGATGAAAAAGTAAAAATTTGTTACTGGTGTAAAATTTTTATCGTGAATTTACTGGGTTATAGTGATTAATAATGTGTGAATTTCGCACATTAATTGTAATCTCCATTTTTAGCTATAATTTGTCAAGAACGCGTTTGTAAATTCGAAATTCGCGCGCGCGAGAAAGCGAGCGTGACATCGCGCGCCGGCGCGCGCCTTCACATCTCTCTTTCCCTTTGATGTTATTATCGTCGGCATTGCGATAGTTTGACAGTCGGAATTACATTTTATTTGATATTTCCAACGTTTCGCATATTATGGTGTGCATGAGCAGCATTTGGAATTGGTATAAAATGCTATACGAGTGATAAAATAAATAAAAAAACTATGATGTGATGAGTGCATGAGTGTTTATAGTCTAACATCAAGAGTGATGATAACCTCAAATGTGTTTCTCTTGTATTTTTACATTCTTTTTTTAAATTTTAATCTAACATATGGTGTAAATATTCATAGTATGTTATCATTGAAAACTGCTCAAGATCATTGCAGTTCTTTTTTTTAGTGAATGTGTAACACAATAACACAAGAAAGTAACATATTTCAAGCAATACATTTTTTACAACAGTTTAAGATGTCTTATGTGGGTGATTGAAAAAACAAAATCTTCTATATACTAAATCTCTTGTTGTTCATTTTTTATTTGCTGGTAATACTATTTGTATGTATCACATTGAAGCATAATATCTTTTATATTAACTTGCGGTACAAAAATAAATAAAATTTTTATTTTTTTTTATTTTGTATTTAAGGTAAAGTATCAGAAGCAGTGGAGATTTTGGATTGGATTTCAATACCAAAACCAGGATTTGAATGCAGAAGACACACAAAAAATTTCATTTCAGTCCATAGATGTTTTCAAAAGTTATTGTGTTTCCGGACGGCACATACAGACGCCAGACAGACAGACAGACAGACGGACGGACAGAAATGAGGTAATGTGTTTTATGGAATCTAGGACACTCAAAACATCTATTTCCATCAAAATCTGGAAGTCGAATTTTTTTTGGATTGCAATACTTTCTCTTTATCCATACTCCGTATGTGATGAGAAAGTAAAAATATGGTGATGGTTCCCATGCAGCATAGTAAATTCGGTTTATTCGATCAGTTTGACGATGATTGCCATGCAGTACATTAAACGCGAATTTTTCGTGTCTAATATACAGTATGGCAAACGATGCCAGTTGTGTTCACGTGTCACTTACCAACGATACATTGCTGGTTAAACACAGCATACTGAAGATTTCTAGGCCTGTTACGTACTTTTGCTGCATCGTATACCAGTGAATCTTGGAAATTCGTGCAATTAAAATGATACTTAAATTAGTAGAAAATAAAGGGATGTAAAGGTAGGATAGGGATAGGTTTAAAAAATGTAGCATAAAAAAAGGATGCAAAGTAGATCCTTGCACATTGCTCCTCATTATTTTTCGCTTTTTACAAAGCTTCCTCTCTGAGGAAGCAAAAAAGTATGTTATTCAATTTTGGCTTCCTCATAGAGGAAGCTTTGTAAAAAGTGAAAAATAATGAGGAAGCAATGTGCAAGGTTCTACTTTGCATCCTTTTTTAAATTAAATAAATTAACATGTTGTGAATTTGCTTTTTCTATTTCGTTATTCCGTTACTTCGTTATTATTACAGCGTTTTCGAAAGTCAATGTGATAACGTTTATTATTAAAAATAATTCAACATTCCATAAAATCAAAAATTTCATCTCGTTTGTCACTAAATTATACATATATAATGGCTGAATATTGTTTCATTTATATACAAAATTTGAGCTCGCTATTTCAAGTTTTGCAAAAGTTACAATAGAGCGATAATGTCAATTTTTTGAAAAATGAAAAATTCCATAAAATCTGAACCACTTTACCGATTCGAGCCAAATTCAATACCAAACAGCATTGAGTGCACCTTCTCTTGTAACCAACTATTTAGCAAAATAGACTAAATTTTACGAAAGTTAGAGCGACCACGTCCGTTTTTCAAAAAATTCAAAACGGCATAAAATCGAAATTTTCGCGTAGATTTTGTCGAAAATTGCTACAGTTAAAGAGGGTCTTCTGCTACACTAGTGTGCTAAATTTGAGCGCAATATACAAAACCGTTCTTGAGTTATCGGCGTTCGAATTTTCGGAGTTGTATACACACACACACACATACATACATACGGACATTTTTTCTAGATCACTTTTCTGGACAATTCTAAGTGTCCTGACATAAAAATCTCGAATTTTTTTTTTTCATGAAAACAAAGCTTCCTCTATGAGGAAGCAAAATACATGTCGTTTTGTTCAATATTAAACATTTATTTTTTTTTCTTAAAAAGAAATTATATTTTTTAAATAAAAATGCCATCACCACTTTTCGTCCTGATTTCAGGCGTCATTAAAGAGGAGGTTATGTTACGTTGCAAATAGTGCAGGTTACGCACTGATTTACAACGACGACGACATATGACGATTTCCTTATAGTATATTCGAAGAATACATCGATAATATGTCTTTAAAAAATACGTGCACCTGCTTTTTCGTTTTCACAATTCCTTGTTAATTGCACTACACTACCGAGAACAATGAGCACCTAATGCCACTGACGATGTAAACACACTCAGCCGCCGTCAAACGTATAGCGGTCACGGCACATCTTTTGTGTATAATTAATAGGCTGTTTAGAACTACAGCCTGTAGTTGGGGAATGGATCCCAGACGCACGGTCTTAATAGTTGCAACGTTGAGGATATCAGAATTTGCTATTTTGTATATGTCAAATCTTCGTATTTCTTTCGGAGCCGATCCCGTAACTATAGATTCTATTAATAAATTAAGAGATGAATTTCTTCATATATTGCGAATCGTAATTACTGTCTGTTGGAAGTCAGGACCATTGTCAAGCTTTAAGATGACTTCGAGACACTTTTGTGTATACATCCTTACAAACTTTGGATTATTTACTGTACGGTTTGAAAACCGAAACATAGTAACGATTCTTGTACGGCGTGCAGCACACAGTAAAACACGATACAGTACTCCATAGGAAAATATAGAAATAGACGCCAGAAGCGCTGAATAAACCGAGTTTACTATACTAAATCGGGTAATGATTACCAGACTCTTCTCTCCGTGCACCAGATCCTAACCGGGATCAGTTAGAGACTTCGCAAGTCAGGGCTCCCCACCAGATTCTAACCAGGATCAGTTAGGGACTTCGCAAGTCGGGATTCCCCAAGAAATCTCCACAGGACCCCGATTTGATTCCGAACATATGTTTGTAAATATTGGTTCGGTAGCTCCCCGCCAGTATCAGGATCAAATCCTACGAGGATTTTCAAAATTGATTTTGATTTTTGCAAAGGGCTACCTTCAAGATTTGAATCCGATCTTCGAAGCATATTTTCAGATTGCACATTGATATTTAAATAAAAATACATTTTTTAATACCAACAGCATTTCTCTTTGATGGTGAAAATGCTGCGTGCATATGTAAGGGGTATTAAGTGGGAGATATATAAAATAATACGTATTAATTTGAGATTCGTCTTCACTTAACTGAAAAGTTAATACAATAACAGAGATTTTCATTGACAGTGAAGCAATGAGATAACGAAGATTTGTTTACTTCCTTCCAGATTCGTCGTTAATGAAAATATCATCATTTTTTTTCTATACAATTTACTGAGCGAGTAACAGCGGACGATGAACAAGTTTTTTCTGATTCCCACATTCCTAGCTTATCCGACGAAGTAGGATATGTGAATAAGGGTCGTTTGGTTTTCCATACCACACCCTTTATCTTTATATCCTCTGTCGTAGTTATTGCGAGAAACATTCCCGTTACTTTAAGAATCTTTTTACCACTTAGAACAACGGTATCATTTGGTGATTTCGTTGTTAGCACAAAGTTCATGTACTTCAACTTATGAATGTCGACAATTCCATTTACAGAAACTCAGTTTGCTTTTAAAATTTCGATCTTATTCATTAACCTTGCCTTTTTCGCGGGGAATAAATCGTGTTCATGTAAGCGCCTGCACACCTGTACTAATGGTCGATTTGGGGCGCGTACCAATTTTTTCAACCTACCTAAGAAACTTCCAAACGGAAATGCACTTATATCTGTTACCGCACACTGTATGTTCTTTGCATCATCAGCAATGTGAATTAAATTATGCATGTTCAAAACTTGCGTATGAGCTCCGTACAGATGTCGCAAAATTTCAAAAAACCTTCGGAGGTACAGTTTAGCTAAATTATTAAACCTTATAGCAAGATCTTTCGTACATAGTATTCGGCATGCCACATTATAATGATTCTATGATATTTATTTTTTTTTACTTTTATTTAATTAGGTGAAAAACGATTCGTTAATTTCATAAAGAAATATAATTCAAATTCGAAAACATAGCGAACTATAATGAACAGTAATAATCTAAATAAAAATATAAATATCAGTGGGACACGAATTATTAAAATGTCAGGCATTAATAATTCATAATATTATATATAAAAATCAGAATACAGGATTTTAGTGACAGTTGGAATTCCAAAATATTTTTTAGATAATCAATTAACACATTTTTCCACATTAATTCCATATAAATGTCCACACAATCAGATATTTAATTACCCACTCATATATTCTCATTCGCTCACATAACTTTAACTATTTCTTCTCTCTATCATTAACCACAATTCGTCAATAAGATATTTACACAGATATAATTAAAAAATACTCAGCTTTAGTTATTTTCGAAAAAACGTTTGGCCAAAGATTAAGGAGCCGAGAGTCCTGATAAATGATAAGCGAGGTTCGCCTCGTCCGGTGGTCCGTGAGAGAAGAGAGAGAATCGTGGTTCGCGAGGATCCATATTAATATTTTCGGTGAATTCCGTGTAATTTCGGGGGTCATCGGAACGTGAGCAATCGAGAATGCGGATCAAATCGATAACCGCGCTATCGATGCTCACGACTCTCTATACGCGCGAATTTATATTGAGTTTAAATAGGCATTTCTTACAACATGAGGCAGCAGAATGTGTTTGTAGATATCTCTCGATAACACTTTCTTAAATATGACCGGACCAAGGTATAATAGAAGAAATCGGTATTCTGTTGCTTTCCATAATGCGGCGAATTCAAGTTTTCTTGGCGTTCGTTGAAATTCTGCTGGACAGTCTTTGTGACCGTATCATTATGCTTCTACGACCGAGCTTGACACGCAAATTACCATTTAACCAATTTTGGACGAGTAATCTTTTCATTACACCACTGCAGCATAAGTGCATCAAATCCAAAACGAAAGCTGGTACCATATTAATTCGTGGTATAATTTCAATCAGCGCTGATACTCCGATGTGATGTTCTCGGTCTTGCATTCGGCGAAAAGATACATAATTTCATTATAATCGGTTGCTCCTGAAATGCTGTATTGATTATCACAAAAAAAAATGTTTTCGCGAAAGCTGGGAGTTGTGCGATAATATTAAGTACTGTCGCATCAAGGCCAAAATTCATGAAAAACGGCGATTTTTGGATTTTTTTTGTCGTGTTAAAGCGCTTATGGAGTATAACGGAACGCCTTACCCCCAGCGAGAAACTTGAAAATAACGTCCCGCCCAACCGTTGAGTATTAGACCACAACGGCTCGAATAAATACACCGCGCCGTAGAAACTCGCGGATTCAAACCGATCAACGATCAAACAGATGGCAGTTGCCAGCCTCTCTGGTAGTGGGGCGAACAGTATAAAAGCCAGCCACTCGCTACGATCTTCTCTCATTAGACACCCAACCATCCTACGTAAAGGACCCTTTAGTATTAAGACTTATTATTATATTCCGACTCTTACAGGCCTCAATATTGCATTGACACTTGTTAAGAGTTTCCTTGAGCACAGCCCAGCTCGCCCGATTGCCTGAGTATTGCACTCACACGCACAGTTTCATCTCATCTTTTCTATCCTCAATGTTCCGTCATAATATTCGTTAGAATATCGTCCTTTCTTTTTCCGCCTTTAAAAACATCCTGCAAGCCTCGATATTGCATCGACATCTACTTCCACCGTACCAATAGTTTACACAGGCCTCAATATTGCATTGACACCTGTTCCAGTTAAAAACCCAAAAAAACCGCATTAATCCGCTCTTCCTGCAGGCCTCGTTATTGCAACGACACCTACAACCCAAATCTAACTCCACTATTTGAAATACCGGCCTCGTTATTGTAACGACACTGGTGTATCCATCTATCCTTTACCTCATCTTCGTAAACTTTCTTAGAAGTGGTTAGGGTATGTCACATACACGACCACTAATAAGATTGCTACCAAAGTTATTCGCCAAGCATTGTCTATAGACGGTACCTGTAGAAAAACTGAGATAAACACTGCTCCACACCCGTATGTACGCGCAGGCCTTGGTATCGCACCAACACTTGCCCGTGTCTCGCATATGATCTACTAGAGCCTGGCTGCCGTCAAGCTCACACCCTTGCTCACACACACATACCCACGAATTTATATCTGACCAATCATATTATATGAAATCTGTCTCGCGATTACGTTAGCCTTCGTAATTAAGAGCTTTGAGCCATTTAAACTTTCTTTTGCACGTCTGCTACACGCGGACGTATCGAGTCACGCTTTTATAGATTTAAAGGGATTTATTAATTAATTTTCGCGTATTGGTAATAAACTCTTGCTGATATAATAGTCTGCAATTGTCTTATTTTTCGTCGTTTCTTTTAGAACTCCTGGAGATAGCTCAACTCACGACCATTAATAATTTACTTGCACGATAGTTATAAAAGCAATTATAGTAAAGTTTGTCATAAGATAGAGCTAGGCCGATAGTGAATCAAGACGTATTGTCCCTCTTGAGCACAGACGCTTCTGTTTACTTGATGCATTAAGAATCCTTCACTCTTTCCTTGTAGCAAACCTCCTTCTTTTGTTAAGTATCCCTATATAATAACGGAACTATTCAAGTACCCGTTTGCTCAATTAACTACATCCTAAATTCAGTAATTTCATCGTAATACAATTCCTATGATGACGTTGAGGGCACTTGTGTACTCGTCTGAGGAATAATCTATCAAACATTGGTCACATAGCGTGCATCGAAGTACGCGAGAATTAAAATCATTTGTTCATGAGCGTAGACGCTCTCCGTGAAGACGCTAGTCCTCTCCCGCGAACCTTAGAGTCATTTCTTATCGATCTTTCGGATTTTCTCCGCATAAAAAAGAAACATAGTTATCAGATAGCGTGCGCAAATTAATAGTACGCGCCTCGTAAATTCATTTGCAAATAAGCGTAGACGCTCCACGCAACGACGCCAGTCCTCTCCGTGAACTTTAGAGTCATTTTTTTAAAAATTAATCTCGGGATTTTCCAGCATCAAACACTATCATCTATATTTTCACCGAATTCATCGAGATCTTCTCATGAGATTCATTCGCTCATTCGCGACTCATTCCTCACCATCCCACAACAACAAGCCGATTCTTGGTGCAACAGAATACATGACATTTATTATTTAGAATTTTTTTATCTTTCGAGATGATTTTGTGTTACCCGGACGTCCATATCAATCAGGGGCTCTAGATTGATGAGACCGAACAAGATGAAATTTGCAGCATTTGTTAATCTAGCATTGAGTAGTATGCCTATGAATTATAAGAAATATTCTATTCATTAATATAGGAATTTAGCTTAAAAAAATAGCACTATTCAGGTGCAAATTGTGTACCTGTCAAAATCTTTGCAGTGAGCGGAAGGATTATGTTCAAATTCGCAGTGTACTCCTGATTTACCTTAATGCTAATGTATCTTCTTTTAGTTTTTTTCTAAATATTAGATTGGTGATTACCTACCACCATAAAATTTAGATATGTGGTTTGAATAAATTTAACACTAATGACAATATAAATACTTTTTTCTATGAAAGATCATTGCAACCTTTTGTATTATATACCATAAAATAGTGTAGTCATTATTTCCTGCGTGTTTTTTTATTGTTTCATTTATTCAGTGTATTTGTACAGTTTGATTACAATGAAAGTTGATGATCAATGTGCAATGAATGGAATATGACTGAACATAACCTATACATAAAAATCATAAAGCATATACATTCCCAACATTTAACTTATTTTAAAAACTTAATATTCAATATGTATATTCTGAAATTAACCCTGTTTCTTTGTTAGGTTTCACTGGCGCTCGTTAATGAATTAACTACTGTTCATGTTTTCATTTATAAATGCTTCCCTGTCAAAGACCAATTTGACGTCTGTATTTCACATAATTGCACTAAGAATCTTATTTTCAGTAACATTGTTCACGAATATAGTCTTTAAGAATAACAATAAAAATTTGATTATGAAGATTTACACTTTCTTTAAACAATAAACTGAATAAACTTATTCTCACTTGTTACGCATTCGACACTTCAGACATCTAATTTATTTTTTCATTTTTATTTACTCCTAATTGTAATTTACCACTTCCGTTTACTGTCGTATTCACTTTATTAAAAAAAAAAAGAATTGTAGTAAATTTAATTATTCAATATTTTAGTGACAAAACACATTGATTACATATACACTCGTAAACTCACTAAACGCATCGTCGACGCAACGCAGCCGTCGCCGACCAATCGGAAGACTCGAAAAGCGGCTTCAGTCTTTCGAGTTCGATGTAGTATGTCTTTTTTAAGAAAGGATTATTGAAAGCCAATATCATCAAAACAATTTCATAATCACCCAAGCATAGGAAAATAAATAACCTATGTACATAATTCGTTTATCTATATTCATTTAATCAAATAATTAAAGTTTATTTATGTGCTGAACATAGTTTTCAAAATGTTTGGTGAAAAATATAAGGAATTTAAAAATCTGTGAATATACCGCTGTACATTTAATTTAAATAATTAAATGCAATAACATATAAATAGTAAAAATTCATAAGCAATATTATAACGAGAAGTTGAAAATGCAGTTCTTATGTTTTGTCTTAGGAAGATTCGTTTTGGTTCGAGAACCGAGTTTTCCATTTTGAACTCGTTCATAGAAGATATTCTTACATTTAGAGAAAATTCCATGTTTTCATTGAACAATAAGTTTAAATTGTAACTTCCACAAAGAATAACGTTCAAAAGAAATTTATTCACATTCATACATTTTTTCTTAAGTTTGAACTTTCAGAGTAACATCCTTCTAAGTGCTCATATCTTTTTGATATTATGTTCAGTTAATAATTTTGTCATGAGGGCTTTTGAATAAATCGATCGTCTGACTTCTGATAAAATGATGTTGTAAAGAAAATAAAAAAGTAATTTTCTGAGCAGTTTGTTCTGGATTATGCATGAAGTTGAGACAGACTAAATCTCGATTTAACCCAGATAGAAAAACGTGCCGCACGCCGTACCGTCAAAAATGCGCCATGTACTGCAGCATTAAGCTGCACGCTTAACGGCACGAATGCCGCCACTTTGCCTGCACTGCCTGTGGCGCTGAACAATTTCTTGAAAATATAGGTCTGCTAACTAGAACCTTGTAAATTGCTTCCTTATTATTATCTGCTTCTTGCAAATCTACCTCAGTGAGAAAGTATGTTGATCGATTTTGGCTTCCTCATAGAGGTAGCTTTGTGAAAAGCAAAAATATAAGGAAGCGATTTGCGAGGTTCTTCTTTGCAAGCTTCTCTCAAGACATTTTAAAAATGTCTTGAAAGAAAAGATTACTAAAACTGTTCTAAGAGGAAAAAATGTCATGAAAACAAAGCGTTTTCGATTAGTATGCAAACGGACAATCAACATTATTCGAACTTATTATGAAAATTATTATATACGAAAAGCATACTCAACACACAAAGAGTTGAATAATAATTAGAGTTCATTCATATGTGTTCACAATATTTTCGTGTAAAAGATACTGTAAACGATACGGAGCGCGCAGCGCGACATCCCCGTGAGTGCCTAAAAAATGACCCGAAGGGCCATTTTTTAAGGATTTTGGGGGGCGGAACCACCCAACAACAACCCGGTAACCCCCTCGGCAACCCGGCGCCCCGTAGTAACCCGGCCGGCGTAGGAGCGCCGGGTTGCTTGTTTTATTTGAAAACGCACGAAATAGTCGACGAGCAGATGATTTCAATGTTTTAAAGGATTACCTTTTTTGACTTTGTTAACTTCAATGTCGATGGGACAGTACTAAACATTATCGAACATGTTTCTGCTTTTACACAATTTCATAGTCTATCGAAAGCAACCACAGACGGAAAGAAATGTTTGGTTGTGGCAACTACGTTTTCGATTTGCTGTACACAATGTCTAAAAAATTAGTTGCCTCAACCATATCGAATAGTAACCAAAACTATTCACGATTAGTTCTCGATTGGATTAGTTAGGTTAACTAATCCAATCGTTGGGACTACCACTCGAATAGTTGGGACTACCATTTGAATCGTCGGTATTATCATTCGAATCGTCGGTACTACCATTTGAGTTGCTAGGGAAATAGAATAATCGATTGGATGTGTCAACTCATTTCTTGGTTATGGCAACTAATCTTTTTTCCCGCGCTATCTCCACGAGCGCTTCATCAGGCAAAAAAAAAATTTCTGAAAATCGCGGCTTTTCATGAATTTTGGCCTTGATGCGGCAGTACTTAATATCGGTCCATTCGCCCGGGGCTGGTTTAATACCTCTAATACATTATTTACATCGATGTGTCCCGATCTCCTTCGGCTATAGATCGGATTTTCAATTGGCTAAATGCACTCCCAGCTAATTATAATGGTCATGCGATTAAACGTATGGGTTCCTCATTGTGGAGACATTCCACAGCAATTCGTCTAACCAATTTTTCAAAGTACAAAAAACCAAACGAAGGTACCACAAAATGTTGTAATTTTGTGGTATTGTAATACTGTATTCCCTCAGAAAAGTACAAAATTTCAAGAGCCTACGGTGTTCCGTTGATGAGATAAACCTATTGTTTTTTTTTGTTGAGTTTGGTGAAATCTTGATAATCCCAAATCGTATTGCAACTTAAAAATCACGAAAATTGTTGTTTTTTTTAAATGCTCTTCGAATACTTTTTTTTCTAAATGTTTTAAATCGCGACGAAGTTGATTATAGGTTTTTTTTTCTTCTATTAATCTAAGCTTTCTAAGTACAGGCCGCCGTCTATTGAACGTCGTCTATTGATGTACGAGAAACAGCCTTTGCTTTAATCTGAAATATATAAATTTTATAAAATCCGTGAATATAATAAATAAACCAGCGAAAAAATTGGAAAAAATGTTGGAGAGACACGACAAATAAAAAAAACACAACTTTTAAAAAGGAAATATAATCTAAATCAACTGTAGCGTAACAGTTAAAGCTACAACAGTCAAAGGTGCATCTATTGCAGCTTCAAACGTTGCAGATGGTTGCCATTTTTTGGCTTTGATTCTGCAAATATTGCATATTTTGGTGTTCGATGGCAAAAAGAGCACAACTTCCAGCTTTCGCGAAAATGTTTTTTTTTTTTGTGGTAATCAATACAGCATTTCAGGAGTATCCGATTATAAGAAAATTATGTTTTTTTAACAGCCCTAGTACACAGTTCGTCTTTGTACTCTTGTTCCTCGTACCGTACATCGCTCACAGCTGGAATACCCACCGTGGCCTTTTGTCTGTTTCATGAACGATCGTGCTGGTGTATCGCATATATAACATTGGATACGCCCCTCGAAATTCGATTCAGAAATTACAATTCCATCTCGTGATAATTCGTTAATCTATTCAACAAAAGGATTTAAAAATTCATTGACATTATGCGGTTTTTTTGGCCGCAGTATATCGCTACTATAAATGGCTTATACACGTCGGGAAATTCGATGGAGAATACTCTGCACAAAATCGGCTAGAATTGGATTTTACTTGAGGCAAATAACGGTAGTCCATCAACGTTTATCTGTAAATAGACAATTTGTTCTGGATAAAATTCTGAGTTGACACAGGTCTTAAGCCCTTTTTCCACTCCAAAATACACATATGTGCCAGCTGGCCTGTCGTCGTTATCACGAATTTCGACAATATCATAGAGCATAGAGTGTGTTTGTAAAAAAAGTTTTTGAACTTTTTGGAAGTTGTGGGAGTAGCCGCGCCCTTAAAATGTTTAGCAGCTTATCCAAGTGTGTCTGAGGAATGTTACATTCCAGAGCCCATTTCCGGATTTCCTCTTCCCTCCTAAAAACTTACTGTGGTCGGATGCCGTCGTTTTGTTGATTCGCAGCTTCGGCATTATCGTTGTCATCACTCTCTGCGATCCAACTTGCATCAAAAGTTTCATAGTCTTACTCCACCGCATGCCGTTGAAAAAGAATGAACTCTCTGTCAGCTGCATCCTCACTTTCGGATTCAATCTCACGGCGAAATTCAACAGCAATGGGAAAATCATGAGAATTCTCTCCAATGTGTTCATTATTATCTGCAAAATACAGTAAATTGTAAGACGAACTGTTGAACAAAGTATGAAAAGTATTTGTTTCCTTAAAAAATGATATAGATTTGTGTTATAATATTAGATTTGTAAGAATGTAATAAATAGTAGTATACTGTCCATTTAAAGGAGCCTGAATCTGTCAGTGAAAATTAGTTTTAATGAGCCAATTTTCAATGTAGTTAATTAATAATTTTGATAAAAATCAATGATTTTATTGATTATGTAAAGAATTTTCCTGTTAGCGGAAGAGTTGTATAAATCGATTAATTCCTTTGTAAACCTGGTTAGGGCTTTTTCAACTCTCTCAATACTTAAGAATACACTATTTAAATGATTTCACTCAAAGATATCACATTTCCTTTGAAATAGCATATATTACATCAATTGAAAAAAATAGAACAAAAGATGGAAACTGTAAGCGAAAGTTCAACTTGTATATCTGCACTGAGAGAAAACTTGGAATCCTGACAATCTCGCGCGGTGGTTGGCAAATATTACTTAGGCTCAAAGAAATAGAGGTTGACACAAACACCCATTCGTCGAGGCAATACAATGCATTTCTTTGAGACAACTACTTCATGTAATTGAGCGTCAACATAACAATGTTTTGGCTGAACATTGATGCTGTTGAACGATTGGCAGTGCAGTTGACTTAACCCCGCGAGGGGTTAGGGCACCAATTTTTCGGTACTTAAAACGCGTGTAACGAGTGGTTGAGCCAATCACGCGTGTCATTTCAATCAGGAAAATGATTTCTATGAAGCAACTGTATCAGAATGGTTAGGAGAACTGTTTTATAATTTTGAAAGAAACTCGGCACAATTGGTTTCTAAGAAATATAAGGTTGACTCAACCTCACGTCCGTTTGTGTGAAAGCTGTTTTTGAAAATACTAACAAACTAATTCGGGCTAACAATGAAACAAGCTACTTCGTCGAATATGTTTATAGATGGCAATAACAGTACAATGTACTCTTTTCGATATAACCGAGTGCCGTGAAAAATAACAGAAAGTGCTTTTATTTTTACTACTCCAAACGTAATCATATAAATCTATAAAGTTCCTACTGTATTATACTAATTCCATTTTATATTTCATGTTACCGATATTGAAATAGACAAAAAAAAATACAAAAATTATATGATTCGAATGGCCGTGTGAGCTAAAGCACAGCGCAACAACATTATCCGGAGGGTCGCAGGTTCGATTCTCGTCAATGTAATAAAAAACTAAATATGTTTTTTTCAGCTATTAATATGTACCATCCTGAAATGAAATATGTAATACCAAATTAATATGCAGGATTACTCGATTGAATAAGGACGATTAATAATTTTCTTTATTATTTTAGACTCACTCAAACACGTAATGACTTTGATTGAAATATGAGTGTAGTTGAACCAACTGCATCAATACCTTCAATCAGTCGATTAGAGATTGATGCAAGAGTGCGCATGGTCTGAGAGAAAACAATGTTAGAGTTACAATAAATGCACTGTGGTTGTCTCAACCAGATGAAACATTTGAATCGAAGAAAGTCCGACAACCATTTGGTGAGTTTGACCCAACCTTCTCGTTCCATTCGCCGTATATAACCTCTCGGAGAGGTTGAGTCAACCTCTATTTCGTTGTGCCCAACAATTTTTTCCCTCAGTGTATCGAGGCAATAAATATATCCCCCGTGTAGTATGCTAAAGATTAGAACACGTCATAAAATAATTCTTCCAGTAACTTGGTCTAATAGACATGTAAAGTTTTAAAAAGTCAAAATTATCTATACAGCACCAGATTTTTTATTTTACATCCCAAAATACATAAAAAATAGAATAACATATCATTTTGAATATAATAGCATAAAGGTTTTTGACACAGTAACTCCGAGCTGATATGTTGCAAACGCCCGAACGATTGCGTTAAATTTCGAAGTGACGTTCGATGCAGGACTGTGGGACAAGCACAGAATACAGCGTTTTGACACTCGTTCGCTGATCTGATATGTAGTAATTGCTTGAAAAATACGATGGATCGATTTCGTTAATTCACGCAGTTGCGTTCGGTCCAGTGCTGTGTGTCAAGTTTCATTACGTAGACACAATGTATTTGCATAGAATAAAGCTGTTTGACACTCGGACGCTCAGCTGATATGTAGTAAACGCGCGAAAAGAACGATAGATTGATTTCGTTAATTCTCGCAATTTCGTGCGGTGCAATGCTGTCAGACAAGTTTCAATGCACAGAATCGGTGTATTTGCATAGATTAAAGGTTTTTGACACTCTAACTGCGATCTTATATGATGCAAACGCCCGAAACACTCGATGGAACAATTTCGTTAACTTTCGAAGTGACATTTGATGCAAGGATGTAGGACAAGTTTCAATATGGAGATAGTGTGTCTGTGCACAGAATACAGCTTTTTGACACTCGTCTGGTGACCTGACATGTAGTAAACGCTTGAAAAATGTAATGGATCGATTTCACTAATTCTCGCAATTGCGTTCGGTGCAGAGCTGTCAGACTAGTTTCATTACGTAGACATAATGTATTTGCATAGAATGAAGCTGTTTGACACTCGGATGCTTAGCTGATATGTAGTAAACGCGCGAAAAGAACGATAGATCGATTTCGTTAATTCTCGCAATTTCGTGCGGCGCAATGCTGTCAGACAAGTTTCAATGCACAGAATCGATGTATTTGCATGGATTAAAGGTTTTTGACACTCTAACTGCGATCTAATATGATGCAAACGCCCGAAACACTCGATGGAACAATTTCGTTAACTTTCGAAGTGACATTCGATGCAGGGATGTGGGACAAGTTTCAATATGGAAATAGTGTGTCTGTGCACAGAATACAGCTATTTGACACTCGTCTGGTGACCCGATATGTAGTAAACGCTTCAAAAATGTAATGGATCGATTTCACTAATTCTCGCAATTGCGTTCGGAGCAGAGCTGTCAGACTAGTTTCATTACGTAGACACGATGCATTTGCATAGAATGAAGCTGTTTGACACTCGGATGCTCAGCTGATATGTAGTAAACGCGCGAAAAGGACGATAGATCGATTTCGTTAATTCTCGCAATTTCGTGCGGTGCAATGCTGCCAGACAAGTTTTAACGCACGGAATCGGTGTATTTGCATAGATTAAAGGTTTTTGACACTCTAACTGCGATCTAATATGATGCAAACGCCCGAAACACTCGATGGAACAATTTCGTTAACTTTCGAAGTGACATTCGATGCAGGGATGTAGGACAACCTTCAATATGGAGATAGTGTGTCTGTGCACAGAATACAGCTTTTTGACACTCGTCTGGTGACCTGACATGTAGTAAACGCTTGAAAAATGTAATGAATCGATTTCACTAATTCTCGCAATTGCGTTCGGTGCAGAGCTGTCAGACTAGTTTCATTACGTAGACACAATGTATTTGCATAGAATGAAGCTGTTTGACACTCGGATGCTCAGCTGATATGTAGTAAACGCGCGAAACAGACGATGGATTGATTTCGTTAATTGTCAGAAAAGTTTCAACGCATAGATACGGTGTATTTGCATAGATTAAAGGTTTTTGACACTGTAACTCCGAGCTGATTGTTGCAAACGCCCGAAACACTCTATGGACCAATTTCGTTAACTTTCGAAGTGACGTTCGATGTAGGAATGCGGGACAATTTTCAATACGTAGATACTATGCATGTATACAGAACACAGAGTTTTGACACTCGTTCGCTGATCTGATTAGTAGTAAACGCTTAAAAAATACGATGGATCGATTTCGTTAATTCGCGCGGTTGCATTCGGTGCAGAGCTGTCATACTAGTTTCATTACAATGTATTACATAGAATGAAGCTGTTTGACACTCGGAGGCTCAGCTGATATACAGTAAACGCGCGAAACAGATAATGGATCGATTTCCTTAATTCTGTTAAAATAAAAACTGCTCAATTTACTGTTGTTGCTCATAAGTACCTGAAGCGGCTTTTATATTATTGACGTATATTATCTTACAAGAACGAGTTTGGATGGAATAGTTAGGCAGTCTATCAGAGATCGTGAAAGTTAAGCAGCTTGGGCCGCGGTCACTACAAAGGTGGATGACCAGAAAAAAAAAGTAATTATCCGGTCGATTTTTTTTTTGCTTGGAATAATACATCATGCAATAGTGCATCATGGGTATACGTACAATCGTATATTTTTATTATTAAATTAAATACAAAAATTATATTATTTATAATAATATTATACGATATGGCCGAAACATATAGATTTCGATCGTAAATTTATGATAGTACATCGTAAATTGACGAACCAAAGTCCGTATTCGGAATGATAGAATTTTTTATAATAGTTTTCTATCATTTATTTTTACCAGGGATACACATTGTAAGCAATTTGGGAAAAAACACTATCCTGACAATGGAACAGCTGGTTCGGCTTGGCTTCGCATTTCACGTAGCAACTTTTGTTCTATTCGACGATACCGTCGGACACGATCCCGTGTTTTTTTTTTCGTGATAAATTGGCAGAAAAGTCAACTAAAGATTTATTCCACGCTCCCGAACTTCCGGACGATGAGAGTAGAGCGAAAAGTAAGATTAATTTCTATTATATATATCGACATTATTTCCGTTCTTTATATTATCGGTAGTGAACTCATAAATAAATAATTTACTGATAGAAATAATTGAATATTAATTATTTTTATCACATTGCATATTTAAATGATGAGTTCCACTAATGTCTTGTTTTTAGTAATGATTGCCAGTAGTTCATCGAGATCGAAAGTTTCATCCATGATGGTAAATACGGGAGCATCGCAGAAAACTAAAAAGAATCTCTAAACTAAACTTTCCAGAAAGGAAACCGCCGTTGTACGAGTTTCATCGTCAGAAACGAGAAGAAGTAAGATTTCTTTCTCTTCTGAGCCAAGCGGAAATGAAATCGATGTTTTAAGTACACCAACACTCTAAAAAGTAAGCGTGTTGCAAGTGCGTTGTTTCCTATCTTTTACATTATGACGAGTTTTTGCACACTTACAGGCGTGTTCCTTTCAGATATCATTTATCATGTGAATTCTAACACGCTTGAAAGTGTGTAAAAACGCGTCACAATGTAAAACATAGGAAACAACACACTTGCAACACGCTTGGTTTTTAGAGTGAAGCTGCAAGGCAAAAGGTGCGAGCGCTATCAGTTTGGCAAAGCCCATATAGCATCAGATATTCGATGTATATCCATTTTAGGTCCTTAATGTGAAAAGTATATCTTGTATATTCTATGGATATTTATTCTACTTACATGCAGGTATATACACGCATGAATATCAAGAATACATTCTATGTACATACTTGAATAATACGAATTTGAGCGCAGGTACGGACACATTCGTAAGATATTTCATTTCTATGCAATCCATGAACATAGGAAGAAAATCAAACGTCTACGAATTAATTTCCTAAGGATGTACCCATGTAGCATTTTATTATACATATGTCTATATGTCTGATATACAATGTCCTATATATATGAAATGTATCTGTAAAGGAGACACTTATTCAGGTACATCGAACATACACTGGATATCCATGAGGATATACATATTATGTGCACCATATGTGCACTTATGTCCTGTCTAAAAAGGATGCAAAGTAGAACCTTGCATATTGCTTCCTCATTATTTTTCGCGTTTTACAAAGCTACCTCTATGAGGAAGTATGTTATTCAATTTTTGGCTTCCTCGTACAGGAAGCTTTGTAAAACGCGAAAAATAATGAGGAAGCAATGTGCAAGGTTCTACTTTGCATCCTTGTTTTAATTAGATAAATATACATGTTGTGGATTCGCTTTTTCTATTTCGTTATTACGTTATTTCGTGATTATTAGAGCGTTTCCGAAAGTGAATGTGATAATGTATGTTTTTAAAAATAATTCAACATTCCAGAAAATCAAAAATTTCATACAGTTCGTCACTAAATTATACATATATAATGGCTGAATATTGTTTCATTTATATACAAAATTTGAGCTCGCTATCTTAAGTTTTGCAAAAGTTACAATAGAGCGATAATGTCAATTTTTTGAAAAATTCAAAACATCATAAAATTTTTACGGTTCAACCGATCTTAACCAAATTCAATAGCGATCACCGGCGTATGAAAGCTCACATTCATACCAATTTTAAGATCAATATCTCGAAAATTGAAAGAGTTATCGCGTAAACAGACATTTTCCAAAAAATTAAAAAACGCGTAATAATTTAACAATGAAGTGGATTTTAACAAAAATCTGTATGAACGATGAGGCTTGATCTCTCTATCTATGGTCTCATTTTCATTTTTAAATCTTTGTGTCTCACAAAGATTAAAAAAAAATTGAGATCTTCGCAACTACTGAAGAATTGTTTTTTATTTGAAAACAAAAAGTCCAAAAAAATGACAAGAAATTTTTCTAAGTGCGTCGTAGGTCAGTACTTGGATGGGTGACCTCGCCAGGTTTGAAATTTTTGAACTCCCGCAAGGATCAGTACTTGCATTCGTGATCGCTCCGCATCGGAGTTTCTCCAAGTTCTCCAAGTTCAGTGCTTGGATAGGTGACCGCCTAACGGCCGAATTTTTCAATATCCCTTAAGAGTCAGTACATTGATAGGTGACCCACTGTATTAATATTTTATATATTTCGGTCGCAACCCTCTAAATGAATATAGTCTTGACGCGTTTTTATTTTTAGTATACTTCCAATAGACAATAAAAATAAAAATCTTCTAAGATGTCAATGGCCGAGTGGGCTAAGGCACCCGGCAGTCACCCACAGGATCCAGGTTCGATTCCCACCAATAGCAAATAAATTTACATGTGTTTTTTTCAGCAATAAATATGTACCGATCAATGCAATAACTCCGAATATCCAACTAAAAGTGCAAGATAAACCGAATTCAATGAATGTAGATAATTATTTTGTAATTAATTTTTCCGTTTTTTTAGACACGACATATATGTATGTGTACATACGATGTACATAATATGTATATCCTTATGGATATCCAGTGTATGTTCGATGTACATGAATAAGTTTCTCCTTTACAGATACATTTCATATACATATGGTGTGATATCAGGTCCATACGTATGTACATAGGACATTGTACATCCGCAAATGTTTATACGATGTATATGCAATGTATGTGAAAATGCTATACGGGTATGTACTTAAAGTTACGCGGCTGTCATTCACCGCGCGTCGACCGACGCATCGGTGTGCGACTAACTTATGGAATAATGAAAATTATAATTAATTCATGCAATATGCAGATGCGTGAGCGTCTCTTGCCGGTAACACAACTTATCGCGGCTGTGAACGCCCGAGTTGCATGGCCACGTTAATGTAAACACGAGGGTCATGGAAACGTCACGCATCGGTTCGAGATTGCGCTGATGATCGATGGATATGCTCGCTCACCGACCACCCCAGCAACTTTAGCTGGATTGTCTGTGATAAATAGGGGAGGAACCTTTAATTGTACATCGTTAAAACGTATACGTGTGTAAATGTATATACGGTCGGTATAAGTGAATTAAATTTTATACGAGAATGCAGTAACAAAGTTCGGAACATCAGTCAAGTGTTCAACACTACTGATATGGATTGTCGCGATGGTATGCCATGCTAATCAGAATAAACCCTCACAGAGCATTAGGAAAAATAGCCGGAGTCAAAATATCCGATGGAAAAAAAGACCGCGGAAAAAAGGCCGATTTTATGAATAGAGCGCATGAATGAATATCCAAAGCGCTGCATGACATTCGATATTAATTGAATATTGACCGAAAATATGATTGAAAAAAAAACTCACAGTAAAAACGTTCCACAAAGAATATCTAGAATGAAATCGTGGATGAATAAAAAGTTATATTTTATCTTTTGGTTTGGTTGGTGTTGCAAAGAAGAATCGCAGTTTCATTGCCGTCTACACTGAGAGAAAAAATGGTTGGGCACAACGAAATAGAGGTTGACTCAACCTCTCCGAGAGGTTATGTACGGCGAATGGAACGAGGAGGTTGGGTCAAACTCACCAAATGGTTGTCGGACTTTCTTCGATTCAAATGTTTCATGTGGTTGAGACAACCACAGTGCATTTGTTGTAATTCTAACATTGATTTCTCTCAGACCATGCGCACTCTTGCATCAATCTCTAATCGATTGATTGGAAGTATTGATGCAGTTGCTTCAACACTCATATTTCAATCAAATTCATTATGTATTTGAGTGTATCTAATATAAGAAACAAAAGTTAATTAAAAATTATTAATCGCGTTTATTCAATAGAGTAATCCTGCATATTAACTTGGTATTACGTCTTTCTCTTCAGGATAGTACATATTAACCGCTGTAAAAACATATTTAATTTGTTATTACATTGACGAGAATCGAACCTGCGACCCTCCGGATAATGTTGTTGCGCTGCGCTTTAGCTCACACGGCCATTCAGATCATATGATTCTAGTATTTGTTTGTCTATTTGAATATCGGTAACATGAAATATAACATAGAATTAGTATAATTCAGTCAGAACTTTATAGATTTATATGATTGCGTTTGGTGTAATAAAAATAAAAGCACTTTCTGTTATTTTTCACGGCACTCGGTTATATCGAAAAGAGTACACTGTATCGTTGTTGCCATCTATAAACATATTCGACGAAGTTGCTTGTTTCATTGTTAGCCCGAATTAGTTTGTTAATATTTGGGTGGATGACCGTCTCTCTGACCTGAGGGTGACTACCTGGCTGTCTCTAGCAATCAGTAGTTGGATAGGTGACCATCGGGATGACTCTAAAAACAATAGTCGTATCTTCAAAAACAGCTTTCACACAAACGGACGTGAGGTTGAGTCAAACTTATATTTCTTAGAAACCAGTTGCACCGAGGTTCTTTCAAAAGCATAAAACAGTTCGCATAACCATTCTGATACAGTTGGTTCATAGAAATCATTTTCCTGATTGAAATGACACGCGTGATTGGCTCAACCACTCGTTACACGCATTTTAAGTACCGAAAAATTGTTGCCTTAACCCCTCACGGGGTTAAGTCAACTGCACTGCCGTTCGCTCAACAGCATCAGTGTTCAGCCAAAACATTGTTATGTTGACGCACAATTACATGAAGTAGTTGTCTCGAAGAAATGCATTGTATTGCCTCGACGAATGGGTGTTTGTATCAACCTCTATTTCTTTGAGCCAATGTAATATTTGCCAACCACCGCGCGAGGTTGTCAGGATTTCAAGTTTTCTCTCAGTGTATGATTTATGAATGCGTAAATTATGCGTGTGTGTGTGTGAGGAGGTTGGGGTGGAGGGCGATGCCCACCCACCCCCCTTGCCATTGACAAAGCTATGCTTTCCGTGATGTTCTACAATATTTCTTGTCAAAATTTAAACCGTGGGAACAAAAGCATTACAAGTTCAGTCCGGAAATTCCTGCACATTGTCCATTCGAGACTCACTAAAGCGACATAGAATTAGAAACCGTATACTCGTATATAGCATTTGTGTTTATGTATTATTGACATTTCTGCAGTCTTTTTTTGATTCGGTTTTTTCCCCAGGATTCAGTCTCATAATTTTGGATCTTAAGCTTAAGAGGCAGTGATACACCGGCGATAATTTCTTCGCCAAATGTCAAACGCCTATAGATCTGTCTCTCTCGCACATAGCTCTGTCTATCTCACACTATTTGTTTTTCATTCTCACAAAAAAACGACTGATTCGATTGAGGAGCTAGAAGCTTAACCCAATTCTACGATATTTCCACGTATCGCCTCAAAATCCAGACCCTATCTGCCGTAATGTTCGGGAGAAAACCGCTTCGAAAATTTTGGAAGGGGTGGGGGAAAGTATCACTGCCTCTTAATCTTAAGATTGAACTTGCAAGTTAAATTAGGACTCAAGGGTCGATACTAAATGAAAATAACACACGGAGAGAAATCCGTATGTCGTTGTAGCAAAACTTCATTTATTACGCCTTTACCTGCTGCCGTAGCAATTCAAAATGCCGTTGTTACAAAAATTATGTACCGATAACAAATAAATGTATACTATGGCTACAAAAAATGGAAGATTTTAAATAGCTTGCTGATCTAGCATTGGAATTGCTGACATAACAAACTATATGCTATCGTTGCATGTTTGATTTGCTAACGGAACAAAAAAAGGTTTGTAATGTTAGCAACTCATTCATTTGTTATGGATACACGGTGGTTGTTTGCTATTTTGACGCAAAATTTGCTTTCAATAGCTAGAATTGCAGCTATGTAAATGTAGAGCTATAATCAAAGCTGCTAGTGCGCGGGACTTCAAATAAACTGCTGGACGGAAAGAAAAAAATAGAGTAAAAAATAAAAGCAGTTAGAATAGCGCCAACTACTCAGTCGATTGAAGATACTATAACCTCGTTGGTAGAGTATCAATAGTAACAATGACCAGCTGAGATCATAACCTCAAGTCACCGGTTGGTTGGCGTAATAGATCATTTGGATTGAATAGCAGCCGTGACAGTTACAGAAACCAAGTTGTTGGTCATACGTACTATTTTTTCTACCAATCGAACAAAGTTGAGATTGCGATTCCGATTTAGTTTCAGTGACTAACACGCGGTACAGCATATGCTGGAATTGGTAGCCAAAACTACTTTCCGTGTGAGGTAATGGTGGAAATAGGAAAGCAAGTTAAAATGTAATGGTTCTCCATCTATCTCTCGCTATCTTCTGCTTCCACTACTATTATGCCATTTAGATTTTCTAAATCAGCAAGTACTCGGTAGCACAGCTGGTAGCGATAGCGTTGTTAGGAAGGTAGGTAAGTAGGACGTGGTTTCGAATCTCGGTATAGGCAGGAAAAATTTTCTTCGACAGAAACCGTTTCCTCCTATCCACTACTTCTGACAATGTCTCAATAAATAATACCCGAAACAAGAAATATATATTTTCATTTTTATTTTTAATTCCACAATTACATTTATTAATCAGCTTGCTTTGGCTTACCCGAAAAACAATAACGTAGGGATTGGGTATAGATGGGACAGAGGTTGGGTTATGCTAGCAAACAAAGCATTTATTCTATCAAATGATTTGCTACTATCGCATATTCATTTGCTATTGAAGCAAATAATTTAATGCTACGACCGCAAATTAATGAATACTGTCACAGCAAATGCTATTTGCTTCGGTAGCAAATCAAACGGTAATAAACCACATTTGTTACGGCAACGAAAGATTATGTTGTCAATATTTTAGCAAATAAAATTCGCTGCAGGGTTTTTCACAACACAAGTTTTTCTCTCCGTGCAGCGTTCATAGTAAAAATGTATAATGTTTAACGGATATAAACGGTTTGATATCATGATTTTGGTGTATTGCAGTTATGTTATGCGAAGAGACTACACCGTTGATAAATGCAATGGTTATATATAACAATTGAATATTAATGAGTGAGAGATAATACCTGTCATATGAATTGCATGTAGCTTGCTCGTATCATTACTTGTTATTTTTGGCTAAATTGCCGTTATATTGATGCCATCGTTTGTGTGTTCACCCGGGAGTCTATCGCCGCACGTAACTGTGGATATATCATCAAACAATACTCTTATTATTAACATAGAATACTATCAACGTCAACATAGCAGAATAGCTTCTATTAATCGAGACGCTATTGCGTCTCTTCATCTGTATATCCAAGCATCTACATAAAGTACCGCCTGTACCAATATAATATGCAATCGTGAATCTCCAAGTTGTTTCAGGTCCACAACATTAGAATAAAAGATTTGTCTAGGTAGAAATGAAGCATATCAATGACATATTGAAGTGACTAAATACGCGCATCCTGCTAAACTCGTCAAATGGGTATTAAGAAGCAATAATAACTAAAAGTTCTCAATCTTAATAGTATTTGGCCACTAGGCGTGCCAAGAAAATAAACGAGGTAAAAGAGAAAAACGTTAAGGGTTTGGAAGCCGAATAAGGGACGGAGATGTCCGGTCTGGCGATTTCCGTAACGAGCAAACCGTTTTCTCCAGAATTCGCGTTTATCGACTCTTAGAATCCGGCTCTCGTTTCCAATCTTCCATTCACCCTCGTTTCGCTTGCCTTTATCATCACTTTCGATTTGCTTTATTTTCTTTGCTTTCGCCTACATTTCTTTTTCCATCCAAAAGTATTAAACCACATACATGCACTCACACATGTATCTGCGCTTGTTTCTCCATAATGAGGTATGAAGGGATAGCTGGAGCTTGTCCGTCTGACTTTCGATGGCTTGGATTACAAGTGCGATATATTGACCTAGATAATAATGATGACATTGGATTGAGACTTATTCAACAAAACTTTGATCGTATCTATACCTATAAAACTTCCATTTCGGTTAAACTATGATAACGATCATGCATACCTCGCATAGATCATATAACGAGATAGTTACCGCGACTTTATCTCGCATTCTCATCATTGCGACTGTGATTATCATTACAGATCTTAATTAACGTATCAGTTCTCGATATCGATAATACAGTGAGCTTCCTTGTATTGATGTTACACATACTAGAAGGGTATTAGAAGTTTTGTGGAACTGTCGTCTTGATATTCCAAGAATTTCGGTTACACTATGATAACGATCATGCGTACCTCGTGTCAATCATATAACGAGATAGTTACCGCGACTTTATCTCGCATTTTCATCATTGCGACTGTGATTGTAATTACAGATCTTAAGTAACGTATCAGTTCTCGAGGTATCGATAATACAGTGAGCTTCCTTGTGTTGATGTTACACATACTAGGAGCGTATTAGAATTTTTGTGGAACTGCCGTGTTGATATTACAAGAAATTGTAATACGCTTGGAAACTAATTAACGACAATTATTAAGGATCTATAATACTTACATTTTCAAGATTTTCATCACTTGAAAAATCATAAAATGTGAAAATCATCAATGAACTATCAAACGGAAAATAAGGCGTGTAATATAAACCAGTTGGAAGTTGATTTCTCTACGTGCTCCGTGATGAACATTGATTGGAAAATATGCAAACAGAGGCAGTCTGGGGCATTTTTCAATATTGCTAGGATAAAAAGTAAATATAAAAAATATTAAAACTTTGTTAAAACAAAAATATTCCACGGATAGAGTAAACATTTTTTCATAACACTAGCAGCCAAGCAAACTAGATATTCTTCAATGAATATCAGCAATTTTTATCAGACTTCCTCTCTTTAAACATAAACGCATGACGTCTCGCAAAATTGAAATATATGTAATATAAATTTATTATCGCAATCTATCTCCTTCTCATATATTTTTTAAATAAAAATTTCTCCAATAATCAAAATGCTGCATATTATGTAGGGATAAAGTCAGTTCTCTAAATAAGGATTTAAAAAGTAGTATCATCATTTTTGTGACCTTGAACGGCCAGCGGAAATTTTTTATGTGAAAAAGAATGCTGTTTTCCTTTATCGATATTTGAAATTAGATCTCATATTAGATCTTGATGATTGTACATGAGAAAGCATGCAGATAAAAACAGTTGGAACAAATAAAAAAAGACCGGAAACTGTGAAGTATTCCAAGCTTTATCGTAATAACGGTCGGAATTCAGTAGAGTAATCTTCAATATATACACCAAATAAATCGTATATCCTCTACAAAAATGCGTACTTGACTCTTATGTTATATCTTATCAAATCAGTGCGCCTACAGTAAGTAAACAATAAGTTAAACAGAGATAAAAAATAATAACAATATGTAATGTTTTCAAGAAAATGTATTGGCACCGATCGCATCAATGGCGTCATCAATAACAAATATTTCGAGCACAAATTCGAATGGGGATTGCATGAGGCTACGACAGTTAATTTACCTGCGGCCATCATCAAATTTATGCAATCTATTCGAACGTGGGTTTTCGTTCTCGTCGTTACACGGCGGGGGTTCTGGTAGATAGTCGTACAATACTTGGAATTTTGATACTAACCACATACATCTAATTCTAAAACTGCACGGTATGTATGAGGCTGAAGCTCACCTGTGCGGGGCTCAGCTGACACTAATTTCCATGATGAGGTTAGGACGGACATACTATTTCACTATATGCATAGTGGATATATAGGGCATTCCATACCAATTCGACCTGATGGGTCTGATGCTTGACCTCTCGAATTTGGCTTGTGATTTTATATACAATTCTTCTGACTCTCGAAGGTATTAAGGTTTTTTTCCGAATTTTTTAAATAAAGTTTGAAATGAAAAATTTGGAAAAAAATGTGAAAAGTACTGTGTTCGGTATAAAAAATTTTAAGCTTGGAGCAAGAGTGGGCCGTTCCTTCCTTCTATTTTTTTTACACATTCTTAAAAGAAAAGAATAAATTAGATGGACAAGTCAGTCTACGATGAGTAGATGCTTAAACTTTTTTACACGTAACACTAGATTCACCTATTGACGGTCCGAAATTTTCGAAGTCCCCCGATTCTTGACTCGCGCGCTCGCATTTTTCCCCAAATTCGGTCTTGTGGAAATTTTTGAAATTTTTAATGAGAAACCCCTCAGAAACTCCGTCCCTCCACCCCTCAGAAACCCCATCACTCTACCATTCAGAAACTTCGTCCCTCCACCCCTCAGAAACCCCCCGACTCCGTCAGAAACCCCGTCACTCAACCCCTCAGAAACCTCCTTACGCTGGTTTGAGTTGAATTTTTCCAAGTCCCTCGATTCTTGACACGGCGGCGGCGGCGGCGAGATCTTTTTATAATATAGAGAAATATAAAAAATGTCTAAAAAAAAAGAAGGGGGGAACGGCCCACTCTGGCTCCAAGCTTAACAGTTTATATATCAGACACTGAATTTTACAGATTTTTTTTCGAATTTTCAATACGCGACGCTCAATATGTTCGTTTAAAAAAAATTGCAGATAACTTAAATCGGTTTCAAAAAAGGTCGAATTGGTATGGAATGCCCCGTATATACCGAGTTGGCGGAAGTCACAGTTTCTACAAAAGCGAATTAGGTCTACATGTAGGTGAGGGAGGCCATCGCCTTATCCTTTCTCCACTCGTTGACGGGTTCGCAAAGGCTTATCCATTTTACCTTCGTGATAAGGGTCGCTCCACGAATTTATTCGTTGACTATGCTACTGGTCAGCACGCAAAATCGTGATAAACCGTAAATACTTGCAAACTTCATTTGTGATTTTTTTTTCTATATTTCAAAAAAATTCAATTATGATTCAGAGCAATAATGTTATGATTAAAATTTTATTGAATCGAAATGATTTTTATCGCTGTGAGGAATAAAATTGCATTAACGTTCTAAAGTTCGTTTTCAACCCGCATAAAAAGCTTTGTTTTTCCGGCTCTGGGGATTTGTTTTTCAACATTTGAATGTCAATACACCTACACAAAGTTGAAATTTAACAGTTGGTAGCTAGTTGAAAAGTTACGCAGACCGGTGATAATTCTTATCAAAATTAATGAGGTCGAAGTTTTGTAGGGATTTCAAAAGCATGAAAAACAGCGTAAACAAGCTGAGTTATGCAAATTTTCAGCTATCGAGCTGAAACTTTCTACACAATTGTAGTTATACCAAAACTTGTAATCATCGTCATTCCATTTTCATTGTACAATTTACTTAATAGTGATTGATTTTTTGACGTTATAGTCCACTATAATGGAAAAAAGATGACATATAGTATATAAAAATGCAAATCACGAATTATGATGGATATTATTTCAATATGTTTCAGTAATTAAAGTTATATGACTGCGAATTAGAAGAGCGTTATTCAAATTAGCATAAAAATAATTTTTCAAGAAAATATGGGACGTTTTGTCGTAACAACACGGTCGATATGTATAATCGATTCACATCCCACAATCGCCGCTAGCGTACAAAGCGCTGTGTCTCCCTGCTTTCGCATAACGGAGACATGGCTATGTTTACACTATGCAATGAATGCTCCGGGATCTTAATTGTTAAAAAACGCCATGATTGTTCATATAGTATGTCATATAGGAACAATAAATTTACACTGAGAGAAAAATCGGGTAATCTAAAAAAAAATAGTTAGACTGACGATAATCTAACTATAAACTATATAATTTAAATATAAGAAAATAGTTGGATGAACCATTAATATAATTCCCAGGAGAAACATCTCTATTTTATGGTTATAGCAAATATAATTATAGTAGCAATCATCAAAATGATAATATTTTCAAAAACTATTCTAATCGTTTCAAATATGCCGTTTCGTTGCATATACGATTTCAACTTTTGTTTCCAATAACCTTGCAAGTATCGTTTATTGAACCATATTATTATCGTTTCAACTATAAAACATTGCAAGCCTTCCTATATTCGTTTTATCATGTGAAATCGTTAAATCAACGATATGCTTTTCTCTCAGTGTGCCGTGGTGTAAAAGTCCTGTGCACTGTAAAAGTACTTGGAAAGTGACGTGAAATGGGAAAAGTAACCGACTGAAAAAATAACCTCTTCAAGAACGTCGAAATAATACATTGGTAATTTTTAAAGTGGTGATAAGCTGCGACGTCAAATTCAAAGACAGCGAACATTTTGAAATTTAGTCAAAAAAGCGAAACGCAATAACGTAACGACGAAATAGAAAAAGCGAATTCACAACATGTTTATTTATGTAATTGAAACAAGGATGCAAAGTACAACCTTGCACATTGTTTCCTTATTATTTTTCGCTTTTTACAAAGCTTCCTCTATGAGGAAGCCAAAATTGAATAACATACTTCCTCATAGAGGTAGTTTTGTAAAAAAGCGACAAATAATGAGGAAGCAATGTGCAAGGTTTTATCAAATATTTCGAAAAATTGCAGGTTAAACATTATGCGGTAGTATGGACTTACGTCGCTCTTAGTTTTGCCACAGAAAGAAGGGTAGCTTCTGAGTCATTCTATTGACCCGAACGTCCCGGCAACTGTGAGTTAAGTCGCTCGGAAAATGAGAGGAAGCATTCCGACTTAATCGAAGCTTCGCGACACCCTTCGTGAAAACGTTTTAGTAATAAATAGTTTCTACGTGGACAGCCTTAGTGGAGGTTTCTGGAAATGCTGAGGGAATAGGTACGTGAAGCAGGCATTCTTCATGAAGTGGACCACTGTTTTTCCTAATCCGTTTAGATTCTACTCATGCCTTGCTAAATTTTAGTACTCATTAAAAGCACTCTACGAATATTTCAGATATTTCATTTAAATGGATAGTTTAAAAAAAATTTTTTTTTCAATCCATATAACTCAAAAACACGGTGTCGAATAAAAAAAAGTGTAAGGATATAAAAGTTCTGTTTTCCGTTACAATTGCAGTGACATATTTTTATTTGTTTCGACAAAAGGTCATTTCAGTAAAAAAATAAACCTTTATTTTCTTCATTCAATGCAATAGCTTTTATTTTGGTGTAAATTTTACTCAATATTTGGAGTATGTGAAAAACCTGTAAAAAAATAGAAATGAATACCGTAATATAAATATTACATTATTATATTTTTTCCCCTTGGCGAGAATACTATCGAATATTCTGTAAAATTTACCGCAAAATAAAAGTTGACGCATTGAATGAAAACAAAAAAATAATGTATTTTTTTACTGGAAAGACCTCTTGTCGAAACAAATAGAAGTATATCACGAATTGCAATGAATAGGTCATGGAAGAACGAACGATTTTTATTATTATACTTTTCTTATCCAATTTCGTCATTTTGAGATGCATGGATTGAATATGAAAGTACATTCCAAAAAGATAAATGAGAAAGCTGAAAAAGCTCGTACAAAAGACTTTTAATTAGTAGTAAAACTGAGCAAAGTAATAGTGGAATCTGACAAGATTCGGAACAAAAGGTGGTTTACTTCATGGAGAATATCTCATAGATCAAACTTTGAAGCAGAATGAATAAAGCAGATCTAGCCTCACCGCAAAAATCTGAATCTCGCAATCATCTACACCATAAAAGGACTTTTAAGGCGATGCTGGAGTAGATTTTATTACCGACTTTGAACGGTAAAAACAGACTTTTTCGTAGTTTTGGTTATTCTTCGTTAATATGCTACGTCCATGCTTCAAATTGTACACGATTGTAATATCAACATAAACGCGAGTACGTACATTCGAATATTGGCTGGAAACCTACAATAAATGAAAAAAAATCGTAAATTACTAAACTACCCGAAAGATATGAAAGATTCTAGAACTCACATACGTTAAACTGGAATGTATGTCCATTCTTTAGCGTTCTCTGAATATTCCACGAGCGCCGAAAACAGACAGACTACGCCCACGTAGTCTGTCCGCGATCAGAGTGGGTCAAGAAGAGCGCGAATGAAGTTTCCCGATTAGAACACAAGTGGCGCCGATGTAGTTTATTTTCTTTTGGCAAAAGCTCCAAGCGTTTGCAACGCGACCTTAGTATAGACTATACGTGGAATTGGATTATGTATTTGACATTCTGATGCTTTTCGAATATTCAGGAATCATCACAGAATTGACGTCCGGTCTGATTTTACATATCTAATTTCCAGAAACAATTAAATCTTACGGCGCAGGTCAGCTGACATATCGTGTGCGGCCATATTGCTTTTCGGGAGATTGGGTATCTTTTGCCAAAAGTAAACAGACTACGCCAACTGTGTCCTGATCGGAAAGATTACCGACCAAAGTTGACAAAAAAATCTACTCCAGCATCTCCTTAACAACGATCCCGCACCAGTTTTCCTGCGACGTATAATAAGAATGCATTTACAAGGATCGGATAATAAAGAACAAATTGTGTTCCTTTCGACGAATGCAAAAGCATTTCCAAGAAAGCTGCTGTATAATTGGCTGTACATTTCGAAGAAAATGAAATTAAAGTATTCAAAGCGTAGTTAAATCGTAGCGTAGTTTATCTTTTTTCTTCTTCTTTTTTAAGACCATCAAACAAACCTTGAAAAAACCTGCAGCCATAATAGATGTGAATATATGGTTTGGTTTTAGTACCGGAATTATAATTAATCCCACAGATAGACTTTATTATTCCGTCGAAATAAATGAAACTACGTGAAGCACATGTGTATATCCATTAAGCATTGTACACCCGTAAATGTTTATGCAATGTACATGAAATGTATGTAAGAATGCTGTGTGGGATCCAGGGGATCAGATGAAGAATAACGAGACAGACTGAGCCCCGGCAGATAAACTGTCATCACTAAGTAGTAGACAATGAAAAGCAAACTGTGGCAATATTATTTTTATCAAGAGACGCGGCAGCGTCCGGAGACAAGTACATTTACACTGCCGCAGATCATTTACTCGAGCCAACTTGTTTTGGCCACTTTTTTTCGAGGTTAATATGTTATATTGACAAAATGATAGCGTTTTCAAGTCTTTTTCAGATATAATCAGATACTACAGGCCAAAATAATTCGTTTAAGACCAAAGCGAGCGTTCTACGTTCAGTCGTTTAGGTGATATGGTCATTTATATTTCAAAACTTCTCTGAAATATTACACTTTTTCAGTGGTCGACTCTGTGATTTCGCACACCGATCTTTCGCAACCTGCCAACCACTATGTTTCGCAACCTACTAATCACTATAAGAAAATCATAACATCATCCAGTGATGAGCTAGTTTATGAAATACACGGCGAAGCAATAGTATATACATTGTTAATGTTAATAAACGATTGCTCTACAGCTTTGGTCTGCAGGTCAATTCGTCCATATTTTCCGATGTCCAGGTCGACCGCTCCGTAGTTTTTCGTGTCCAGGTCGACGGCTCGCAGTTTTCGTTGTCCAGGTCGATCTCTCCATAGTTTTGGGTGCCCAAGTCGATTCCTCCATAGTTTTCGATGTCCAGGTCGATCTCTCCATGGTTTCAGATGTCCAGGTCGACCTCTCCATAGTTTTCCGTATCCAGGTTGATGTCTCCATAGTATTCGTTGTCCAGGTCGACGTCCAGGTCGACGTCTCTGTAGTTTTCGGTGTCTAGGTCGATTCCTCCATAATTTTCGATGTCCAGGTCGACGACTCCGGAGTTTTCGTTGTCCAGGCCGATTCCTCCATAGTTTTCTATGTCGCAGTCGATCTCTCCATAGTTTTTAGTGCCTTCAGAGTTGAATTCTGCATAGTTTTCAGTGCCTTCAGTGTTGAACTTTTCATAATTTACATTGTTCACATCGATCTCTTCATAGTTTAGGTGTCTAGGTCTATCTCTCCATATTTTTCGACGTCCAGGTCGACCACTGCCTAGTTTTTGGTGTCCAGGTCGATGTCTCTATAGTTTTCAGTTTGCGGTTATAACTGACGAGAATTGTTAGTCTTGAAAAGCCTATTCTTAGTTGAAATTTGCAAAAGTCTTACGACTTAAAAAAAAATGTATTGCAATCAACAGTAACCGTTTTTGGAATTTCTTGAGATAGCCGCAGCTTAGCTGCACAGCATAACATTGGGGAAGGCAGTAGCGCAGTGGATAGAGACGCGGCCTCTCACGCAGGGGGCCCGGGTTCGATTCCCGGCCGGGCACCAATGAAATTTTTCTGTGCTTTTTTCTGTAATCCCCGGTGGTTCGGAACCCACCTAAAACTGTAGGTCCTGAATATCCATCGCGCCGTAGTTATCAAGGGGCTTGTTTTCGTTTACAAAGAAAATAAATAAATAAAAATAAATAAATAACTAAATGGTACGCATATGATTCAACGATCTATGTTCTGTTAAAAGAAGTTAACAATTGTGTTGTATAAAAAACAAACAACCGCAAAAAAGAAATTTACATTACAATTTATGTTACAGACCGAGTAGCAGCACATTATCTTACAGTGGGACATAAATTTTGAAACTATGAATTGATATTTGGTTAATATTATAAAATCCATCTCGGTAAGCGGAAGGAGAATAAGAGGAACCCTATATTTATTATTTGTTGTGCTAATAAATATGCATGCTAAAGAATATATAAAAGAATGCAAGTGAATTGCAAGTTCCCTTATTCTGAATTGATTGGTCGCAAGAAACAGCAAAAACTTTGCAAAAAGTAGTGAAATCCATCAAAAAAACCCTCACGGGTAATAAAATTGAGATAAGTACATTTACATGAGTGGTATCTAATACCCCCAAAAACACAGTGTATCAAAAATTTGAGTCATAAAATTAATTTCTCATGTTGCGACTTATTCTCGGTCAATATTTAATGATGGAATTTTTGCGAAGCACATCTCGGGTCTGAGACAGTGATCGCTAGATTCAAAGCGCGCGAAACCGAAGCCCAATTCAAATTTCGCTAATACGAATCCTTTACAAATATCGATTGTAGCTGCTTAATAAATCTTGAGTCATAAACTATGTATAGGTACAAAAAGTTGTGAAATAAACTAAAAATATATTCAGCATGTCAAGTACATGTTATACAACATATATATACATTATATACGTGTATATAAATAGTAGTTTTAATATCAACTAAAAGAAAATTTCTCGCATTTAAAGGAAAAAAATCAGTAACAAAGAAAAAATCATAAATTGAGAACAAAAATTAATGAATAAATAAATTTCAACATCTCAAAAAATTAAACGAAAGTACTTGGCGAGTTTCTACGCTAATATGACCATTGAATAATGGTGAACCATATAGGATATTTAGCAAACTCGCCAAGTACTTCCGTTTAATTTTTTGAAATGTTGAAATTTATTTATTCATTACTTTTTGTTCTCAATTTATGATTTTTTCTTTGTTACTGATTTTTTTTCCTTTAAATGCGAGAAATTCTTTTTAGTTGATATTAAAACTACTATTTATATACGTATATAATGTATATATATATGTTGTACAACATGTACTTGACATGCTGAATATATTTTTAGTTTATTTCACAACTTTTTGTACCTATACATAGTTTATGGCTCAAGTTTTTGACACACTGTGTTGTAGGGGGTATTAGATCCCACTCACATAAATGTACTTGTCTACATTTTTTTACCCGTGAGGGTTTTTTTGGTATCTTTACTTTATTTTGAAATGCAAAAACGTTATAAATATAATCTAATACGAATTCAAGCGGCGTTGAGATCATTAGAGTATTGTATTTCATTTGATTAGAGAAGTGTATTGTGAGTCCAGCAGATACACTGATTTGGAAACAATATATGAATGTCAAACACAGCGGACACTGAAAAAATATGTTATTTATTGCTAATAAAAACTTTTTTATCCGAAAAAAAGATCTACTTAAAACTACTAAATACATGTATTGGATATTTTTTATTAAAATAAATTAGAACTTTCTTTCAATCCAATGTATATTTATTTCCTTTAATTATTGGACATTATTTCTCTGTAATAGATTCAGTTATTCAAATCAACGTTTCTTTGATAACATCTAATAATCAAAAACTAAACTTAACTCTAATATACGTTTCTGTTCATCCAAAGGAAAGTACAATCGACTAAATGTGTATGCAAAATACATTTTATTTTATGGACTACGAATGTCGCAAAATGCAACATCCCGAGTAGAAATTCAGCTACGGGGAATATCAGGCCCTAGCGTGGTAGCCGGATATAAATCTACGGTCCCTGCCTGGCAACCTTATACAGGCCTTGCAGGAAAGTAACGCAGCGCATGATCAGGGCCAGATTAAGTTTTCCAGATAAGGGCCGGATAGAAACTGCCCTACTAAGTCCCTACTTATAAAAACGGCAAATAAATTACAAAATAATTATCTGCGCTCATCGAATTCGATTTATTTTGCACTTTCTATTGGATATTCGAGCTTATTTAGTTTTCAGTACATAATAATTACTGAAAAAAACACATGTAAATTTATTTGTCGTTGGTGGGAATCGAACCCTGATCCTCTGGATGACAGTTCTGCGCCTTAGCCCACCCAGCCGTTGACATTTTAGAAAGTTTATATATTTATTGTCTATTTAAAGTATACTTAAAATGAAAACACGTCAGGACTGTACATCCATTTATTGTGACTACGACCGAAATATTCAAAATTCAAACATAATGGGGCGGTTGCCCATTCAGGTACAGGCGTTTGACGATCAGTACCTGGATAGATTTCAAAGTAATTCTAGGGGTACAGTCCCGTAAAACGTGAGTTTCAGCGAAAGTTTTGAATACTCCTCGATGGGATCAAAATGTGAAAAAATCCAGCACACGCAAGGTGCTGAAAAGATTGATTTTGCATAAGAATAATTTTTCAATGTTTTTAACGAATGCCGTATCTAGCCCTTACACGATCCTGATAATGTAAATTTACGGCATATAATGAAAAAACTATGCCATACGAAGACCGTATGCGGATCCGACCAGGGAAATTAAAAGTAAATTGGACAAAATCTTGGTCCAAATGCCACAGGAAGACCTTATGCAAAACGGTTAAGGTCGATGAATTGCATATCTATATGAGGTTACCGTATGTAAAGCCTGACATGGGCCTGATCCAGTAGAAAGACGGCATTTTTAAGGTAGAATGCCATATCTCGGTCTTACATGGACCTGATCAGGTGAACTTACGACGACGCCTAAATAAGGTTACCATATCTAGCCTGACATCAGCCTGATCCGGTGGAAAGACGGCATTATTAAGTACGAATGCCATATCTCAGCCTTACATGGACCTGAGCAGGTGAATTTACGACGGCCTCAAATAAGGTTACCGTACCTAAAACTGATCTGAACCTCGTGTGACAGCAGGCATGTCTGATGAAATATCTACTCGGGATTTATCGATTTGATTTCATTCTTGTTGTACACTGTCGTATATAAAAATGATATATTCTTCAAATCGACAGCAGTGGGCGCGCGGTCGGTGTGTGGTTTCGACGGACCCCAGAGTTAAGGTGACCGCTTAGCCGCGTACTGGTTTGCGCGCCAACTGCTGAGCGGGAGGCACTTTCTGAGCTTTTAAGGCATAGTGAGGAATATCCGAATAAATTTTTTTTTTAATCAACATTTATATAACCGCCGACCCAAATAAATATTTCTTAGATTTGAATATATTTACTATTCAATAAGCATATTAATTACAAACAAGGAAATTTATTTGTGGTGAATGGAAGTCTAGTAGGTCGGCATTCAAATAAGAAATTTTATTTCCGATGCATGGATTCTAGTTCCGTTAACAAGATCTTTTTTTCTGGGTGATCGAACTATACGAATGACTATTATTTCGAACTACACATGTGAGGTAAAATATCCACAATTTATTTTAATGAAAAAAATATGTTTGGTCTCTGCAAT
Source organism: Ephialtes manifestator (assembly GCA_963970395.1). Classification (NCBI taxonomy): domain Eukaryota; kingdom Metazoa; phylum Arthropoda; class Insecta; order Hymenoptera; family Ichneumonidae; genus Ephialtes; species Ephialtes manifestator. The sequence goes on from OZ019980.1 coordinate 14,731,430, forward strand.
TTATCTGTATTACCGATTTCGCCCTGCTATTCAAACGAGCTTAACAAATTTCCTTCCTTTACCTCGCATTCATGAACGTTCTGTGCATCGAATCGGTAAATTTTGTTAGGAATTTATCAATATCTTGAATCAGTGGAGTATTGGATATATTCAGGTAAGAGACGTTTCTTGCTGGACGAACTTCTCTACAAATCTCCAACTGTAATCCAGGCACCGCCTTTAATAATAATACCTCGGTAGTTACATTACATTGCGGGGGTTCTTTGTTCGCATCCGTTTTGCATTCTCTCTATGCGACTTCCCGTCGCTTTTTCCATGCACTTTTTTTTTCTTGTGTCTTGTCTCCGTACCTTCTCATTGGGCTTCACATCAATTGCTTTCTTCCGGAGTATCCTGAAGCGCCTCAACTCTCGTATGTATTCCACTTCAACCCTGCCACTCATTTCGCACTCGCACCAATCTTCTCGAATGTGCGAGAGAGACAGAATCAACCTTCTTCCAGAATACATGCTGCTGACAAGTGAGAAATCGATACAAACGTCGTATCTCTATGTGCCTCTCAGATACATGCACATTTCCATACATGCACATTCAGTACCTTGATTTATTCGTTCTTTCTCTGAACTACTACCACCATTAAGACCTCAACTCGTACTGAAGTGATTCAGTTCTGTTTCACTCGTTACCATATTCACCAGTATGAATTGATCGGACGAGTGATTATTCAGCAAATGTCTGCGAATCACGAGTATCCCGATAATCTTTTCCGAAGCATTAGCAATATGTCTCAAATTGAACCCTCCGTGATGTCAGACTCGATTATCGGAAATGTATGTTTCTTATTTGGCTATTGATATCTTCCCCTAAAAAGTTATTGGTAATCAGCTATGTTCATATGGCTCCGTTTTATTCGTGCTGGATTGGCTGTGGTCAGACACTGAAACCGGAGCTGATTTCGTGTTTCACAAATTTTATAGATTTTCCAGAATTACAGGATTAGTTAAATTTGTCCCGTGTACCACTGGGCCCGGTTTCCACTATTAACAACAGTCAGTGATCTACTTGATAGTTAGGAACCTACTTCGAAGTATATCAATTTATAATGCACTTTTGCAAGCCTTCAAATTTGCAGTGATTTTTAATTATGTGGAATTACATTGTTGTGTAAGTTTGGAGAAGCAGTAGTTCAACACAGCAGCCCATTAATCGCTTGGGACGCCTTCAATGGCGCCTATTAATCGGCGGGGATGTATTGACTTATTATTGAGGTCAATCTTTGTTTTACCTACTATATGGTATACTATTATCGTATACCTTTAAGAGCGTTTACCAACTATATTTGACATATGCCGTGTGTAATACAGCATCGATTATCCAAACGTAACTGTGACCGGACACTGGACGCATAATGGAGAACTCGGTTAACCGAACAGCAATATTCCATGGCATGGAAGTTAGCAACGTTGCTGAAACGAAATCGTTGTTATTTTTTGTTTTGAATCTTACGGGGATCTCTGTTAGGTCAAACGTAGTTTTCCTATTCCCTATGACATTTAAGAAGATACAGAAATTATTTGACTGTATTCAATCGTGCGGAAAACTTTTGGTGGTCCAAATACCGTGCTAATCATCAATTACGATTTGTTCCTGACTTTAGGAGGATTTCTGTTAGCTGAAATATTTATTGCATGCCTTCTACAATACCAATGTGGGTACTGAAATTATTTTGATCGTTTGGAAGCGATTACGGTTTCGGAGCAATCACGGCGTCAGAAAAAAAATTGTAAGTGCCCATCCGGACCAATTTTGGGCCGTCAAAAGTTTTCCGCACCATTAATTAGTGCGAAATAATTACTGCATTGTCAACGAAAATGTAGATGACGAAAAACAAATATTTCACCGACATTTAATAGAGATGCTCCACAGAGTTTGAAAAAAATCGTAACTCCTAATTCAGACCGATTTTCGGCTATCAAAAGTTTTCCGCACCATCGATTCGCGCGAAATAATTTGAGTAACTTTCCCGATAATGTAGGAGAAACAAAAAAAATATTTCAGCTAACAGAGATGGTCCACAAAGTCAGGAGAAAATCGAAACTGGCGATTAATACAGTTTTTGGTGCATGAAAAGTTTTCCGCACGATCGATTAGAGTAAAATAATTTCAGTATCTTATTTAATGTCGTAGCAAATCTTCTAACATGCAGAAAAAAAATTAACAACGATTTCATTGCAGCAACGTTGTTAACTTCCATGCCATTATATTCCCAGATGTAGAAAATGTAGATAGGTTGTTAAATGTAATAAACTATATGCCTTAAAGGGGATGGAGTCAGCTCAAAATAGCGAAGATAAAACAGTTTTGCAGTACTACTGAATAAGCACAAAAAAGTAAAACTTTTTCAGAAGTGGCATATTTTTGTACAGAAGTTTATGGTTACAAATATTTGTTTGTATTAATTTCTTTTCATACTATAAATTCGACTCTTAATACTTCGTAGGAAAATTAAAAAAAACATTACAATTTATTAATATTATTTGTTTAATAACTACACGTGCTTCTTAGGAAAAACTAGGACTTTCGGAGAACCAATTTTTCTATAACAAAAAAATATTTCTCTTCGTGTTTAAATCGCATTATAGCTGCTCAAAAACAGAAAAAAAATATTTTGATGCATTGGTACGCATACGAACAAAATTCATTTAAATCAAACCCCCGACAAAAGCGAGCAAATATTATGAATTTCTACATTTTCCATATTACAAACATGTTGATTTTCTTTTATTAATAAAATGACTCGACGATGCATATAAACAATATTTTTTTAAAGGGTATTGTTTGGGCACTTTTTTATTACCGAATAATAAACATGTGATTTCGGGAATTGTATATTTATTTATTTCGGGGATTGTATATTTACTTCAGTGTGCCCGAAAATTCTGTTATAGGATTTTTGGAATGAAGGAAGGCGGAAAATCAGTGGAGATATGGATGAATCCTCGTTCGCCCGTTGGATTTTTTAATAGAATTTCGTAACCAGACTAACGTACGTAAAAAATTGCAACGAACGGGAAAACTTCTTTCCGTTTTTACCACCTGTTTGTTACAGAAAAAAGAGTTCCGGGATATTCCATATTTTCCTTATTCTTGGCATATAATACACAGAGAGAAAAATATAATTGAATACATTAAATCAATTTGCTGGAAAACCGATAATTGATTTAAGTATCTGTTTGAAGCAACCATATATTGTATTGAATGAAGTGAATAAAGTATTTGAAAATAGCGTCTAAAAACAACCGAAAAATAATGTTAAAGTTTCGTACAAAGTGGTTTGCAGGGACAGAAATCTTAAAAGTCACTATTGTCTCCCATACATAAGAATGATTCGGAACATATTCCGAAGTGATTACATTTATATTATTTTAAACAATAAATCACAAATAAAAATCATAAATTCACGATAAAGGATTTGCAATAATCGATCACAATGTTGTGAAAATACTTAAAAAATTGTTGCAATATTTTTGCCATATTCTCTACTATGTGGGACATTCATCAGCTAGCTGCGGGATAATTAAAAAGAAAAAACCGTACAACTGCACTGACCTCTCGCACAATCACAAGTGAGATAATCACTGTCGCTGATTGTGGGTCAATTGTAAACCCCGATGTACTCAATCTCAGAAATGACGCTTTCAAGGTCTGGCTTTCTTTATCCTCAGCTTGTATATTATCTAACAATTTCAGAGTCCGCCTAACCGAGCTTACCCTGCGCTCAATTATTCTATGACGGCTTCTATGATGGCGTTTACATGCACCCGAATATCCATGAGTAACTAGGCTAATCGAAACAAATAGCAAAGACTTTGTTTTCATTTTCAATTACTCGAATGAGATTTCTGAAATCATCGATTATAAAAAATGTCTATTGAGTTTACTCAATATAGATTGCGTTGCAGGTCTTTTAAAAATTAATTATTATTACTGATCTTAAGCAGTTTTGAGTAAGAAATATTCCGAAAATATTCACATCAAATGTTGAATTTAAAAATGTTATAGATAAAACAGATTTAAGATTAAACACTCTCGAAGTTGAGATTATAAACACACACGCATAGTTTTCTCACGTGTACCATTTTATACAAATTCCAAATGATTCTGTCCTGCGGAAGAATCATACATAACAATACTTTCGAAAACTTTGATATATAAATTAGCGAGATGTATTAATCACCGAAATATTTCAGGCTCCACAGCCTATTGCATCGACACAACATTAACAAAAATAATACGACCAATATGAGAAAAATATGTAAGTTTTTTGTTACCCGGGAAAAACGGTTCATATATAATCATATATAATTGTATATAATTTCATGTATAGTTGTATATAATTATATATAATTGTATATAACGTAATATATCATTGTATATGAAAACATATATGAACATATATGAGTTTATATGTACATATACAGTGGTATACATGATCATATATAATACCAAAACCGCCAGCTTGCGATGTCATATATGAACAGATATGATCATATATAGTTATATACAACTATATATCGCCCATTTTTAGCGCATATATGATTGTATGTGGATCCATATACAAATGTATATGAGCGTATATAACTTTATATGTATATATACATTGGCATATATGACCCTATATATATGACCATATATAACACCAAAACTGCCTGTTTACCATGTCATATATAAACAGATATGATCATATAGGATTGTATATGAGATCTATTCTGTGTGTCGACTGTGCAATATATGATCATATACAATCATATATGACTGCGCACAGAGAACTGACAGCTCATGTATGATCGTGCACGTATGATTATATGGTATTCCATAATCTATTGTTATATAATATTCACGAATTATTTCGATGTTCACGTCTTATTTATACACGGATGTAAAATTTGTTATATGGTTATATAACTAAGCATTTAATATCCGTTTTGTAAATGCGTGAATCATCCGGTTTTGTTTGAAGCGCTCAAGTTATAGGTATTTTTGCATATGCGGTTCTTTTCTTTATAATCACATGCTCATTCGCAACGATTAATGAAGATATTTGGCTTTCCTGGGCGGACGTTTCATTAAAACCTTCCACTTGATGAATTGAAACGGTCGCATATTAATAAGAATGATCAAGATTACTATACTAAATAATATCAACATAAAAGGATCGTGATAATCGTTTATTGTAATAGTGCACAGAAATTAACACGAACAGTTCGGGACCTTATACGTTGTACATATAATCGAAATATAACATTAGTAATGATATTTCTTAACCGTATATCGTGATGAAGTTCAACTTCATTGTATTTTTACATTACTTTCTTCAAGAGATTTGGTGTCTTGCAAATATACTCTCCAACTTTCAGAAGATTATATCTATTTAGGCATCGTCTTATATAATCACATATAACTATATATGATTGTATATGCTCAGATACAATTATATATGATCATGCATGATCATATAGAGACAAAATTCATATACAATCATATATGAGCAGTTTATATATGATTATATATGATCATGCATAGTCATATATGATCATGCATGATCATATAGAGACAAAATTCATATACAATCATATATGAGCAGTTTATATATGATTATATATGATTATATATGAATCGTTTTTCCCGGGTAATGATCTTATTTTTTAAATATATATAAAGGGTAAGAGATATATACCCAGTAACTTTAAGCGAGTAATATACGTGATGCGAAATTCGCGAGTCGCGAATACGCCAGTAGTAACTTTTTTAATTTTCTTCTTCGACGATTTTATGCATTCAGGTCTTCACTCTTATTATTAACAAGAGGGAAGGTGGAACAACTTACTTCGATTAGAAAGTTAATCATGGAAATTTGGGTGGCGTAAACGCAGGTCATTTGTACTGTTCGCGGTGTTCGCTTTTATTGTGCAGCTCATATATCAATCGCTCACGTTGCGTATATTGCATTCTAATGTTCAATCATATCAATAATATTAATTGCCTATGAATTCCAGGAATATATGTGAATTTATGCGAATTTTCCAGGATTATTTAATGATTCCGTTACCCCCAGTTACAATATGATATTAATAAATAAATAATTTGATTGCAGAAAAAAATTCTTTAATGTAATTGGTTTTAATAGAGACACGTCTGATTACCTTGGCTCCTTGCGTTGCATGCAAGGAATTGGGTAATTTCGACAAAGTCGGGTTAAAACCAATTTCTGATACTCATGGCAGAATATACAGAATGGTCTAAAATATCGAGAAAAGTGGTTTAGAAAAAAAAATACAATCTGTACGTGTTTGTGTGTGTGTGTGTATTTGTTTGTTCGCACGTTGGCTTCAACTATTTGTTATATATCGAGCTCAAATTCGGTACAGAAGTTGACTGAAACAAAAGAAAATTTGAAATTAAATTTAGCTAAAATCACATATGGTTGAAATTAAAAAAAATTAAACCTCATATATAACTATGCGATATTAAGCTGAAATTTATTCATAAATGAACTTATACTGAAACGTGATTGGTATGAATTTAGGTGATAATGGATCGAGTGGTCGAAATTTTCAATAGATGTCAATTAGCAGTAACTATTGTGAATTTTCAGTTGTTTTGCTTTCTCATAAAGGAATTTTGGTTTTCAATTTTTTTTTTCGATATTCTTATATTAGCATGTCGAGAATCATTCAAAACGTTGATTTCAGTTGTAAAGTGCGAGTTCCAGGCTTCAAAAATTAAATGGATGTACCTAATGATGTTTCGTATTGAATTTGGCTGCAATCGGCAAAATAGTTCCGATTTCATGGTGTTTTTAATTTATCCGAACAATTCGCGTTATCGTATCAACTTTCGTAAACCTTGAGAAAGTGAACGCAACTCTGTACCTAAACGAAATAGTGTTCAGTTACTACATGTAAAATTCAGAGAAGTCGAAAAGGAGGTTCGGTTTAAAATTTCTCTAAATTCCCGTGCTCTAAATTTATATAAAACAAGACTGCAAAATCGAACCTTGCAATGCGCATTATTTTTTTCCTTTCTCATTATCTTTTTTACTTTCTAGAAAGCTTCTTCTATGAGGAAGCCCAAATGGATTAATATACTTCCTCATAAAAGTCGATTTACAAAAAGTGATAAATTGCAAATAAAATAGTAAATCGGTTTTTTTTTAAATAAAAAGCGTTAACAACGATTTTTCGGTGACCTGGGTGAGGTCTTATTTTTTTCATATAAAAAATATTCTCCGTTAATAAGTTAATTTTTGTTGCGTCCAAATACTCCAAAGTGTACTTTCATGTGAGTATTAAAAGATGAAGGACTTTACTTTTTGTTGCATTTCCTCTCGTCTTTAGGCATTTCGCTTATTACGGGGTCTGGCCGAGATCAATAACCAGACCCTCATACTGTCGCAACCGACTTGGCCCTTTATATCGCAATCGCCATAACATTTCTGCCATGTTCAAAACTATGCCGATATAGATGGTCTTGAGTTTGCCTCACGCTATCGGACGACAGAGGACTTTTATATATTTTTCGCGGCCCAATTTATATTTTTCAAGATATAGGTATAAGGGTATTAAAGTTTTTAGCTCAGAAAATTTTAAAAATCATAAGTTTGAGAAATAAAAATATAAAAAATCTCAAAATTAGCGTTGGCACAAAGATAAAAAAATAAAAAGCAACAGCGAAGGAGATCCGGGCTTGACGCTGATCAAATTGTTATAGAATGCCTCATAAACAAGTCTGAAAGTAGAGCGTTTTATATTACTTTCACAATATTTCATGCCTTTGACGAAGTTTCCTGTATGAGGAAGACATTGACGCAGATACTTTCTCAAAGAGGTAGGTCCCATATAGCATTTTCACATACATTGCATATACATCGTATAAACATTTGCGGATATCGAATGTCCTATGTCCCCACATCATATGTATATGAAATGCATCTGTAAAGGAGACACCTATTCATCTACATCGAACATACACTGGATATCCATGAGGATATACATATTACACGGAAAAAAAGGCTTGGTTGAAACAGCCAAATGCTATGGTTATATATGCGCCAGACGATTAAATTGGTTAGACCAACCAAGTAATTTGTTAGGCTACCAATTTCTTGGTTGGTCTAACCAAGTCACTTGGTTAGTTTACCAATTTCTTGGTTGGTCTAACCAAGTCACTTGGTTAGCTTACCAAGTGACTTGGTAGCTTAACAAATTACTTGGTCGATCGAACCAATTAATCGGCTGGCGCATATATAACCATAGCACTTGGTTGTTTCAACCAAGCCTTTTTTTCCGTGTATGTACACCGTATGTACATATATGTCCTGTCTAAGAAAACAGAAAAATTAATTACAAAATAATTATCTGAATTCATTGACTTCAGTTTATCTTGCACTTTTAGTTGGATATTCGAAGCTATTGCATTGATCGGTACATATTTATTGCTGAAAAAAACACATGTAAATTTATTTGCTGTTGGTGGGAATCGAACCTGGATCTTCTGGGTGACTGCTGGGTGCCTTAGCCCACTCGGCCATTGACATCTTAGAAGATTTTTATTTTTATTGTCTATTTGAAGTATACTAAAAATAAACACGCGTCAATTCATTAAGAGGGTGGCGACCGAAATATATAAAATATTAACACAGTGGGTCACCTATCAATGTACTGACCCTTAAGGGACATTGAAAAGTTCCGCCGTTAGGCGGTCACCCATCCAAGCACTGAACTTGGAGAAACTCGGATGCGGAGCGATCACGAATGCAAGTACTGATCCTTGAGGGAGTCCAAAAATTTCAACCCTGGCGCGGTCACCCATCCAAGTATTGACCTACGAGACACCTAGAAAAATTTCTTGTCATGTTTTGGACTTTTTGTTTTCAAATAAAAAACAATTCTTCAGTAGTTGCGAAGAACTCAATTTTTTTTTTAAATCTTTATGAGATACAAAGATTTAAAAAAATGCGGATAATTATTCATATACATGAATCAAAATCAAAAATGCATATACATGAAATATCTTACGAATGTGTCCGTACCTGCGCTCAAATTCGTATTATTCAAGTATGTACATAGAATGTGTTCTTGATATTCATGCGTGTATATACCTGCATGTATGTAGAATAAATATCCATAGAATATAGGATTATATAAGGCTAATGATGTTGTAACAAGATATACTTTTCACATTAAGGACCTGAAATGGATATACATCGAATATCTGATGCTATATGGGGTTCGCCACAGGTATAAAATAATGAGGAAGCAATTTGTGAATTCCTCTTTTGCAAGCTTTTGTCGTACTAATGGCATAATTTAATGGCATGATGATGAAAAAACTCTGCACGTAAAAGCTGCAGATTGCGGAAAACTATCATATTCCGGGAATATGTAAAATCGAGAATCAAATAAATTGGCATGTATCGCCGTGTACGCCGAGTGTCTTCTAATCAGCGACGAATAAAAACCTCCATGTGACTCGTTCCTCATTCCCACCAATCGTCGACGCGTTGTGTCGGGCTCTTATCAGTTTTCGACGACATATAACTGACCGCGAGTACGAGGTTCGGTACGTCACTTCGCATCTGGAGTTCGAAGTACTGTCCGCCTCGCCGTCAGTTCAGTGAAAAATAAATAGTCGCGTCAACCGTGTTCTCGCGCGCGATTTAAACGCCACAGGATTCGCCATGGCGAAAACGACACATAAAGTATTTCCTTCTATGAGTCTGTTTACCTTTCACCTTACGGTCATCTGTGTGTTGACCGGAAGTCTCGTGAACGCAGCCAGTATAAGTACTAAACCATCACGATCCGATCTCTGTGACAGGTTAGTAATTTTATATATTGCGCAATAAACAATTATTTATATCTAAATTTCCGACAGTAAAATAAAAAGCAAATGCAACCTAATCCGTCTGACGTTGTCGGAAATTTACCGGAGTGCTTCATTCATTTGCAATGCACGACGAGTTTCTAACCTTATAGGTTATCTTCATTTAACACTTATCTTGACACATATGAAAAAACAATCAAGCATCTTTTAATTGGGCTCATTCGTTCATGTATTGAGTACGTTTCAATTTTATTATCTCATTTACTCAAACGCATCTTAATCTGATACTTTAAACCTTAATCTGTCTGATAAATTTTTCGTAAATCAAGTGTACAGGCTAATGTTGTTGTAACAAACGAAAATACGAAAGTTATTTAAAACGCTGTGGCTATTTGCACAGACGAGGGTCTCTAAAAGAGTCACAGTAGGGACACGCGAAAAATTTGAGTGTTTGGAGTGTGCGTAAGCAAGTTCGGGAATTGACGTGTGGGTTTTGGAGTGGGTTTAACAACTTTTGAAAAGGACTGTACATTTTCGTATCTGTACACTGTCAATTTCTTATTTTCTTGTAGTCGCGGATACGCTCAATTTATATGTTGTGCGCATGGACTTTGACGTGTGCGGCGCTATTCCTGAAAATTACAATCATCAATACCAAGTGATGAGCTAATTTTTAAGCCTCAATTGTGTAGGGTGTGACGTCATTTTTCAAGTGGATCTTGCGTTTCCGTATTAGAGACACATCATTTTTGGAGTGACTAAAGCGTGTTCATATCGAGTAGCGATCGTAATTTACATTTGACTGCTCGATTTGCTGTTTTTGTTTATTACAATTATATGTACACGCAGTTTTTCGTGTGCGACGCTACTAATAATTTTTAGGACCCATAGTAGTGTTGCACACGCTAAGCTGCGTGTACATATAATTGTAATAAACAAAAACACCAAATCGAGCAGTAAAATCCAAAATACAACTGTCACTCGATGCGGACACGTTTTAGTCACTCCAAAAATGGCGTTTCTCCAAGACAGAAACGCAAAAGTCACTCCAAAAATGACAAAGCACCCTAAAAAATCGTGATATGAAAATGAATTCATCATTGGACATACACGGAGAAAAACGCTTGGTTGGGCTTACTAAGATTTTGGTTAAAAATTTTACCAAGAAAAATTTGGTAGGCGCAACCAAGTTATTGATTAGGCGTACTAAATACTTAGTTGTCTTACCAAATCTTTGGTTATGTTAGCTAATAACTTGGTTATGTTAGTCAATAACTTGGTTGTGTCTACCAAGTTTTCTTGGTAACATTTTTAACCAATTTTTTGGTAATTCTAACCAAGCTTTTTTCTGAGTGTAGATGATTATAATGTTCAGAAATTATAGTAGCGTCGCAAACAACAAACTGCATACACATAACATATAAATTGAGCGTATCCGCGACTGCAAGAAAATAAGAGATCGACGATGGTAGAGACCCGAAAATGTAGTCCTTTTCAAAAGTTGTTAAATCATCTCCAAAAATCATATAGATTCGTAAATTCCCGAACTTGCTTATGCACACTCCAACCACTCCAATTTTTCGCGTGTCCCTAGCGTGACTCGATTGGAGACACTCTTCTGTGCGAATAGCCACAGCGTATTTAAAATACGAAGAATACATAAGATCCTTAATGCTCATGAAAAATCTGGAATCATGGAAATTATGAGTGTAAGTTTAAATCAATTTATCTTTAACTTATCCAAATTGACTTAACTCCAGTTACCAATGTTTATGTTTCCGTGTAGTGAACAAAAATAATTCTTTAAAGAAAAGACAGTTTCCTCAATGCGGAAATTAAAATTGACAAAAGCTGGCCTGGAATACAATGTTATGCTGCAATGAACTCGGGAATTCGATCTTGCAGATAAGATATGTCGGGACCTTGTCGCTACTAGGTTATCCGCCCCAAATAGATTCCTGAAGCCAATTCCGCATGGAAACGGACCCCTCTTTGGCTTAAATCAATCTCTAAACCAATTCTCCAACACCAACCTATCGCTATGTTTCTGTAAGACTTCCGCTCACTGGGGTGGAAAGTGAAGACTTTTTGAATGGATGCCATTCTCAATGTTTTGTTCTATCGACTTGGTAGCAGTTCGTGGTCACTGTACAGTGACGAAGCAATCCAGGGCGCTAGTTGAAGTTGCAGAAGTAGATGTAGAGCTAGTAGAAACAGCGCAGCACTAGAGGAATAAATGGTACAGTAAATGGCAGCCTATGGTTCATGTCATATGATTCGCATTGAGCAAACCGAGGCAGGGATATGTCCAAAAATAGACATTAGCCCTTTCTTAAAGTGCTATTCACTGTACCGTTAATCCTAGCAACGGTGGTAATAACAGCACTCCGCTCGCCCCGTCAGCAGATGAAAAGTGGAAAGTACCCAGCGGTCGAGGCCGAGAATCTGAGCGCAAGCTACGGAGACAATGGGTCGGGCTGAAGAGTACCAGGACGAAAGTACTTCGGGTCTGGCCGGAGGGCCAATCCGCATTATGCTTTCGCATGGGCATGCTTTCGCCTCTGCCACTTTCGAGACACTCACGGGATCATCTTTCAAGGGAACTAACCCGTGGCCAAGGTGTCTACAGGTCTCATTCATCGAGCATCCACTGCAGAATTGAATGAAATTATTTAAAAATCTCGAGTCTCACGATGAAAAAGCTTAGGATGTGATTTTGTTCGCTCATTCCGTTGACAATATTTTTATAAAAATTTATATGCAAATAAAAGTTTTTCTGAGAAACTCCGAAATCTCGCAGTTTTTCAGCGTATTTTCGTATGTTTTAGAGAAGTCAACATTTATCTGAATCGAAAGATTTATGTACTTAGTTTTATTATAGTATTTTATTTTATCGGCTGATTACTCTCAAAATATATAAAACTCATAATCTTATTGATTTACAACTTTCAAACAATTTCATTGATATAGATATATCTAACGCAAAATATTTGGTATTTAAAAAAAATGATAGGCGATAAAGCAATCTTCCCGTCCTTACTTCAATGGACTGTGGACGGGAGCTAGTCGCTGGGACTCCAAGTTTTTTTTGTAGCGGTTTTTACTTGGCTAATATATGTGATTTGGCTTAATATTTTTGCAAGGGATTTTGTATGCGAAATTTTGTTCGTGACCAATTTCTTTTTTAAGTATTTTTTGGATGCCTTTTTTCACTTGGCGTACAATTTTTGTTTTAAGAAAACATTTTTGGTTGTATTTGATATCTTTTTGAAAGTTAGAACATCGTAAAAAATAGAGCATGGAATAAAGCATCAGGCATAAATAATTGTAATTCTTATTAGATCATTAGGCGGGGCTCCACCGGGATTTCGTCCGCGAGCCGCTCCCCCGCCTGCATGTTCAACTATATGCCTTTTTAACAAAAAAATATTGGAGGGGCGGGGGGGGGGGGGGGCTCAAAGGTGCGAACATAGAGGAACAGCAAATAATATACGATTATTCGTCATAATAGATCTCAAGAATCTTACAAACACATATTCCGACGAACAACATACAAGTATTTGTCAGAAAATGGTTTTTTAAACATTTTTTAGCATTATCTGGACGAATTGCATTCAGTTATTCGTCCGGATATATTTCTCAACGATTTTTAAGATTATCCTAGCGAAAAAAATACAATTAGTCGCCTGGATAAGAAAAATTGATGAAACTTTGCATGTTATCTCAAAAACGGTGAGACGTATAAGAATAAAATAACTAAAAATCTTTTTAAAAAATAGATATATCTAACATGTAAAGAATTAGAACTTTTCATGAACAGCAATAAAGTTATGATTTTTTACTTTGAGTAGCTTTGGTTCCGTCGTGCATATACACGTACGTGGAGCTAAAAGCGGGTTTTATAAATATCGTTATTAATTGAAATCTGAAACATTTAAAATTATTTTGGTTGCCGTTTTGCATTCGTTAATTTTTTTAATGAATTTTAAACATTTCAAGATTTTTCTATCATTGTTAACAGCGAAGATCGTGAAGTTGTGTATTTTGTTAATAATAAAATAAAAAACTCAATAATTCAAGATTTCCTGTACAGCCTTCCATAGATGAGATCTCTAAGTACTTTTAGGGTTTTTTTCAGATTTTTGAGAAATTGTCGTTCGATAAACGACAGGCTTAAACTTTAGTGACGAAATCATAGCCAAATATGATTTTTAAAAACCCATAACTTTTAATATATTGATAGGAAATAAATGGTCTATGGTACGAATAAAAACCATACATACATAGAATTCACAATAATGGCATCCATCTTGTGGAATTTCGATATATTCAAACAGATTCTTTGAAACTAGACGAGACTTCCATTTTTTTAAATAACACATTCTATTATTTTTAACATTTATTATCAGTCACTTAATAATTAACACAAACAAACTTAAATTATCATACCATTTCTGAATGAATTTTCAGTTTGACAGATCAAAATATGCCCTATAAGTTGTTTGGATTTTTTAAGAAAAAAAACACATTTTAATCTCGTAGAACATCAATGACTCCGTCGATTTTAATTAATATTTCGAAAGTAGTCACTCGAAATTATCTACTTTACCCTCCTCTCGCGCTAAATTTTAATTCAATACTCCAAGTCGCCCTTGAGCCACAAGGGTTATCAAAGGGTGCTAACTAGAAAGAAGAATGCAAAGTAGAAACTTGCACAATATATCATATATATATTCAATTTTTAAAGCTGTGCTCTTAAAGCTAGATTTAACTCTATAAAGCTCTATAAATCATATCCATCGCTTTTGGCTACGTGAGGAAACTTTTTAAATACTGGAAAACTATGAGGAATCAATGTACAAGATTCTGCTTAGCATCCTATAGTTGGTGTCGAATTTGAGTGGAATGTAAAAAAGAGGTTCGTACTTTATAGGATTTTTAATTTTTCGAAATATTGACATTACCACTTTAATTCACGATATATTCGAGAAACTCAGATTCAATTTTCTATAGGGACGAAATAATATTCAGCAATACAAGATATGACATTTGGTAAAAATTGATAAGTGAGTTCAGATTTTATAGCACTTTGAACTTAACAAGTTTAAACCGATTCTGCGTTTGATCCATCTAACCAAATGGACTAGAACTTTAGACACGTGCATAATAAAGTGTAAGTATATTAGGAACCGAATTTGGGGAAGAAGAACGTAAGCATTACAGTTTCACTGAACTTTGAATTTTTTTTTTTTACTGATTATTTAAAATAAGGTTGCAAAGTCGGGCATTGCACATTTCTCCTCATCTTTCGTCTTCCTTAGCATAGCAATCGAAAAATATTCTGGAACTCTGATTTATACTCTTCAATGTAGTAGCGGTATAACTGCCTTGTTGCTACGTTTTCACTATGAGTATGGGGTCTGCAACATGAATATGGTAACAATTGTCATACTGGCTCAATAAACAATGTGGCAATCAAGAGACGCGGTAGCGTCTCGAGAGAAGTACATTTACGCCAGAGACAACGACCGACCTTACCGACCGTGACATCGAGACGCGACATCAAGAGACGTGGTAGCGTCTCGAGGCAAGTACATTTACGCCAGAGACAACGACCGACCTTACCGATCGAGTTTTCGGTCACTCTCAAAAACTTTTCTTGTATTCTTTAAATACGTAGAAAGCACATATGTTTTTTAGGGACACGTAAATTATGTTTTTTTACGGTCTATTGATTGCGACCAAAATGAATCTATAGGAAGCTGCGCATGAAAGATATCCTTCTTTCTTTTTTATTTTTAACCACGTCAGAATACATGTTCAGTGGTCGTAGTCATCGCACACAACATGACGGCGTTCACTGGCGTACTAGAGGGCGCCGCCATATTGCAAGCAGCCGTCGCTATAACAAACGACGACGTGCATCTAACTTCACGGCAGTCACGCTCCCCCTTTCTTTCTTTCTCACTGTATGTAGCTCTCTTCTCGCACATCGATTATCGCGAACGATTTTCGAAAAATTTGGTACCCGGGGGTTTTCGAGGTCACTGATTACGAATCTGTCTTCAAAATGTATAAATTCAAAGTCACGGATCCAATATGGCGGATTAAAATTCAAAATTGATATAAGTCGAATGAAAATCGGCCAATGATGGGATTAATTAGGATAAATGGAATGGGGCATGAACAACTAAACGGAATGGACAACTAAAAATGTAAAGCCTCGAAAGTGTATACTTGTACTTCGTGATTCACAATTTGACGATAATATGGAAAAGCTAGTATGAAATCAATAAGAAGACGTTTTCCAAAAAGTAGACAAATCCCCCAAAAAAACACCTTGGGTGTATAAGAATCTGAGACAAGTACATTTACATCAACAGTTGTATCTATTCTTGCAAAAACTCATGAAATAATCAATTACAAAAGTAAAAATATTAATATTAGTGGCAATAAAGATTATGTCATGATGACACAAAATTGCATGAGTACGTTTATAAAAATTACTTGACCGGCCGTTCTACTTAGCGAATTAACTAACTAAATACATTAGCTGAATACACACGATTAACCGTTTCGTCGATTGCCAACACCAATAGCCGATCCTATGGCCGGGCAAATGATTTTTATAAACGGACCCATGCAATTTTGTGTTTTAATGTCATAATCTTTATTGCTACTAATATTAATATATTTAATTTTGTAATTGATTATTTCATGAATCTTTACAAGAATAAATACAACTAAATACAGGTAAATGTACTTGTCTTAGATTCTTATATATCCAAGGTGTTTTTTTGGGGTTATTCCTATACAGTTCCAGGTAGCGAAGCCGTACTGTGTTATTGCTAACCAGACAGTCTAGTCAAGTTTCTCATATGCGTTCAAGCAAATCCGCATTATTGTAGCAACATAATTGTTGGATGAACGATGTGAAGATTGCTTTGAAACTCATAAAACCGAAGTTCAAATCCTTCCAACAGGATTTTTTTTCACATCTGGCACCTGGTAAAATTCATGCTGCGCAAAAAGTTGTATCAAAAGAGTATTTAAACGGTATAATATGGAAACTATGAGGAGTATGTCGTATTAGGCTAAATTATACTCAAATTGTAGTAAGATTACACTTAAATTATACTCAAATTGTAGTGACGGGGCCGGGTTACAGTTCCGAATGGTAAATACACGAAGATCTAAAATTCTGAAATTTAATATCTCGCCTACATTTTATATAATTTGAGTATGAGCATTGATTGAGTATACTTTTAGTCCAATACGACATACTCCTCATACTTTCCATTTTATATCATTCTAATACTCTTTTCATCATAATGACGTTTCCTATTAAGTCATATCGACACAAATACCCCGTGTGCGCCGAACATCAATAAAATATACGAATATTTTCAAGTTGCGATGACGTACAAGCATCTGTGACATATTTGTATCGTGTTCATTCCTTAAAAAAATTCTCTTCATGTATGAAGAAGTCATATTTGGTTTACGTACTGAAATGAGAATCAATATGCAAGGCCCAACTTTACAACTTGTTCTTAGACTCCCTTTCACAAAATTTCAGACAATTTTTCGTACACGGACATAGAAATCTTGAACGAAAGATTGTGCCGGATGCAAAGTTTCCTCTTCGTAGAAACAATCTGCTCTCGTTTATACTTTGTTGCAATGAGAGTATTTATAATCATTGTCAACTATGCCATAATTATTGACATGCAGTTATAGTCATTCCTGTTTCCAAACCTGTCATTGGTTCTGTTATTTGCTAAGAGATCAGATCTAAGAAAAACCCGGTCTCAAGCGAATACTGATGTGCAGCATCCGCAGGAAATGAGATGATACTTCGGTATTGTAATATCAACCATGGCCAGGCGACACTGATTGGAAGGGAGTTCAAACTGTTGCAATAGAGGGCTAAATAAAGAAGTGCAAATTAATGAGCGATAGAGAGACCAACTAAATTAATTGTTTGTATTCGTCAATTTCGTACGAACGTTATGCAAGGTATAACAGCATCTCTATCAATCCAGTCGAATTTTTAATTAACTTTTTTTTCCATTCGTTCAAACACTTTTTATTTTGTTCGTGATTTTACATGATCTGCACGGAAAAAAAAATTGGTTGCACAGGCTCTATCTAACTAATTGGCTGTCACATAACCAACTCGTTTGGCGATCCAACCAAAAAATTGGTTAAAATAAGTAACTTAGTCGTTTAGAGCGATTTTAATCGCGGCAATGGTTGGGGCAGACCGATAATTTCTCTCTGTGTGCGAAGATACGTATAGAGACTATATAAAAATTGGCACCGTGGGCGAAGAATATTCGTATAGGTTACAGAAAGCCTGAAATTACAGAAAATGCTACATATATTTATCCCGGCCCGCATGACCCTCATCTTTGATTGGTTTTCGGAAAAAGTGAAAGGGTTATTGAGTATCCGAAGCTTTCGATAAATCATGTCCCAGATTCGCCGCACATTACCCAAACCCAGAGAACAAATGTAAATTTATTCGCTCGTTGGGTAGAGAGTATAAAAAGCTTGTGTGTGGCTTAACGATGATCGATTCCTATTCGGACGAGGTGGTAGCTGCTGCCAGAGTATCCTCCTCTAATTAAGAGGAGCTTTCGTATCATTCTCGTTATTAAGCTTGCCGTGAAAATTGTTGCTCCACAGTCTACTAATCTTCATTATATTTGTCTTTTTTTTCGGGTCATGTTTCTTTTATCGCGAGCTTTGCCAGCCTTGGTCTCGTGTTACTACGATAGGAGCTTCGTATGGGAATTTTCCCGGTAATTAAGCGGATTCTCTGACAGTATATTGACGTGAGTCTATTTAAGTCATTCGTTTTTCCTGACGCCTGCTCTTCAGTCAACTAACATTATAATTTGTTCTGAGAGTTGTGTAGTTATGAACTCGTTAATCACATCATTACTGAAGAACCAAATGAGAGCGGACGCCTAATGAAAACCGGAGCTTTCACGTAATGGAATTAAGTCTATACTGACGTATAAGCTATATTTATTTACAGCACTATTCGTTTAACACCAATTTGTATAGCTATTTGTGATACAAAATGGCGACCGAATAAATTATAATTTAATATCCTTTATTACAGCATATTTCTATTCATCTCGGTGCTATAAAGATCAATAAAAAATAAAATTGTACATTGATGATTACTAAATTCAAAATTATTAAATAACCATTTGCAACTTGCGATCAGTATTCCAGTAAAAAGACATTTGAAACAATCATGAATAATAATCGTTCTGATTAATTATTTTGCAAAGTTCCACATTTGTACGATTTTGCAATAATTATGAATAATTTAAACCAATAAATATTTTACGAGCAATGACAATATTACCTAAACGTTCTTATCTATAATTAGTAATATTTACTTGCTCGATAAGCACACATGTAAAGATTCTATTTGTTTCTCGTTAAAAAGAAAACGTTTTTATTTTACCCTTCAAGTCAATGAAGAGTCGCGGTAGCGATTCGACGCCAAGTTAAAAAAAAAAATTTGACTTGACGGTCGCTACTGCTACTCTATTTATTCCGATAATGTTTTATCTATTACGACGAATATTATTATTTTATATATTACGAAAAAATTTATTATGAAGTTTCGCGGCTTAATTGTCAATACTGTTAACACATTTTTTGTCGAGACTAAATTATTATAAATACTCGTGCTTTGCTAAGTGTACATATACTTACCACAAATTCGCAATTTAAACTAAATATCATCTATAGATACATGTATCTCTCCATATTGTAAAAGTATCTCGCTGCCGTCGCCGCTGTGTAAGTTATATAGGCTATTCGATGTTAAAAGGACTTTCAAGTCTTGATTCTTTCTAAGTTCCGTATGGGCCCTGAAGGGTCGATAGGGCCCTTTATTTTTTAAATATAAGCAAGTGTTCTATGACCAGTTGAGTGCACGAGCGCCCTATTATGTGTAACTGTCTATATTATAAAAAGGTTTCGATGCTTCCGCCGCCATGTCAAGAATCGAGGGACTTAGAAAAATTGACCACAAACCACCTGCTGCGAAGGGATGGAGGGAGGGATATTCCCGAGAGTTAGAGGATAGGTTTCTGTGGGATAGAGGAGGTGTTCCTAAGGGATATCGGAGAGGTTCCCGAGGGATAGAGGAGTTTCAGACAAGTGGTATCAAATTGACGATAGAATTGTAAAAATAGGTTCGAAATATTTAACCGAGGTTTTGCGAGCGCGCGAAACGAATTTGATTTTTTTCAAGTCGATAAGAAAAGCTTCAACAGAATTCTAAAATAACCTTGTGTTATGTATAAAATGTTTACGCAATAACCGATCATGAATGGCCATCTTAATTCATTTCTTTCTATTTTTAACGGCTTTTTTTTTCGAAAAATGGCTTAAAAAAATAGACGCAAACGTTTGCCCACTCTGGGTCATAGCTCAAACATGTTGATATCTGATACAGGATTTTTAGAATAATTTCAAATCTTTTAATTAGTTCACAATATTATTTTAAAAAATCATGAAAAAAAAAGTTTCAGTAAAAAAAATCTAAAATAAATTAAAAGTTTTTTTCGAGCATATAGAACAGTATAAAAAATTATGGGGCGAACTGGAAGGGGTCAGGGTTAAACGCTTACAGAGTTGGCCAGGAATATCCCATATTTATATTTTACAAAGTTATTTGTTCGTCCCGAGCCTCCCTCCCAGGGCGGGTTTATGCTAAGTCCCCTTATGACCTTGGTCTCATAGGTCTTGGAAAAATCAGAGCCTGGGGAGGGATCTGGGGGCTGGGTTTCATAGAGGTACATACTATAAAAAACAAGACCCAGAAAAGGGTCTATATAGGGATAAAGGAACTCATACATCAATTCAATTTTATAATCACTACAGGCTATTGTATGAAATAAAAATTACAAAACAAAATCTACTGTAAACTATGTATCTAATATTAAGGGAATTTACAACCCATTCTCAACGAGTCGAGTCTCCGATTTGGATTATTGTAAGTTCTCCTTATACGCCATAACCAGGTCTTATTTATTCTAAAAGTTCCTAAGCCAAAATAAACTAAACTAACCGCGAGTGTGCGAAGCGGACGAGACGTTGTAGTCGCCTAGTTTATCATAACTTGGGACTCAATATGCGAATATATAATGTTTGAAGTCAGCACTCGCTGCTCTTGAGACCGCAGATGCTTCCGGTATTGTTACTCCACACACAGTATCAAACTACGAGACACAACGGTGCCCAGCGGTTCATTCAAGTTTATCAATTCGACGAGAACGCACTATTATCACGTCGGAAGCCGAAGCGAGCGAGTGTTATGCCGGGCAGCGTGATGCACTGTAAGGCGCCACATCAAGCGAGATACGCGACAACCCGACGATGATTATCGACGCTGAACTTGGTCGAACAGTATTATTTAGTATCATCAAGAGTCGCGGTAACGACTCGACGCCAAGTTAAAAAAGAAATTAATGTTGCCTTTTCGTATGTTTGCGCGTACTTTTGAGATATTAACTCCTGGAAAAGTTTCTTGTATGTCGCTCTTATGAACTCCGCACTACTATCGAGGGGCACCATTTGGCGACAAACCAATTGTGCACGGCCGGATAGTGCACATCCATGTTGTGCACGCTTCGGTAGTGCACAACGACATTGTGCATCTTTTTTACTGTACACAAGCACGTCATGCACAATTCCTTTCGTGCACAACTGTATTGTGTACGATCTCTTTTATGCACATTTATGTTGTGCGCAATTGCTTTGTGCATAATTATATTTAAAAGGAAAGATTATGTGCACAATTCATTTTGTGCACAACTACACTGTGCACAATTCTTTTTATGCACAACTACATTGTGCACTATTTGGCGCGGACGTTTCGGCGCGAAATACTTTTTGATATATTTATAGTCGAGTGCATTAATGGATTGCACTCTTTCATTTTATAACTTAAGTTCCGTAAGGTTTCTTACGGATTCTTCACGTTCTTTAGGGTTCCTGAAGTTCTGTAAGGTTCATTTATTATTCCCTCTTTTTAGGTTCTTTAGGGTTCATTTGGTTCATGGTTTGGACATTTTTTATTGTTTTTAAAAACAAGCATTTTTGTTTATTGAGAGAAGATTTTTTATTTTGTACAAAAAAGTTACCATCGATACAATTGATATTACAATCGTCGTACAGTTCACTATTATTTCGGTGATATACATCATATTTCCCCTGCACAAATTAAATAAATTTGCAAACACCAAAAGTGACTTATTATTTGATTAATATGACATGTATCATATTTTTAATGTTTTGTTGTGCATATAATTGTTCAGAAACTGTCATTTTCATACACTTTTATCGCCCAGATCTCCAGTATTAGTGCAGTCGAGGGGATTCCTAAGAGCGCGCGATAATGATTCAAGTGTTGATGGCTACCTCGCAACGACGAGGAACGGTGAAAATGCCTGATAGAAAAAAAAGAAAAAAACGATATGTACGGTCGTGTGTTCGAGGCCGGGGCTTATCGTGATAACAAGCGAGATTTTCCCCAACCCCTGTTGTCTCGTCGTCCTCGCAAAGTGATTCGCCTGAATGGAATCTATATTTGTACTAAAAATATATCCACCAGCATGTTGTTTCTTTCCCCTCACGCCCAATTTGCGCTTCTTTCATTGCGTATTTGAGGGACGTTCATTATTTTTTATTATTCTTGATGCGTGAAAATTCGTATATGGATTTACGTCACCATACGTGATTCAAGCGAAAATTAAAACGTGGTGACAAATGAAAAAGAAATTGGTAAATAATATATGGTGGTACTGATAAATATGAAGAGAAACAGTGGTTGAACGACTCAATAATTTCCCGAGTAGAAATTTCATCAGGCATGCCTGCTGTCACACGAGGTCCAGATCAGTTTTAGGCACGGTAACCTTATTTTGGGGCCGCCGTAAATTCACCTACTCAGGTCCATGTAAGGCTGAGATATGGCATTCGTACTTAATAATGCCATCTTTCCACCGGATCAGGCTGATGTCGGACTAGATATGGTAACCTTATTTAGGGGTCGTCGTAAGTTCACCTGATCAGGTCCATGTAAGGCCGAGATATGGCATTCTACCTTAAAAATGTCGTCTTTCCACCGGATCATGTCCATGTCAGGCTTTACATACGGTAACCTCATATAGATATGCCATTCATCGACCTTATCCGTTTCACATAAGGTCTTCCTGTGACATTTGGACCAAGATTTTGTCCAATTTACCTTTACTTTCCCTGGTCAGATCCGCATACGGTCTTCGTATGGCATAATTTTTTTAAATCTGCCGTAAATTTACATTATCAGGTTCGTGTAAGGGCTAGATACGGCATTCGTTAAAAACATTAAAAAATTATTGTTATGCAAAATCCATCTTTTCAGCACCTTGCGTGTGCGTGGATTTTTTCACATCTTTATCCCATCGAGAAGTATTCGAAATTTTCGCTGAAACCCACGTTTTACGGGACTGTACCGCTAGAATTATTTTGAAATTTATCCAAGTACTGACCGTCAAACGCCAGTACCTGGATGGGCGACCGCCCCATCATGTTTGAATTTTAAATATTTCGGTTGTAGTCACAATAAATGGATGTACAGTCTTGACGTGATTTCATTTTAAGTATACTTCAAATAGACAATCAATATATAAACTTTCTAAGATGTCAATGGCCGAGTGGGCTAAGGCGCAGAACTGTCACCCAGAGGATCAAGGTTCGATCGCCACCAACGGCAAATAAATTTACACGTGTTTTTTTTTAGCAATTAATATTTACTGAAAACTAAATAAGCTCAAATATCCAATAGAAAGTGCAAAATAAATCGAATTCGATGAGCGCAGATAATTATTTTGTAATTTATTTGCAGTTTTTATAAGTAGGGGCTTACTAGGGCAGCCTCTATCCGGCCCTTATTTGGAAAACTTAATCTGGCCCTGATCATGCGCTGCGTTACTTTCCTGCAAGGCCCGTATAAGCTTGATATGCAGGGGCCTTAGATTTAAATCTGGCTACCACGCTAGGGCCTGCTATTCCCCGTAGCTGAGTTTCTACTCGGGTTATTCGTGCGATGCCAGTAGGTACTTTTTATCTCGAATATGAAACCTATAGAACCCGTGTGGAAATCTGTTGGGGATAAACTGGTTTGAACCTAGCGTCTAGCTAGTTTTTTCTATGAAGTTTTTTTGTAGTCGGACTAGACATAATCTAGCTAGAATTCACTGATAGATAGCATATCTATCTAGGATCTGTCTAGCTTTCATGGCACAGCTTATCTGACTAGAGGCTAGGCATAATATATCTAGCATACATATATAGATGCCCAGGCCATCTAGGATCTATCTAGCTTTCATGGCACAGCTTACCCGACCAGAGGCTAGACATAATATATCTGGCATACACGTATAGATGTCCAGGCCATCTAGGATCTAACTAGCTTTCATGGCACAGCTTACCTGACCAGAGCTTAGACATAATATATCTAGCATACACGTATAGACGCCAAGGCCATCTAGTATCAATCTAGTTTTACTTGAATATTTGTATTTGGCGCTACGCGGGCGTTTTCCAACACAGGGAGATTCCGATACAGGGTCTAATCGTTACACGCTGCGCAGCGAGTTATTATTATATAGAGTGGCGCATGCATGTTCGTGAAAGGTACCAAAAAATACGTTCTAGAGGACTACGATTTTTTTTTCATTTGTGCGACGCGAAATAATTTATATTTTTTTTGTTTTTTGCGATAGGCCGTATCGAGATATTTGATTATTATCGAAAACGTGATTACGTACGTTATTAAATACATTCTAGAGGACTATGATTTTTTTTTGTTTTGTACGACGCGAAAGAATTTATATTTTTTTGTTTTTTGCGATAGGCCTTATCGAGATATTTGATTATTAATGAAAAAGTGATTACGTACGTTATTAAATAGTGTTCCCTGTTTAAATAGTATTAAACAGCTTCCCTGTTACGTGCTAATGCAATAAATGACGGTTTATATCAATTTTGGTTTTTATTTATCCTAGGCTATTTAACCGGTATCTGGGTTCAATAGAGAAATCCGGCCTAGCATCTAGTCAATTTTATCCTATAGGGTTAAACAATTTCCGTACTGGCTAATCACTAGCTAAGTTTACTGGGCGAATCAATACAATCTTGACCAGTTTTTAGACAGTTTTTCTGTACAACGACTAGACAGCGAGAAATCATACATAGCGCTCGGATCTAGCTAGTTTTCCGACCTAGATCTTGTACAGAAAATAAGAAAACTAGTCGATTTCTAGGAGATGGCGAGTTGGAATTTCCACACGGGAGTCTATAAAACTAGCAGCTTATAGAGGCTCGTGCGCTTCATTATGTTGGATTTTCCGACCGGAAGTCGGATCTGTGGCGTTGTGCAAAGGCATGTGCTTCAGACCTATATTGAAGGCCAAAATTCGAGATCTTGAAGAAAACAAAATTTTGGTTCTTTAGGTTGGATTTTCCGACCAAAATTTGTATCTGTGAAATCTGAAATCAGGACTGACCAAAAGTGACAGCGAGATATTTCACACAATGATTTTTTAACCAGGGACTAGGCTAATCACGTCCCCTTATGTCAAATTTGATACCAAAGTGAACTTGTTTACCACGAACTTTCCTAGCAACCAACCACAGGACGAATAAAACGATGACAATGCTTTCCGTTACTCATGAACTTTTTAGAAGAGGATCTCTAGAGGGGTATTAAGTTATTTATTTCTGCTCATAAGTGTGATGCATACAGGGGTGTACAGATGATTACTCTTGATACCATGATAGAAAGAGTAGAATTACAAATCCTTGTTACCTTGGGAGATAACAAGGATTTGTAATTCTACTCTTCAAATATCACCGTAAAATATCTGAATAATTAAGTCTAATCAATTTTGGTTCGGTATATAAGCTGGTATGACCTATGAATTGACGATTTCTTATGTCTAATTAAAATGTTGCAAATCCTAGATGTATCAGGACAAAAATGTCAAATGGTTAATTGGTTTGGAAAAATTTGAAAAGGTCTAAAGAAATCCTTTCCTATATTTCATATAAAAATGCTTATCGAATGGAACGGCTCCCTCCGGCCCACTCCGGCACAAAACTTAAAATTTTTTATATCGTATATAGTATTTTTCAGAATTTATTTCAAATTTTTTATTTGTGTCGTTCAATATGTTCGTTTTTAAAAATAGTCGATAATTCAAATCGCTTCAAACAAATTCGGAAAAAAAATTAATGCCTGCGAGAGTCAGAACAATCGTATGAAAATTCGCGGGCCAAATCCGAAAGGTCACGGGTTGTACCCAGGCTGAATCAAAACGCTAATGAAAAAGTACATATTTAATTTTTGGTAGCGACTATTAATATTCCGTTGGCCAAAGCACATTTTCGTTAAATTAAACAAATTTTAATTAGGTAGTGATGTTAATTATATGTCTCTCGTGGCATCGAAATGGCATGCAAATAAGCATGGTGCGTAAAAGTGGAATATTAAAATTTAACGAGTGAGTCGACCTTTTGGTCGACTCACTTTGTCGCTTTAAAAAAAGCGACAAAGAAAAAGTTGAAGCAAATAAAAGTAATGTGTTTGTTTCTGAATGTTCACATTCTACGATTCGCTTGAAAGTTTAAACGGGACATTAAAAACACAGAATTCATTGAATTTGCACCCACGTACGGCGGTAGGATCACAATTCCTGCTTATGGCCCCCAAGCGCGACGCCATGTTAATTTTTAAAGAGAACTTCAGTCTGCCCGGGGCTGTCTAACGAGTAACTCTCTTTTTCTATGTCTCCTACACAACCAACCGACCCTTTTCCATTTCTTATACTGCCAGATTTAGTTCCGCCAACAAGACATACGGTGTCCTCTTTCCACTAGTTCATATCACTGTGTAGTCAGTGAAACTATATTGTACACAGTATATAGAATAACAGGTAGAACAATGCTTACTTTTCATTTTCTTGTTTCTTTCCTGTCTTAATTAGACCACCTATATTA
This sequence comes from Ephialtes manifestator, assembly GCA_963970395.1. NCBI lineage: Eukaryota > Metazoa > Arthropoda > Insecta > Hymenoptera > Ichneumonidae > Ephialtes > Ephialtes manifestator. The sequence goes on from OZ019980.1 coordinate 14,758,394, forward strand.
ATATTACACTACCATGAGTAACTTCTAATAAATATTATCATACGCGGAAAAAACGGCTTCGTTGGGCCATCTAATTATTTGTTAGTTGAGTGAAAATTTATTGTCACAACCATCAGGTTGGTCGGTGTAACGACCTAGTATTACTTGTTTTTACCATTCAGAGTTAAGTGACTCGAATAGATCACACAACGAATTTGATTCGTATTCCGACTAAATCAGATGATTGGGGCCAACCAACGCTGGCGGTTTCGTATTTGCATGTTACCCGCCATTGTTCTAACGTAGAAGATCATGAAATCGCGAGAAGGCATATAAAGTAATGAAGTTATACGAGACAACAAAAAAAAAACTTCGAAGATTATGAGGTGCAAAAACATCAGTGAGGTGTAATAAATAATGTCGGTATCATCCGACGAAGTGAAGAAAACGGATAGTGCTGTCGACCAACTTTTGACAAAGGGGGCTTATGTTCGAGCAACGATACAGAGCCAACCAAATGAAAGCAGTTGATCCAACCAATTAATCGTCTGTCCCTCAGAGCACTAAGACACTTAGTTGGGACCAACTATTTTTTTCGTTATCATAACCAAATCATTTTTTCTATGTATCAATGTAAGTTTCATGGAGCATGAATGCAAAGAATAATGAAGTTACATTATGTGCTAATAACAAAAACCAGTGTGATTCGTAAAATCAATATTTTCCAATCTTTAATTATCTGTTCTCGCATCTTAAATTGGTGATATCGTAAAATTTCGGAAATTTTGAGAAATAGTTCTTCATAAATGCAGGTATGTTCAATGTTGTTTCGTATTGAATTTCATGAAAATCGATAAAGAGGTTCCGATTTTATGGAACCTTTAATTTATTGAGATTAGCCCTTTATATCAATCTTGACATTTGGCATAATCAAAAAATTTCAATGCATGAACTTGGTCCCGATTCCTGTGTCTGATGACACCGCCGACCAATCACAACAGGAATGAAACGATGACAATGGTTTCAATGGATAAAATCTCGTTACTCATGAGCATATTAGGGAAGGGTCGACAAAAACGACGATGTTGTATTAGCTTTCACAAAATTTGATATTACGCTAAAAAACCAAATTTTCTGTGAAACCTAAATAAGGTTTGGACAGGAATTTGAATTGATCTTTATCATTTCTCGACGACAAAAATGTTGTCAATCTTCATTTTTTTTTATTTATTCAAAATAAGGATGTACAGAAAAAACTCGTGCATTGCTTCTTCGCTGTTTTCCTCTTTTTACGAAGCTTTCTCAATCAAAAAACAAAAGTCGTTAAACATACTTCATCACAGAGGTAGCTTTGTAAAAAGTAAAAAATGTTGACGACGCAACACCAAAACAAACAAAAAATCATTTTAATTGAGGCTAGAATTTTTAATGATGGAAATTTTTTAAAAAGGCAGATATTTGCTGTACAGACTAACTAGTATTCGAATGCAGTATAAATGGATTGTGAACTGGAGACGTGCATTGTGGTACGGAATCAATATCTGTCCGTTGGGTCATAGGGTTCTAGTTTCTTGATGTAATGGAATCGAATCGGATATACCGGTGGATGAATTAATCTAGAGAGAATGTACATACATGCATAAGGGTAGTCGCAGGATAAATAGAGATAAACCAGGGGTTTCTCAGATATCTTAATCATCTGTCTAGACAGACATCAATATCAATGTTGACGTTCATATCAGTAAAGCCTTAGTAAATCTACTCGTCTCGCCAATTAAACCTGCAGGATTTGCGAACACCGAGTCCAATTCCCGTCTAGTACCCAGGATGACGTTATTCTGCCTCACTTGTTCCAATATATCGCTGAGAGAAATTCTTCTCAATTCATTGTTCCAGTGTCTGATTTGCAGTCCACGTACGGTTTTTGAGTCGGGCGAGTGTCGAAACGACAGTGCCGGCCGTCGTGGAAACATCGGCGCGACATTGTCGCTAAGGTCGATGTAGCGTCGGCATCATGTCGAAATGATAACAACGGCAAAACGTTTGTAAACGACGTTCGCCCAGTACTGGGTACCGACGCTGAACCGACATGGAACAAAAAATATTAAAAAATAATAAAAAAAATAAATAAATTATCGATCTGCGCAGCTGTCCAATGCTTTTTAATCATTGTAATCTGTTTTTTAATGGATTTTTCACCACTATTTTTTGGAAATACTAGAATAAATTTTTCCGACGGTGATGGGGCTCAAACCTGTGACCTTGGGATCTGCAGTCCACAACTTTACCCACTCCGCTATTGTTACGTCACCACGTAACTGTTTCCTAGAAAAGAAATACTCCTATAAAATACTGAGGAGAAAATTTCGGAAAGATAAAAGAAGTTTCAAGAAAGTATTGCCCACAGAAGATTAGGAGAGATTTCAAGAAATCTGCAAACCCAGTCATTGATAGAACGATAATCAGGTGAATAAAACGACCAAAAAGGCAACCAATTATAGAATGCTATTATACCGACATTATGGGGCCCGAAAAGTCGGTACACTGAGATAAAAGTTTGTTAACATTTGTTAACAGTTAACAAATGTTGCTTAAATATGGCGAAATGAACCATTTAGTTATTCTTATTGAATATGACTTTAGCTAAATCCCAATAATGAATAAATTCATGGGAATTACGTTTCTACAACAGAAACCATTTAAGGCGGTAGTCTGATCTAGAGCGAGATTTTTGACGTCATTTCTAATGTGCAATAACTTTTAAACCGTTGAAGTTGTCTTGATGAAAATTTACACGTGCATTTATTGATCCTTAGAGAATACTTGTACATAAAAAAAAATTACTTTAAATATCTTCATGTAGATTTTTGCCTTGTTGCAACATGGTGCGCCGAAAGCCGCCTTAATCAATGATCGGGATATTTCAACTTCCCTTGCTTCTGAGGACAATCTAAAGAGAACAACTAAGGAACCAAAAAGGAACAACAAATGTTGAAATTTGGAACAGAAACAATTTAAACTAGATGCGTTCTTTAAAACTATATGCATACCACACCTGAGGGACGCGGGGCAGAGAGGAGAACAGACAGAGAATGACGGAACGGATTAAGACGATGAAATCCAGTTTTGCCAGTACACTCAATCGGTTTTTAGTCAAGTCAGCGCAGTCATCGTCATCGTCGTGATCTTCATCGATTGAGGCAACGCCCCTGTTCATTACCAATGAAATTCTGGTCTGTTTAACGAATATTGATTGAAACTTGAAATATTTTTTATGTAATAGTCTTCTATTTGTCTGAGTACTTAGTATTTTAAACAGTTGGTTTTTTTCTCAATCTTTGCAGCTTAGCGAGCGATACGTTATACAATTTTAACTAATTAATTCATTTTACGTCAAGATTATTCTGGATCTTTATTTGTTTAATAGCTTTGTAACATTTTTGAAGTTTTTATTAATTATAAAATAAATCCAATATTTATCTCGAAACAAGTGCGCGAATCCAAATTATTATTTACGACGACCAATTTCACCCTCCGACCCGCAGAACCAGCCGCCGTCATCAAATATAATAATTTACCTAAGTACTGTAACCGAGAAAATACTTTCTCCGGCACCTTCGTCCGCGTTTTCTCAGCTGCCTCCCATGAGCGCCAGCCATCAAAAGACGACCCTAAATAAAATAATAATAACGCCAATTTGACTCGGCCACTAGCTGATTCGGCAACAAGACAAACGGGACGGCTAATAATCCACTAGCTCAACTCTTAACGGTAGAGGGGCGGTGCCGACACGCACAAACAAAATCAACTCAGTTCTAGCAGGAAAAATTAATTAACAATTTATTAATATATAGTAGCAGATTCTTTTACAAATAACTTTGAACTATTGTGGCCAGAAAATTTACAAGAATTTAATATGACTAATTATGGTGGAATATAAACGAAAGATTCAAAAGTGAACTTTAATATGATCAATTTTAACGGGAAAAAATGTTAAATTAAAAAAATTAGAAAATTCAGTACCGTAATACTTTACGACACCTAATAACGGAATTTTTCGATCCCGAAAACTTCAATACATTTTACTAATAATTATACTGGACGCCATATTATGAAACAGAGAAATTATACAAGACAATAGTATCGGGCTGCTCGAGCAATAATTACTCATAACGGAACGGCTAGGGTCTCCAGCCTTAAAATGCCCTGATTATTCGTGGTTAAAGAATTTCCTTAAGAATAATACTTAAGGTAAACGTACCAATGGTGGGACAGGTCCCAATTGAGGGACATTAAAGGGATATTTGTAGATACTAAGAGTTTAATGGATAAAATATTAAAAAATAACTCTTCCAATTGTATCTGTTATATATAATTAACATACGTGAAAAAATTTCATGTTTTTCATCGTAAATTGAAAATGTAAATAATAAGGATATTAGCGGATCTATGGTGTTCGAGCTTTTTCAGCAAATCCCTAAACCAATTAGCTAAGGAGAGCCGAATAATCATTAATATGATACCCCGGAGATTATAGTTCGTTCGAGACTTTCCATAGGTATTTCAAATTCAGAAATTCTTAAAGTTTAAGATTACACTGTCAAATGTTACGTACAATATCTTAAAACTCGTAATTTTTGTGTCCCGTTATTGGAGCTGACCGAATATACGTTGGCACCACTGTCCAACGTATGTTCCGCGACTGGGGCAAGTAGTAAGCAATCTTGCTGCGACCCAGAGCCGGGACACAATCGCACGATTGACATTTTGACGCGGATGTTGGGTTATGCGGTAGCAAAAACTTCATTGATAATTTACTAAAATATATATATGTATTTTATAAACATATATGTTTTATTTATTGCATCATAGGTGTATATATGTGTACCGCACATTTTTTGGCATTTCTTTTCAATCACATGCATTAAAATTTGTAGATGTCCACCGATACGCACATTTGGTGTCCCGGCAGCGGGACATGCACAAAAATACCCGTCTCGGCACTGGTACATCTGCACTTTTCAGCGTTTTAATCAATAACTATTTATCAAACAATCAGAAATATTTTTATTGTATAGTTTTTGGAAACTAGAAACTCTAATCTTGCAATTCGTTACCACCATTTGCAAAATAATTAATATATGCATGCGGAAATTGGCATACAAAACAGACACCGCCTTAAACGTCCCGCCATTGGTACGTTTACCTTAACTCTAGACGCAAGATAGCAAAAAAAAAAATGGAATACTATCGAGAATAATTTCTAAATCGCGATCTTTCACCTGCAGACTTCGGCTGATTATTCTCCACTACAGTTGTTTCGTTCAGCGTGGAAACAAGCTTCCGATACAACAGCTCAATTAAGCGATTAGCAACTTATTACTTAACAGAAATTAATACGAAATTAATCTATGGCAACCAATTAGACTAAACAATGAAAGCTCAATAAATTCCTTTAAGAGGTTATCGGACAGAAAATATAATATATTATTATACGGCAAAAATTAACGTGACGCACTTATAAATCCGACCAAAATAATTTTAGATGAAATTTTCAAAAGAACTAATAACTAATAACTTGGCTAAATTGCTCGGCAACGAAATGCGGGTGCACGAACAATAATTTAAGAACTAAATCCATTAGATGAACCAGCAAATTTTGAATTAAAATAGTATATTTCGATACAAGTGCGAAAAAACTTTGAAAAGTTTGTTAAATTATTTTAACAAACTTTTAGCGACAGTTTTTCTCTCTTCCAGGGGCAAAAAAATTACTCATACTAAATACTGAACGCAACTGACTGATTTCTGACAGGATTTAGCTTATCATAGCAATACTAAATACAGAAAGATTCCCGTGGGATTATTTCCGAAACAACAGCTCAAACCCTGCCAATTACTGACTGACTAACTGATTGATTAACTGATGAAATTTTACTCACGTAAGATTGACGCTATTTACTAAAAATCCGGGCTAAGGTTACTCATGCCCCTCACTGGTTTGGTGGTTGATTTTTCCGACATCTTTCCTTTTTCGGGGGAGGCTGACTGACTTCCTCAAGGGCTTTTGTAAATTTTCTGTGTCCAAGATGTTACCGACAAACTCTGGGCACGTCCGCCGACGATCACTGTTCGGCACGAAAAGCTACTGAGGTGTTGGCGATCGCTCCCAATTTTGCGAATGGCCCCACTTAGTGAAAATTCTCATCATAATAATAAAATCGAGTTCTTCACACCCGACAGCGAGAAAAATGCGAGATAATGATTCGGTCTAATATCGAGACCCATGAACTCTGCTAGTTCAGTTGCATTTTACTTTTCTCGCTCGGTGACTTTAAGTCCTCGAAATCTAAAGGCGGCCCCGCCTCAGCCTGCGGTGCGGTAAATACCGTCGACCGGTCAACGCTGCTCTCCTGCTGATCCCGTGGGCATCCTGGATGGTTGAGGTGCCGCATCTCGGTAGTGCAACGCCGAGGAATAGATCTTGTGCAGTGGCACTGTAGCGTTCCTTGGACCCCGGTGTCCGATGTTGGTGGCCTGTTTGAGCTGTTGCTTTCTGCTGGGTCCAGGGGCTGCTCCAGGGCATTTAATTACTCCCCCCCTGTAAAAGAAAAATCGTGTATGTAGAGTGGGGATAGGTTTACGAAGAGACGTCTACAAAAAGTTCACCAACTAGAACGATGGTAGACTAGAATATAGACTTATGATTACAGCAAAAATCTATATCTGGTCTACGTAGATATATATAGATCTATGTATACTAGATATAGATTTTTTATGTAATCGACAGTCTATATTTTAGTCTACGATTGTCCCAGTTGGTGAACTTTTTGTAGATGTTCTTCGTAGATTTATCGGCACTCTATATAGACGATTTTTTTTACACGGGCCACCAAGCGAAAGGTCCCTCCACATCTCGCGGAGGTCCTTTGCTCTAATTCGGTCTGAGCAAACTGCCACAGCTGATAAGGTTTCAACCGCCCGCGTCTCTCTACCTCAATTTTTGGATCTTCGCCGACGAGGGGGATCTCGTCGGGACATCCAACCTTCAATTGGTATCCCCTCCACGTTAAGGTGAGGCTGACTGCAATCCCCTTGGTTCCTCAACTCCTCAGGGCTAAGTGATCGTTCCCGGGAGTTGAAACGAACATTTTGACAGCGCACGAATATGCAGCTTCTTACGAAACTCCCTCCCTCGGTGGTTGCGCTCAGCGAAGGAACCAGTGAGGAGCTGAAATACTCTAAATAATACTCAATAACAATTAATTATTACTACTGAAATCTACTAAAATAGACCCCTGGAGAGAAATTCGACGGCGGACGTCCCATTTTTAACAAAATAAATAAATTACGTTAAAGGAATGCGGCGCCAGAAAAACGCCACATTATAGTACATTTTTCTCCATTATTAATTATTGCTCGAAAAATTGATCATAACTTGGATAACGGTCACCAGAAATATTTTTCAATAACAATAAAAAGCATTCGTCCCGAGTAGAAATTTCGATACTGCCGCAATAAGGGCGGTATCAGGAAGGGCGCAGTTCGTCACCAGGCAGTATCAAGGCAACCCGACCGGAACGGCTGTCAAAACATAACGTTATGGTTGATACGGCCATGATCATGGTCATGTTCAGGGCATGATCGAGAAGACTGTTAAGCCATGATCCGGCCGACTGTTCAGGCCGTAATTGGGGAAATTTTGCACGCCGTGATCAAGATACCTCTTCGAGCCATGATCGGGTTCGAATAAGGTTCTCACCCGGTACTGTCAAGTCAGGAAGTAAATTGAACAGCGTATTATATTTTTATTTTCTTTATTAATCAACTTTTCGACACTGAAACATTTGAAAGGTGGAAAACCATCAACATTAAATCCGAAGTGTAGTACAGGTTCTCGATGTAGATTTTGGTTCATGCATCTCTTAAGGTGATGTGAAATTCCAAAATAAACAAATTCGCCAATCTTTTCATCTGTGTTGCCTTCGAGTACCTGAATGTCGTACTTTGCAGTCTGAGTTTTCAATAATGTTTTTGAACACTTTGGCAAGTGAGGTAGAACCGTTCTCTTTAGAATTTCCAATAATTTGTCCAACTGTGTGTCCAGAATCTGTGACTCTATGGCCCACTAAGCTCTAACTCTAAGCTCAACAATCTCATCAATTTCTGCATCTATATCTTCTGTGTTACTGACAATACATCTGTCACTATTCTGTCCATAGCTCGTTCTACCTCCTTCGCTGTTGTCTCCACCAGATTCTTGATATTCGACAGCGTGTTGTCTACTGGTGTCTTCATCTCCTTTGCTGTGTGTGATCGACGCTTGGCCGTAATCGGGCTTCGATTGTCGGCTGCCGACTTACTGCCGACATACCGCCGAGCGTCGGACGTACTCCGCGTGTCGGGCAACCGCACCTGGGAGGAAGTTGAATATATATACAACATATATGTATTCTTGGTCTGTAGGATTTGGTAAACACAAATGTATTGATACTGGTAGTCTAGACGGGTTTGGTTATCGTCTACATTTTTTTGTAACAATATACTGCGAAAACGCAAAATAAAATGAATTTAAAAATACTGGGCTCTTTTAGTAGTAGTGGTATTGGAAAACTTCCGAAAGTAAATATTTTCGATCCGGCAACTGCTGCTAGAATATGTGTAAAGCAATCGATGTAAACAAAGTGAATGAATTGCTGATCTATACCGGAGATGATACAGTCACTCTTATTCAGCTTAAGGGGATGTTGGAATACATGTTTTTCCCGACATTGGTCGATGAAGCTATTCCGTAATATATATAAACTATTCGTTATTACGCTCCATATATGCGGTAAATTTTACAGAGATATATTATGAACATGAACGATTCGGCGTCTGGTCGAATGGCCGTAAAGAGTACATCATAATTTTACGTGTACGTGAATACTGTTCCCCATCTTGCAAAATTATTTTATTATGTTTTTATAGATTAAAAATTTTTCAGACAAGAGTTTTTTTTAACATAATTCTTTTCATTCTTACACATTTCTTATACTTCAAATTGACAATCGAAACATGCTTCCAATGATGTGAATAGCCGGGTCGTCTAAGACGCAGTCCAACAGCCACGGGGTTTTAGGTTCGAATCCTACCCATGGCAAAAAAATAATCAGTCTTTATTCGTGAACAAATATGTATCAAATTGTCGAATAAAGTTGAATATGGATTTAAAAGTCCAAAATAACCCGTTAAATCAAACGCGGAAATTTAGCAGCGACAGAATCTATTAGGAAAAATTGTCGGTTAAAGTTGGTGACACAGGGGCACATCAAGACTTTCTTTTTTATCGTTTAAAAACTCGGTTGATTTATATATTTTATACGTAACATAATAACGATAAATAGGATATACTACGAAATAGCCTAATTTGACCGACCAATGTCGGTCAAAAAATCTGCTGCACCATCCCCTTAAAAATACTTTGGGCTATTCCTTACGTTTCATGGTAGTAAATGCGGAAAAATCCTGGAAATAAATGGGGAAAACATATATGAGACACAATAATTCAGCCATCTGAAATTCTGTGTGTATGTTATAGCATTTACATCCATACGTTAAATTAGCATTTAATGTATGTATGTACATTAAATGCTATGACATAAAATGTATGTATCTATATTTAATGTCCGTACGTACATTAAATGTTAAATGCGACTGAATATTGCCTCAAACAGCCCTAGCAAATTGCTCGACAATTGCCGTGGCGATTGTCGAGCATTGTTACAGCTATGTTCATATTACAATATTGAATAAATTCATATCTTTTTTTTCGCAATTTAACAATGCTATACTGAAAAGTACCGTAGACTGAACATTTGAATATAAAGTGTTACAATATTACCCTTCGATATTGAATTTGAATTGAATTACACAGCTTGAAAATCGAAGTGAATAACAATATCTGCCATTATATATGGGGCATTCCATACCAACTTCCCAAATATGGTTCGCGATTTTTTATGTTATTCTTCCACATAAAAAATTCATGTAGGATTGTTTTCAGATTATATTTGGTTAGGTGAGGTCTGATCTTGGATCGAGTTGCCATGAAATGCGCTCTATCATAAATTTGTAATAAATAGCTAATAAAGCTTGATGTGAAATCACGACCATTGGTAATTTTCATATCAGTCTTTCCATCGAAGTTTTGAACATTTTTTAAGATTTTGTGTAGATATATTTATTTTTTTTAAATATCGTGATATACAAAAAATAGAAATAATGTTTTCTCCACTTTGGCATATGGACCAAAAGTTTTGTTCTTTATCGTAAAATTTTAAAAAAAAATCCAGAATGAAATAATGGCATTTTTTGTTTAGCTTTAAATATTTATAATTAAAAAAACGACGTTAAAAAAAATCTAAAAAAGTTCTACATGCATTTTTTATGTGGAAGAATAACATAAAAAATCGCGATCCATATTTCGGGAGTTGAGGGACGGTCGTTGGTCGAGTTGGTATGTCTTAATACTCCATGAAACGCATGAAAATGAAGAATTCCACCGCGTTTGTGGTGCCACCACAAAAATTGCGTATTCAAAAATCGAAACCGCGAATTACGACGAATATTACTTCCAATATGTTACGCACTGAAACCTGCATGTGGCATGCGAAACGGCTTTTAATTAGAAGAAAATCGTTCGAATTTTCACCATTATAAATTTGAATCGTCATATGGGTGACACAGGTTTAAATAACATTTAATGAAAAAATTTAAAAATTGAATTTTTTTAGACAGCAACGTATTCTTTAGATCAATAGGAACCAAAGAAAAATAATAGAATATATGTATCACGAAAGATTAACCGATGAGGAATATTATTTCATTTTAATCTTTAAAGCTTATTTCCCAAATTTATGTCTTGCTCCGATAGTCATAGTTTTCAGATTAAATCGTCAATGAATTTTAGCTCTCGAAAATGATAAATGTGAAAGTGCTTTTTGGTCGGAAAACAGGAATTCAGTATAGATGGGCATTGCATTAACCTTAGCCCATTATTCAGTAGATTTGTAAAATTGTTTTTTTACACATTAAATTTACTAACTTTATCTTATAAATCCAACAAAAAATTATATGTTCGAACCAGAAAACACTGTCACAAACAAAATTCGTTTTCCGAAGCCTATATATATCGACTGGGTTAATCGGAAAGCTAAGACAAGTTAATAATATTACATTTGACATAACATAGCTATGGTACACCGCATATGGCTGTACAAAATTGATTACTTATAGTGCATGACACACGCTCTATGAGAATTAAATACTATCGCTTTCAAAGTAATAGTATCATCATAAATAAACACTTTTGCTGATAATATGTTTTAATTAACTTAATCCCCTTAATAAGAAGTTAGTACTGTTTTATTGTACTTACTGAAGACTAATTTATATTGAGACGTTGCGATAACGTTAGCTTTCTCGCAATCGACATATTTAGAAAAACATTTTTGGCTCCAATGCGTTAAAAAAATTTCGCAAAAAAAAACAGAAAAAAACTTGTTATCACAATAAAGACAACTAAAGCAATGGCTGCAAAACTGAGGGACTTGAAACTTTTTTTATTTGAAAGACTGGATGTTCACATGCATTTTGAGCCTAAATGGAACGTATCCCAGGAAAAAAAGGATCTGATATGATCATATCTGATTCATATCTGATTGATCAGATCCGAAAAATGGCGCGATCTGATCATATCTTATCAGATTAAAGCGGATGTGATCATATCAAATCAGACCTGGTCATATATTACAGCACGCCGGATCCGATCATATCGAGACCTCTCTGATCAGGTCTGGTCAAGTCACCTCGGAAGGACGAATCCAACCATACCTGATCATATCTGATAAGTCGTTTTTTTCTATTAAATACATGCTATAAATTAATTTTAATTGTGGGATTTTAGTTACAATAACTTTTATTTCATCTTCGTAGAAGAATGTAGAAGAATAAATATAAGAAAAAAAAGCCGATCACGGGAATCAAACCCAGACCGACAGCGTAGAAACTCATTATTACTAACCACTCAGCCACAACGGCTTTGATATTGTCAGATATTGTCATATATGAGTTTTCTATGGTAAATACCCTAGAGAAATTCTCTATGGTATTTACCAATAGTGCGCGGGGCAAGTCGAATCATCACGAACGGGGCAAATTGAGTCTGAAGCAATATCACAATACACCGAGAGAAAACTATAGTTAAGACGTCTAAAATAGTTTGGTAAAAAAACCCAGACAACATAGTAAATGGGATCAATCTTGGAAGTTTGGAAATATTCACTTATACCGTGAATAGAAATGCGATGCACGCGGAGGGGGCGTTCGCGAAACGTTTGGTCATTTTCGGGCAACTTTGAGGTTATGACGGCAAACATTGAACGATCGACGCTACACGGGAACTGTATATCTTTCGTAAATCTCATATCGTACTAAACTACAGACATTTTGCAGGCTTTCAATAGATTTTGCGTTATTTGTCGTAACCTGAATTGCTTTAACCTGTATGCGTATGAAGATTATTCCGAACATTTGTGGGCGTAAAATGTAAGACATATGAGATGCGTTGTATAGCGTTGTACAGCAGTGTAATAGTACAGCGGGCGACGCGTAGTAAATCTTTGTATGCGTCTGGAAAAAAATGGTATTTTTCCACTTTGGATCCCGATTACTATACGAATCTGGGAATGAGTACTATATTTTTCTCTCGGTGTACAAATGGTATAAATCAAACTGTACATTGTATAAAAATGCACTATGCGTCGAGCCAAATATCTCTGATGGATAAGCAGAGATTTGCGTACATTATCGTATTACTGGATTCACAATTTCGAAAAAAGAACACGGAAATGCATGTAATATTCCATGCATTTATCGGGCGTATTTGTTTACAAGCTCGCGGAAACGAGAGGAATGAGTTGAGTGTTTGATTTGTTAACGCTAGATACCCATCCAATGCACCAACAGCCTTTTCATTTTTCCTGTGTGACGATCATAAATAACAATCTGACAGCTGATTCTCTGTAATAATTAAAAAGTTGATCAAAAATGCAATTATAATAAATATATAGAAAATTATTCGCGCCGCAAACTGTCCTTTGTCGACGGAATTTTAAATCGCAGCGTAATTAGCAAAAAAGACTCTCGAAATAAAGTAACTATGATTATAATGCGCTATATGCAGCCAATTAAATGATAAAAAATGGAAAACAAAAAGTGACCCGTCTGGTTCCAATCTCCCCTACGTCAATTTATTTAAATTACGTGCAACTTCTGCAGTCATTGTGTAACAGCAAATCGAGGTTAAAAATATATGTGCTCTTGAGACAAAGAGAATAGAAAATTTAGAAAATTGATACAATCTGTTATTCCTAATATTGCGTTGTCTGCTTTTTACGGAATTCATATTTTTTTAATGCATCGCAGATTTTATACATCTTCCGGACTTTCTAATCTCTATGTAATATTTTCCATATACACAGAAAGAAATAAGTAGTTGGTAAAACTGACAAATGGGTTCACACAACCATCCGGAATAATTGATAAAGCGCCAACTACTCAGTTAGTTGGAGCGTCTACTTAGGTGGTTAAAGGAACTGAAATGCCGTTGGTAGAATACCCGTAGTAACAGGAACCAACAGAAATAGCAACCCGAGCTATACGCTTAGTTAGTACATGCAATCTGTTTTAGTGCAGTTCTAGGTTAGAAACGTTGAATTTGGGAATTAGCTCGTCGTTGCCGAACTGACGAAGAAGGTCATCGATAGATACATTCACACCATCCATTGAAGAAAATGCGAACAATGAGGTTAGAAGCGCTATTTCCATATGTACATATAGGCATGGATCATCACCAAATCCGAATACTTTAAAAATGAAGAGCATCTATTTCTAACACTATTTACTATGACCCTATATTTAGTATGGTCCGCTCTAAATTCTTTTTCTTGTCACTTCGCACTTCGATACGTCACGTCACGTTCTTCACATAACACAATGGCGTTGTTAGCCTTTGTCATTCGCGAACTAAAAAATATTGGTTACAAGAACCAACCAGTATATCCGGTGACTGTGGAAACACGTCGACACAATGACAACTCGAAACGAAATTTGTACGCCGTGAAAGTAGACACGTAACATGTGGCCACCTGACGGCTCTGCACCAAATCAACTGTACACCGCGCGAGTGTACACTGTTAAAAAAAATGAAATTTACAATACAAATAATGGAAATTACTATTCAAGTGTATATTAAAGTCACAAACTTTGTGCAGAAAATGAGAATTAATATACATTGTGTTGTAAATTTCCAAATAACCCGTAATTTTACTATACGTATAGTAAATTTACAACACACGGCGGTAATTTTAGTATCGGTATAGTAACATTACAGCACATGGAGATAATTTTAGTATAGGTATAGTAAATTTACAACATCTATACTGAAATTTACAACGCAACGTATATTAAATTCACAAACTTTGTGCAGTAAATGAGAATTAATATACATTGTGTTGTAAATTTCCAAATAACCCGTAATTTTACTATACGTAAAGTAAATTTACAACCCACGGCGGTAATTTTAGTATCGGTATAGTAATATTACAACACGCAGCTTTGAATTTTTAAACAAATATTTAGAAGTCGCGCAAGTCATGTTTGTATTGCAGAATCATTTTTTCACAAAATTATTATTTTTCCACTTAAATTCTTCAAGCTTTCCAAAATTTTACGGATGGTATATTTACTAGATAAAGTATATTAATTTCTATTTTATATACAAGGCTTTGGAATTTCATAGTTGTTGGTGTACGAAAATTCCTTTTTTTTACAGTGTATACCAAGTTTTCTTGGTAACATTTTCAACCAAGTTTTTGGTAGTTCTAATCAAGACATTTTTTGAGTATAAACTCACACATGCAACATATGTCGTAGGAAAAATTATCAGCTTATCAATAGTATTGTTACAAGATATTTCTTTTTTCCTATCAATATAGATATTATGGTTTATGCAAAGTGGAGATAAAATATCGCAAACCTTTTTTAAAATCTAATCATTGTCTCACTTATTCCGTTAGCACCTCTTTTTATTTTTATCCTCAAACCCTTCAAGCCCAAAGTCTATCATATACCCTGACATAACCGCAAACCTAAATCACTGGATTTGCCTTCGCAAACTCACTATTTTTGTCAGCCATATATTGAACCACCACATACCTTTTACTTCACAAAATATTCTATTATTTATTGCGCTCGGAATATAAAAAAATTAAATAGCATATATGTATGACATATAAATATTTTTCTGTCTATTACTAGGGATTCATGTTTCGAGAGGTGTAAAAGGCGAAACCACTATTAGCACTTTGATAAAAAAAACGAATTTGTCACGTATTCATCACGTACATTGAAGCGCTCTAAAAGCTCGAGATTCGTCGTGCGGTTTGTCGACACATTGCATCACGCGCACTTTTGGATCTATATGTCTCTCACAGCTGCAGCTGCTGGGACCAGTAGCTTTGCTACCTTTATGAGCGATTTAAAGTAGTTCGATGATGAATAGATTTTGCAAAAAGTGTTTTATTTTATTTTTTTATATCGAAAGATTGAACTCTCCTTAATAAATAGAGCCCCGAGAAAACGTGATTGAGCGTGCCGTTTTCTAGATATTTAATTTCAAAAGTAGGTAGTTCTAATATTGGTCTTATAGGAAAACTGGGGCTATCGTATGAGTAACCCGAGTTTTCTCATAATCTATTACAAAATACAACTGTAACAAATATACTAATAGAAAGAGAACAGTGTGACGGAGCATACGGTTGAAGATGAACCCGATCAACTGCATAGTTTTTAAGAAATTAATAATTAAAGATAAACTTTCGGTGCTGAATCACTTACTTTCCCAAATCGACAGTAGCGACGCGGCAACACCGTCGCACGTCGGGCTCGTGACGTTTGATAGTAGTAAATATGAATGTCACATACGCGTGCGTGCACGGTAATTGAAATACCAAATCTCTACTTGTGAAAACTGTGACAAACTATAAAGAGCCGCTATTTTAATTATAAGTGAAGTGATATAAAGACTGATCGATAATAGCCTGAATAGGTCCTTATCCGTGATAAGCCCTGTCTCTTCTCAGACTCCACGAAGTCGAAAGAAAGAATCGTGGCACACGAATTGTATTTCATCCTTTTGGAAATCGTGGCTATGTTTACTAATCGGTATTCATGAACCTCGTACTTCGGACCTGCTAATTCGACTTTAGCTTGCACTTCCGTATGTACTCTTTTCTCTCTAGCGTTTTCAAGATTTTCAAGAGCTCTTTTACTCGAATTAACTTTTTTGTTTTATGAAAAATTTCCACCGTCTCGAGGTTGGTCTATCTTACAATTTGAATTGTGCGCCTTCACTGTCAGGTTGTGCAACGGTATCAGCTGTGCGGTGTTGCCGAGTCGCTGCCGTGATTTCGTGAATCCGGAAAATAGTTATTTAAAAAAATTACTTGCATTTTACGATGTTTGTCGGCTTTTTCCATCGAAAATATTAATAACAAGTGACCGTATTACATCATATTGCCATGATAACGCAATAGTTAAATGTAAATAATTTCATAAATCAAGCATTCAGGAGTTGCTACAACCTGAAAAGCTAGTCAAGAGCCGCGCTATAACATATATCCTTGTGATTTATTTCACATGAAATTTTATTATTTGACATGAAAATCAACGTCTAACGGTCTTTTTAGGTCGCCACAAACCTTCTTGATGAGATATATTGTTATATATACACATATAAATGACTCCATAACAAAATTATAATCATTGTTTTGACTTCGGCCCTTCATCAGCGAACTACCTTAACTAGCTCTGTGCACGTTGTACATTACATGAGACACTCTACACCAATTCATAACCTGAGTTTTCAATGTACGCTGCAAATATTGTAATTTTGCGATATTGTAATCAGGAATCGCGGTAGCGAATCGTTACCTAGTACCTCCTACCTTACCGACCGACTGATACTATATACCCTCAGAAAAAGTAAGAAATTTCAAGAGCTTACTGTGATCCATTTACGATACAAGTAAACCGTTTGATTATATTTTGTTTGGTTTGGTGATATCTTGATAACCCCAAAGCGTATTGTAATTAAAAAAGATGCAAAGTAGAACCTTGCACATTGCTTCCTCATTATTTTTCGCTTTTTACAAAGCTCCCTCTGTGAGGAAGCAGTATGTTATTCAATTTTGGCTTCCTCATAGAGGAAGCTTTGTAAAAAGCGAAAAATAATGAGGAAGCAATGTGCAAGGTTCTACTTTGCATCTTTTTTTTAATACCTTGTGTCTCTTTTGCAGAGGTGTTTTATACAGCTATAAATCACCTCTGCAAACACCGTTACATCTAATTTTGATTAGATACAATTTTTTGTCGTACTTTCTCAACTTTTCCGGAAGTTATAGCGAAAATCTACATTTTTTTTAAATGAAAAATGGTGTAAAATCCGAACGACTTTACCGATCATCACCAAATTTGGTACATGGCATTTCTGAATGTTATTTTTCGTCTGTACAAAATTTCTGTTCATTTGTTGAAATTCGACGTAATTTAGATCAAAATATATTTTTTTCGAAAAATTCAAAATTCTATAAAATCCGAACCGCTTTACCGATTTCGTCGAAATTCAATACCATACAACATTGAACGTATCTTCAGTTATGAAGAACTATTTAGCCAAATCGGCGAACTTTTACGAAAGTTAGAGCGACCACGCCCTTTTTTCAACAAATTAAAATCAACATAAAATCTTAATGACTTCACATATTTTGGCAAAAATCACAACATTCAAAGAGGGGCAGCTACTCTACTTGCGTGCCAAATTTGAGCCGGATCGCTCGAACGGTTACCGAGTGAGAGAGATTGAATTTTCGAAGCCCAGCACACACACACACACACACACACACATACATACATACGGACATTTTTTCTAAACCACTTTTCTCGACGTTTTAGGTGATTCTAAGCATACTGACATGAAAATCTCGAGAAAAAAAAAATTTCATGAAAACAAAGCTTCCTCTATGAGGAAGCAAAATACGAAAATTCTTGTTTTTTTTACGTACTCTTTATATAATTATTCTCCAAATTTTTTAAATCGCGTCATATTATATTATAGATTTGTTTCTTCTTTTAATGGAAGTTTTGTAAGAGCCCTCCTCTATTGTATTATGAAGAAGTGTACAGAATGACTAGATTATAAATGCAATAATGTACGAGATATAATTTGATTATAGGATAGGATTCGTTATAAAATAAACAAAAGCATATATATACTTTTGCGCTTAATATACAACAATTTTCCACATAAATTCTAAAATATCACATTAAAAGTGCGCAGGAACCCATTTAAATAAACGCAATAAAATATTTTGTAATTTAATTTTTCTGTAAAATATGATGAGGTCTATTCTGGTATGATCATATTCTCTCGAGTTAGCCGAGGGTTAATTTTGAGCTCATCTGGTAGACTACGATGCAAGTGAATCGGAAAAGCAGCCAAGATAGCGGTTGATGAGTCGCCATCGTAGTATCTCTTACTACCTCAGTTTCGTTCACAAAAGGAATCGACTGCTCTCAGAACAAATGAAAACGGTAGCTTAATGATTTCCCGATACAAGACACTAGCGCGAGTGCTTCCGTCGCCAGTCTAGCTCTCAGTACTCAAAGAGTTTTTCGTCCGCGCAACTATTATTTATGCTACTGCCATTGCGTCCCGAACGAGTGGCCCCGTTCTCCATTCTCGCTTCAACGATTCAACCTAAGCACTTTTTCTCTCTTTTTCCTCTTCTCATTATTTTTTTTTCTTTCGTCCATCGATTCTTCTTTTTGCTGCCGGTTTCAACTCAATCTCGCGAATGTTCGCAGTTGGCTTGGTCACAGACAGAAAAAAAATCCCTGTGAGAGAAAGAGAGAAGTGGATTCACTCGGTCCCCTTTTCTTAGCAATGCTCTTTTATTTCGACTCTTCCTTTGCGTGGGACCCGGTGAAATATCTCGTGAGAAGTAACAGCAGGGAGTTCTGCGTAAAGACCTGACGCGACTCTTGCACTATCGGCGTCAATATCGATTTCTATATCGTTTACGATATCAGCCCCTCAACAGCAGTCCTGCAACTATATCGATATAACTGATCTTTTCCACATTCGTCGTCTTTACAGTCGTCTACGGTTAAAGACTTATATACACGTACAGCATATATGTAAAAGTGCGATTCAGCGTCACATTCCTGCTGACTTTTCTAGCAGGGAAGACCCGAGTTTTATCGTTTTATCGATAAAACTGGTATTGGAGTCTCGTGCGCTTCAATTGCTGTAGCTCGCTATCTCACACTGTTCAACCGATCTACTATTACGTTGCGGATAGGATCGTACTATATTGCTGTGGTAAAATAAGTATTCTAGATCTAACGTTCACTCTACATGATTATGATATTACAGTACAGTATGAAAGGTCATAGCTCCTCACCCTTCGATTACATACCTTTTTGAGATTCTGAACTTATTACACACCAGTATCAATTGGACTGTCCGTAACGCTTTATATCTTCAATTCAAATCAACCACCCGTGTGGAAATTCTAACTCGCCATCACCTAGAAATCGACTAGTTTTCTTATTTTCTGTACAAGATCTAGGTCGGAAAAGTAACTAGATCCGAGCGCTACGTGTAATTTCTCGCTGTCTAGTCGTTGTACAGAAAAACTGTCTAAAATCTGGCTAAGATTCTATTAATTCGCCCAGTAATCTTAGCTAGTGATTAGCCAGTACGGAAATCGGTTAACCCTATAGCATAAAATTGACTAGGTGCTAGACCGGATTTCTCTATTGAACCCAGATACCGGTTAAATAGCCTAG
The DNA here is from genome assembly GCA_963970395.1 of Ephialtes manifestator. Lineage (NCBI taxonomy): Eukaryota > Metazoa > Arthropoda > Insecta > Hymenoptera > Ichneumonidae > Ephialtes > Ephialtes manifestator. The sequence goes on from OZ019980.1 coordinate 14,778,326, forward strand.
GATAAATAAAAAATAGAATTAATATAAACCGTCATTTATTGCATTAGCACGTAACAGGGATGCTGTTTAACACTATTTAAACAGGGAACACTATTTAATAACGTACGTAATCACCTTTTCATTAATAATCAAATATCTCGATAAGGCCTATCGCAAAAAATAAAAATATATAAATTCTTTCAGGTCGTACAAAATAAAAAAAATCGTAGCCCTCTGGAACGTATTTAATAACGTACGTAATCACTTTTTCGATAATAATCAAATATCTCGACACGGCCTATCGCAAAAAACAAGAAAATATAAATTCTTTTGCGTCGTACAAAACA